>OY804587.1:4969275-5608102 GCA_963680875.1 Bathymodiolus brooksi
CTGATTTGAAAAATTGTCACGTGACCATCAGTTATCGTGACGTAAATTACTAAAAATCATAATCTTGAACTTTATACTTTATATTATTCAAGTATATTGCACACTAATTTATAAACAATATGAACAGAATGAGAAAATGTAATGATGAAGTTTACCAACTAGCTAAGGACCAGGTACTGGTTAAAAAGTTAAAAAAAACAAAAGATTTAGACCTTTTTGTTTATGCCTTCCGGGTGTAACGTTTGTAACTCGCGGATCCAAAAACTCTCTTTTTTCTGTCTCTGATTTTCTTTCCAACTTGGATTGTGGTCAATGATATAAATTTTGGATCTGCATATATATATATATATATATATATATATATATGCACTATTTATAATTAGTGCCTTGTAGATCATTGCTTGTCCTTTTGGTCATTATATTATCTGTCCCTTTTCGATGTCCGGCTCCTGATCACTCCTTTGGTATCATCAAGCTTTTCTTACACCTCAATACAATCGAAAATACTATTATTTCATACTACAAGATCATAATGCCTTCCATAGAAATAAGTTCGTCAAAATTGTACTTAATCAATAATAGATAACTAATTTGTGAATTCAGCCGATGACGGATCCACACAGCAATGTATCAATGTGATCATAAAATGAAAAACAGAAAATACCACACAGTAGGAAGAGTTCCAAAATCTAGAAAAACAAAAAAATACCACACTGTATGAAGAGTTCCAAAATCTAGAAAAACACAAAATACCACACTGTAGGAAGAGTTGCAAAATCTAGAAAAGCAAAAAAATACCACACAGTAGGAAGAGTTCTAAAATCTAGAAAAACACAAAATACCACACTGTAGGAAGAGTTCTAAAATCTAGAAAAACACAAAATACCACACTGTAGGAAGAGTTCTAAAATCTAGAAAAACAAAAAAATACCACACTGTAGGAAGAGTTCTAAAATCCAACAGACAAATTGAAGAAAAAAGAGGCAAATTCTAAACCACTAACATAAAAATACACGACGCTCAATTTCTACACTTGGCACAGACATCTCAATATAAAGTGACAGAGCTACGCTAGTTTTATGTGCCAAAATCATTGATCATTTTATTGAAAAACGGTAGTATGATAAGGGTCAATATAATATGTTCCGTCGTAACCTTCAGGTCCCTCTCATAGTCTTACATTTGATTTATACTGAAGTTGATCACCCGAACGTTCTAAATGTTTATCAACTAACCTCTTGACATAGACATGTAATCGGTCATGTTTTTCTTCGTTCCAGATTGTAATTTTGTTGGACTATTCACCTCTAATTGGAATTTTACCTTTGTAATAATACTTTGATGGAATTTACCCATTTTAATATATATGATAAATATGATAACTTAAATGTTGTCGTGCTAGTCAATGTTGTGTTTCCGGTTTATTGGGCATGTGTCTTATAATTTAACTACTATTGTTGTCTAGAGCCGTAGTATTCATCAGAACCCATATCTGCTTCTTCTGTCATATCACAGCTATCATATGAGGTCACATTATCAGGCTTCAAGTTAGTAGAATATTAAAACACATATGGCCTGCCCTTTATAAAATAGATACAACTCTTATTTTTGACGCCACGAATGTGGTATCGCATGATGTTATTCAGGCTACTGTGTTCAGAGGTTGAAGTCACTACAAAATTTTACCATCGTGATAACGAACTGGTTGAACATTTCTCAAATGGCAATTGTCCTTTTGTATTGTATGTGGATTATATTTCTTCTTATCTCCGATATACTTTTACCGCACTAGACTAGTTTATGATAACACTAGGTATATGCAACACGAATTTCTACATGATCGCGACCACGACAACAGCCTTCATTAATATCCAATAAGGTGTTGTGATGACTGAACTGTTCGTTCTTATCAGTGAACCGATCTTCTTATGCAACCCTTTTATAATGCAAACACATTTTTAGAAGACAAAGCGTATGTGCAATTTGATTCATAAGTGTCAGCATTCTTGAAGCTAAAACTGTTCGATCGTCATGTTGTTGTAAATCTGGAAATGTACATATATGCTACTTTTAGTACATTAGGACCTTCCAGGTATACATTAGAGTTCATATAATGATCATAGTTGGTCATGTATTTACATTTTCATTCAAAAACTATATGATAATGTCAACATATATATATATATACATTATGTGTATATATTATTTATTAGTGAGCATGATACGTTTCTGGAATAACCCTCAATATTACTCACAGTCAAATGATTGGAGAGTAGCATCCTTTGAAAGTATGGGGGGCCAAGATCGTTATTTAGAAATACAAAGACAGATTGTATACCCAGGCCTCCCTATAGAGCTCTTGTTTTGGCTTGATGAATCTAAAGTATGGTATTCGCTGTGAACTAAGAATTGGTACTAATAACGTAGAACTGTTTTTCATTTCTACATTGAATTTTAAGATGTGAACTATTTTCCTGTAAACATCTTTTCGGTTTGTCTTTGTCATTAAGTAGTATTTTTTGTTTTTCGCTTAATATGTTCCTCAACCTTCGAAACAGTTCGACAACTGGCAATTTAACAAAAATGATCTTCAATGATCTGACTTATAAAGATCATCTGGATGAGAGTTATCAGACAGGTCGCAATGATATCGATATTGCGAAAGGTAAAAAGATTTACTTAAGGTGAACAGAATATATTTTCGAGCGGAATCATCTCCGATGGTGTGGTATGTTTGTTTGTTTTCATTTTATTACTCCCAACGTAAAGACAACAGCTGCGTTTTCGAAGAATTTTAAATCTAACTGATCCAGAATAGTTCCTTCTGAAACATCGTTCTAAACTATGTCTTTTACAAAGAATTTTTTTTTTAGTTTAAAATCTAGCTGAATGATGTTTTTGACCAAGAAAAAATACCATTTTAAGTTGTATCCTTTCTAAGCTGTACTCTAGGTTAGGGTTGGGTTATGGTGTTTAACGCCACTTTTAAAATATTCCAGTGATATCGTGGAGGTAAGTTTTATTGGTGGAGAAAACCGGAGTACCCGTAGAAAACCACCGACCTGTCGCAAGCTTTACTCTGTTATCGTGTAAAAAATATGGAAATAAAGTGACAGGTGTATTATGCCACAATGTGTCTTGTTTGATGGTATATACCAATTATATGATGTAGCAGTTATCTCCCATTGTATATTAAGAACACACAGGTTTAATCATCAATATTAAAGACGAACATACATGGCCTGTTCTGCAAATTTGTGCTTAGGCTGGAACTTGTTGAATATAGCACAATCAAAGGTCAAATCATTAAAGCACTTGCATGACTGCATCATGTCACTAACAGGAGAGGTGTGGGCCCATACAACTAGCTTGACCCTGCCACTATTAATTGAAGTGTATGTACCAATCCAGGAAAGTAAGCGGTCATGTATTTGTGTGTTAATAGTATCGATTATGACTCTTTCTACAATTGTGATTTTGGAACTATTCCGACAGTGTGGTATGTTTTGTTTTTCGTTTTATTTGTGACTCTTCTACCGATTACATGGACTCAGATAGCATCCCAAAATCGTCATGAAATCGGTCATACTTTTGTCTTTAAACTGATCATCTATTCTTTTAATGAAACTAGATGTTACAAACTTTTGTTCATCACTGCATTGTGTTTTCATGATCTTAGTTGGTAATACATGTACCTTGGTTTACACTTTAATAGTTATTACCGAGTTGTTGCCGAACCACCTATTTTTTTCAAAATAACTAATGAAAATCATGTGTTTACTACCAGTAAGTATGTTACTTTGATTATTACACCTTATATCAGTATGCTGTCTTCTGATTGGTTGATTGAAGGGGTGGTTTTTTTTACCAATTCTTAATTTTTTCAGCTTTTCCGCCATTGCCGGGGTATTTTCCTAACAATTACCCTTTACCGAGACGCTTGTAACAAAATTTGTAAAACGTTATCAGTTGTACGTTTTATTGCAAAATCGTATTTGTCGTTTTTACCCTTCACCGAGACGCTTGTAAAAATATTTGTAAAACGTTATCAGTTGTGCGTTTTATGTAACATCATTCGGTAGAATTAAACAGATACATCATGTTCGGTCCTGAAAACGACAAACAAAAGGTATTATTTATTTAGCCAGTGTTCTAAATAATATTCAGTGTAATTATACAGATATATCATGCTTTGGGAGGGGTATTTGCGAAAATACCAGTCTTGAGACTAAATTTCCCTCGCCATTCGGCTCGGAAAATTTTTCGTCTCTCGACTGGTATTTTTCGCAAATACCCCTCCCAAACATGTTATGTCTGTATAATATCGCTTGCGAATTGTCTATTGTTGAAGTTACATAGTACATGTCATGGGTCTTACAAGTAGTTCGGCATGAGAAATGATATTAACACGACAACAACAATTAGCTATAGATGTGCATTAAATGACTACCAACAATAATATTTTAAATATTGAAATATTGATATCTTATTTTTCTAATACCAAACAAGCACAATTGTAAGCCGGTTTGTATATGTCATATATTCACAATAAGCTTTTCTCTGAACAATAAAAACATGCATAGTACGCACGATACGTCTCTGTAATGTCCTTCACCACGCATGCTCAAAGTCAAAAGATTAGAAAACCAAATAATTCAAAGGTCTTTGGGAACAGGTACACTAAATAGTATAAACAGGGTCGTCTAAGTCTAGCTGGGCCTGAGTGATATTGCCATTAGTATCAATCAATTGCTTTCTGCAATATTTGAACTGTAAATCTCGAATATAAATATATATAATCTATATCGTTGTCGAAGCGCTGACTACGTGGCGGATGCTAAACTTGATGGACTTATATTACACCAGCAAAAGCATAACTATTCCTGGAGGATACTAAGTTAGCAGTGTTTATGGTTATTCCTCTGACAAGAACTGTCCAATAAGTCAACACATTGGTTTGTAATCACCAGATCAACGTGAGTTTAAGACAGAATAGAATGTCGAACTTTGACTTCATGGGAACATATTTCTTCTATTAATAACAGAAGTGTCAAACCTCAATTTAACATTGATCGATCGCATTCTTCTATGTGTTCATAAATGGTTAATATTCAATAATATTTGATGAGTTGACGACATGAAGGAAAGCTATGATTGTTTGTGTTGGTGGACACGGTAGATAACTCATACTTTAACAATACTGTTTATCCCCTTTTGTTTACTTGCTCCTAAACGACTTTTGAATTATTTGGCTTTCCAATCTTTTGATTATGAACGTACCTGATTTTATTCCAACAGCGCGTCGTGTACACTACATACGGTATCTACGTTGTTATTGATGATTTAGCTGGTTGAGTATTTACGAGGATTATAAGATGTCAATGACACTATTCCCCGGAGGAATCATCCGCCCATTAGTCAATGTTTCGGTACTGACATGGTTTATTAGATATATATATTACTGATATTTACAGATGCTAAATAATGTAATTATTAGTAAAACTAAGGTTCTTTTCCTTCAGACATAGATGGATTTATCTGATTTAGGTTATCCTGCTTAAAGCCCTGTGGTTTTATTGCTCTCAAACACAATACAATTATTTGGCTTTCCAATCTTTCCATTTTGAGCGTACCTGATGAATGGTATTCCAGAAACGCGTCATGCGCACTAAATTTGATATCTACGTTTTTATTACTATCACTGGGTCGATACCTCTGTTAGTGGAGTATTAGTCCCGGCATCATCCACCCAGTAGTTATTGTCTCGACACTCACGTGGTTTATTAGATATATTTATTATTGAAATTTACAGTTCCTAAATATGTATTTTTTTATTAAAACTAAGATTCTCCTCTCTCAGGCATAGGTGACCTTAGTCGATTTTTGCTATCTTGTTTAGGCAGTTATGTTGATTTGCATGATGTCCTAGCCTTTTGTGAGTTCGTTTGTTGTTGTCTGTATTGTTTGTGTGTACTGCTGGGCACTTGGTGAGGGCTTACAAAATGGTTAACCCAAAAGATGTCAAGAGAATGGTAGATAGGTGATATGAAATGTTTCTTGATGGCGAATCGTCGCTTTATAATGCTGAAAGCCTAACCGAATACCATAATACCACTATCTTTGCACGATGAAGATAACCTTTTGTAGGATTCTAAAACGAGTAGGCCCAATAATAGGCTATTTTTTCGTTCATACTTAACTTTCCAGTGACAGTCAATAGTCGTTGTCCCGATTATCCCTTTCATCCTACATCTCTGTATTTTATGTATATATTTATGTATTGTTGAACTTGTACTGAATATGCATGATTTTGCTGATGCTGGTATGCAACACAAATCAATCATATGTGCAGTGTTGTCAGTTTCCTATCCGGATAATCTACATATATTTACTCAAAAGTATCGTCTAATATATGTACTCTGCTTTCTTCTTGAAATCCTATTACATATTTTTTAACAACCAACAATTCTAATAAATGGAACAGACAGATAAAAATAAAAGAATGCTACAGGTATTAAACCAATATAACAGTGCTTGTTACCAGAGGACATTTTACGTACATTTCCTGTTTTGAAATTATTTGCTTTTCGCCAGTGAAAAAATAAGGTTACCAAGGAAATAAGAATTTGTTATTTACTATGTTATAATGATAATATCATTGACAAGCTCATTAAAATGTCAGCAATACAATTCCAAAAAATCCGTAAAGGAAGTTCTAATAGGAACATGACTAAGCTGTTATTTACTGCTTATTACAGCTTAGACCCATTTATTGCCAGTTTTTTCTTGTTGTCGTCTTATCTTACAAGGGCATGTCGTAACTACTCACACCTTTTACCTGAAATAGATATTATGAAGACATCGTTACCAAATTGTACACTTACACACACAAGTGTTGCTAAATACAGTGAAACCTCTCTAAACCGAGCCATGAATAAAACGGAATCCTCTATAAATCGAGATTTAAATAAAGCCCTATGTAGGAAATATTTGTTAATTTAACCTGCACCCGTTAAGCATATAGCTAAACTACAGCTCTCTGGACGCTAAGCAATATTAAAGCAATCCATCAATCCTTAACCTGTATAAACTGAACATCCGTCTATTCCGAACACCAAAATTGTTCCAATGAAGAAAGGTTTGACGATACCAAAGGGATAATCAGAAGACGTAAATTGAAGAAGGAGACAATACAATGGTCAAAAGAAAAAGGACCAACAACGATCTACAAAACATTACACAACATATTAAAGATCGGGGCTTCATTGTTTATCTATTTCAGAAATGCATTTCGTTACATTTTTAGTTGGGTTCGTGTTACTCGATCTTTAGTTTTGCGTGTATGTTTTGCAGAACGTTGTTTGGTTTTTTTTTGTACTTTTTCATTTGGCCACTGTTTTGTCTGTTCTTCTTCTATTTACGTATTTTGATTACCCCTTTGGTATTGTCAAGCTCTTCTTCAAATACACATGCATTCCAAACAAAGAGAATGGATCCAAACAAAAAGACGGAAAGGTTATCAATCAAACATCCGAACAAAGCAAAAAGATGAACATAATGTTATCAATTGATACGGAAGTATGTTTGTTAATTATATATGCAGCTTTGACTTTTAAGAATGATGATGATAGTTACATGATCAAGATCGATTGAGTATTTATATAAATTAAGTCTATAAAATATTCATACATATTGACTGATGGACCATTGTTAAAGGTAAGGTGGGCAGTATTTCAGCTCTTTTTATGACGATAACAATTTTACATTCCATATATATTCAAGGTAAATGGGTTCACTGAGATGTTCCATTGTTTCGCATTTCGATTGTCATAGGACAGAAGTTTTACGGCCGCTACCATGACCTGGTTACCGCTACGGAATATTTGTCGCACCAATGACAACGATTATGTTCACATACCAGTCCTTTTCAAATGTATTGCTTGTTTCCGTATTTGTAGCAAGAGTAACACGGCGGGTTCCACTAGTGGAGCAGGAACTGTTTACACTTTTGGAGCACCTGTGTTTTCTGCCGGTTTTTAATGTGGTTCCTTTGCTCATTTCTTAGTTTTCTGTGTAGTGTTTTGTAGATCATTGTTGTCCTTTTTCGTTTCTCGATTGTATCGTCTGACTTTCATCAAGTTACGACTACTGGTTATCTCTTTGGTACCTTCAAACTGTATCGGAAATGCATACCTTGCAAAAGACCGTCAATGTCCAATCCTAACACATTATTGGCACTTATAAGCTGACACAAGTTGTCTAAACATGCACGAAGCATAATAATTTTCAAACAGGAACAATTAATGTCATGTCACATGGGCGAGTTGTATATTTTTTGTCCCGCACAGAGGCAGAAACATGAGGTGTGGGAGGGTTCCTACAATAAAGTAACTTAGAAATAAGTACTTTGCAGCCAAAAAACGGCCGCAATTAATGCATGCGCTCACGCGCGTTCTTGAATTACTCCGTTGTTTGATTATTCGTCATTTGTTTTAGATATTTAGTATGCAGAGTTATACTATCAATATTAAAACATCGGATGGGAAATTGTGACAAAGGTGGTTAGGGTTAGGGTTACGCCTCTTTCAACAACATTGCAGTTATATCGTTGCGGTTAGCTTTATTTGTGGAGGAAACCGGAGTACCCGGAGAAAACCACCGACTTGCTTTAACAAGTGCTTTAACTTATGAGAATTACAAAATTGACGACTGAGTACATCATGACTACACATGAAAGTTGTATTAACAAATGTAGACATCAAATAAACATTTAAAAAGGCTAAATTTCCAATGTTTTATTTTAGAAGTCTTAACACAATTGTCAGTCCAAGTCTAACTTTTAACAAACTTGTCAGTCGAACTTCTTTACGAATTCTGGAATAATTAACTTTAGAAGTATTGATGATCAATGTTAAGATATACATAATTATATTGAGATTATATTTCAAAGTGAGGATCAAATCATTTGTTCGTTATTGTAAATATGTTTTATATTTCAGTCTGTTCCGAATAGGCGAATATTTTAATAAAACAAACAATTTTGTAAAGTGCAGATCAAATTAAAGTATCAGATGAAATATTTAAATCGTTTCATCTGCCAACGTTTATCTTACCACATTCTCAAAACCAAATGATCATTTAGTACATAAAAACACAATGAAATGTTTTATGTCTTTTCTAATACATAATCAGTACAAAAGAACTATGTTGTTGTGTAGCAATAAACGATATTACAAAATATGTTTACATAATTATCACATAATGGGCATAAAAACATATAACTACATATTATTTGTCAAACTATAGTGTTTATTATAACACTTACATAAAACTTACGTCCATATTACACAGCCTGACATGTTATGTCATAGGTTCTGACATTATTTCTCTGTTTTAAGGTAGAGGATAATCAGTGTACGACCTATATTTCCTACGCTAAAAAGTAGACTGAATGTAAAGCTCAATAATTTTATCTGTGTAAGTATTCATTAATTAGCTTATAATGCATGCTTATTATAATTACAAGAACAGTTAGGTTTTGTTTCCCTAATAATGAAATGAATATCTTAGAGGTAGACAGTTATAATTCCTTAAAACCGAAATTCATATTTATAACGATATAGTCGGGAAGATGTGTCTCATCCTAAATTATAAACTAATATCAGAATAACTCTATGTAAATAAATAAAGATTTCGTTTTCTTGAATTGATGTATCCAAAATTCAGTTTTAGTATAATGAACATTATTTAGATGACTAATTTCAAGCATTGTACTATTTCTGTATTTTCAAAGTATCTGTCATTTCTCTATCCTCATTTCTGGTCAAAGTGTTTGGATAAAACGTTTGTGCAATTACTTAGACTAAATTAATATTCTATGTTTTGTCAACAGTTTTTATTTTTAGCACTCTTAACACTTTCTTCATCTTTGCCTAAAACTAATAACATTGTACAAGCGGCTTAACAAGAAAAACAGATTCTTCAAAAATATTATAATTTAAAAATGTGTTGGATGTAAATTATCTGATGCTACATTCTTGAAATAAAATTATATTTCGATTTGAAAAATAAAATCACAGCTATTCCATTTTTTTTTTCAGATATGTTTTGAACGAAAATGGTAAAAATATTAAATCAAATATTACATAAATAAGGATACTCAAACTATATCGCCTGTGAAATTTCTTGTGTTTGTTGTCGAAAAAATATGTTTTATATTGTCAACATTCTCATTATGTTTATAGTTAATAATGGGTATTGTTATTTATAGTTTAAACAATAATGTATTTCCTAAAGAGGTTGCCAGATTGTTTAGTCTAATAAAACAAATAACTTTTACTATCAATATATTCTAAATTTTACATAATTTAAATTGACAATGATATTGCCTGTGTGGGACATTTTTAGATGAAATGTTTTTGTGCAATCTAAAATTTTATATTTTCAAATTTACATATTTTTGCATTGTAATTTCATATGCCTATCAGCAATTAAAGTGCTCTATTCAATCTATAATCGTGAAAGTATCGCCAATATGAAACTGTCGATTGATTCAACAACTATTCACAATTAGGATTGCAGTGTTTATTTTTCGATAGTTTTAAAATAAGAAGCAGGCGAGAGCGACGTGTGTGGCCAAGGAATTTTCCTAATATCTGTACTAAAAACAACTGACAAATTTGATGATGACAATTTTTACTACTACAACCTATGGATTCATTTCAGTAAAAATGTAGTGCATTTTCTAATAAAAATGTAGATATCAAATTTAGTGCGCACGACACGTTTATGGAATAACCTTTATCAGGTACGCTCGAAATCGGAAAATTGGAAAGCCAAATAATTTAAAATTTTGGGAGCAATACAATCAAAGGGCATAAATATATAAAAAAAAATTAAATGGAGCAAAAACTATTCTCAAGTCTCACTGTATTATGACGTCTGGAGAATAAAACAACATATATTATGTTCCATTGTCGGTACAATGCCTTTGTCTTGCATAAATTATCGGTGATCAAAAAGAGACTGACAGTAGGAATATATTAAATCTTCGTTATGAGTGAAAAAAAAAGTAGAATGTTAAAACTGTAAAAAAGCGTAAATCGTAGTTGAGGAGTCATTCTTTACAAAACATATATAATTCATTCCGACATATAAACGTGTGGACCAAGGTCAACAGACTGTTCTTCAGACATTTTCAACACTTACTTGTCTGGCTCTTCTCATTATTATAAACTCCTCTCTGGCTTGTTTCATTCGTAAACGTAAAAACATAATAATAGAAAAGAAAATTATCTAAAACAAATCATACACAATAGTCCCACTAGAACTGGTATTCAAATTTATTGTGATAAGAGCTTATTTCGTGTAAAGTAACATTTGTCTCCTGAAAGTTGTATATAACGAGCAAGTAAATAGATTAATAAATTCAGCAATTAAATGAAAGCTATCGTCCAAATGATGGCACGAATAAAAGGTAAACTATTGATATTCATATCCAATTATTATTTTTAAAACATTTATGATGCTTCTCATCACCGTAGTAAACAAACTATAGAACATCAACTAAAGATAAGACATGTTGGATAACTATCAGTATTATACAATGTATAGTAGACAGCTAGCATGACAAATATAAACAACAACTTTCTGTAATAAATAATGAATGATACGTAGAGAATTATGGTGCTCCTGAAGGGTTGAAGGGTAGGCAATTCCTGCTCCACTAGTGACACCCGTTGTGTTACTCTAGCACAAAGCCGATGATAAATCATGAAATAGGAATGGACCGAGAAGTGCTTACGACAAGTGGAACATATCCGTCGTCATATTTGAAACAGATATTTCGTAACGGTTAACCAATTCATTGTGGCGACCGTAAAACTTTCGAAATGATGACTTTAGCTTAACCAATAGGAACCCTTGGTTCAGTAGCTTCCTTGTTAATCCATCTTTCCTTTAGTTTAACCAATAGGAACCTATATAAAACTAACGTACTCTTCTGTCAGGCACATGTGACCTTATAAAACTAACGTACTCTTCTGTCAGGCACATGTGACCTTATAAAACTAACGTACTCTTCTGTCAGGCACATGTGACCTTATAAAACTAACGTACTCTTCTGTCAGGCACATGTGACCTTATAAAACTAACGTACTCTTCTGTCAGGCACATGTGACCTTATAAAACTAGCGTACTCTTCTGTCAGGCACATGTGACCTTATAAAACTAACGTACTCTTCTGTCAGGCACATGTGACCTTATAAAACTAACGTACTCTTCTGTCAGGCACATGTGACCTAATAAAACTAAGGTACTCTTCTGTCAGGCACATGTGACCTTATAAAACTAACGTACTCTTCTGTCAGGCACATGTGACCTTATAAAACTAACGTACTCTTCTGTCAGGCACATGTGACCTTATAAAGCTAACGTACTCTTCTGTCAGGCACATGTGACCTTATAAAACTAACGTACTCTTCTGTCAGGCACATGTGACCTTATAAAACTAACGTACGATTCTGTCAGGCACATGTGACCTTATAAAACTAACGTACTCTTCTGTCAGGCACATGTGACCTTATAAAACTAACGTACTCTTCTGTCAGGCACATGTGACCTTATAAAACTAACGTACTCTTCTGTCAGGCACATGTGACCTTATAAAACTAACGTACTCTTCTGTCAGGCACATGTGACCTTATAAAACTAACGTACTCTTCTGTCAGGCACATGTGACCTTATAAAACTAAGGTACTCTTCTGTCAGGCACATGTGACCTTATAAAACTAAGGTACTCTTCTGTCAGGCACATGTGACCTTATAAAACTAACGTACTCTTCTGTCAGGCAAATGTGACCTTAAAAAACTAACGTACTCTTCTGTCAGGCACATGTGACCTTCTAAAACTAACGTACGATTCTGTCAGGCACATGTGACCTTATAAAACTAACGTACTCTTCTGTCAGGCACATGTGACCTTATAAAACTAAGGTACTCTTCTGTCAGGCACATGTGACCTTATAAAACTAACGTACTCTTCTGTCAGGCACATGTGACCTTATAAAACTAACGTACTCTTCTGTCAGGCAAATGTGACCTTAAAAAACTAACGTACTCTTCTGTCAGGCACATGTGACCTTCTAAAACTAACGTACGATTCTGTCAGGCACATGTGACCCTATAAAACTAACGTACTCTTCTGTCAGGCACATGTGACCTTATAAAACTAACGTACTCTTCTGTCAGGCACATGTGACCTTATAAAACTAACGTACTCTTCTGTCAGGCACATGTGACCTTATAAAACTAACGCACTATTCTCTCAGGCACATGTGACCTTATAAAACTAACGTACTCTTCTGTCAAGCACATGTGACCTTATAAAACTAACGTACTCTTCTGTCAGGCACATGTGACCTTATAAAACTAACGTACTCTTCTGTCAGGCACATGTGACCTTATAAAACTAACGTACTCTTCTGTCAGGCCCATGTGACCTTATAAAACTAACGCACTCTTCTGTCAGGCACATGTGATCTTATAAAACTAACGTACTCTTCTGTCAGGCACATGTGACCTTACCCTATTTTGGTTATCTTTTTCATACCCTTTTGTGCTTCCAATCTTTCTGATGAAGGGTACTCCTAAAAGTCGTCGTGCATACTTAATAAGATATTTAATACATATATGTTCGATAATATTAGTTTCGCTATGCCGAAATGCGAGACGTATCTGCCAATTATAGCCCAGGGCTAGAGAAATATAATCTAGTGTCTCCATCTAAAGGACGCATCTGCTAGTTGAGTCGGAAATACCATCCCTAGAGCAAGTAATTAGCAATCAAGTTAGGAATCGTCGTTGGGGACACGTTGGTAAGGCAAAACTATCAGACCGGGACTATCCATAAACTCCCATTTTTGTGACAATAAAAACATCCATCCATAGATAGCCCCAGCTCGGTGCCACTTACTTGCCTGAATGATGCTTTGTTTGTAAATTTATTTCATTCATGACTATAACTGAAATGCAGCTCATTTGACGTTAAACAATAAATCAATAAACGAATATCAGTTCTTTCCTCTATGTAATAAACAGGTAGATACCATTTTATGACATATTGTGGTAAAATAATATTATTACGTAATTTGTGCTACTGTAGCCACACGACCTGTTTCTTGAATCACCCGCATCATGTATTTTCAAAGTTAAAAGATTGGAAAGCCATTTAATTTGATGGCCTTTGGGAGCAGGTGAACAAAACGACCTAAACAGAATAGCCAAACTCAGCTTAGGCTACAAATACAATAAATATGGAGCATGATGACGTTTTAATTATGTCATTTTATTTAATGCAGCATGTTGTAAAATGTTGATGACAACGGTTATCTGACACCGACAATCTGACATATAGATGTAATTTATATATCATTATTAATGTAAGCAATAAAACATCCACATACTACTTACTTCCTCCGACATCTTGTCATGATATCATAACTGATAGAGGGCAATACATCATAGCCACGTGCACCTGATGATGAGACGTTCTAACAGAGAAATGTCGGGGAAAGTTTATGTGACCGGCCATGCCTTATGTTTTGTAATTTGCATCAGTTTTTTGTCACCTTTCTCTACAAATATTATTGCAGCATGTTATTTTCAGAGTTTGGATTTCAGTTGTGGTTACGTGTAGTATATCTGGATAGACATATAACATACGTGCATTGTAGAAGAATATAAAATGTATTCACACGAGCCCTAGAACTAGGTAGAAAAGCTTGCATTCGTGAGCTTTTCTATCCTGTTTCGCAGCGAGTGCTAATGAATTTTATATTTACAGACAACGTGCATATCTTAGATTCAAATTGCAATGTCAAAACGTTAACAACAACTGCTTCATTGTTTATAAAGAACAGAAACAAGTATCGTTCTAATCGTTTTCAATGGTGTTCTCTATTACATCCGCGCTTATACTGTTGCCGTTTCTTACCGTTGCATCACATGAATAGGGGTCCAGAAAATATAACGTAGGTCCCTGACTAAATAACACTGAAGCGCATTTCACCCGTATAATATAACTCAAAATGACATATTTGTAGGATAAATATATTTCGTGTTCCGAATACCATATGAATTGTTAGAAATATGTCATCTAATTTCGAGGACGTTGAATTATATTTCATCATTGAAAATGTTCTCAATCATATAATTTTCAATATTTCATACCTCTGTTTTTCAATTTGTCCACACATTAATATATCAGGACCATTATTATTATTTGGCTTTCAAATATCTTGACTCTAAGTGGACCTGGTGAATGCTATTCAGAAACGCGTCGTGTGTGCTAAAATAGATATATACGTTTTTATATACAAATGTAGCTGTCTTTCTGATATAGAAGGGTAAACACAATGACGTCATGATTAAATACATATGATATGCCCAATGCATTGTGTTAACGTTAATAGTAAATCGGCAACACAATTGTTCTATCGACCTTTCTCAAATTTGTTTTGATTTTCGAAATTAGATTACTTATATTTTACTGCAGTGAATGCCATTTTAAGAACAACTTGAACCTTTTTCTTCCCAAAAGCCTCTTACAACTTCTGTTAAAAATTCACTATAAAACATACACGCAAATTTCTCATAGCCAACGGTTCATAGGCAAAGGGTACGTCAATTTGGCAACTAAGGACCGCGGATCAACTTGAAAGAATGACACTCGGAACGCCGGCTATGGCCACTAGGAACAAACAGAGTATCATTTCCCAATGCGATATATGTCGATCTGTATAATAACGTTAGATTAATCTCCACCAGGCACATGTAACTTGAGCCTATTTTGTGGTGGTGTTTGACGCAACTTTCAATAATATTTCAGTCATATCGTGGCGGTCAGTTTTATTGGTGAAGGAAGCCGGAGTACCGACAAACTATATTACATAATGTTCTATCGAGTACACCTCGCCATGTCTGGGATTCGAACTCACAACTTTAATGGTGATAGGCATTGATTGTACGTGTAGTTGTAAATCCAACTACCATACGATCACGACCGCGACGGCCCCCTATTTTGTCTTTCCTGTTTAAGTCCTTTGGTTTACTTACTTCGAAAGACATTACACTTACTTGGTTTACCACTCTTTTGACTGAGCTTACCTGATGATGATTATTCCATTAACGTCTTGTGTACTCTTACGCTTACTAATGGTTTATTGTGTATAGTGTTCGGTTTGAATAGGTTTCACGGAAATGTAATATTCTCACGAATTTATTAATCGTGTACAGTAAATGGCTGTGGTACAATGTATATATTAATTTTCATCATTGCAATTTCATCTATAAACGTGTCATTTGATTACAGAGATTTACATTCATCGCGGTCAATTCTTCGGAAATGCCATATTAACGCCATGCACACTGCTGGAATGCCATGCCATTATATATAATTATCGCCCTATCGTTAATTTTTGGGGGTTGTATATGGGCTCTAATACATTCTTTAATCACATATTTTGTTGCCATATGCTGGTTTTTGCATGTCCAATAATAGCTAGAGGTCTGTGTTGGTTATTTGCCCTCAGGAAAGATATCCGTATTTGCCCCCGAATTCAACTTCCGGTATCTGCGCAGTGGTCCCAAAGATTATATGTCAAAGTACAAGGAAAGATGGTGCATAAAGATAGATGCATTAAATCGTAATTCAATCAAATTAACACATTTCAAAATATTGGAATAAAGTTTAATAAATTGAAACGGAATAATAAATATATACGTCGTGCTTTCTGAATAGGGATTTCCATTCAAATGTCAACGTCTTTGTTAGATTTTACAAACACTTTCTAATGTTAATATGAAACCGGCATGGCCTTGAATGCTCGCGCATCTGAAAATTATCTGGCAATTTCATCAAAAAGTGTCGAGATTTTTTGGGCCGAGATATATTGGGGACGACTTTTTTTTAGGGCCGAATCTAGTCTCATTCAATCGAGCTGTCGTTCCTTTATTCGAGTTATCGTTCCTTACGAAATCTCAAAAGTTAACTTCCGCGTAGAAACAAAAATTCTTGTCAGTATGTCAGAAGAGATTTAAAAAATTAAAAAATATCAATATAAGTAAAACAAGCTAGCAAAATGACTTTTATTACACACGGGTTCCGGGTTTAAGTGGTATCGGACGTACGAGAGAGGGTACGAGACTTCAGGATCACATTTGCGCTTTATGTTAAAAAGATCTTCATTAGTTGGGTGTGTTAGTGTGTTACCCGGAAACCGGTGTTTACAAAACGTAGAATTTTTTTTTCTTCGACAATATGTTCAACCATGTTTGTTAAAAAATCCTAAGTACACATTTTATACCATAAAGAGCTCGCTTAAGCTCGCATATTATACAGATCGACATTGTTTGATATCATTTTGAAACCAGACTCGAAACAATATTTCCAAATTGAACAAAGACAAACTCCCATAAGAATTTATTTGTCAATTTGTCAGTTCAAAGATCTTTTCTGCAATATAAAAGTCAATGCTTGAAAAAAGTCGATGTAAAACATGTGATAAATAGAATATGACATGAAATTTTCCATATCGTCCCTGGTATCAGCCCTCCAGTTTCGCTGTCGGGCTGATAAAGGTAATAACAAAATTACCGAACTCCGAACAATCTTACAAAGGGAAAGTCAAAACTCATAATTATATAAACAGACAAAATCAGTCAACAACCGGAAAACTGTGAAAACCGTAATGACCCTGACTTGGTACAGGCATTTCTAAAGAAATGGTGGGTTGAATCAGATTTTAAGGCGCCAAACCTCCCGCTCTCATTACGGTTCAAAGGTTCCGGCTGTCACTGTAACAGTATTTAAATACAGGAACAAAATAGGTAAAATAGTTGTCAAAGCAGTACCATATTCGGTGACGTAAATGTCAAAAATATTTTTACGTCACACATTGACAAAAAAATTCTTGACATTTGCGACTTCTTTATCTTTATACATTTTCACTATATGAAAATGCATCGCTTATAATTTTTTCTGCAGAGACGGAATATATTTCGACAAGATATTGGTATCGGAATATAAACTTTTTAAGAGATCGAATCAGGCGAATCTTTTAATAGCCCTGGTCCAGTAGCCTGTTTCTCAGATGAAGATGACGTTTCAGGAAATCAGAATAATTGCTACTGGCCCTTGCATAGCGAATCAATTGCGAGATGTAAACACCATATGATACCAGGGCCGATATGGAAAATGTCATGTAATAATCTCTTAATCTTCGCATATGGCAGCATGTTTCAATATCAATAGGAAGGGATTTGTGCATGGCAACTGGACGATGAATTCCCCCAAAATAATGATGTCTTCCATTTATAAACCAAGCTAACAAAAAGTGTACTTAAAATATTCCTTGTTTTTCTCTAGTTGAAATATTACCTCTTTAGCCAGTTGTCATGTCAACCGCTGCAACACCATTCGCTAAAATAAAATTCTGCATATTCTTACATGTATAATATCGTCTTGTCTTAGTGATGCGTGAAGTAAATTAAACGTAAACAAAACGATCCAAATTGTTGTATGATTGATTGATTGTTGTTTAAAGTCGTGTAAGCAATACATCAGCTATATGCATGACTAGAGGAAGCTTACTGTTCCTAAATAATATAATCATTATTAAAACCAAAGGTTCTTCTTCCTCATGTATTGTAGCATAAGCCGATTTCGGCTGTCCTATTTAGGCATTCCATATGTCTCGCTCCCAAAAACTTTTAAATTATTTGGCTTTCCAATCTTTTGAAATTGAGCGTTCCTGATGACACGCGTCGTGTGTACTAAATTAGTTATCTACGTTGATAGTCAAAATATTGGCAAGTCAAATAAATTAAATGTTTTAGTGTGTAACTAAACAAAAGGGCCTAGCATGAGAGCCAAAGCAGGCTAATGTTACCTATGTCTGGGGAGACTGGCCTTAGATTTAATCAATTACATTATCTAGAAATTGTAAATTTCAAACATAAATATATCTAATAAATCATATTAGCAGCGAAGTACTGACTACTGGGCGGATGACACTTTCTTGGACCAATAATCCACCAACAGAGGTATCGACCTAGTGATAGTAATAAAAGCGTAGATATCTAATTTAGTATGCATTAACAATGCCCACCTCACGGGACAAACATTGAATGGATTATTGGTAACACCGTTTAACTTACGTATCCCCTAGTCGGAAGCGCTATGCTTTATGTCAATATCCTGATGGTTCCAAAGGGGGGACATTTACTATACTAATATACTAAATTTACATAATATTAGATTTGTAGAAGGCGGTCAATATTTGATGGAAGTAGAAGTAAAAGTCGAAAAAAATATCACATGATTAAAATACTTCAATCTTCTATATTGACATTATACACAAACAATTATTAAAATAAGTTGGAGAAAAAAATTACGCTAGAACAAAACGATTAATAGGGCAAAATGTATACTGATACAAACAAAATACATATAAACGTGATTTAAAATATGATATGATAAAAAGTTAACAAATAATACAAATGTCTTTTTCTTATAAAAATATGCATATATATATATAGTGTGTGCTATTTATATATACACGGTATATAAACCCATAGCAATGTGTTAGTTAAATATATATATAGTGTGTGCTATTTATATATACCCGGTATATAAACCCATAGCAATGTGTTAGTTAAATATATATATAGTGTGTGCTATTTATATATACACGGTATATAAACCCATAGCAATGTGTTAGTTAAATATACATATATATATATATATAGTGTGTGCTATTTATATATACACGGTATATAAACCCATAGCAATGTGTTAGTTAAATATATATATAGTGTGTGCTATTTATATATACACGGTATATAAACCCATAGCAATGTGTTAGTTAAATATATATATAGTGTGTGCTATTTATATATACACGGTATATAAACCCATAGCAATGTGTTAGTTAAATATATATATAGTGTGTGCTATTTATATATACCCGGTATATAAACCCATAGCAATATGTTAGTTAAATATATATATAGTGTGTGCTATTTATATATACACGGTATATAAACCCATAGAATGTGTTAGTTAAATATACATATATATATATAGTGTTTGCTATTTATATATACACGGTATATAAACCCATAGCAATGTGTTAGTTAAATATACATATATATATAGTGTGTGCTATTTATATATACACGGTATATAAACCCATAGCAATGTGTTAGTTAAATATATATATAGTGTGTGCTATTTATATATACACGGTATATAAACCGATAGCAATGTGTTAGTTAAATATATATATAGCGTGTGCTATTTATATATACACGGTATATAAACCCATAGCAATGTATTAGTTAAATATACATATATATATATATAGTGTGTGCTATTTATATATACACGGTATATAAACCCATAGCAATGTGTTAGTTAAATATATATATAGTGTGTGCTATTTATATATACACGGTATATAAACCCATAGCAATGTGTTAGTTAAATATATATATAGTGTGTGCTATTTATATATACATGGTATATAAACCCATAGCAATGTGTTAGTTAAATATACATATATATATATAGTGTGTGCTATTTATATATACACGGTATATAAACCCATAGCAATGTGTTAGTTAAATATATATTGATACATTATCAGACATCTTGTCGATGTCATGTTCAATATTGAACTTTACAATTCCTAATTAGTGTGATTTACTAAATCTAAAGCCAATCTGACTGAGACATAGATAACTGTAGCTGATTGTGGCTATCCTGTTTATCTGACTGAGACATAGATAACTGTAGCTGATTGTGGCTATCCTGTTTATCTGACTGAGACATAGATAACTGTAGCTGATTGTGGCTATCCTGTTTATCTGACTGAGACATAGATAACTGTAGCTGATTGTGGCTATCCTGTTTATCTGACTGAGACATAGATAACTGTAGCTGATTGTGGCTATCCTGTTTATCTGACTGAGACATAGATAACTGTAGCTGATTGTGGCTATCCTGTTTATCTGACTGAGACATAGATAACTGTAGCTGATTGTGGCTATCCTGTTTATCTGACTGAGACATAGATAACTGTAGCTGATTGTGGCTATCCTGTTTATCTGACTGAGACATAGATAACTGTAGCTGATTGTGGCTATCCTGTTTATCTGACTGAGACATAGATAACTGTAGCTGATTGTGGCTATCCTGTTTATCTGACTGAGACATAGATAACTGTAGCTGATTGTGGCTATCCTGTTTATCTGACTGAGACATAGATAACTGTAGCTGATTGTGGCTATCCTGTTTATCTGACTGAGACATAGATAACTGTAGCTGATTGTGGCTATCCTGTTTATCTGACTGAGACATAGATAACTGTAGCTGATTGTGGCTATCCTGTTTATCTGACTGAGACATAGATAACTGTAGCTGATTGTGGCTATCCTGTTTATCTGACTGAGACATAGATAACTGTAGCTGATTGTGGCTATCCTGTTTATCTGACTGAGACATAGATAACTGTAGCTGATTGTGGCTATCCTGTTTATCTGACTGAGACATAGATAACTGTAGCTGATTGTGGCTATCCTGTTTATCTGACTGAGACATAGATAACTGTAGCTGATTGTGGCTATCCTGTTTATCTGACTGAGACATAGATAACTGTAGCTGATTGTGGCTATCCTGTTTATCTGACTGAGACATAGATAACTGTAGCTGATTGTGGCTATCCTGTTTATCTGACTGAGACATAGATAACTGTAGCTGATTGTGGCTATCCTGTTTATCTGACTGAGACATAGATAACTGTAGCTGATTGTGGCTATCCTGTTTATCTGACTGAGACATAGATAACTGTAGCTGATTGTGGCTATCCTGTTTATCTGACTGAGACATAGATAACTGTAGCTGATTGTGGCTATCCTGTTTATCTGACTGAGACATAGATAACTGTAGCTGATTGTGGCTATCCTGTTTATCTGACTGAGACATAGATAACTGTAGCTGATTGTGGCTATCCTGTTTATCTGACTGAGACATAGATAACTGTAGCTGATTGTGGCTATCCTGTTTATCTGACTGAGACATAGATAACTGTAGCTGATTGTGGCTATCCTGTTTATCTGACTGAGACATAGATAACTGTAGCTGATTGTGGCTATCCTGTTTATCTGACTGAGACATAGATAACTGTAGCTGATTGTGGCTATCCTGTTTATCTGACTGAGACATAGATAACTGTAGCTGATTGTGGCTATCCTGTTTATCTGACTGAGACATAGATAACTGTAGCTGATTGTGGCTATCCTGTTTATCTGACTGAGACATAGATAACTGTAGCTGATTGTGGCTATCCTGTTTATCTGACTGAGACATAGATAACTGTAGCTGATTGTGGCTATCCTGTTTATCTGACTGAGACATAGATAACTGTAGCTGATTGTGGCTATCCTGTTTATCTGACTGAGACATAGATAACTGTAGCTGATTGTGGCTATCCTGTTTATCTGACTGAGACATAGATAACTGTAGCTGATTGTGGCTATCCTGTTTATCTGACTGAGACATAGATAACTGTAGCTGATTGTGGCTATCCTGTTTATCTGACTGAGACATAGATAACTGTAGCTGATTGTGGCTATCCTGTTTATCTGACTGAGACATAGATAACTGTAGCTGATTGTGGCTATCCTGTTTATCTGACTGAGACATAGATAACTGTAGCTGATTGTGGCTATCCTGTTTATCTGACTGAGACATAGATAACTGTAGCTGATTGTGGCTATCCTGTTTATCTGACTGAGACATAGATAACTGTAGCTGATTGTGGCTATCCTGTTTATCTGACTGAGACATAGATAACTGTAGCTGATTGTGGCTATCCTGTTTATCTGACTGAGACATAGATAACTGTAGCTGATTGTGGCTATCCTGTTTATCTGACTGAGACATAGATAACTGTAGCTGATTGTGGCTATCCTGTTTATCTGACTGAGACATAGATAACTGTAGCTGATTGTGGCTATCCTGTTTATCTGACTGAGACATAGATAACTGTAGCTGATTGTGGCTATCCTGTTTATCTGACTGAGACATAGATAACTGTAGCTGATTGTGGCTATCCTGTTTATCTGACTGAGACATAGATAACTGTAGCTGATTGTGGCTATCCTGTTTATCTGACTGAGACATAGATAACTGTAGCTGATTGTGGCTATCCTGTTTATCTGACTGAGACATAGATAACTGTAGCTGATTGTGGCTATCCTGTTTATCTGACTGAGACATAGATAACTGTAGCTGATTGTGGCTATCCTGTTTATGCCCTTTGGTTTATTTTCTCACAAAGACTTTTACATTATTTGTCTTTCACATCTGTTGACTATGAGCTTACCAGATAAAGGTTATTCTGGAAATGCGTCGTGCGCACCAATTAGATATCTGCGTTTTTATACTCCGAGGACCAACAATAAATATGTAAATATGCAAAATAGTGTGGATACTGGATAATATTTTTATTGCTTTAGGAAAAAGTAATAAAAGCGTTAGATATATAAGTCTGGACGACAGGTTTCTGTAATAACGTGCAGTTCAAGAGATTGTTAGTTAAAAAATGTACCGACATGATCAGACATGAACAGATTGTTTTTGTTCCACTGCAATGTGTAATTTGTATTGTATATAACACCAAAATCAATGAAAGACAACAAGTCTAGTACATCAAATTACACACTAAATGGATTACAATGCAATTTAGTTTTTGAAACCATCAATAATAATGTCATATATGACATATGTCGTGTATCAATAAATCGAACGGACACAACACAATGTATATGTTAAGTGCTTGTTTGGCCTGCAGCAGGCTATTATAAGTACACGAGTAAAAGCACGTATTCATTTTTATTTATTATTTATTTTTATAGGATTTAGCCATCAAAATTACTTGTTTGAAAATTAGTATGTTTCAAAATACGTATTCATTTTTATCTTTTTATAGGGTTTTGCGATCAAAATTACTTGATTGAAAATAGAAATGTTTTCAAAATTATATATTTTTTATCTATTTATGAAACGAAAACCGAAAAAATACCACACTGTTGGAACAGTGTAAAAATCGTAGTATATGACTATTTGAAGTAATCATAAAATATCAAATTGTACTTTAAATAATTAAACTATAACCTTCAAACTATGCGCAAAAATCGTGATATTTTAGAAGGTCGTTAACCACAGATTTTGAAGGGAGATAAAAAGGGAGTAGTATATTTTAAGGTTTGTTTTTTCAACTACAATTAAAACATCTGACATGATAGTCAACTTGTTGAAGGTGGCAGAGTAAATGGTAGAAGGAGAAGATTAAAAACAAAAGTCAGATTTTATATTGAAAATTAAAAAGAAAAACACAGCACTTGACTTCAAGTCCATGATTGCTTTTGATTTGTGCATGTCTTGACTGATACTAGAGTCATTGAAGGCTTTTTGTAAATCTAAAATAACTTCATTAAATCTTCATCTTTTCATTAAACTTGGACAAAGATTTATTTTTATTGCACCAATAAATATTTTTGAAATATTGGTTTTTAAAATTGTCAATTTCGTCTGAGAATTTGAACCTTTTCCGCCTCAAAATATGGCATCTATATAAAGATGTTGAAAAATGGTTTTCTAATTCTTTTTTTTTAAGAGAGTCATATTAAATTTTATTTTAACGTGAATTACCTCATCAAACCTAATAGAATTTTGAAAAAAAAACTATTTTAGGCTCATAATATATACATTTTGTAAATAATCCTTAATTTGTTCTATTTTGAAATATATATGTTTTGTGTTCAATGTTCAGAATTCGAAGTGTGTGCATAGCTGTCGCTTTATGAACAGCACTTACAACTGGTTTCAATAAATCATTTGCAAATTTCCGACACGATTCTACTATCATAGTCTTTACCGATAATCATAAGAGTTATTTCCCTTTAATCCGAGCAAAGGGTTCAATTTTATGAAAATGTCAATGAAAATATCTCCCCCCAATTCTATGCGAAATTGTAATGGTGTAACAATTTAACATTATCCTCTGATTTACTAGGTTCAATATCTACAAATTATAAGAAAATTATACTCCAAATCTGTGTTCTTCACATTGCTCTTG
Organism: Bathymodiolus brooksi; assembly: GCA_963680875.1. NCBI lineage: Eukaryota > Metazoa > Mollusca > Bivalvia > Mytilida > Modiolidae > Bathymodiolus > Bathymodiolus brooksi. Next base: position 4,994,475 of record OY804587.1, read on the forward strand.
CATTGGGTACCATTTTGCCCACCGTAAGGGAAATAACTCATGAAAAAGGATACAAACTTATAATTTTAGAACTAAATACGGAAATGTGGAAATAATCTATTATAATAAAAATGCAATAAAAATTATTTCAAACCGATCAAAGCAGTTTATACTTTCGGATACTGTTTATTCCAGTACAGCATATTCCTTGATTTGTTTATACACATTCCAAATGGTATTCAACCAATAAAACTGACAGCCACGATCTAACTGAAATATCGTTGAACAAAAGAATACCACGTTGTCGAAACAGTTTCAAAGTCTAGTTGAAATAGCATACAAAACAGAGGCAACATTGATACTCATAGAACAAATATACATGACCGTTCATTGTTCTGACTTCAATGAAATAGCATACAAAATAGAGGTAAAATTGATACTCATAGCACAAATATACATGACCGTTCATTGTTCTGACTTCAATGAAATAGCAGGATTAAACAAATGTTATTGATCCGAATCTCTCCTCTAGGATCCGAATCTCTCCTCTAGGATCTGAATCTCTCCTCTAGGATCTGAATCACTCCTCTAGGATCCGAATCTCTCCTCTAGGATCCGAATCTCTCCTCTAGGATCTGAATCACTCCTCTAGGATCCGAATCTCTCCTCTAGGATCCGAATCTCTCCTCTAATTGAAATGATGTGGTTATGGAAGTGTTGTCCACATGTGAGTAAAATGTCGCATACAGCTGGATGAATAGCGTTGTTGTGTATAATAAATAACATATAATAAACAAAACAAAGCTGCTATTTACATGACAATAAAACATATAATTATGCAATAACACCAGTCAAACGACACACATATACATATATCGGGACTATCGATTGTATGTTTCTATAAAGGAATCTTGTTAGATTTCACATTGAAAGAACGGTAAATCTTTGTCATTTAGGTGTAATGTCTTAGCTTTAATGTTTTTCCGTTTTGTATTGAAAGAACGACAACTCTTTATTGTTTTGTGTTATGTCTGAACTTTCATGTTTGCTTGTTTTTTTTGTTTTATTATTTTACATTAAAAGAACGACAACTCTTTATTGTTTTGGTATAATGTCCTTTTAATGTTTTTCAATGTTTATATTTTCAGACACACTACAAACATGAGTAAGAAAATACTCAGAATACTTATGCTGGGATATTATATAGCATTGTGTACATCAGCTCATTTTGAAAATGCACAAAAATCTACCAGTAAATTTAGTATTAAATCTGAAAAAAGGGGAAATATACCGAAGCAAATAATTATTGGATCTAGACCAGGAATGACAAGTTTTTCATTTAAAAGTGCGAGATCGAGTAAGCCATCAGTGTCTGTAAAATCCACGCAAATTAAATCGGTGGCTACTTCACGGGCACACATATTCAAACATGAACCAAATAAGCAGCAATTCAGTCGTGGATATTCACAGCAGAACATCCAACAACGGCCGCCACAGCAGTATATTCCACCACCACCGCCGCAGCAGTATATTCCAACACCACCTCCACAGCAGTATATTCCACCGCCACCACAACAGAATATACCACAACCACCACCAAACAGAAATATTCCGATGCCACCACCAAACAAATTCCAGCCACCACTGCCACCACCAAACAAATTCCAGCCACCACTGCCACCACCAAATGAAGGTTCTAGTTTTCTTTATCAAACTGTAGTGTCTTCTCATAACCCTATTAATGCGCAAAAATTTGTGTTTACTGCGACGACATATCAGGCGTATCCACAAGGTAATGCTAAATCTGATTTACATGGGTATGCTGTAAAAAGCAAACGTCATAATAAAACTAACAATAATAGTGTGGTGGAGGGAAATAGTAGAATAGTTGAACATAATACAATGCATAGCATGCCTAGTGACGCAGCACTTCTTAATCTGAACGAATCATCCGGTAAAAGTGTTATGCGAGCAAATAAAATCGCTACTCAAACTTTTGTGAAAGAAAACAACAATGCACAAAGCAAAATGTTCTACTTTCGCATACCCATTTCTAAAGGCATAGATAAAACGAATGCATCTTCTAGCAAAAGCAGTTCGCAAGCGACGCTTAATACGATTCAAAATGATAGAGAGAACAAATCATTTGAAGGTCCTTCTGCCGTTTATCGAAGCATTGTGAGCGATCACTTAGATGCGTTGTTTGCAGAGATGCCAATTTTTAGGTTCTCTGCTTCCACAAACAATTATACTATTAGAAACAGGAATGTATCTAAGACGCATACAGTAAATCATGTGAATACGCTGCAAAACATAGTGCGCCTTGATGTCTTGCCTGAATTGAAATCAAACCGTTTTGTGGGCAAAGTTAGTGACCGGTCTGATGGAAATAGACATGGTCATCGTACACCTGTGCTTAATGAGTCTGGATCACGGAGAAGCTATGAACTATTTCGAGCGAACATTAATATGTCAGATGTACGTTTTAAACTAACAACGAATCATACGGAACGTAAGAAGAATCTTCGTAATACACAACGAATACATGCGTTATCTGGAATAATATCTAAGCAGCACCATGTTTCAAATTTCAATAACAAAGAATATGTTTCCAAAAATGATATAACCAAACCGCAAAAGATTCTGGGAAACCACAATAAGGCAGCATCAACTTATGTATTATCGATTCCCATAGGACAAAATAAAAATTCTTCAAATTATGTTCCGATAGTAACTAATAATGAACTGCCAATAAATCAAAGAGACAAAGCACAACAGTTTATGAATACAGAACACAAACCGAAAGCAACATATGTCTTAACTTATCCTTTAGAAAAGAAAAACATATCTTCTCGTATGTCAAATTTAACTGAAACCAGACATCCGTCAGTGGAACCAAAGAAAAACATATCTTCTCGAATGTCAAATTTAACTGAAACCAGACATCCGTCAGTGGAACCAAAGAAAAACATATCTTCTCGAATGTCAAATTTAACTGAAACCAGACATCCGTCAGTGGAATCAAAGAAAAACATTTCTTCTCGAATGTCAAATTTAACTGAAACCAGACATCCGTCAGTGGAACCAAAGAAAAACATATCTTCTCGAATGTCAAATTTAACTGAAACCAGACATCCGTCAGTGGAACCAAAGAAAAACATATCTTCTCGAATGTCAAATTTAACTGAAACCAGACATCCGTCAGTGGAACCAAAGAAAAACATTTCTTCTCGTATGTCAAGTTTAGCTGAAACCAGACATCCGTCAGTGGAACCGAAACATAGTGTATTGGTGGATTATACTATGAATCAAACAATTAAAGCTAGCAATAGCAAAACAATGAAAAATGTCTCTAATGATATATCAACAATTGACACCAAATTGTCCAATGTTTCAGATTTTGATGTATATATGCCAAATGATACAGTTGACAGATTAACATTATTGAAAACACAACATAACTCTATATATAATATTCAACTACCACCAATTACACCATTTGATGACAAGCTGAAATCAAAAACTCTGTCCGATATTCAATTTCATGGAATTACAACCATTGGCGTGAAACCACCAATTGTTGCATCTATATTGAATAAAAGAGTACGACAAACTACAATTTATGACTTGGAAATACCAATGACTAACGCGGCGTTTGACGTAACAATACCGGCTCATACAGCTCCTGGTTTAACCATGCCACCTGCTACAGCATCTGACATTACAATACCAACGGTCACTGCGTCTGACATTATAATGCCAGCTTTTCTAGCGTCTGACGTATCAATACCATCGTTTAATGTAACAAAATCAGTTCACACAAGGTCTGACGTAACAATACCAGTCTATACAGCGTCTGACGTAACAATACCAGTTCATACAGCGTATGACGTAGCAATACCAGTTCATGCAGCTTCTGATCTAACAATACCAGCTTTTCCGGCGTCTGTTGTAATAACGCCAGCTGCTAAAGTATATGACGTAACAATACCAGCTGCTCATACAGCAACTGACGTAACACCACTAGCTGCTACAGCATCTAACGTCACAAAGCCAATTTATACAACATCAGACGTAACAATACAAGCTTTCCCAGTGTCTGATGCAACAAAACCAGTTCATAAAGCGTCTGACGTAACATTACTAGTGCATACAGCGGCTGGCGTAACAATTCCAGTGGTTACAGCCCATGCCCAAAATACACCAATAGTCGCAGTTCCTGACGTTATTACGATAGCAGATACAGCATCTGACAAAATACATATAAACGCAAAGCTTAGTGTAATTCCGACAAAATCAAGAACGACCGAGTTCCGAAATCCTAGCAATAGAGTTGACGATTTTCAAATATTTAATACAAATGAAATATTGACACATAATAACACTGTAAAACAATCCAATGATTTATTAATAGAACAAAAACTGACAAACAAAAATGTCATGAAACATAGAAATTCCGCTATACAGACTCCAAATACATTTGTCGATGACACAATGTTACACAATGACGTCATGGCACCTACAATTGATGTCATTTCTCATCAAACGAAGCCATTAGATAGTATTGATCATCCCAGTGAAAACACAATAATGACTTCTCCACAATATAATGAATTCATTCCAAATGCAGATGTATTATCTTATTTCGAGCCAGGATTGATAACTGGCTTTGATTCTAAAGATAACAAATAAGATCATTTAATATTTTATGTAATATATCCTGCTTACCACCACCACCACTGTATTTACGACACAATTTGTCTCACCGTAGCTAAATATAACATGCCATATTTTCCAATCTAGGGTAACTGTCAATATTATTCATAGAATGTTCATTGTTGGTATATTGAAACATAAATAGACACGATATTATTCTGCAAGTTGGTATAAGATGGTTTCTATGCATTGTATACCACTAATTAACCTGACATGAGCTAAATGCAAATTTCTATTAGCAATCCCTTTGCAGAAAAGAACAAAGTATATTATTGGTTTAATAGATGATATTTTCCAGGGATTTGTATAAATGCAAATGCTAAGTCTGATTTAGAAATAGTATATAGAAGTTGAATGTGGAAGTGAAATACGTATATAATTTTCATTCATCGTTATTTTATAGGTATATTACTTTTATGACTGGTAATTATTTATTAGTTAATTTATATATGTTAATTAACTTCCAGATCAAAAGTTAATGTATAGAATATACACATGTGTTTCTTAGTCCTTTTATAATGATAAAAAAAAACGTTTAGTCTATATCCTACATATCATGTTATATTACATTGTTTTCAATAATTTTGTTTTTGAAATTTATATATATATATAAGGGAGTGGATGTGGTCGAGTTGTCTAGGGCGCTGGACGTAAGGCTAAGCGAATGGTGATGCAGTGCATCAATGGTGTGGGTTCAAATCCCGTCGAGGGAAGAACAAAAATTTGACAGCTCTAAAATCTAATTCTAACACTGTTTGGTTTAATTTTCAGATATGTTTAATATGATTCAATGTGATCAAAGTATCTGTTAGATGGAGTTAACTTTCATACAAAAAGAAAGAAAATTATTAACTTTTAGCTTGCTTGTTAATATACTGTTCTTTGATATTCAACTGTACTTGTGCTTTTTCAAATTCATTATATGAATATTCAATTTTAATTTGTGTTCAAGTATGTGTAAATAGCTTGATCCCTTGGAGTATTGTGCCACTTAATTTGAGATTAGTTTAACCTGAATTATTTACATGATTTCTTTGTTCATTGGAGTGAAGAATTGTGCCAATTAAATAGGATATATTACATACATGTTAATAGGATTCTTGAGATAAGTGATCACTTGAATTTTGTCACATTCACGCAGTCTCATCTAAGACAATCAATCTACAGTCCAATCTCGTTATCTTGAACTCAAATAAGACGTAGTATTCAATACATATTTGGTCCACTCGTAGTTCCTTTCCATATTATTTATCTCACATATTTAGAATACTCCGATATTACGAAGTAAAATTTTCTATCTCTAAGACTTCCACATAACGAGATTGGACGCTATATATGCTCAATCTTAGTATGCTTCGTTTTATTTACAATAATTTTATGTTTTTATCATATTTTAAATTTGTATGTCATATCATAGTTGAATTTATTTATTTATATCTCATTTTCAGTATTATTTATCATATTCTTGCTAATTTATTCGCGAGCACTTTAGTGCATCTCCCACACCCTCGTTGTTTTGGTGGGGTCCGTGTTGCTAATCCATTTAGCTTTCTCTGTTGTTACTGTTTTGCTTGTCTTCGTTCTGTGTACAGTACCCATTATTGTCTGTATCTCTGGTTTGTTCTTCCTTGATGCCCCTTTGGTTTTCTCTAACGTTTAGTTATACAACTTGGAATGAAGGTTAACACTTTTTAGTTTATCTATGTGCAAAATGAATGTTAACTTTCAATTTGGATAAACTATATTCGTTTAGACTTTCTATTGATTTAATGTGTTATGTTTAATTGGGAATTGAAATAGGTAGCCTGTAACCAATAGGCGTTTTGAGTTTGACTCATCAGTATGACCAGTCATAAATCATAATCCAAACGCTAGGTAAATATTTTTATTTTCAGTTTTAAGTCTGACTTGGCTACATCATATACATATAGGTTACAATTTTAGCGTTTTCGAAAATTTGGAAATTAGCTTAACTTAACTGTGTGTGAAATGTCATTTTCTAAAGTGTCATATCTTCGCTCAAACATATCAAACCTACAAGCCAATATTAAAACCTCATAGCAATTTTCTGTAATGCTGGCTGATTGATCAATGAGTTATTTACAATACTGATCAAATTCAAAGCATTCATAATGAGACTCATTCAATAATAACACTTTAATGGAAAGTGAAAGTAGAATGACTTATTTTACTATGTTACATCCTCATCCACTGTTTGAATGGCGTATCATCTTCACAATATCGGCACACCATATTTCTAGTCCTTATTGTCTAGACATTACGTCTAGTAAAACAAAATGTCATCTTACATGTGGTATTGGGAACTACCCACAATCCCCTTTGAATAACTGCATTGTAACAAAATCATTGCATGTAATACTTTTTATTATTTATTATTCCATTTGTATTTATTTCAATATATGTATTTCTATTTTTTATAATAAATTGTTTTATATTTCAGTGCCAATTGCTTAAAATAAAACTCCATGCTAGTCTATTCATGTGTTCCTATTCAATAATGTGTGTTTATTTATATTAGCACTAACACAATATTGCTATCTTGTCCACAAGAGGTTGTGTATACCCATAATTTGATGTCATTTTAGCTTTTTATTGGTTTATTATATATTATATTGCAAAATAGATGTGTAGGAGTAAGAACCAGTGGTCAGAGTAGTGGACATGTGACCACATGCCTAAGACCTCTGATATGGTATTGAGTCTCGATAACCCATGCCGAACACCTCTGATATGGCATCGAGTCTCGATAACCCATGCCGAACACCTCTGACATGGGATCGAGTCTTGATAACCCATGCCAAACACCTCTGACATGGGATCGAGTCTCGATTACCTACGCCGAACACCTCTGACATGGTATCGAGTCTCGATAACCTATGCCGAACACCTCTAACATAGTATCGAGTCTCGATAACACATGCCGAACACCTCTGACATGGGATCGAGTCTCGATAACCCGATTTAGTGCTCAAGTTTTAAGACACCTACCTTATAACTGGCGTTTCACCGATCCGTTCTCTATAACGTTATGGTATTCATACCCACCAGTATGTTAGCCTTTGATATAGCAGGAAAGAATGCTGAAAGTGACCATCAACGCAAATAGCATAACCTTATTATCAATTACATGACTTATTTTACTATGTCACGAGTTTCAATTTACCTAGTTTCAGTTAATGGCCGCGCGCGTAAGCTCATTCATTTTGCTTAATCAAACTGCACTGCGAAACGATCGATGTGAATGCTAACACCACAATGTCAATACATATGCCTTATTACTTATCTAATGCTAGCACTACTATGCCAAGATGTATGTTTTATTACCTAATATCAAAAGCTAATAACATATGTGTTTTATTATACATATTATGAGACATAACGTGATAAATTACTACGATAGACGCATCACTCATCTTAGTGATAATGATACATCTTTTATTCTGTGTAACCCATTTAATTACTTTCTTATCCAATTTGGGTGATAGCAAGTAACGCTCTGAACATCAAGGAAATTTTGCAGATACAAATGTATATGCAACAGAACAAAATATATATCTTATCATAAAGATGAGTGATACACCTAGTCTATCACAACGATTCATCACACGTTGTCTCTAACTATGCTGTGCGTGCATTACCTGTGTAATACCTAATACTATAACAGTAATGACGCTTTATTACTCGTCTAATGCTAGCACTACTATGTCATTATACATATGTATATTACTCGTCTAATGCTAGCACTACTATGCCATTATACATATGTATATTACTCGTCTAATGCTAGCACTACTATGCCATTATACATATGTATATTACTCGTCTAATGCTAGCACTACTATGCCATTATACATATGTATATTACTTGTCTAATACTAGCACTACTATACCATTATACATATGTATATTACTTGTCTAATGCTAGCACTACTATGCCATTATACATATGTATATTACTCGTATAATGCTAGCACTACTATGCCATTATACATATGTATATTACTCGTCTAATGCTAGCACTGCTATGCCATTATACATATGTATATTACTTGTCTAATGCTAGCACTACTATGCCATTATACATATGTATATTACTTGTCTAATGCTAGCACTACTATGCCATTATACATATGTATATTACTTGTCTAATGCTAGCACTACTATGCCATTATACATATGTATATTACTTGTCTAATGCTAGCACTACTATGCCATTATACATATGTATATTACTTGTCTAATGCTAGCACTACTATGCCATTATACATATGTATATTACTTGTCTAATGCTAGCACTACTATGCCATTATACATATGTATATTACTTGTCTAATGCTAATACTACAATGCCAAAATAACTTTTTATTACTTATCTAATGCTATCACAATTATACCATAATAGATCATTCATTGTTTGTCTAATGCCAGAACTAACATGATACAATAACGCCTGTTTGCTTATCTAATACTAGCAGTGTTTATATCGATTAAATCATCAATGCGTATATTATGCGAACTCCATTTTAGCTATATGAATGCACAAGATAGCTTTGCATTAGCTATATTTTATTAGCACTGTTTCTATTATAACACAAAAAAACAGACAGAAAATGATAAAATGGTTACTAGAACAACTTGTAGTGGGTAATTGGTTCTCCTAGTGATAAACATGAATACACGTGCTCTCCCTCTCTCTCACACACTCTCTTTGTATTCTGCATTTTAACATATATACATTGTATATATATATATATATATATATATATTGCTAGAGCATGCAAGTAGGGCATCGCCTTTATGGATACCAATGAGCATGCTGTCTCTACTATGTCGATGTCAATGCAAATGTTCGTGCATGCGTTCGTCCATGCGAGTTTCAATACATGAGTTCGTCCTTTGGAATTTCAATATATGAGTTCGTCCATAAGAGTGTCAATACATGCGTTGGTTCATGCGAGTGTCAATACATGCATTCATATATGTGAGTGTCAATGCATGCATTCTTACATGCCATTTTCAATATATGCATTCTCTTTCCTGTGTGGAAATCAATATACGATTTATCTCTCCTGTGTGATTGCTAATCCATATATTGTCTCCCATGTTTTAATGCCAATGCATGCGTTCTATCAAATGTTTTGTTCTAATACGACTTCTATTATTTGAATGTTTATAATGTTAAACATCGAGAGGTTTAAATGTCAACGCAGTCAATAATTATTCATCTCTAGACTTATCATCTAACTAGGTAACATATTTAGTGCAAAGAAAGTTTTGAAGATACGATAAATAGTAATCCGTAATCGAGGAAGAACAGGCAATACAATGGCCAAAGGAAAATGACCAACAATGATCTACAAAGCCTTACACATTGAGCAACACGAACCTCACTAAAACTGGGGATAACCTCAGGTGTTCCGGAAGGGTTGGCAGTTCCTGCTCTTGTCGTGAATATAGGACATGAAAAGGACAAACAATGTAATTGTCAATTACTTAAGAAAGTTCTTATTAAGATTAATCGCTACGAATTTATCTGAAAGCTATTTTTATTTCTTTGTGAAGTATCGCTTTGTCACGTTTCTTAAGCATATAATTATACAACATCTCAAAAGTTTCATTATACATTCAATTCATTATTAAATTGAAGGTAATGTACAATTTTGTATTTCGTTTTTAGGTCCTCCCACATATCAACAACCACCAATTCTAAAGCGACCACCAATAAACGAACAAATGTTTGGACCTCAACCACCACCACCACAACAGCCAATCCAGCCAGAACCTCAGCTGCAAACCGTGGTACAATCTCAATCGGCTATGGCCATGCGGCCACCCCCAAATGCGGGTGTACAGCCAATCCCACCTGTACAACTTCAAACCCAACCTGCACAACAGCAAGCAGCAGCTCTACAGTATCAACCACCGGTTCAAACACAGTCTCAATCGGCGGTACAACAAGTTGTTCAACCACAATATCAAGTTCCAGTTCAAGCAGCTGTCCAACAACCTCAAGCTGTACAAGCAGTGCAACCACAACAACCTCAACAACAATCCCTACAACAAGTTGCTCAACCACAATATCAAGTTCCAGTTCAAACAGCTGTCCAACAACCTCAAGCTGTACAAGCAGTGCAACCACAACAACCTCAACAACAATCCCTACAACAAGTTGCTCAACCACAATATCAAGTTCCAGTTCAAACAGCTGTCCAACAACCTCAAGCTGTACAAGCAGTGCAACAACAACAACCTCAACAACAATCCCTACAACAAGTTGCTCAACCACAATATCAAGTTCCAGTTCAAACAGTGCAACCACAACAACCTCAACAACAATCCCTACAACAAGTTGCTCAACCACAATATCAAGTTCCAGTTCAAACAGCTGTCCAACAACCACAAGCTGTACAAGCAGTTCAACCACAACAACCTCAACAACAATCCCCGCCAATCCAAACAGCAGTCCAACAACAGCAACAACAATCAACAGCAATCCAACAACATCAACAACAATCAACAGCTGTTCAACAGCCGCAACAGCAATTACAACCAGTTCAACAGCCGCAACAACAATTACCACCAGTTGAACAGACGCAACAACATTCACCACCAGTCCAAACAGCAGTACAACCGCACCAACAAGCAGCACCAGTCCAAACAGTAGTACAACAACCGCAACAACAAGCAGCACCAGTTCAAACAGTAGTGCAAGTACCGCAGTCACAAACAGCACCAGTCCAAACAGTAATACAACAACCGCAACAACAAGCAGCACTAGTTCAAACAGCAGTACAACAACCGCATCCACAAACAGCACCAGTCCAAACAGCAGTACAACAACCACAACAGCAAGCTCAACCAATCCAAGCAGCAGTCCGACAGACAAATCCATACGTAGCGCCTCAATATCAGCAGACCTATCCACCACAACCTCAACTTCAGACGTACTATAGACGACAACCATACACACCCCCTGTTTACCAACCCCGTTATCAGACACCACCACCAACCCCAAAACCTAGTACCCGAAAAGCAACACCAAAGCCAGTGCCCATCACAACAACAACAACAACACCAAAACCTCCACCTAAAACTGAACCACCAGAGTATGAAGGAGCTGAAATTGAGGGTCCGACGCATGCACCTCCTCCACGATATAACCACCCACCACCTCGAAATCATAATCAAAACCAACCATATTATCCACCAACAAGAACTCCAATGCAAGATTTCTTGATGTTTTATCCAATGTATGATATGTTCTTTACATAAATATATCAATTTATATATTTATATAACTTTGACAATGGATTACTGGGTTGTTGAAGATCAACTGTAGGGAGGCTGACTGACATACAGTGAATGCATATCTTAGTTCTTTTGTCGTTGAAGTACCATTAGATTATATCTCTTGATGTAATGACTCGTTGAAGTACCATTAGATTATATCTCTTGATGTAATGACTCGTTGAAGTACCATTAGATTATATCTCTTGATGTAATGACGATGTATTACATTGATTGGTATTAAAGGTTATATGGAACAGCGTAAATAAAATTATTGATGAAAAATGAATATTATAAAGATAATATTCTCTCATATGAATGAATTCATGATTTTGCTAAAAAAAAGTTTTAAGCATAAAACCCTTAGAAAATTATAATCTCCTACATAAACAGGACAGATTACTAATATCATTTTATTATATTTCCTAGCATACAGTAAGTTTGTGAAAAGGAAGTTCTCTGAAAAATATTTTAATAGATTTAAAAATTAAAAAAAGAAAATGCTATGCTTGTAATAATAGGATTATCTTGTAATAATAGGATTATCTTGTAATAATAAGATTATCTTGTAATAATAGGATTATCTTGTAATAATAGGATTATCCTTTTCCCATAATGTCTTGTTTTAAAAACATACTATTGCAAGTGATCAATTCATGTCTAGGTGAGAATGTTCATATTAAAAACCCTAAAAACTATTTAACCCCAAAAAAAGCAAAAAACAATAACATACTATTGCTCACGTGTTAAATCATATATCTTTTCATAGATTACATTGTTGTGTTCTTTAGTGATGCATAAATGTTACTTCAAACATAACTCGGGCGTATCATTGTACAAGGTTGGATTGAATGGAATACTATATGTATATATATTTATGTAACATTTAGTTCTGATTTACAATTGAATTTTATTTTAAGTGATCAAAGTTCTATTTTTATATCAACGATATTTTTTTTTCTTTTTTTTTTATTTATGTTTATCTATGTCATATTAGGTCAACAATTTAATTTGATTTTATTTATCATATTAAAACATTAGTTAAGAAATGCACCATTATCAAATACAGTAGTTCCGTTTCCAAGGAAACAGTAGCTTTATAAAGGTGGCCCCTCTTGAGGAGGCATTCTACTGGGATTTTACTTACTCTGTGCATCTTAAATTTGTCTAATAGTGGCTATTTAAGAGGGGGTTCTGTACTATAACAATCTTCCATTGTAGATCAACTAACAAACAGTATATATATCATGTGTTTATCAATATAGCACAGTACACTGATGACAATCATCGTTTACAGCAGTAAGAATAGAAACATTTAGAGAATATTTCTGTGATTTTTAAGAACATTATTATGAGTATATTTTATGAATGATTCTTCAAAATTTATTTTTTTTTTATTTTACACGAATGTTTCAGTGTGTAGTTTGTCAAATCTGGATTGATTAATAAATTAAATAATTTGGAATATTGTAATATTTTTCTTTAATCTAATTAAAATTAAATGTGTGTAGGATTTATTTTAATTGGAGACACACTAATATGTAATAATATCTCGCTATGTGTCTTGTCAAGAAATAACTTACATTCAATGAGCGAGTGATTATTGTTTAACGCCACATTAGTAATACAACAGGTATATCATGGGGAGAACACGTTACATTCGATGAGATGATGATGATATCCGTGCTAGATCAAGCTAGTTATACTAACACTCCTACGAATAGGTCAAATTCTTACTTCGGATTATCCATAGAAGGGACTTGTCATTGTTTCGATATTCGTAATGTAGAGAGTAGTTATAAAATAAACATTCTTCATAGTTGGTAATTTTCCAAACATTTCAGACATGTTGGAGCAAGTAAAGGGTCAGTACCAAAAATAAAGAAATTATATTTCAGGTCACATGCAAACTTTTGAAATCTCCATTAATTGCCTTCCACGTCTTCGTCAGCCATGGGTTGCGATCCACTGCCCCCCCCCCCCCCCCCCCCCCCCCCCCCCCCCCCCTCTCCAATTAGCCGTGTTAGCTGTAATCTAGTAATTCCCCTGTGCTGCCATCTGCTGGATATTAAAGGACTAAGTCCTTATAACGATAGGCTGTCCGATTAATCCTTCTATATTGATAGCCAAATATATATTAACCGGAAGTTTAAAAAATACATCAATTGATAATTTAGAAACGCAAACGAAATATATTTCAATGAAAAATTCCCAATTCTTTAATCATTTACTCTATGCAAAATCGAAATAAACTTGAAATAAAATTCTAATGAAAAATCTCTTTCTACGAAACTCCCGATGGAAGAGCGGCGTAGCCATAACAAATCGGCTACACAATTCATTCAAAATAAAAGATAATAGCCCCACCGGACGCAATTACGAACGGACACAATTACGAACGAAATAAAAAGTATGCCCCTTAATTGTTCCTTCAAAACATGAATTAAAAAAATGCTTTTATAAATAGATACCCCGCTAAATTACTCGTGTTTTGGGAGAAAATTATTCATGCACAGTTGTTGAATGTTGCAGACGACGGGTTTTCATATTTGTAAACAGAAAACGATCGACAATTGCACTTGGAGTCTATCGCTAAAATTCATTGAGGTACGCATATTTTGTTATCTTATGCCTGTAATTGGAAAGAATATGATCTCCTGGTTCTATGCATATGTAGAACACATTGAAATTAAAACAAAAACAGTCAATATAATACATTTTCCTTACCTTGATCTATCCCAAAATGTCAAAATCCGTGATATACCTTATTCATTGAAGAGTCCACGGAGTTCCGAATGCGAACTGGCACACATTTATGGTATAAATAAAGGAAATGTTTTTATGTTATGTGTATTATATACAAATGGATATGTGAACGTAAATGAATGAATGCTCTTTCAATTTTAACAGTTGTCATTAAATAATTTACACTAGAAAGGTTATTATGATGTCGTTCGAAATTGTGTCCGGATCTAGGTCACAGAGTGACTAGAACGGGGTCATGAAAATCTGTTTAAAACCCGTAACAATGCATTGAATAATATATGGGCTATGATTCAAAAGGAATATTGGTGTTTAATCTGAAATATGAACATGCAATCAGCTTCATCAATTTGGTCAAATTTATTATCAAATGCCACGGTCAATATCATCGACATTGTTCGTAATTGCTTCCGGTGAGGCTAACGTGTACGGATCATCGTATTATTGAAATTTTAGGACTTCGTCCTTCAAACAGGTTGCCTGTCTCATATTATTAATAACGTTCCTTAGGACCTTAGGAATGATCTCATTTCCAGCCAATCAGCATAAGACATTCATTTCACTTCATATGAAAATTTTTACAGGTTAACTGAAAACACTAAATGTGTCCCAAAAAATTAAATTGTACCATTTTTGGCAACCGCTCATGGTAAAAGAATTAATGTGTTCATATATATATTTATATTTTTCTTACAAATCATGATATATTTATTTTTACAAGATGATCACCAACGATGCAAAATAACAGAAAATCCACGATTTAATACTATAAATATTGGTGCAAAGAAAGATAACTGATATTAATTAAATAGGTACTTCTGCTCAATGCTTAGTTTTCTGTGTAGTGTTTTGTAGATCACTATTGATTTTCCTCTTGGCCATTGTATTGCCTGTCCTCTTATGCTTACAGCATCTGATTATCATGTGATAGCTGCAACCTGTTCTAATAAAAATCAAGTTTGATTGAGGTAACATGTATTAATTTCACAAAAATAATCTGGAATGAAGATATACTGATGCTTAAATATAACTTTCATTAGTCTTAAGAATGAAAAATGACCTTCAGAAGATATATTCCAGTTCCAACAATTATATCCAAGATATGAATTTGACACTTTCTAAGCTCACTACCCATAGACTGGTATCTCAAAATCAACGCCGTTTTCAACAATATTTCAGCTATATCATGGGGGTCAGTTTGTGTGGTAGAAGAAACCGCAGAAAACCACCGTCGCACGTCACTGATCACAAAATGTGAACTGACGATCTTAGAGGTGATAGACACATGATTACACAGTAGTTGTAAATCCAACAACCATATGACAACGACAGTACCAAAATAAAGTTACAAAACAAAGAATTAAGACAAATGATTCCTCCCTAAAAATAGACTGACAAAAGACAAAACAAAGAATTAAGACAAATGATTCCTCCCTAAAATAGACTGACAAAAGACAAAACAAAGAATTAAGACAAATGATTCCTCCCTAAAATAGACTGACAAAAGACAAAACAAAGAATTAAGACAAATGATTCCTCCCTAAAATAGACTGACAAAAGACAAAACAAAGAATTAAGACAAATGATTCCTCCCTAAAATAGACTGACAAAAGACAAAGCAAAGAATTAAGACAAATGATTCCTCCCTAAAATAGACTGACAAAAGACAAAGCAAAGAATTAAGACAAATGATTCCTCCCTAAAATAGACTGACAAAAGACAAAGCAAAGAATTAAGACAAATGATTCCTCCCTAAAATAGACTGACAAAAGACAAAACAAAGAATTAAGACAAATGATTCCTCCCTAAAATAGACTGACAAAAGACAAAACAAAGAATTAAGACAAATGATTCCTCCCTAAAATAGACTGACAAAAGACAAAACAAAGAATTAAGACAAATGATTCCTCCCTAAAATAGACTGACAAAAGACAAAACAAAGAATTAAGACAAATGATTCCTCCCTAAAATAGACTGACAAAAGACAAAGCAAAGAATTAAGACAAATGATTCCTCCCTAAAATAGACTGACAAAAGACAAAGCAAAGAATTAAGACAAATGATTCCTCCCTAAAATAGACTGACAAAAGACAAAGCAAAGAATTAAGACAAATGATTCCTCCCTAAAATAGACTGACAAAAGACAAAACAAAGAATTAAGACAAATGATTCCTCCCTAAAATAGACTGACAAAAGACAAAGCAAAGAATTAAGACAAATGATTCCTCCCTAAAATAGATTGACAAAAGACAAAACAAAGAATTAAGACAAATGATTCCTCCCTAAAATAGACTGACAAAAGACAAAACAAAGAATTAAGACAAATGATTCCTCCCTAAAATAGACTGACAAAAGACAAAACAAAGAATTAAGACAAATGATTCCTCCCTAAAATAGACTGACAAAAGACAAAACAAAGAATTAAGACAAATGATTCCTCCCTAAAATAGACTGACAAAAGACAAAACAAAGAATTAAGACAAATGATTCCTCCCTAAAATAGACTGACAAAAGACAAAGCAAAGAATTAAGACAAATGATTCCTCCCTAAAATAGACTGACAAAAGACAAAACAAAGAATTAAGACAAATGATTCCTCCCTAAAATAGACTGACAAAAGACAAAACAAAGAATTAAGACAAATGATTCCTCCCTAAAATAGACTGACAAAAGACAAAACAAAGAATTAAGACAAATGATTCCTCCCTAAAATAGACTGACAAAAGACAAAACAAAGAATTAAGACAAATGATTCCTCCCTAAAATAGACTGACAAAAGACAAAGCAAAGAATTAAGACAAATGATTCCTCCCTAAAATAGACTGACAAAAGACAAAACAAAGAATTAAGACAAATGATTCCTCCCTAAAATAGACTGACAAAAGACAAAACAAAGAATTAAGACAAATGATTCCTCCCTAAAATAGACTGACAAAAGACAAAGCAAAGAATTAAGACAAATGATTCCTCCCTAAAATAGACTGACAAAAGACAAAACAAAGAATTAAGACAAATGATTCCTCCCTAAAATAGACTGACAAAAGACAAAACAAAGAATTAAGACAAATGATTCCTCCCTAAAATAGACTGACAAAAGACAAAACAAAGAATTAAGACAAATGATTCCTCCCTAAAATAGACTGACAAAAGACAAAACAAAGAATTAAGACAAATGATTCCTCCCTAAAATAGACTGACAAAAGACAAAACAAAGAATTAAGACAAATGATTCCTCCCTAAAATAGACTGACAAAAGACAAAGCAAAGAATTAAGACAAATGATTCCTCCCTAAAATAGACTGACAAAAGACAAAACAAAGAATTAAGACAAATGATTCCTCCCTAAAATAGACTGACAAAAGACAAAACAAAGAATTAAGACAAATGATTCCTCCCTAAAATAGACTGACAAAAGACAAAACAAAGAATTAAGACAAATGATTCCTCCCTAAAATAGACTGACAAAAGACAAAGCAAAGAATTAAGACAAATGATTCCTCCCTAAAATAGACTGACAAAAGACAAAACAAAGAATTAAGACAAATGATTCCTCCCTAAAATAGACTGACAAAAGACAAAACAAAGAATTAAGACAAATGATTCCTCCCTAAAATAGACTGACAAAAGACAAAACAAAGAATTAAAACAAATGATTCCTCCCTAAAATAGACTGACAAAAGACAAAACAAAGAATTAAGACAAATGATTCCTCCCTAAAATAGACTGACAAAAGACAAAACAAAGAATTAAGACAAATGATTCCTCCCTAAAATAGACTGACAAAAGACAAAACAAAGAATTAAGACAAATGATTCCTCCCTAAAATAGACTGACAAAAGACAAAGCAAAGAATTAAGACAAATGATTCCTCCCTAAAATAGACTGACAAAAGACAAAACAAAGAATTAAGACAAATGATTCCTCCCTAAAATAGACTGACAAAAGACAAAACAAAGAATTAAGACAAATGATTCCTCCCTAAAATAGACTGACAAAAGACAAAACAAAGAATTAAGACAAATGATTCCTCCCTAAAATAGACTGACAAAAGACAAAGCAAAGAATTAAGACAAATGATTCCTCCCTAAAATAGACTGACAAAAGACAAAACAAAGAATTAAGACAAATGATTCCTCCCTAAAATAGACTGACAAAAGACAAAGCAAAGAATTAAGACAAATGATTCCTCCCTAAAATAGACTGACAAAAGACAAAGCAAAGAATTAAGACAAATGATTCCTCCCTAAAATAGATTGACAAAAGACAAAACAAAGAATTAAGACAAATGATTCCTCCCTAAAATAGATTGACAAAAGACAAAACAAAGAATTAAAACAAATGATTCCTCCCTAAAATAGACTGACAAAAGACAAAACAAAGAATTAAGACAAATGATTCCTCCCTAAAATAGACTGACAAAAGACAAAACAAAGAATTAAGACAAATGATTCCTCCCTAAAATAGACTGACAAAAGACAAAACAAAGAATTAAAACAAATGATTCCTCCCTAAAATAGACTGACAAAAGACAAAACAAAGAATTAAGACAAATGATTCCTCCCTAAAATAGACTGACAAAAGACAAAGCAAAGAATTAAGACAAATGATTCCTCCCTAAAATAGACTGACAAAAGACAAAACAAAGAATTAAGACAAATGATTCCTCCCTAAAATAGATTGACAAAAGACAAAACAAAGAATTAAAACAAATGATTCCTCCCTAAAATAGACTGACAAAAGACAAAACAAAGAATTAAGACAAATGATTCCTCCCTAAAATAGACTGACAAAAGACAAAGCAAACTATAAATCCACTGTAACAAATAAACTACTAGTCACGGCTGGTAATCGGCACAAGCAGAACAGTTGGTTCTGCAAAGAAATTCGTGAGGATAACTTCCGGTTTTGGTGGAGGAGAGTTCACGAAGACGCTTCGCAAGGTATGTACATGTCAAAAATTGAAATTTTCTTTTTTACTGCTCGAATATTGCAAAATCAGAGAATGCTATGCTGTGGCGAATGCTTTCACGATTAGAAACATGTATAGTTTATACTTGTATATGAAGTGTAACTCTTGCAAAATCAATCGTCCCACGAAAACATGACGAAAATTGTGACACTCTTACATTTCTAAGTTGTTCTTGACAAAGATGCAAGTTAAATTTTCAATATTTTTTCATCATGGGAGTCTAAATGTAATCGGGGATAAATTCCGATTCGTCAGGAGTAAATTGAAGTCTAGATAAATCCACAAACTGTCAATTTTCTCGTTTTCCTGCTTGAGGAGATCGGTTCTGATAGAGCACATTGCGAATGCATGAGGAGATTTGCTAGTTTTGGTACGACACATGTAATCCACTGTATAATCACAAATTTTGCATGTCTGTCTGGTAATAAATTCACGAACTGATGCCCTTCTTCACGTCGGTTCTTGCCGTCGGGTTTTTAAAAGTATAAAAGTAATATTTCATTGTTCATGGGCTGTCCACCTAGAAAGAAACATTTCATTTAAGGAATCAATTCATAATTGTAACTGCGGTTTCCCATGATTTAACTTGTCATTATTCAGTGGCGGATTTAGAGGGGGCGTGCGCTCCCCCCCTAAAATTCGCAAAGCATATAATGTTATACAACGTTAATTAAGCAGTTCAATAAATAACTTTTCATGAATGGTTAACTTGTGACCTGTAGTAAAATATTCCTACACATTGTAAATACACGTTGGGTGTGTTCGCTGATTCATATATGTATTCGCCGTCAGTAGTTCAAAGATTTTTCCATTCTGATTGGTTCCGAGGTACCAGACATCAACTATTTTCTCACGCTAATTAAACATTATTTCTTCAGTCAATTTTACAACTATAAGAAAAACAAATCTTTACAGATCAAAGCATTTAGTAAACTTATATCCTGATACTGACCCTGGGCAAGCAACTGGTAAACTGTATCACTTGCGGCTGCGAGTCGAGTGACCCTTTTTTGTAATTTACAAGGCTGGGCGCGAACCTACGCCGTATTGGTGATAGGCTTTTATGAGCTGTTAGATCCAACGACCTAACTCATTGAACCATCCGGGCCCCAGGAATGCGTTAAAACTAAACCAATAGTTCTTTGAAAGGTTAAAATATCGTGATCGATCAGTCACGAGTTGAACAATTCGCGTCACGGTTGTTAAAGAAAATTGTTTTCTTCGGGTTCTTATAATCTGACAAAAAACATACTGTTAACAATTATCCGACAAAATTAAGACTAAAAGTAAAGTTGTTTTTGGTCTGATAAAAATGGTGTGGTTGGTTTAAATAAATGTATGTAATTCCTCAAACCACCAGAGCTTAGGGGGGGTTTCGCCCCCTGGGCCCCCTACCAGGGCTCTGTCCAGACCCCTCTCCTACTCACGCCCCCCTAATCCCAAATCCTGGATCCGCCCCTGTTATTGATCATTTTTTGTTTGTGACAACTTCCATTGTGTATTGGATACACAAGATTAACTTCCCTTACATTGGAAAAAATTGAAAATGCACTGCAAGATAATTTTATAATCAAGAATAATTAAACTTAATGTGAATCATATCTTTATAATTTCTAATACAAATGATACACTGTAAATTAAATATCATACAGTTGAGAATAATATTAATTTGTGGTTTGTTTTTCTATTATGTAGTGTGTTATGTGTACACACTTGTAAATAAAAAAGATCTATGTTAGTAGTGGTTACAAGATGTAAAGCGCTTTACCGATTTTAAGGATATGTCCACAGTTTAATTGACATCTTGTGTTTAATTTATTCATGACTACTAGCACTAAGTGAATGTTTATTTACGTTAGACCTATGTATGTGCTGAAATCATGTAATATTATAACTTGTGTAGATCTGCGGTGAAGCACAGGCACTCGACGTTCAGTGAATAAAATGTAGGGTCAATGTGGAAAAAAAAATAGTGTCACTGTTATAATAAAGAGAAGGCTTCCAATGCATTTTTCGGCACAAATGTAAACAAATCGGTTTATTTTTTCGTATACGGTTTTCGCTTGACCTTTGCGGTATTTATGGATGGAGACCTACCTAATAGTTTTTTCGCCGCATCATTTATTAGAGAACAGACGATCATACTTCATTAAACCATACTTTTGTGACGTCCCCAGAAATATTCGACTTCCATTGTGGAGCGACCATGATATTGCAGGACCGCACAGAATAATTAATAAAAGAAAACTAGATATAAAAAAATTTACGACCGCTTACTGGTCACAAAAAAATGTCAGAAGCTTACCAACTAAATAAAATGTATACCTTTTAGTTCAATTGTCCAGTAATCGGTCGTAATTTTTTTTATATCTAGTTTTCTTTCATTAATATGCTATTTATTCTGTGCGGTCCTGCAATGTCATGGTCGCTCCACAATGGAAGTCGAATATTTCTGGGGACGTCACAAAAGTATGGTTTAATGAAGTATGATCGTCTGCTCTCTAATAAATCATGCGGCGGAGAAACTATTAGATAGGTCTCCATCCATAAATACCGCAAAGGTCAAGCGAAAACCGTATACGAACAAATAAACCGATTTGTTTACATTTGTGCCGAAAAATGCATTGGAAGCCTTCTCTTTATCATATAACAGTGACACTATTTTTTTTTCCACATTGACCCTACGTTTTATTCATTGAACGTCGAGTGCCTGTGGGTGAAGTTTCCGTCATCTTTAGTAAAAAGGTTGCACCGAATAGATGTGGAAACCCGTTTGAAAGGATATAAATATTTTGAAATTGAAAGAGATTTTTTTAATAAACTTGGTGTCCTGATTGATGGGGATTTTAAATTTGGTGTACTGCTACTTGTTTTTGTTCGTTTCCTTGGCGGTGATACAGGCAATCTATATCGAAATGTTTTTTTGTAAAGAGTCAATGTCAGTCCCCTTTTCCTCTTTCCCTTGAATTCTGGCATCTCCTGAAATTGGACAGAGAATAGTTTATTTTGATTAGAGTATTTATCAGTTTTGTGCTTAAAAGTGTCAATTTATCAATTTTGCAGAAAACAATTAACAAAACTAGCAAATCTCCTCATGCATTCGCAATGTGCTCTATCAGAACCGATCTCCTCAAGCAGGAAAACGAGAAAATTGACAGTTTGTAGATTTATCTAGACTTCAATTTACTCCTGACGAATCGGAATTTATCCCCGATTACATTTAGACTCCCATGATGAAAAAATATTGAAAATTTAACTTGCATCTTTGTCAAGAACAACTTAGAAATGTAAGAGTGTCACAATTTTCGTCATGTTTTTCGTGGGACGATTGATTTTACGAGAGTTACACTTCATATACAAGAATAAACTATGCATGTTTCTAATCGTGAAAGCATTCGCCACAGCATAGCATTCTCTGATTTTGCAATATTCGAGCAGTAAAAAAGAAAATTTCAATTTTTGACATGTACATACCTTGCGAAGCGTCTTCGTGAACTCTCCTCCACCAAAACCAGAAGTTATCCTCACGAATTTCTTTGCAGAACCAACTGTTCTGCTTGTGCCGATTACCAGCCGTGTAGTATATACTAATTAAATCTTCTAATCACTACTAGTATATACTAATTAAATCTTCTAATCACTTCTAGTATATACTAATTAAATCTTCTAATCACTTCTAGTATATACTATTTAAATCTTCTAATCGCTTCTAGTATATACTAATTAAATCTTCTAATCACTACTAGTGTATGCTAATTAAATCTGCTAATCACTTCTAGTATATACTAATTAAATCTTCTAATCACTACTAGTATATACTAATTAAATCTTCTAATCACTTCTAGTATATACTAATTAAATCTTCTAATCACTTCTAGTATATACTAATTAAATCTTCTAATCACTACTAGTATATACTAATTAAATTTTCTAATCACTTCTAGTATATACTAATTAAATCTTCTAATCACTTCTAGTATATACTAATTAAATCTTCTAATCACTTCTAGTATATACTAATTAAATCTTCTAATCACTTCTAGTATATACTAATTAAATCTTCTAATCACTTCTAGTATATACTAATTAAATCTTCTAATCACTTCTAGTATATACTAATTAAATCTTCTAATCACTACTAGTATATGCTAATTAAATCTTCTAATCACTTCTAGTATATACTAATTAAATCTTCTAATCACTACTAGTATATACTAATTAAATCTTCTAATCACTTCTAGTATATACTAATTAAATCTTCTAATCACTTCTGGTATATACTAATTAAATCTTCTAATCACTACTAGTATATACTAATTAAATCTTCTAATCACTTCTAGTATATACTAATTAAATCTTCTAATCTCTACTAGTATATACTAATTAAATCTTCTAATCACTACTAGTATATACTAATTAAATCTTCTAATCACTTCTAGTATATACTAATTAAATCTTCTAATCACTTCTAGTATATACTAATTAAATCTTCTAATCACTTCTAGTATATACTAATTAAATCTTCTAATCACTACTAGTATATACTAATTAAATCTTCTAATCACTTCTAGTATATACTAATTAAATCTTCTAATCACTTCTAGTATATACTAATTAAATCTTCTAATCACTACTAGTATATACTAATTAAATCTTCTAATCACTTCTAGTATATACTAATTAAATCTTCTAATCACTTCTAGTATATACTAATTAAATCTTCTAATCTCTACTAGTATATACTAATTAAATCTTCTAATCACTACTAGTATATACTAATTAAATCTTCTAATCACTTCTAGTATATACTAATTAAATCTTCTAATCACTTCTAGTATATACTAATTAAATCTTCTAATCTCTACTAGTATATACTAATTAAATCTTCTAATCACTACTAGTATATAATAATTAAATCTTCTAATCACTTCTAGTATATACTAATTAAATCTTCTAATCACTTCTAGTATATACTAATTAAATCTTCTAATCACTACTAGTATATACTAATTAAATCTTCTAATCACTTCTAGTATATACTAATTAAATCTTCTAATCACTTCTAGTATATACTAATTAAATCTTCTAATCACTTCTAGTATATACTAATTAAATCTTCTAATCACTTCTAGTATATACTAATTAAATCTTCTAATCACTACTAGTATATACTAATTAAATCTTCTAATCACTTATAGTATATACTAATTAAATCTTCTAATCACTTCTAGTATATACTAATTAAATCTTCTAATCACTACTAGTATATACTAATTAAATCTTCTAATCACTTCTAGTATATACTAATTAAATCTTCTAATCACTTCTAGTATATACTAATTAAATCTTCTAATCACTTCTAGTATATACTAATTAAATCTTCTAATCACTTCTAGTATATACTAATTAAATCTTCTAATCACTACTAGTATATACTAATTAAATCTTCTAATCACTTATAGTATATACTAATTAAATCTTCTAATCACTTCTAGTATATACTAATTAAATCTTCTAATCACTACTAGTATATACTAATTAAATCTTCTAATCACTACTAGTATATACTAATTAAATCTTCTAATCACTACTAGTATATACTAATTAAATCTTCTAATCACTTCTATCATCTAATTTAATTAATAAATTGAATTATACCATACATCTAAAATATAACAATGAAATAGTTAAAATATACAGAGACAATTCGTTTCTTCATTAATTTTTCACACGAATGCGGTTTAACTTGACAACCCTCTAGTTTGTCAGTAACTTTCCACTAAATTGATTACAGTTGTGTTTCTACAATACGTGTACAGTGTATATATGTATGTATCTCTAAACAGAACATTTGTTCTTTGCACTGTAGAGGTATTTGAAAGAGAAAAAAACTTTGTTGTAGCACAGCTGATCATAGCTGAAATATTGTTGAAAGTGGCGTTATACACAGTAACCCCCGTGATAAAATAAAACACGAGTAAACTTCTGATTATTGTAATAATGGCCAACACACGGAGATGAATAAAGAACATTTGTGTTCACTAAACATTGTTACAAGTAAGAGTTCCAATTGTCTGTTGTAATGGTAAAGGATTTTATTACTGCACTCGGAAATGAACTCCTAATATCAATATCATATCGTTAATACGACATATTTTCCGTGCTATTAACATATGAATTATATACATACTTGTCATCCGCGATTGCGTCAATAATGAACCAATATATTATTTATGCATTTACCTTTATGACCATTAGTAAACAAACGGGTTAACGCAATCAAAATGTTTGCACATAATCTCCAACTTTTTATTATGTTAGATGCCGACGCCGCCGTTTTGTCAGCTGAAGCTGCACATAATCTCCAGCTTTTTTATTATGTAAGATGCCGACGCACTGTTTTGTCAGCTGAAGCTGCACATAATCTCCAGCTTTTTTATTATGTAAGATGCCGACGCACTGTTTTGTCAGCTGAAGCTGCACATAATCTCCAGCTTTTTATTGTGTTATATGCCGGCGCCGCCATTTTGTCAGCTGAAACTGCAAATAATCTCCTGTTGAAACATGATCACTTTAATGAAATATTATAAAAACTGGAATTTGAACGTAAACGTTGATAAAACCAAAGCAGCAATAAAAGCGTTGTACCTTTACTTTAATTTGTTCATTCACATCCATATCGATATTTATTCTTACTAATCTACATAGTGAGACTTTATTTACATATCAAACTTTAGACTACAGATACAACAGGAAAATATTAAATAGTCATATTGGATAGTGGGTGAAATAATAAAATAATAATGCTGATTTTGGTGAGGTCAAAATATCAACATTCGGCAAAACACATCTAACCTTGAATTCTACCATTAACTGATTTCACAGCCATCTTATTTTTGCAAATAAACTGGACAGATTAGCATCATGTGCAGAGAACTGATGATCTGACGTTGCACGAAAGGCGGCGTTTCTTAACGTAGAAGGTAAAATAACTCGCGCGCGATTTTTTCATGGTCGTTCGATCTCTTTTTTTAAAACATATATTTTTATACAGATTGTATTGTTGATATATTGGCGTGAATAACAAATAAATTACAAAATCTCTGTTATTTGGGAAATTTAAAGCAATGTTAATTGTAAATGAAATTATATTTTTATGTTACTTCAATGTTGTAATTGAATCACTTGGAAGCCTGGACCAAGGTGATATTTGTTAACAGGCAGAATAAGACTATAAAGAAATATAGAAAAAAAAGCGCGATTCTCTTGAAAACCGGATTCATGTAGAAATACATCAACATATCTAAGCCCTCTGTCAAATATTAATATTCCTCCCTTTTGAGATTTCGTAAGGAACGATAACTCGAATAAAAGGAATGACAGCTCGATTGAATGAGACTAGATTCGGCCCTAAAAAAAAGTCGTCCCCAATATATCTGACACTTTTTGATGAAATTGCCAGATAATTTTCAGATGCGCGAGCATTCATGACCGTGCCGATTTCATATTATTCTGCTAGCTAACGTGCACCTTTCACGGTGTTTGATTCTTTTTTCAGGCTCTCTTCCAGTCAATGTTTGTTTACTTTGAGTAAATAATAGAGTGCTCTCCCTTGTTAGTAACTAACGTAAAGAAAGAAATTACCTCCCTTTGACCAAATTCAAATATTTGTTTACAGGTATTTATCCCTGTTGTAGTAACATTTATAATATATTTATTAAATACATTGTACTTTATGATGAAATACATTTGAAATACTGCCGAAATACGGTTGCATATGGATAAATCGAATATTTACTTCAGCAATGGAAAAATATATTGCGGGAAAACGCTTGATGGAATGTAAACAAAAACAATTAGGTGATTTAGTGAGAAATAAAATCAAACACCGGAAAAAGTACAAGATATGGAAATCTCCGACACCCTTGGGTAAGATTACATTCGTTCTCTAACTCGGCAAGCCTCGTAAAGAGAACGATTGAAATCTTACCCTCGGGTGTCGGAGATTTCCCTATCTTGTACTCTCCCCGGTGTTAGATTCTATATATCTTACCCAGGCTCCTGGGTAAGAGAAGCTACACGCTCTTTTTCCCGCAAAATTGTTTTCCATTGTTGAAATGAATTGTCGATTTGTCGATATACATCTGTGTCGTTGCAGTATTTTAATGTATTGCATAATGAAATATATAGACAGTATCTTAAAATGCTTCTACAACAATGAAAAATGTATTTGACGTTGGTCAAAGGGAGGTAATTTTTTTCATTTACGCTAGGTACTAACAAGGGAGAGCACTCTATTTTTTACGTAAGTAAACAAACATTAACCTCGAAAAAAGGGGTGAGAAAAAGAGTCAAACCAGTGAAAGGTGCAAGATTGTTTAATCTGAGACACCCTCGGGTGTCACAGATTTTACTATCTTGCACCTCTCCCGGCGTTAGACCCTATATATCTATTCTCCAGACCACATACCATCCTAAATATGAACGATATGTATATATCTATTCTCCACTAAGTCCTGTAGTCACGATATAGATGGACATGGCTGAAAGTGACAACGCTAATAAAGCTAGTCTTTGATATATGATATACTATACTATAAGACAATTACAATTGTATTAAATTAGGCATGTTCATACAAACATGTATCCCGGGGTATAGAAATAAGACATAGTTTCTCTGTTAAGGGGTACAACATCTCCGAAAGGGGTGTCCGCTAGTTGTGTGGGAAGATTCAACTAAACAACGCGCCCTTAGGATGGGGCGGAAATGCATGCCTTGTGTGCGGAGAATATCACGCCCCGTTAAGGTAAAATATGCACTGACGTTTATCGAGCAAATTTAAATATTTTTTTCCGCTTACTATTTTTAGAAGAAATACAGGGGAATATATTAATCCAAATTATTTGCAGGATGAAATCTTTTACGTGTTAGCATTGCCCCCATATCTGGGTATTTTTTTAATGTATTATTATGTTAGTTACATACAGCTGATTAAACATATTTTATTTGGCACATAAAGTGTATTAAATATACACTGTAATAATATATCTGTTTGGGATTTGAAAACAAATGACGCAAGCACTGATCTATTTTGTTCCATTATGCGCTAATATGTTGCAATGATCTATCTAAATAATCACTTAATAAATGCATATCACCACTGAAGTTGTGAGCTCGAATCTCGATCAGGGCGACGTGTACAACATTATGTGATAAAGTTTGTCAGTGACTTGCGACAGGTCGGTGGTTTTCTTCGGGTCCTCCGGTTTCCTCCACCAATAAAAACTGACCCCACGATATAACCGAAACATTGTTGAAAGTGGCGTTAAACACCATCAAACAAACAAACAAACAAACAAACAAACATAATAAATGCAATATTAAAAAAAAAAGTGTAGTTATGTCATCATTTCGGTCGCAATGGAAACGTTTGACTTTTGTCATCCCGTGTTTCACTTGACTCCATAGTCTGTCTTTGTGAACTAATTGGCACATTTTGTTATAATAATATAACGGTTAAATGCTTAAAATGATTAAAATCTTTAATTATATTAAAGAGACTTAAAATTATTGTTTATAGAGGGAATAAATAATAGCCCCACCCACGATAACACTTTATTAACTCCCATGACAAAAACTCACTTGATTCACTCCGGTGACAGAAAACTAACAACAATATACATATCTAGGGTCATTTGTCCTGGTATTGTAGAAATGGCGTTCTTGTCGTATGTAAAACATAAGATCTCCATTACTTGTAAAATCATCTTCGTGTTCAACGAGGAAGATTTCACGGTTTGTATACTATTAATAGGTTTATGTCCATATTAACACTTTAAATGTTAGTTTTCACAATTGACCAGAAAAATGGATGTTCGGATTTTGCCGGGGAAAATCGTTGTTTTATAGATATTTCTGTGGATCACATTTAAAATGAAATTTAGGTAAGAAGATATACATTTGTAATTTTACATAATTTGATGCACGAATGCAGCTAATATTTGTTTTTGTTGTGGTTTGTTGTGTGTGTTTCTGTCTTGTTAATTAAGCATAATGTCCATATCTTTATTAAAAGTGTAATGCATTCTGTGTACTTGGTAATTAATACGACAAAAAATAACTCCGAAAACATTTATGTAATTTTTGATTTTATTTCTCTAATTTAACAGCAAAAGGGGAATTAAGTACTTTAAGAAAATAATTGGTAAATATTATGATTTTCTGTTAAACTCTGCCATTTTTAACTATTAGTATATTCTACCTAAAATAAAGTTTTTAATAAAGACAACCAGTCTAAGAGTGGAAATTCTTCATTTGAGTACTATTTATTGATACATTTCTAACGTAAATTTATAAAAATAAAGAAACAAAATATGTTAGCATTTATGAAAATTAAAATATTTCCAAAAGTTAAAGCTAGCTTGAACAGGACTAAACAGGACACCACGGAAAACAATAATTAATCAAAACTGAAGAACTGACCGGTGGGATCCGTCACTAATCAATAAATCATAAGTTAAATGATAACTGACCGGTGGGATCCGTCACTAATCAATAAATCATAAGTTAAATGATAACTGACCGGTGGGATCCGTCACTAATCAATAAATCATAAGTTAAATGATAACTGACCAGTGGGATCCGTCACTAATCAATAAATCATAAGTTAAATGATAACTGACCGGTGGGATCCGTCACTAATCAATAAATCATAAGTTAAATGATAACTGACCGGTGGGATCCGTCACTAATCAATAAATCATAAGTTAAATGATAATATATTGTTAAAAAATTCAAATATTTCGGCATTTTGAAAACAGATTTTGATATGAAATACTGATGAATATCACATTGCCAAGAAGATTCGTTACGCTTTTATTTGACAGTTGATTTCTTATTTAAATAACTTCTCAAATTAATGCAAGGTACATAAACATGTCCAAGTTAATGTATAATTTCTTACCCCAGTGCGTATGTAAAACCGCAAGGTATAGACATTGGATATAGTTTCTCCTTTGCGGGATACAATTCTCCCGAGAAGAAAGTTGGGTGGTTTTACAGGACATAAATGAGTGTCTTTTGCGAATGCCACTCCCTCGAGACCATGGCCTAATGTATCGAAGCGACATTGTCAACCTGTAGACTGTTCTCCCTTTCGATATAATTGAAATATTGCTAATTTGTCGTACAACAAACCTTCGATCACTTCCTCGTGTTCAGCTGAGCATACTGACTGAGGAAGCAAGGGGTATATAAATACGGACTATAGTGACATAGCCCTTCTAAAAGGGGCGTGTACTGGTTTTGTGGCACTTATACAATGACAAATGGATTTACCCCTCCCACAAACAATTCGAGGCATGGACATTGGACCTCACGATTTTTTCCAGATTTTTTTTGGTACACTCAGAAACAAACATGTGCTACATGAGGTCATACATCAAAATATATACAAATATAGATAACAGAATGAGTAAGTAGACAGGCAAAAGAGCATAATACGAACATTGAAATTATAATAACTTATTCAGTTTGTTCACAACAACAGCTATATTACTTAACAGTTTTACATTACACACTGACAACATGCCACCCATATTGTTTATATTAGGATTTAGATGATAATACCTTGGTATATATTGTTGTCTTAATTCAAAAACAGCTTCATTTTTGCAGAGGAAGAGGTAGTTAATAACCAACTCCGTCTCTACACAAATGGCAAATTCTGTCCTCTCTAGAAATGTTCAGCTACCTCCCCGTTTATATCGGTATCTTACAATTAGATGTCCTGAGTTTTGATATCTGTTTTCTTCCAAACTCGAATAATCTAGACAAATAGTTTTCATAGCAAAATTCTGTTTTGAATGTCGCATAGAATTGACCTCTAGACGAGTTTCCAATATCGGAAAACCATACCTGAATAAATTGATCTCGAAGACGCTCAAATAATAAGCGCTTCAGGATACAAAATTTAACCTGAATTTGGTTTGTAAATTAATATCCGAGACATATTCTGTCAAAGACAGATCTTATATGAGAAATCCATTTGAAATCATAATCATCATTCGTTTGTAGATTAAACATTAATTTATAAAGAATACAACTAAGTTTGTTTTCATTCTGTATAAGCTTACACCAGAGGGAAATCATTATCAGCTGCACTCTTATATTCAAAGGGTGGCGGCCTAACTCCCCATAGACCATCAAGTTTGGAGTAGACAATCTTAGATTCAGTATTCATTTGCAGAATTGCATGTGTACTCGTTCTAAAATCTCAAGATTCTCATAACTCCGAACCTCAGATCCATAAAGTAATATGGACGTAGTGTCTTGGCTGTGAAAGCGTCCGTAAGTGTTACAACTCGCCATAAGAACAAGTCATATATACGTACACAGTGTTTACTGAAACTGTAGAGTAAGTTATTTACTATTCAACTTTGTTTTTCCAACTTTGTGACCTTTAACATTAACAATTTAAGAAACGAATAATAAATTGTGAAATCTTTTTGAATGTTCTTTTATTTGCATGTACGCTTACTCACGAGAGACATTTTATTAAGAAGCGTCCATGGCCAAATAAGAAATTCACATGTGTCAACGTTATTGAGGTTAGGCAACAATAACTAACTCCTTCACTCAACGTTATTGAGGTTAGAAAACAATCATTAACTCATTCACTTAACGTTATTGAGGTTAGACAACAATCACTAACTCCTTCACTCAACGTTATTGAGGTTAGACAACAATCACGAACTCCTTCACTCAACGTTATTGAGGTTAGACAACAATCACTAACTCATTCACTCAACGTTATTGAGGTTAGAAAACAATCACTAACTCCTTCACTCAACGTTATTAAGGTTAGACAACAATCACTAACTCATTCACTCGACGTTATTGAGGTTAGAAAACAATCACTAACTCATTCACTCAACGTTATTGAGGTTAGACAACAATCACTAACTCATTCACTCAACGTTATTGAGGTTAGAAAACAATCACTAACTCATTCACTCAACGTTATTGAGGTTAGACAACAATCACTAGCTCCTTCACTCAACGTTATTGAGGTTAGACAACAATCACTAACTCATTCACTCGACGTTATTGAGGTTAGAAAACAATCACTAACTCATTCACTCAACGTTATTGAGGATAGACAACAATCACTAACTCATTCACTCAACGTTATTGAGGTTAGACAACAATCACTAACTCATTGACTCAACGTTATTGAGGTTAGAAAACAATCACTAACACATTCATTCAACGTTATTGAGGTTAGACAACAATCACTAACTCATTCACTCAACGTTATTGAGGTTAGACAACAATCACTAACTCATTCACTCAACGTTATTGAGGTTAGAAAACAATCACTAACACATTCATTCAACGTTATTGAGGTTAGACAACAATCACTAACTCATTCACTCAACGTTATTGAGGTTAGACAACAATCACTAACTCATTCACTCAACGTTATTGAAGTTAGACAATAATCACGAACTCCTTCACTCCACGTTATTGAGGTTAGACAACAATCACTAACTCATTCACTCAACGTTATTGAGGTTAGAAAACAATCACTAACTCATTCACTCAACGTTATTGAGGTTAGACAACAATTACTAACTCCTTCACTCAACGTTATTGAGGTTAGACAACAATCACTAACTCCTTCACTCAACGTTATTGAAGTTAGACAATAATCACGAACTCCTTCACTCAACGTTATTGAGGTTAGACAACAATCACTAACTCATTCACTCAACGTTATTGAGGTTAGAAAACAATCACGAACTCATTCACTCAACGTTATTGAGGTTAGACAACAATCACTAACTCATTCACTCAACGTTATTGAGGTTAGACAACAATCACTAACTCATTCACTCAACGTTATTGAGGTTAGAAAACAATCACTAACTCATTCACTCAACGTTATTGAGGTTAGACAACAATCACTTACTCATTCACTCAACGTTATTGAGGTTAGACAACAATCACTAAATCCTTCACTCAACGTTATTGAGGTTAGAAAACAATCACTAACTCATTCACTCAACGTTATTGAGGTTAGACAACAATCACTAACTCATTCACTCAACGTTATTGAGGTTAGACAACAATCACTAACTCCTTCACTCAACGTTATTAAGGTTAGAAAACAATCACTAACTCATTCACTCAACGTTATTGAGGTTAGACAACAATCACTAACTCCTTAACTCGACGTTATTGAGGTTAGACAACAATCACTAACTCATTCACTCAACGTTATTGAGGTTAGAAAACAATCACTAACTCCTTCGCTCGACGTTATTGAGGTTAGACAACAATCACTAACTCCTTCACTCAACGTTATTGAGGTTAGACAACAATCACGAACTCCTTCACTCAACGTTATTGAGGTTAGACAACAATCACTAACTCATTCACTCAACGTTATTGAGGTTAGAAAACAATCACTAACTCCTTCACTCAACGTTATTAAGGTTAGACAACAATCACTAACTCATTCACTCGACGTTATTGAGGTTAGAAAACAATCACTAACTCATTCACTCAACGTTATTGAGGTTAGACAACAATCACTAACTCATTCACTCAACGTTATTGAGGTTAGAAAACAATCACTAACTCATTCACTCAACGTTATTGAGGTTAGACAACAATCACTAGCTCCTTCACTCAACGTTATTGAGGTTAGACAACAATCACTAACTCATTCACTCGACGTTATTGAGGTTAGAAAACAATCACTAACTCATTCACTCAACGTTATTGAGGATAGACAACAATCACTAACTCATTCACTCAACGTTATTGAGGTTAGACAACAATCACTAACTCATTGACTCAACGTTATTGAGGTTAGAAAACAATCACTAACACATTCATTCAACGTTATTGAGGTTAGACAACAATCACTAACTCATTCACTCAACGTTATTGAGGTTAGACAACAATCACTAACTCATTCACTCAACGTTATTGAGGTTAGAAAACAATCACTAACACATTCATTCAACGTTATTGAGGTTAGACAACAATCACTAACTCATTCACTCAACGTTATTGAGGTTAGACAACAATCACTAACTCATTCACTCAACGTTATTGAAGTTAGACAATAATCACGAACTCCTTCACTCCACGTTATTGAGGTTAGACAACAATCACTAACTCATTCACTCAACGTTATTGAGGTTAGAAAACAATCACTAACTCATTCACTCAACGTTATTGAGGTTAGACAACAATTACTAACTCCTTCACTCAACGTTATTGAGGTTAGACAACAATCACTAACTCCTTCACTCAACGTTATTGAAGTTAGACAATAATCACGAACTCCTTCACTCAACGTTATTGAGGTTAGACAACAATCACTAACTCATTCACTCAACGTTATTGAGGTTAGACAACAATCACTAACTCATTCACTCCACGTTATTGAGGTTAGACAACAATCACTAACTCATTCACTCAATGTTATTGGGGTTAGAAAACAATCACTAACTCATTCACTCAACGTTATTGAGGTTAGAAAACAATCACTAACTCATTCACTCAACGTTATTGAGGTTAGAAAACAATCACGAACTCATTCACTCAACGTTATTGAGGTTAGAAAACAATCACTAACTCATTCACTCAACGTTATTGAGGTTAGACAACAATCACTAACTCATTCACTCCACGTTATTGAGGTTAGACAACAATCACTAACTCATTCACTCAACGTTATTGAGGTTAGAAAACAATCACTAACTCATTCACTCAATGTTATTGAGGTTAGAAAACAATCACGAACTCATTCACTCAACGTTATTGAGGTTAGACAACAATCACTAACTCATTCACTCAACGTTATTGAGGTTAGACAACAATCACTAACTCATTCACTCAACGTTATTGAGGTTAGAAAACAATCACTAACTCATTCACTCAACGTTATTGAGGTTAGACAACAATCACTTACTCATTCACTCAACGTTATTGAGGTTAGACAACAATCACTAAATCCTTCACTCAACGTTATTGAGGTTAGAAAACAATCACTAACTCATTCACTCAACGTTATTGAGGTTAGACAACAATCACTAACTCATTCACTCAACGTTATTGAGGTTAGACAACAATCACTAACTCCTTCACTCAACGTTATTAAGGTTAGAAAACAATCACTAACTCATTCACTCAACGTTATTGAGGTTAGACAACAATCACTAACTCCTTAACTCGACGTTATTGAGGTTAGACAACAATCACTAACTCATTCACTCAACGTTATTGAGGTTAGAAAACAATCACTAACTCCTTCGCTCGACGTTATTGAGGTTAGACAACAATCACTAACTCCTTCACTCAACGTTATTGAGGTTAGACAACAATCACTAACTCATTCACTCAACGTTATTGAGGTTAGAAAACAATCACTAACTCATTCACTCGACGTTATTGAGGTTAGACAACAATCACTAACTCATTCACTCAACGTTATTGAGGTTAGAAAACAATCACTAGCTCATTCACTCAACGTTATTGAGGTTAGAAAACAATCACTAACTCATTCACTCAAACGTTATTGAGGTTAGACAACAATCACTAACTCCTTCACTCAACGTTATTGAGGTTAAACAACAATCACTAACTCATTCACTCAACGTTATTGAGGTTAGAAAACAATCACCAACTCCTTCACTCGACGTTATTGAGGTTAGACAACAATCACTAACACATTCACTCAACGTTATTGAGGTTAGACAACAATCACTAACTCATTCACTCAACGTTATTGAAGTTAGACAACAATCACGAACTCATTCACTCAACGTTATTGAGGTTAGATAATAATCACTAACTCATTCACTCAACGTTATTGAGGTTAGCCAACAATCACTAACTCATTCACTCAACGTTATTGAGGTTAGACAACAATCACTAACTCATTCACTCAACGTTATTGAGGTTAGACAACAGTCACTAACTCATTCACTCAACGTTATTGAGGTTAGAAAACAATCACTAACTCATTCACTCAACGTTATTGAGGTTAGAAAACAATCACCAACTCCTTCACTCGACGTTATTGAGGTTAGACAACAATCACTAACACATTCACTCAACGTTATTGAGGTTAGACAACAATCACTAACTCATTCACTCAACGTTATTGAAGTTAGACAACAATCACGAACTCATTCACTCAACGTTATTGAGGTTAGATAATAATCACTAACTCATTCACTCAACGTTATTGAGGTTAGCCAACAATCACTAACTCATTCACTCAACGTTATTGAAGTTAGACAACAATCACGAATGCATTCACTCAACGTTATTGAGGTTAGATAATAATCACTAACTCATTCACTCAACGTTATTGAGGTTAGCCAACAATCACTAACTCATTCACTCAACGTTATTGAGGTTAGACAACAGTCACTAACTCATTCACTCAACGTTATTGAGGTTAGACAACAATCACTAACTCCTTCACTCAACGTTATTGAGGTTAAACAACAATCACTAACTCATTCACTCAACGTTATTGAGGTTGGAAAACAATCACCAACTCCTTCACCCGACGTTATTGAGGTTAGACAACAATCACTAACTCATTCACGCAACGTTATTGAGGTTAGACAACAATCACTAATGCATTCACTCAACGTTATTGAGGTTAGACAACAATCACGAACTCATTCACTCAACGTTATTGAGGTTAGAAAACAATCACTAACTCATTCACTCAACGCTATTGAGGTTAGACAACAATCACTAACTCATTCACTCCACGTTATTGAGGTTAGACAACAATCACTAACTCATTCACTCAACGTTATTGAGGTTAGAAAACAATCACTAACTCATTTACTCAATGTTATTGAGGTTAGAAAACAATCACTAACTCATTCACTCAACGTTATTGAGGTTAGAAAACAATCACTAACTCATTCACTCAACGTTATTGAGGTTAGACAACAATCACTAACTCCTTCACTCAACGTTATTGAGGTTAGAAAACAATCACTAACTCATTCACTTAACGTTATTGAGGTTAGAAAACAATCACTAACTCATTCACTCAACGTTATTGAGGTTAGCCAACAATCACTAACTCATTCACTCAACGTTATTGAGGTTAGACAACAATCACTAACTCATTCACTCAACGTTATTGAGGTTAGACAACAATCACTAACTCCTTCACTCGACGTTATTGAGGTTAGACAACAATCACTAACTCATTCACTCGACGTTATTGAGGTTAGACAACAATCACTAACTCATTCACTCAACGTTATTGAGGTTAGAAAACAATCACTAGCTCATTCACTCAACGTTATTGAGGTTAGAAAACAATCACTAACTCATTCACTCAAACGTTATTGAGGTTAGACAACAATCACTAACTCCTTCACTCAACGTTATTGAGGTTAGAAAACAATTACCAACTCCTTCACTCGACGTTATTGAGGTTAGACAACAATCACTAACACATTCACTCAACGTTATTGAGGTTAGACAACAATCACTTACTCATTCACTCAACGTTATTGAGGTTAGACAACAATCACTAACTCATTCACTCAACGTTATTGAGGTTAGAAAACAATCACCAACTCCTTCACTCGACGTTATTGAGGTTAGACAACAATCACTAACACATTCACTCAACGTTATTGAGGTTAGACAACAATCACTAACTCATTCACTCAACGTTATTGAAGTTAGACAACAATCACGAACTCATTCACTCAACGTTATTGAGGTTAGAAAACAATCACTAACTCATTCACTCAACGTTATTGAGGTTAGCCAACAATCACTAACTCATTCACTCAACGTTATTGAGGTTAGACAACAATCACTAACTCATTCACTCAACGTTATTGAAGTTAGACAACAATCATTAACTCATTCACTCAACGTTATTGAGGTTAGAAAACAATCACTAACTCATTCACTCAACGTTATTCAGTATGTTACCTACAAATGGTAGATAAAATGTAGATTGATACGAAGTAGCTTGATGTTAATAATGTATAACTACTTGAATCATGCTGAGGTATTCACCATTCCTTTCTGGTTCTTTGTAGCAGTAATTTTTAGGATGAGAAAGCATCTTCTCCTTGGATGAACAATAAATGCATTAGTTTATAAAATAGTAATTCTTCATTCAATACTTTTATATCACGTTGTTGTGAGGATCAAATAAAAAATACTCTAATTGATAGCTAACATGTTACATTCACTGGAATTTTATTTGTGGCTTGACAAAAATTACAAGGCCAAAAGCGAGAATACAATCAAAACGGGGGAAATTATTAATGAAGTTGTACCCCATTCCAAATACTGTGAAAGAACTTGTATTCTTTGACACCAATTTTCGTGTTTTCTACAAAAGGCAGTGACCCACGGATACTTGAATTCGTGGTTTTAAACGTTACAGACAACTATCAATGGGAAAATTGTATTTTCTTAGATATTTGTTTTCGTGGTTTAAGTGGACCACATAATCAGCGAAAATTAGAACCCCATAATTAATAATTTTTCCAAATATCATTACAATTGTATGTTCTCCCGTAATTTGTACATGTTTTGTACTGTCACATTGAAAGGATGGTCAACATTGTCGTTCCCACATGTTTACATATCAACCGTGACAACAATTAAACATGTTAATTAGTATTTGTCATTTAAATTTATCTGTTTCATGACATGTTTTTCATGAATCCTTCTTACCGGTATTACTACCCCACTCAGGAAAATCGACTATAAATAGGTACGTATCCTAATTTTCCTGTTGTGGGTATAATGTCCTCTCGCATGGGCGTACTCCGGTTGTACGTAATGTATAAATACGCAACTCCTCCGACCGACGGGTTCTAAATGGGTTGGTAGAACGTAATACACCGATCTAACATATCGATACGAGTGGTCGATGTGGCCTGTTACAAGGCCGAATTCAGACACTATCTATTATATCCTGTCCTACAGTTTTTACCTGTGCACCACATTGTTTCATTTTAGCTGTGAGGTATTACCTCCACTTGGCGCCTGTCGTCTGTAAACTTTCTTACTTTCGGCATCATCACTGAATACACAGTGAATTAATTCAAAGTTGACTACATGTATATTGTCCTTAGGGTGTCTGCTTTCAGATTTATGTCTGATGACCCAGTCAACCGAACAAAATGGCTGTCGTTACTATAAAAAGTGATAAGCACACCTAAAGAGCCACATTTTTTATCGAATGGTTGGTTGGTTTGTGGTTTGTGTTGTTTGACGCCACCTTTAACAATATTTCAGTTATATCGTGGCAGTCAGTTTTATTATTGGCGGAGGAAACTGGAGTATCCGGAGAAAACCAACGACCCATCGCAAGTCACTGACAAACTTTATCACATAATGTTGTATCGAGTACATCTCGGCATGAACGGGGTTCGAACTCACAACTTTTGCGGTTATACGCACTGATTGCACATTTAGTTGTAAATCCCACTACCATACGATCACGGGCACGACGGCCTTCTTATCGAATGAGATTAAATTTAAAAGTATATCAATGGCTACATTTTTCAGAAGAATTTTTCGTTATTCCGATTTTTGATGAAAATATGCAGATGAGGCAAACATTTACAAAAAAATAATTTCAAAATTTTCTGTTCTGAAACCACGGAGCCAAATTAAACCAAATATATATTTGGGACGTTCCTTACATGTCCTCTTTCAAAAGCATGTCCGAAAGCCGATATCCAAGTGTGTTTTCATTATAAAACTTGAAATTTGAACTGTAGCTACATGATGATGAGGTTGTTAACCAATTCCGCGTTTTTCTTTTAAATTTAGAATAGTTTAGATTTTAACCAAATATTCATATTACAAATTATTTCATCAAAATACACTTATAAAGCAAAGTCTTCTCTTGAACCTTTTAGCTATATTAAAAGCTGGAAAGGTTCTCGGTGGTTTCTTTTTACAATTTTGTCGGCTAGCTCAATCCTCCATCCATTCTTTAAACAGCAAAAACGGCTATTTTTGAATATGGAATCAGCGGAAATTGTAGTTAAATGACAATGAATTTCAAGGATTTGTTTATAATTAAAATCCTCAGAGATCTTTACTGAATATGCATCGTAGTCTTATCCGCGAAAACATAAAAATGTTCTTCTGTTAAAGCATTCAACCGAAAAAAAAACAAAGCTTGGCTGGGATTGCCCTTGTGTTGTCCACTTTCAAAACTATGTCTATATGACATTATGGGAAGACAAATAAACACAAATGTCCTCATAAAAATTATATCGGATTCGTCATTGGATATTCTCTTAAAAAAATAGGTTTTGTCTCGATTGCAAATATAAGATGGTCGTCACCAGAGACTATTGTTTAACATATAAGATTGCCGTCACCAGAGACTATTGTTTAACATATGAGATGGCCCTCACCAGAGACTATTGTTTAACATATAAGATGGCCGTCACCAGAGACTATTGTTTAGCATATAAGATGGCCGTCACCAGAGACTATTGTTTAACATATAAGATGGCCGTCACCAGAGACTATTGTTTAACATATAAGATGGCCGTCACCAGAGACTATTGTTTAACATATAAGATGGCCGTCACCAGAGACTATTGTTTAACATATAAGATGGCCGTCACCAGAGACTATTGTTTAGCATATAAGATGGCCGTCACCAGAGACTATTGTTTAACATATAAGATGGCCCTCACCAGAGACTATTGTTTAACATATAAGATGGCCATCACCAAAGACTATTGTTTAACATATAAGATGGCCGTCACCAGAGACTATTGTTTAACATATGAGATGGCCCCCACCAGAGACTATTGTTTAACATATGAGATGGCAGTCACCAGAGACTAGTGTTTAACATATAAGATGGCCGTCACCAGAGACTATTTTTTAACATATAAGATGGCCGTCACCAGAGACTATTGTTTAGCATATAAGATGGCCGTCACCAGAGACTATTGTTTAGCATATAAGATGGCCGTCACCAGAGACTATTGTTTAACATATAAGATGGCCGTCACCAGAGACTATTGTTTAACATATAAGATGGCCGTCACCAGAGACTATTGTTTAACATATAAGATGGCCGTCACCAGAGACTATTGTTTAGCATATAAGATGGCCGTCACCAGAGACTATTGTTTAACATATAAGATGGCCCTCACCAGAGACTATTGTTTAACATATAAGATGGCCATCACCAAAGACTATTGTTTAACATATAAGATGGCCGTCACCAGAGACTATTGTTTAACATATGAGATGGCCCCCACCAGAGACTATTGTTTAACATATGAGATGGCAGTCACCAGAGACTAGTGTTTAACATATAAGATGGCCGTCACCAGAGACTATTTTTTAACATATAAGATGGCCGTCACCAGAGACTATTGTTTAACATATAAGATGGCCGTCACCAGAGACTATTGTTTAACATATAAGATGGCCGTCACCAGACTATTGTTTAACATATAAGATGGCCGTCACCAGATACTATTATTGTTTATTATTATGCTTTCTGTAAATTTCTTCTGTAATATAAGTTCATACAATATTTTGTCATATATCACAAAGAATTATATAGCGTTGATATATTATGCGAAAATAGTACATCTACTATGCCAGTTTCACGCGGGGAAGGTTGGGTTTTCAGCTGTCTGTCAAACTATATATAACTAGTCCACGTGCAAGGGGCGAATTCAATCTGTTAATCTATCATAGTCGTCCAAACGTTTTTTTAATATTTGTTATTGTTGTTAATTAAATTTCAAACTTCAAAATCTTTATAATTTTAAAGCCTTAGATGAAACAAAGAATATTCCCACACTTTCAAGACTATCTGATCCAATATATTAGTCACCAATATTAGGACCTCGTTTATTGTAATAGTTCTCAATATATTTTGTCTACATATAACAGTCAGCATAATAATAATAATAATGTTGTGTTAGCAATGACTATGCCATATAGTGGCATAGTCATTGCTAACACAACATTATTATATGAACATATAAGATGGCCGTCACCAGAGACTATTGTTTAGCATATAAGATGGCCGTCACCAGAGACTATTGTTTAACATATAAGATGGCCGTCACCAGAGACTATTGTTTAACATATAAGATGGCCGTCACCAGAGACTATTGTTTAACATATAAGATGGCCGTCACCAGAGACTATTGTTTAACATATGAAATGGCCCTCACCAGAGACTATTGTTTATTATTACCAGGGGCGTAGCTAGATATAAAATGAAATGTAGGCACAACTTGCGGCGTGAGGTCTGGTGGGGGTTCAGGGGGGCAAAGCCCTGATGGGGGTTCAGGGGGGCAAAGCCCTGATGGGGGTTCAGGGGGGCAAAGCCCTGGTGGGGGTTCATGGGGGCACAGCCCTGGTGGGGGTTCAGGGGGGCAAAGCCCTGGTGGGGGTTCAGGGGGGCAAAGCCCTGATGGGGGTTCAGGGGGGCAAAGCCCTGGTGGGGGTTCAGGGGTGCACAGCCCTGGTGGGGTTTCAGGGGGCACCGCCCTGGTGGGGGTTCAGTGGGGCAAAGCCCTGGTGGGGGTTCAGGGGGGCAAAGCCCTGATGGG
Source organism: Bathymodiolus brooksi (assembly GCA_963680875.1). Taxonomy (NCBI): domain Eukaryota; kingdom Metazoa; phylum Mollusca; class Bivalvia; order Mytilida; family Modiolidae; genus Bathymodiolus; species Bathymodiolus brooksi. Next base: position 5,037,850 of record OY804587.1, read on the forward strand.
GGTTCAGGGGGCAAAGCCCTGATGGGTGTTCAGGGGGGCAAAGCCCTGGTGGGGTTCAGGGGGCACAGCCCTGGTGGGGGTTCAGGGGGGCACAGCCCTGGTGGGGGTTCAGGGGGGCACAGCCCTGGTGGGGGTTCAGGGGGGCACAGCCCTGGTGGGGGTTCAGGGGGGCAAAGCCCTGATGGGGGTTCAGGGGGGCAAAGCCCTGGTGGGGTTTCAGGGGGCACAGCCCTGGTGGGGGTTCAGTGGGGCAAAGCCCTGGTGGGGGTTCAGGGGGGCAAAGCCCTGATGGGGGTTCAGGGGGCAAAGCCCTGATGGGTGTTCAGGGGGGCAAAGCCCTGGTGGGGGTTCAGGGGGCACAGCCCTGGTGGGGGTTCAGGGGGGCACAGCCCTGGTGGGGGTTCAGGGGGGCACAGCCCTGGTGGGGGTTCAGGGGGGCAAAGCCCTGATGGGGGTTCAGGGGGGCAAAGCCCTGGTGGGGGTTCAGGGGTGCACAGCCCTGGTGGGGTTTCAGGGGGCACAGCCCTGGTGGGGGTTCAGTGGGGCAAAGCCCTGGTGGGGGTTCAGGGGGGCAAAGCCCTGATGGGGGTTCAGGGGGCAAAGCCCTGATGGGTGTTCAGGGGGGCAAAGCCCTGGTGGGGGTTCAGGGGGCACAGCCCTGGTGGGGGTTCAGGGGGGCACAGCCCTGGTGGGGGTTCAGGGGGGCACAGCCCTGGTGGGGGTTCAGGGGGTACAGCCCTGGTGGGGGTTCAGGGGGGCAAAGCCCTGGTCGGGGTTCAGGGGGTTCAGCCCCACCAACGGAAAAAGATTTTAAGAGTAAATAGATGTACACATGGCGAAATCTGAACAATAAAAGACATGAAATATATTCTTATTTTATCATGGAAACAATACAAATAAAAATCGAAGTTGTTAATATATTTTTGCTGAATATGAGAATGTTGACTAAATGTTTTTACACCGCTTTTCAGAATGATTTTAACAGTTACAAAAATTCAGCATCACAAAGCATTGAATCTATAGTGAAGATTATCATAAATGCAAAATGTATCAAATTATCGTAATTATTAGCTTGCTCGCCTTTTGCATGGTAATTATTGGCATGCTCGCCTTTTGTATCGTAATTATTAGCATCACTAAGGAGAAAGAACAAAGACTGGTTAGTTCGGAATAAGAATATTGTGTTCGAGTGGAGAAATATTTCTACCCACGGACTATTCTTTCAGTGAATAGACACTATAATAATACAACTACACGTCTTGGTCAAGTGCAAAGCGGACATCATTTCATCGACTATAACATATGTCATGATATATCAGTAACATTGTTGACTGGATGCCAAACAACAATCACTCACCCATCTGTGTTAAGCAACACTACTGAAGACTTGTGATCATATTTATATTTAAAGTGATATTACATCACAATATCATGAAATTTTTGGATTAAACATTTTTACTTACTATGCCACTTAATTTAACTAAAATAAACTGCATGACATTAAAAATCCGCTCAAAAGCAGAATTTATGAGCAAATCGCAAAATATTTGACAGTAGATAATTACTGTTAAAACAACAGTAATGCAAATGATATGCGAGTGATCCAATATGTGAACTCTTTCGGGGAGATTGTATAACGGGTGTGTTTGATTTGTGTTTAAATTATCTCCCTTTTGGAAACCTAGCTGTCAAAAGTAGACATTTATTTTTATGTTGATAAGTTATATTGGTATATGTTGTAATGATAAGGCTATTTGTAATATAGTTATCGTATTTAAACATTGACAAACTTCTGCAAATAAAATTTGTTAAGAAATTTGCAGAATTAAAATAATAAACATACCATTGTCAAGGTAACGCTTTCAACTCGTTCAAGGAACCATTGGCTATTAACAGTATGGCCTACTAATAAAAATAAAGATAACAAAAACTATGGCCTACTTAGTATAACTTTGATGTTTGAAATATAATAAAAGTATAACTTTTGATCCTGTGTCTGTCTGTCTGTGAGCTTCTTGCTTGGCAACCACCAAGCGAGACATATCCAAACACGTTCATGTTACAGAAAGTGATTGAATTAGTTGACGATGGATACAAAATGAGAATTAGATATATCCAGGTTTGTTCCACTGGGATTCGAGCTTATGGCAATAGGAATTAAGGCTAATAAGTGTTCAATACTTTATATGGTCAACAAAAGGCATGATATAACAGAACATAAAAATCAACAATTGTAGAGGCTTCAAATAAATAGTGCACAAAAATAGATGCAAAAACGACTGTAAAATACCAATATAAAAAATAACCTAGGTAGCACTGAGGTTCGAATGTAAAAAATCAACCCAGAAAAACATGATGCGGCGAGCAACTAACAAAAAGTTTATATTTTAAAGCATTCTGGGGTTAAAGCTAATCTAAATTTAAAGCCGAAAATTAACAAAATTTAGTCTCCCAATCCCAAAAAACAGATTGGGTACTACTCCTATAGAAGCAGGATCAAAAGTTATACTAAGTAGGCCATACTGTTAATAGCGAATGGTTACTTGAACGAGTTGAAAATGTAAATATTAAATATTATATAAAACATTCGTCGCCTTGACATTGGTATGGTTATTATTTTAATTCTGCAAATTTCTTAACAAATTTTATTTGAAGAAGGTTGTCAATGTTTAAATACGATAAATATATTACAATTAGCCTTATCATTACAAAATATATCAATCAACATAAAAATAAATGTCTACTTTTGACCACCAGGTTTCAAAAAGGGAGATAATTGAAACGCAAATCGAACACACCCGTTTTTCTTTTCTTGATCGACAATCATCGGACCAAAATTTTCTTCATGAGGTATAATGATCGGCAATCATCGGAACAAAACAACCGAAAGTTAATTAGTCTCCACAACAATGGCGAGGACGAAAAACATGCACACGGATTTGCAGATTTCTAGTTGTTGGGAACATATTTCGACTTGAAACATGCATGAATAGCTTAGTTAAGGTACCGCCGTATTCCAAATGGAATTTTCAGCTAAAAAAAATTCAACCCAAACTGGTTTAATATTACTTTGATCTACCTATGTAACATACCCTATCATCAGTAAGGTTGTGCATTAATTGACCCTCATTCATGGCGGGGTGTACTCGATAAAACCTTTATGTGATCAAGTTTTCCAGACGCTTAATGAAGGTTGGTGATTGTCCCTGAATACTCCACCTTTTTCCGCAAACAAAATTGTCCACATTTTTGCAAGATTTTTAAAATGAAATGCACAATACAATTGGATGTGTTGTGATGTCGCTCGTACTAAGATCAACAGAGGTCTTTATTTAGCAAAAGTTAAAATATTAACAGTGAATTAATCGTTTTGTAAATGACCATATTTCAATGCCAATTAAATAAACGTCTCGTGGGTGTAATGGTCAGCGTTCTCGCCTCGATTGAGGTCGGGTCAAACCAAAGACTTATAAAATTGATATTTGTAGCTTCTCCGCTAAGCAACCGTCATTATGGAGTAAGAGCAAAGATCGATTGGCTCGGAATTCGGATAATGTGTCCGAGTGAAGCGACATGTCTACCCGCGGACTGTTGCTTAAATGAGCTATCACAATAATAAAAATCCAGTTAAGGATGTTGATCTAATGCAAAGTGGACATCATCTTCAGCATGTCATGGAATGTAACTTGTTAACGCCGTAATACAGCTGAAATATTCTTCATTCGGTGTTAAACAACAATCACCCACTGTTTTAGTTCCACATTGAAAAGAGTGTAACACTTTATTCTGAACAATATTTACCTACTAAGACAAATGTAATAATTCATAACAGATGTGTGTTATTACAGATAATTATCTACGTCACCATGGTAGCTGTACTGATTCTATGTATCTTGACGTTTGGCATGAATGCCGTATGGTCCTTCCATAGAACAGGTGCATCTGAAAACTTGACTGATGTTGATGGAAGGCAGCTGACCGAAGCGGCCAAGCTCCTTTCCAATTTTCCCGCACATGAGAGAAAAGATAATATTATAACAGAATTGCACAATGAACCTGAAAATTCATTATCATCTATTACAAAGCTGCTACTAGAAAACCCAGGAGTTATCCCTGGAGGGGCTATTGATTTAGAGACGAACAATGTCAAAAGCATGATTCAACCTCATATTCATTCTCATGCTGAAAATAGATCTGAAAATCATAGAGCCTATGTCATCAATTCACCAGCTCAAATCACAGTCTCGTCTATCAAAACGGGTTTAGAATCAAATGCCATTGATAATACGTTCGATTTCAACAATTATAACAACGTGGTAAACAAACAAACAAATGATTTACATACATTAAAAACGGATTCGGTGTCAAATAAAATAGAGGATAATTCATTTCATTTAGAAAGTAACCTACAGAGGCAAATGGATCGCAACGGAGAGATTCATGAACACTTTACCCCACATGAACACAATACGCCACATGAACACTATTACCCATTGACTGCAAAGAATCAAAATTCAAACTTAATTAGAGACGTAATTATCAATAGACCACAACAACCCTATATGCAAACGAGGCAATGGACGACACAATCATCAGCTGCATTGTTTGTCACACCGGAAGCAGAATTAACTAGTGAACAAGTGGGAATGACTAAAACCCCAGTTAATAATAATCTGATGTCAACTAACGCACCATTTTCATTAGGAAATGAACACAATACCATTCAAAATCGGTTTGATGAGAACATATTTTTCCAAAATGAACGCCATTCAACTGCTATTCCTCTCAATACGATTAAGACGTTAACACAGCACAACAGTGTGACCCATCTACCCTCTAAAGTCAACAGTGTCTCGAGGCGACAAAAAATTAACCAAAACCAACAAAGGGAGATTTCCTTTCAGGTTTCCGAGAAAGAGCCTGGACATTCATCTATGATTACTCCTGTACACACTAATACTGTTGAACGTGTAGCCAGAGGGACGACTGTAAAACCTCGAAATCGTAAAATCACTTCTCTACATGAAAATTCAAGAGAAAAATCTAAGCCAAGTATAAAAGTGAAAGCCTCAAATAGTAAACCCTTGTCAGAATTAAACCACAACCGCGTAAAGAATGAATCTAATATAATGGAACATTCACAGAAAGCATTGCAGTCTAAGCGAATAAAAACAACGAGAGAAAAATTTGCGGATATCGTAAAAGGCCATAATAAAATTAAGAATGATCTAAGAAAGCAGAACAGGCTGTGGGAAATTAAACGTACAAATAACTCAACCATACATCCGTTAAGTACTCGTAAGAAGGGAGGCAACTCGAAATTAAAATTTCCTACTAATATAGAAATCAAGAAACGAAAAAATGGGAAGTCAAAAAATGAGATAGCATTAGTTATTAATAGGAGAACGTCGAACGTTCCTACTGTTCATCAAAACAGACAATTTGACAAGAAAATGACAAAGAAAGGTGTAATAAATAGGAGGTCACATAATAAGTCAAAGAGTAATAGTAGTGAATCTACGCAAATGCGAGCACATGCTGCTTCTAAACGTCACAACAATTCAAAGATACCTTCATCTGATTCTAAACGTCCTGGCAATTCAAAGGTCAATTCATCAGATTTTAAACGTCACAACCATTCAGAGGTCAGCTCATTAGATTATGAACGTTCTAACAATTCAAAGATCACCTCATCAGATTCTAAACGTCATAACAATTCAAAGATCAGCTCATCAGATTCTAAACGTCACAACAATTCAAAGGTCAGCTCATCAGATTCTAAGCGTCACAACAATTCAAAGGTCAGCTCATCAGATTCTACACGTCACAACAATTCAAAGGTCAGTTCATCGGATTCTAAGCGTCACAACAATTCAAATGTCAGCTCATCAGATTCTACACGTCACAACAATTCAAAGGTCAGTTCAACAGATTCTAAGCGTCACAACAATTCAAAGGTCAGCTCATCAGATTATAAACGTCACATCAATTCAAAGGTCAGCTCATCAGATTCTAAACGTCCTAGCAATTCAAAGGTCAGTTCATTAGATTCTAAACGTCACAACAATTCAAAGGTCAGCTCATTAGATTATAAACGTTCTAACAAATCAAGGGTAAGCTCATCAGATTCTAAACGTCACAACACTTCAAAGGTCAGTTCATCAGATTCTAAGCGTCACAACAATTCAAAGGTCAGCTCATCAGATTATAAACGTCACAACAATTCAAAGGTCAGCTCATCAGATTCTAAACGTCCTAGCAATTCAAAGGTCAGTTCATCAGATTCTAAACGTCCTAGCAATTCAAAGGTCAGTTCATTAGATTCTAAACGTCACAACAATTCAAAGGTCAGCTCATTAGATTATAAACGTTTTAACAAATCAAGGATAAGCTCATCAGATTCTAAACGTCACAACAATTCAAATGTCAGTTCATCAGATTCTAAGCGTCACAACAATTCAAAGGTCAGCTCATCAGATTCTAAACGTCACAACAATTCAAAGGTCAGCTCATCAGATTCTAAACGTCCTAGCAATTCAAAGATCAGTTCATCAGATTTTAAACGTCACAACCATTCAGAGGTCAGGTCATTAGATTATGAACGTTCTAACAATTCAAAGATCAGCTCATCAGATTCTAAACGTCAAAACAATTCAAAAATACCTAAATCTGATTCCAAACGTCAAAACCATTCAAAGGTCAGCTCATCAGATTCTAAACGTCACAACCATTCAAAAGACAGCTCATCAGATTCTACACGTCACAACAACTCGAAGATCGATTCTTCCGATGATAAACGACACAACAGTTCAAAGGTCAGTTCATCGGATTCTAAACGTCACAACAATTCAACGGTCAGCTCATCAGATTCTAAACGTCACACCAATTCAAAGGTCAGTTCATCAGATTCTAAACGTCACAACAATTCAAAGGTCAGCTCATCAGATTTTAAACGTCATAACAATTCAAAGGTCAGCTCGTCAGATTCTAAACGTCATAACAACTCAAAGATCAGTTCATCAGATTCTAAACGTCACAACCATTCAAAGATCAGCTCATCAGATCCTAAACGTCACAACAATTCAAAGGTCAGCTCATCAGATTCTAAACGTCACAACAGTTCAAAGGTCAGTTCATCAGGTCATGTGAATGTAACAACTGCATATCAGCAATATGGTGATAAACCTATATCGGCAACCAAACCGCCTCTTATATCTACAACACATGCGCAAAAACGTTTAAGGGCGGTCATTAATACGGAGGAGAAAGTTGGTAAGCTACCACTTGTTATATCAACAACACAAAGACCCATATTGAATACCACATACGCACATACACGGACACAAGAGGATATGTACAAAACTCGAAAAAAAGCAAGTCAAGATAAATCTAATGGACTATCAACAACAACACCGACAACAAAAATGCCCCTATTTTATACTACAAATCTACAGAAACGTATACAGGGCGAAATTGTCAAAGATCGAATATCAAAAGTTATTACTCGAGAGAAAGCTTACGGACTATCAACTACTATACCGACAATACAAACTCCCCTATTAGATACCAAATATCTCCCAAATCAGAAACAGGAAGAACTGCACAATCATCGCAAGCCACAAATGGATACCGGGAAGAACGAGATATTAATTACTACCGTTAGCCCAGATTGGAATGGCCAAATTCCCATTAAAACTACACAAGCGTATGCAAAGACTGGAAAGGATTTATACTATTATATGTTATCAAAAAATACGCTATTTGAAGGTACCGTTTCACCTGATATAAAGCAGTCGGAACCTGATTTATCTACCGTATTTATAAAAGATGGTATTACCGTCAAGCCTGAAATGTCGACAGGAAATACCCTCGACAAAGACAAAGAAACAAATGACACTGTTAATTCATTAATTACAGGAATTCCCATTTCAATCGGTAAGCTGTTGCATGCAACGTCTCATGATCCTTCTCAATTCGTGTTGAACAATTCATTTCCACCAAACAACGAACTTCGTACAACAGAACCCCATACACCAACTCTTACTTTAACCGATGCTCGTGTTGATTATGATAAGAAGGATGGTTACGATGGATTGCCAGAGCTCGTACCTGCCCAGGTAGAACCTTTGAAGATTGAAAATAATTCCGGAAATGTATACTATGGCAATGACACAGACGCTACTTTGAGTATAACTGAAATAAAAACAGTAGCCATCTTGGATCACACCCATGATCATCACGTGACACCCGACAATCATGTCCATCCTGGAAATCATGATCACAATGTAAACGAAATCCCACGAGATTGGGATCTTGTATTGAATAGTAATTATACTCCTCCTTCTTTCGAAAAAGCAGCTATTGATTTTAAAGTAGCAGCATCTGACCTAAATGATCCCTGGGACAGGTGGTTTGGATCGTTATCACAAAATGCCACATATCCGCTTCATGAACAACTTCCATTAGAAAATAACGTTGATATGCCAACTAATACAACACAAGATCAGGTTATTATTGAAAATATTACAAAATCAGATAATAATGTTGCATATGAACAAAACTTAAATGCAACTTCACAAATAATTCAAGATACAAAGCCTATTTATCCTGAACTAAGTGAAAACTTTACATTTTCCCCTGGATTTGATTCTGCAACGGGCATGCCTACTGCGGATTTGAATCATATTGCGGAAGACAGATACACTACTGATAGTAATTATTTAGACATCCAAACAACGACACCTGATATATTGAGTGGATTCAACCATCTAGATTATCACAATGTAATTGATAAATCAGAAGTTGTGATGGGTAATAATGCCAGGAATGTCTCTAAAATTAAAATGCCAACTTCTAAATCGTCACAAAATCTCATTGCCAGGTGGAATGCACTTGTTAAGCAATTCAGGCAACGGAATTTAAACACTAATTCACAGTTAGTGAATTTTCTAAAGAAAACATCCAATGATAAAACACCAATGAATAAACATAAACTGCCAGTTAAAAAGAGACCTAAAATTACCAAGGATTTAAAACCAACAGTTGAATGGCTGGGTATTAATAATGACAAATTATCTAAAAATATGAAAATCGTTCCTGTGACATCAAGTCATGTGATAAGTCATCAGTCACATGACCATTCGTCACATGATCATAGCCATCATAATTTGGGTCAGAAAGGTCATGCCACTACTGACACAAAGTGCAATAAAGATCAAAGTTATAAATTAGCCCTTGACGTATTACAAACAATATTATTGAATATGGATAAGATTAAACCGCCACCTGTTCGAAAAGCACCTAAGCGTAGATATCTTTTGATTCCACTGGGACCAGAAACTACAAGAGATTCAAAGCATGGAGTAGCAGATAATTATATAGACCACAAGGCAAATTATGAACAGGTGGAACATAATACTCACTATCAAGGTCATAGATCCGTTCCTTATCGCGTGCGCCCAAGAAATCCTACAGTACATATGTCTATGCACTCCTCATTTTAGTCTAAATAAGTATAATATAACTACTTATGCATTCCCAATATCGAAAATAAATGACGAGTACTAGTAACCGAGCAACGAATGCGCATGTGTGGATTACCGTCATTGTTATTAGTGATTTGTTTTCAATATTCGGAGTGCAAGAGTAGCTATACTGGTTTTACACTTTTGTTTGCGATTACAAGCTTTAAACGTTTAAAAAGGAAACTTGTTTTTATTGTCGGACGCTCATTGAAATATTTGATTGTGGTGACGTTGGTACTGTGACGTAACGGTGAAATACCCTTTTTTATTTAATTTGGGGATTTCAGTATTTCATGGACATCTATTTAATAATATTTAATTTTTCAATTGACTGTGCTACCTAATTTAGAAAATAATGTCGATTTGTTTTTAATGTAAATATATTATAGTTAACCCTTTGTGTAACATACACTGTTAATGATATACTGTGATGCTGCTAACGTTAACATATCTAGAGATGTAAAAACAGTCATGATCTTGTATGTATTTAATAGTTATACTAATATTTCATAGCAAGAACTCACTAAGTCAGACCACAGTTGATTATTTGAGATGGGTTTTCATTGTTAATTGTTTAGCACATTAGTGTTCGATTCCAGTACGTTACTAACCATTGAACGTACTTTTGTACTGTCTATGTTACTTATGGAATGAGTAGTATTATAGTGCTACGTAGATATTTGTGCATGGTTTCATTAAATATGACTTTAATAAAGGTGAAAAACACATATAAGAAATTCACACAGCTGCCCGGCCCGTCCTGGGATGGCATATAGGGGTCTGTCAGGATTAATTTGTCGTTTTTTTTCCCAACTTCATACATTTCCAGTTGTAGCTAAGAGTCGTTGCTTCAGTTATCCAACCCTATCCCTCATTTCTGTATACTACATGTTTTAAATGTTGTTTAGCTTGTGCTCGTCCGTCATGAACTATATGGCACAGGACTTTAAGCAGCCAACCATCAATCAATTATATAAGGGTTCACAATAGATTTTTTGACAATCCATATATTTTTAATTTAAGAGTTGTGAAGCTATTTATGAAAAGATCGCAGGATAGTACGCCACCCAATGGGGCTATGGTATCTAACGCCACCTTCAACAATATTTCAATTATATCGTGGCGGTTAGTTTTATTGGTGGAGGAAACCAAATGAAAACGACCGACTTGCCGCAAGTCACTGGCAACCGTTATCACATAATGTTGTATCGAGTACACCTTAGTGGGATTCGCACTCACAACTTTAGTTGTGATAGGCACTGATTGCAGAGGTAGTTGTAAATCCAGCTACCATACGATCACGACCACAACAGCAGCGATAAAATACCAACTTTGGTTACACAACGCATAAAACATAATATCATACATCAAAATCCACAACTATAGAAAGTAAAAGTTAGAAGATGTCACAGTGAAAACCAATAAACCAGGACAGACAGTAAAATGACAAAAAGTACAAAAAGTCAAACAATGGTGGAGGAAAACAGAAAACTAAAGATTGAGCAACACGAACTTTACTACCCGTAGTGTTACACGTGTTAAACAGTATATGATAATCATATACAATACCATAAATTGCACCCGACATAACACTTATTCTGGAATTGTATTCTCATTAGAGACTAGGACAGGAAGGAGAGATTGACATAGAATTACCCTGTAGTTGAGTTTGTAATATTATAATTTACACATTCCTTATGAATAAATCAATTCATTAGGATGACATTATCATGTTCGTAGCGATATCTTAATTTAATAATCTACTGGTAGTAGGAATCGGATGTAGGTTCTTTTCAACTGCATAAAACATTTAATTCATTGGTTAAAATCTGAATGGTTTAACATCTGTAATGTTTGCACCACTACATCTCATTTGTAAGAATCCATGACATACCCATTAGACTGTAAACATTAGGCATAAGACACCATGGCCGATTGTGGCTGTTCTGTTTAAGCCCTCTTGGATTTCGTTCACCCAAAGATCTTAAAATCATTTAACTTTGATCGTACCTGTTGAAGGTTATTCCAGAAACGTGTCGAGCGCACTAAATTTAATATCTACATTTTTATTCGTAAGCAAATACATTATTCGACGGACAACATAATAGGATGATTTATTTAAATGCTGCACTTTCTGATTGATAATCTATTTTTATCTGAATTTTAATGGGTATCAGTCGTCCACCCTAAATGTCTAGAAAGGTTTGAAGATACCGATGGGATCACCAGAATCCGTAGGTCAGCAGTACAGGATCACCAGAATCCGTAGGTCAGTAGTACAGGATCACCAGAATCCGTAGGTCAGCAGTACAGGATCACCAGAATCCGTAGGTCAGCAGTACATGATAACCAGAATCCGTAGGTCAGCAGTACAGGATCACCAGAATCCGTAGGTCAGCAGTACAGGATCACCAGAATCCGTAGGTCAGCAGTACATGATCACCAGAATCCGTAGGTCAGCAGTACAGGATCACCAGAATCCGTAGGTCAGCAGTACAGGATCACCAGAATCCGTAGGTCAGCAGTACATGATCACCAGAATCCGTAGGTCAGCAGTACAGGATCACCAGAATCCGTAGGTCAGCAGTACAGGATCACCAGAATCCGTAGGTCAGCGGTACAGGATCACCAGAATCGTAGGTCAGCAGTACAGGATCACCAGAATCCGTAGGTCAGCAGTACAGGATCACCAGAATCCATAGGTCAGCAGTACAGGATCACCAGGCGACCGTTTCACTAAAGTGATCGTAAATCGTAAGTCTAAGATCAGTCTTAAGATTTCCTTACGTACACGTATACGTGCGTTTCACTAAACTAGTCCTAAGTTTAAGAGTTACGACCTACGACTTGCGACAAGTAACATCTCCTATAATGGAGGTAAAAAGATATTATATTGTATCATATATTTTATATATAATAAACCCAACAGTTCAAAAGCTGATTAGGGACCCGGGTGGCTCAATGAGTTAGGTCGTTGGATCTAACAACTCGTACAAGTCTATCCCCAATACGGAGTGGGTTCGCGCCCGGCTTTGTAAATTGCAAAAAGGGTGCACTCGACTCGCAGCGATATAGCTGAAATACTGCTGAACGTGGCGTTAAGACACCAACAAATCAAATCAAAAGCCGATTACATTAATAATCACATTTTAAATGTGTTTAAATACATTTTTAATATTCAACTAATTATAAAACTCCAAAATGATTTTTTAAATGAATAAACCAAAGCTATCAGGGAAAAAATGTTAAGTGTAAAAATTTACTGAAATTTGAAAAGAGATTTTTGTTATGGAATAAATTTTAACAAATTTCATGCTATATGTAAGGGGAAATTTCAAAAATGTGACCATATAAATTTGGCAATACATTCACATTCTGCACTGATATTCCGTTTGCGGTGCATTTTAATTGCGCGGAAAAAAAATCCTACATTTACGTGAAGAACTTCAACACAATTCATGACAATTGTGCGGATTTTTTTTACCATTCTTTAAAGTACAATTAGTATTTTCATAATATTTTATGTTTTTTATAAACACTGATGCAGCAACTTCTTTTTTTAACTCTTTATTGACTTCTTTCGCCAGCCAGAAATTACTTAATTACTTAATCTGTAATCCCTGCCTACCACAGTGGGAGGGTAGGATTTGGGTAGTTTTATTGCATCACTATATTCACGCATATAAAATAATATGTTTCATCAACACATAAAACAACAAAAATACACATCTTACAATATCAAACCTTAACATGTACATGTACTGTTGATTTATATTCATAGTGAGTGTTTAACGCTTTATATAATCAATAAAAACTACCAATGAATTTTAACATTTGGACTGCTAAAATATTTGTTGCCTTCAAAATTATTTTTTTTATACATGTATGTTCCACTATTTTTTTTTAAATTTATATTTCATATATTTATATAGATGTTATTCTTATATTTTTTGTTTTCATTTTAAAGGCTGACCAAAGAGGTGAATAATCCATATTGCATCGTCAGTCGTGCTGCAAAATGCAGAAAATGTTATGCGTAAATCAAATATATTCTAAATAACAGGTAATCCGCGCAAATGTAAAAAAAAAAGTCTCAGGTATATTTTACGGGCAATTGTAATGCTCTTTCTCCGTGCAAAAGTGATACCTGGCTGTTAATCCTCAAATCCATGGAAATGTAATGTGCCCTCTGTTTGTGCTTAACTTTATTTTTGAACCATTGTTTGTACATGCACCCGATATCATTGTTTTCTTGAAATTTCATCTAGGTATATACATTCGTTAATAAAATATGTTGATATTGTAAATGCAGAACTGATAGAAAGTACACTGAAACAAACAATAATGTGTAGCTGTTTTAATGATTTTTTATGGCTCTCGAAATATAAAAAAATGTTGCGTGCATCTAATAGTTATTGATTGCTTCATTTGATTAATGTTCATATTAAAAACAAATATAGATAGCAATTCTTCTCTTCAAAAATAGGTTTACGATTTACGACTTACGAGTACCTTCCACCACTCTTAACTTTGCGATCACTTTTTATCGTAAGTCGTAAATCCTAACTATTAGTGAAACGGTCGTAACTCTTAAGATTACACTTACGTCTACGTTTACGACTTACGACCTTTAGTGAAACGGTCGCTAGAATCCGTAGGTCAGCAGTACAGGATCACCAGAATCCGTAGGTCAGCAGTACAGGATCACCAGAATCCGTAGGTCAGCAGTACAGGATCACCAGAATCCGTAGGTCAGCAGAACAGGATCACCAGAATCCGTAGATCAGCAGTACAGGATCACCAGAATCCGTAGGTCAGTAGTACAGGATCACCAGAATCCGTAGATCAGCAGTACAGGATCACCAGAATCCGTAGGTCAGCAGTACATTGGCAGAAAGACAAAACTACAAAACACTACACAGAAACCGAAATATTGAGCAACACTAGTCACACAAATCAAAATGGGGTGAACTCAAGTGCTTGTAGTTTTAATAGATTGAAGCGAAGTCTAAACAAGGGTTATCAAACAAAGATAATTTAATATTACATCGATCATTTCACTTGCCACTAATCTGTATATAGATGATGTCATGGATATGGATTTAAGGTCATGTTTCTGTGCTAAGGGGTGCAACTCTTCTGATAATTTACGTGCGATGTTTGACCGAGACGAATCAAAAACATTCAAAGGACGGGAAGTAAATGTCTGTCTCCTGTAGCTTTTACAGCCCATCTGACCCAAAGGTCCACGTGAGGTATTGCCATCACCTGACGTCCGTTCTTGTTGCCGTCGTCCTTAAGCTTTTACAATTAAAATATATTCTTCTCAAATTAGAACCAACTTAGAAGAGATGTTCATTGACTGGTCCCCTACAAAGGGTATTTATTTTTTGTTGATCAGAAGTACACAAAAAACAAGAGGTGTCAAAAAGGGTGTGTCCATATATATGGGTATAAAATATTTATTGTTCATTTGTTTTTTAATAAGGATTTTTTAATGTATTCCTGAAAAAAATCCCTTTCATAAACATGTTATTATGTAACTATTACTGTTCTTGACATAAAAGGGGGATTCAAAATTTGAACTTTTTAGATTTTCATCTACTTTTAATGCAGTTTTTTGCAAAGTGTTCATCTTAATGGATTATTGATGGACCATTAAAATCATTTGCTATTTTATTTTGAAAATGGGCTCAAATTCCGAAATTTTGCATATATGAAAGGTATATAGAATTGTTGATCCAATGTTGATGCGTTGTTTTGTTATTGAAAGGATTGTATTGAGAAATGTTTTCGGTGTATGTCGACGGATTTCCTCTATTTTTACTGTTTCCATTATTAATATAACGACAATCTATAAAAAAAAATCAATAATCAGTTCTCAAAAGTTGAACATGTGAATTCCATTTTTTGTCGGAATAAACTTTGAAATATCAGTTATTTAAATTGTCTTGTTTAAATACTGTTTGTTTACTTTGAGTAGAATGCCAACACATTAAAAAATATCTTATGATGCATAATAATTTTGTCAGAAAAATAAGTTTCAAAATCGGTCTGTCGTCTGCACGTTCAATGATTAATGAATTAATTTCTAAGATCTACAATCTGCTGTACGGTACGTGATTTTTCTTTTCGTTTGTTTGTTTGTTTTGCTTTGTTTTTTTTTCTGTTTTTATTTTGTGGGTGATAAAATAAAGTATAATAATACCTGAAATTCCACTGAGCTCTGTTCAACACTGTTGAGTTGGGAAAAAACCCGGTCGGCAGTAAATCTCCTCCAAAAAGTTTATTAATTCTTATAAAGTCAACATTCTTTGCATTCGTTGTTCAAGTAAAATTATTCCCATAGCAAAACAATATAAATTTTATTTTGGATTAGGTTAAAAATCGATGTACATTTTATCCAATTACATTGAACACGATCACTGAAATATGGCTGTTCACGAGAAATCGACCTCAAAATTATTATTTAATTGCAGATTTCATACTCTCCACACTCGGGTACCAACACAAAAATTAAATGAGATATGTGTTTATGTATATTAAACATCATACTAAAATATGCCGTTGGTACCTGCTTGTGGTTATACTGAAAATTGACATTAAATACACATTTCTTGTTAGATTTCATATATTTTCACGAAACGATAGACTTTTCATTGACTAGTGTGACGTCATCGCACGTGCAAATATGGAAAATTTTTACCAAAATAGTAGTTGGGGTAATATAGTCTCTAGCATTGTTTCCCGTTTATTCGATAATTTCTCAAATCAAGATAGTTAAATTTTCACATTTTAAAGTTCGAGGTTTACCGAGAACTTTAAAATGTAAAAATTTAATTATCGAGATTTGAGAAATTATCGTAATAAACAGGAAACAATGTTAGAGATTGTTTCTCTAATGAACCACTAAAAATGTGCTTGATTCTTTTACTCACTAATTTAACAAAATATATGGCCGTTTTTCACTTTCTCAAATCGACGTTCAATGACGTCACTGACGTATACTTCAATTGACGTCACACCCGTTAAGGAATATTTTTCAAGCAATGATGGAGAAGGGGCAATATTCTAGATGAGGGGTTCTTGATGACGGTACGGTTAATTACGGTTAGTTACGGTTAATTAAACGATTTTATTGACACAATGACATTTTGCGAAACGTAACATTTTTACGGGAAAAGTAGCGTGAAATTCTTATCTCACCCACGGGTTGAGACATAATTGCGTAACTGATTGACCAATCAGCGACTGAGAACAAAGTGATCCACACGTTGATTATCGATTTCTTCTCACACGGGTTGAGAAGTGTGAAAATTTAACAAGAATTAGAGAAAAGGTCTTATAAAATCAAGAAACAACGAAAGCTATACGTTTCATTTATAATTTGTCTATTTTTTAGGCCAATTTATGCCCTTATCATACCTACTCATTTGACAGAAAGAGGCCGATTTCCCAAATTTGAAAAAAAAATAATAATCATCATATCATCCAATATTAATGAAATTTTTGACGAAGTGTTCAGCTTAATGGGTTATTGGATCATGCCTTGTCCTATATTGCCTTTTATTTTAAGTCCTATTACGATAAGTAAAAATTGTGTATCTTCCTGATGAAATGCTCTGCATGATTTGACTTAGCTTTTATATAAAAAGGGTCCAAAAGGAGCCAAGAAAAGATCATCTATCTAAATGTTTCCTTTTTTTTAATTTTCAGTCGTATTTGTATGTAATATTTTCAATTTAATTTCTAACAATTCCTATCTGAAGTGTTCCAACAGATTTGTTATAGTTCTATTCTATTTAAGTCCAACTTTAATGGACATCGGATTCTATGTAAGAATGAATAAAATATTTGTTCTTTAAAATCTACACTTCATTGAACATTGAACACAAACTTGCATATAAATAATCATGTGAGCGATAGAATTTGAATCTCTAGTTTAAGGAGTGGTTGGTTAGCCGTTACTGAATAATCTGTGTCACAAATGACCACGGATATGTTCTGTTGGTTAGCCGTTACTGAATATCTGTGTCACAAATGACCACGGATATGTTCTGTTGGTTAGCCGTTACTGAATATCTGTGTCACAAATGACCACGGATATGTTCTGTTGGTTAGCCGTTACTGAATATCTATGTCACGACCACGGATATGTTCTGTTGGTTAGCCGTTACTGAATATCTATGTCACGACCACTGATATGTTCTGTTGGTTAGCCGTTACTGAATATCTATGTCACGACCACGGATATGTTCTGTTGGTTAGCCGTTACTGAATATCTGTGTCACAAATGACCACGGATATGTTCTGTTGGTTAGCCGTTACTGAATATCTATGTCACGACCACGGATATGTTCCCTTTGTTGTAGTCATAATCCGGTCCTCATTCATCACTTATCACCGGATCTTTAACTAGAGCGACACGACGGGTACCTCTAGTGTAGCAGGAACTGCTTCTTACCCTTCCGGAACACCTGCGTTCACCCTTTGTTTTTAGTTGGGTTCGTCTTGCTCAATCTAGTTTTCTGTGTAGTGTTTTATAGATCATTGTTTGACCTGTTGTCTTTTTTCTTTTGCATTATCTGACATTCTTTCATTGATGGCTTCTGATTACCTCTTTGATATCTTTGAGATTTTCTTGTGAATAAACCAGATAATTATGACGATCTTGATGTGTTTGCGGCCATATCTTGAGTTCACATTCCACCATGCAATAGTAGAAATCAGATGTAGATTCTTAAAAAATATGTAAATTTAGTGGGTAGAATTTCAATCATGTAACGTCTGTTCTAATATTTAATATGGTGTTTGTTTTTAATTTTTACACTAATACACCTCATTCAAATTTATAAGAAAACAGTATTTCTCACACAAATTCACAAGGCTGAATATATTTAAATGCTGGCCTTTCTGATTGACAGGCTATTTGTTTTAGAGTTTCTCAACAGACTATCAAAATTCAATTGGTACGAGTTGTCTACCTTAATTTGCAAAATTGTATTTATTATAGTATGAATGTAAATTGAAACACGACTTGCTAAATAACAATAAGCCAATATCAACTGGGTCCATTCAATTCACCACTATTCTTTACATGCATGATACCCGAGAAAAGGTATTAACCTAATTTCTGTTTGGGTGTGCACTTCCTCTGAAAGTTCACGTGCGTATGATGGTCATGTGAAACGATATAAATAGATCCGAAGAACGGGAAGTAAATAAATTGCATCAATTTATCATTTAAAAGGTGACACAAACTATACAAAAATATCCAAGAAAATTTTGATATTGCCTTGAACGCATAATTTTATCAATGAATAGTCTTACGAAAAATGCGTGTCATTCAGTTACCTTTTTTTTTCGATGAAGTCGTATACGATCGCTTTTGACCTACTTTTTGATTGGAGAATAATACAAATTTGGTAGGAGTTCGGAGAACGGAGTTAAAATGATTGCAGTGATTTTCCGACTGTGTTTTTTTGGGCCGAATATCGGCCCCAATCCCAATGTGAAAAAAGTTGCTTCCCCAATTTCATGGGGGGGAATTCCCAATAGCGTGGTGATAAAATTATTCGTAAAAACTGGTTAATAAAAGCTTTCCGCGCTTATGACATGGTTTCTATTTGTTTTGATTAACCAAGCGAAACCAGTACAGTATATTGGGTCGCTTGATTTGTTTACCGGACTGCGATAAAACTTCAGAAAACGAAAGCGGAAATCTGTAGTATTTGGAATAAATGTTTATTTAGATAAATTTAATATAAAATTTTAATAAAAAATAGTAAATATGTCATGTGATTTGCTAAAAAATAAAAATGTCACGATGTTGCATAATTTGTTAAGAAATTGACCAGTAATGATGGAAGCAAGTACATGTAACTTGAAATAAAAAGTTTTTACTTCCCCCAGGAGAAAAATGAGGTTGATGACGTTAATAAAGCTAGTGAAACTGTTTGTGCTTTGAAGTGAGTCCGACCCACTACTGTACCGGTGATGTCGTCTATCTAATCCCATCTAAAAAAAACTGTTCCAGGTATTCCAATAGATGTTGTTGCAGTTAATTATGCTGTTTTTGAAATTAGTATCTAATTAATTATTACCTGTGATGTACCTGTATTTTATGTCAAATATTGCAGAAAAATGGAAAATATTTGAGTGAAGTAAGTGTTATTGATAAAAATTAGAAATTGGAATGAAACATTTTTTTTCATATGGAGTGAAATCGAGTATGACAAATAGTAAAATATCTTTTAAAAAATATTTGTACCTTTAAATAAAAACATGAATCATAAGAATTTCATTACAAAATGAATAGTAACAAACATAAGCTAAGACATACTTGTTTATTATTTCATGTAGTTTAAAAATAAATAATGAGTTCTATGGATGTTGAAATATAAATGTATTGATAGAGATATCACTTATTCATGTATGTATCTGTATGGTTTTTTTTTATTAGAATAAAAATGATAAATTAATATATATTAGTTCTCCATTCTCTAATCAAGGTTTACCCGCAGTTAATGAGTTTTTGTGTATACACCCTAAGCCCCAATGTTTGCACATTGTTTATACAATAATTACAGCTATTCCCACTCACCTGAAATTTGAGATTTCTTTAATAAATTTTAAAAAAGTGGGATTAGGTGGAGTCAACCCTACCGGTCACCGACACTAAGTACTGATACACCATGCCCAGAAGCTGAACGCCTTGTTACCACTGCGAATGTCACTCCAAAAACAACCAATTCAAATTCTGTATTACCTAGCACAGCTTCAAATGGCATCCAACAACATGTAAATAGTGCAAATAGTGGTGATGTTGATATTCGAAAGCTGACTGTCACTCTGATTCGGACAGTTGTGCTCCAGAGGTCATGGTACCAGATGTCAGGGTGTTCAGTTCAATGAAAAATTAACAAAAATACCCATGGCTATATGACAGTGTGGTACACCAAGGGTATTTAAGTAAGTTTTGTGAACTGCTTTGTGATCATTCTTCTTCATCACAAGAATTTGTTACTGTTGGCATAACCTTGGTACAGTATGATTGCTATTCTATTACTGGACCTCAAACTAATAAATGTATTGCTCTCCCCATCTTTTCCAAATTCACATCATTTACGCGCTAATTTTCCCAATTATAGGGGACCCGGACCCCAGATACAAATGAGTAGGAAAATTACTGATTTGTAATAAGCATGTCGGATTTAAAGCACTTTGTACTAAGCAAGTCGGATTTAAGGCACGAATAAGCAAGTCATTTAGTAGTTTGCTGATTGGTTGCGTCCGTCGTCCTACGCCCCGCACAGACAAAGGGAGTCCGAGTATAACTGATAATATGATTACTTTTAATGGTATATCTGTATACAATATATTAAACTTTAAATTTAAGCGATATTCTCTTTAACCAAAGTATTACAAGTCGTAAAGTTTTATTTTCAATGTATTATGTAATATTCAGGTGAGTGACTGTGGGTTTTAAATTCTGAGAAAGTGTCATTTCATCTATTACATATTAAGAAGTTATTGTTGAAGCCATGATTTTTTTTTAGATTTTACCACGGATAGGAAATAATATGCACCCCCTTTTATTAGCTCACCTGACCCAAAGGGTCAGGTGAGCCTTTGTCATCACTTTGCGTCGGTCGTCCGTCCGTACACAATTACTAAAAATATTCTCCTCTGAAACCACTTGGCCACTTGAGACCAAACTTTGGTGGAATGGTCCGTGGGTGATCTCCTTCCGAAATTGTGTCCGGCAGTCCCGACCTCCAACCAACATGGTCGCTGTTACTAAAATGAAAAGGGGGGATGAAATTCAAAAAATGTTCATCTCTGAAACTACTGGGTCAATTGGAACTAAACTTTGCTTAGTCCTTTGATGAACCCCTTTCAAAATTGTGTCCGGTAATCCAGACATCCATCTAACATGGCCACTGTTGCTAAAAACAGAAAAGGTGGATGGAATTTTAATTGTTTTCCTCTTAAACTACTGGGCCAATTGGATTCAAGCTTTGCTAAAAATTATAAAATGGTCTTTCATAGGTCTTTCACCGAAACATTGGCTGTGTGTGTTATATATTATTTTTCATTTTAAACATATTTTTTTCATAAATAAATTAAATGGATTGGATAGCTGGCAATAGCCTATATAAATCCTCTCCATACACAAGGCAACAGCAACAATCAACAATGCATGCAGTTAATATTTACATTACACAATATAGAATTTCATACTCAAAGGGAAATAACTCGAGTATACAATAGCAGTCAGAAATCTCATATATTCAGTTATTGATAAGTAATTAACATTGATTAGATTTTTGGCTGATATGAGATCTACTAAATTTTTTAGCACACTTAGTTGCTATCTAAAAGTGTTACCAGTGTACGATGTTGCTAGATTTATTACCTCTCAATTTAATTTAAATACTTAATTCATTTCAGAATTTATATTTTTTTATTAGCATGCAGTAGGTAATCATAGTGTAAATATGAGATTTATGACATTATATATACATGTATATATTTATAAAACAAAATAAATTATAAATAGAATATCAATAAGTTAAAGTCCCACTTGCTATATATTTGACTAAAAATAAAAACACAATTCTTTTAATAATAAAACCATTTAAACTTGTTAAAACATTTAAAAAACGCAATAAAATTGGTCTTCCAGCTCGCATTACTATATAATAAAGGGGGAAACAAGTAGCGAGAATTAAGTCCTGTCATGCAATAATTCCCACCGAAGATTTTCCGTATTCATACAACCTCTGTTGAACTTGAACGCTACGCATGCGTATTGAGATTGTTGTCTATTGTAGCGTGTAACCTGAATGGATGTATATAAACACTGGGTCCGTACCAGTTTCCTGGGGACCTGACAAAAAATAGTCTTGTATAACAAAAATGTTCAAACAATGTCTAACCCAACAAACTAAAATAGGTACAATGGCTCCTTGCAAATAATAAATGCTAAATCACTATCTACACAGACTATTATATAACTATTCTAATGCAACACACACTAACACTACACAGACCACAATATAAACAATGAATATTTATAAACAACTACTTTGTTTCAGACCCTGTCTGAAACCTAACTAACCAGTCACCAGTCACCAACACCTGCTTCAGACCTATGTCTCGAACCCTATGTCTCAAACCTTGTCTCAACCGAAAACTATGTCACAACCTTAGACGACAGATCTATACCATAAACAACATGAAAACTGTGTGAATTAATAATAGTTCCAAACCAAATGTCAGTCGTCAGTTTCAACTGGTTTCACTGGTTTCAACACCGGACCCAGCAAAAGGTTGTCACTAACCTTGAAACAATCACCAACCCATGAGGGCCATGAGTTGTTGCCAGAGGAACAACGCAGCACCCAGCAAAAAGTCGTATTGTTTCAAACTCTCTCTTACCTTGTGTCTTCACACAGCGAGGTTTCAGTATGGAAAATGTCTTCAATCAACCACACCTTCACTGCCAAATCTTCGGGCTTAAGTACGATGAACGCGACCCTAAAAGAAAGCCTGTCAATTTCTAAATTGAATTAACCAATCAAAACAACTGTTTCATATGATGTTCGGTTAGCCTAACAAGCTGAATTCATTATCAAATGTTTCTTGTTAAATATTAATTCCAAATAAGTGATAATCTAAAGATAATAATCTGTATGTGTTTAACAAATAAATATCGTTTGTGCCATGTTTTGATTAAAAATAACACGGATGTCAACGGATTTCTAATATGACCATTGTAATAACAAAGGGGGACAATCCAGGTAATTACATATATGTTGATGTGAACGGCTGATTTCGCTACACTATGAAAGAAACATGTCAGAATCTAGTTCGAAGCGTGGTCCAAAGAGAAGATTTACAGATTCAGAAAGAAAACAGCGGAAAAGAGAATCGAATGCTAAATTTGAGCAGGATATGGATTGGAGACCAGTGTGATCGTTGGAATGAGCTCAGATCAGTTCTACGAGTGAAAACCAACGCTGAAGTGGCGAAAATACTTTTGGACTGGTAAGTGAAATGTTTACATTTTAACGATGAAAATAAATCGTACATTGTGGCTAATAGAAGTTATAAATTTATTCCGTAGGTGAAAACATTGAAGGAAATATATATTTATTTATCATCTATATCTTAAATGTATGTTATTTACTTCGAAATAGGTGATAAAACCTGTCAAATACCAAAGGTAAAATCGAGACGAAAATATTGAGGCCAGTTGAAGGGATTTTTTTAAAATACAAATTATCGCTTTTAATACGGCGTCCTAAATTGCAAACAATGATCTTTGGTGTTTTGTATCGAATTTTGCTTTAATTCTTAAGTATTTTAATTAAGTATATATTCTAACAACCCTTGTGGCAAACAATGGGGGGGGGGGGGTATTGTTGTGAATATAATCAGTAACAGTGTACAATGTAAGTCCCAAATTAGTGTAAAGTAAAGTATTTTCTCCACAATCAAGGCATCCCGGAAATGGGCTTCTGTCCCTAACTGTACTAGTAGTCACACTATATATCTATCACAGATCTTCATTACTTTTGTCATTTTACAATTTTGCAATATTCCTAGGCTAATATTGTCAATTTCAGCTATGATGAGAAAACTCAGGAGACACAAACAGCAAAACAACTTAGATTACACGATGATAGTGTGTTTGCCACAAGTGTGCCATTGTCTGATAATACAGCATGTGCTGCATTTACGTCCACTCCAGAACGTGCCCATCAGAAGCCCAACATTACTGTTGCAGATGTTTCTGAGATTTCAACATCAGAACATGAGATTGGTAGAATGTAAGTTTAATAAAACAACATAGTAGTGAAAGTATATATAAATTTTATTGCTGTTTATGGTATTTTAAACAATTTATGTCACTTTCATACAGCTAGAATGAAAATATTTGAAAAATTGAAGAAGAAAAAAAGCAGTTGAAAGACTGAGACTCAGAGAGAACAATAATGCCAAATTTAGCTAAGTACAAAGCTTTGCTCGTGGGAGATAATTATACATTTTTGTATTAACAAAATAAGGTATAAATCAACAGGATCTTGTTGTGTAATCTATATATTTACACCATGAATGATGCTTTTAATTGCACTTTAGTTTTGACAAATCTGACAATATTTCATTACATTGAATAAAATAGAGATTTACTCAAGTAAAATGCAAGTATTGTGTAACATGATTTTGATTTTTGGTGTTTTAGCGCCACTTTCTACAATATTTTCAGCTATATCATGACGACCAGTTTTAGTGGTGGAGGAAGCCGGAGTACCCAGAGAGAACCACCAACCATGGGCAAGCAATTGGTAAACTTTATCACTTGCGGCTTCGAGTCGAGTGCACCCTTTTTTGTAATTTACAAAGCCATGCTATTGTGTAACAGCTACACATGTCAGTTATATATTTTTGCTTGTTTTAGGACAGAAGTTGAAATGTCGAGCATTGCTGTCAGCAAATATTCCACTAAAAAAGCATTTGACAAATCCAACAGTTTTATTAATATATGTGTATATGGGGGAAGTGTCAATGAGAAACCATCACATCAATAATGTTGCTTCATACTGTTGTTGACTACTTGCCTTCACTGCAAAACAGATGTACAAAATTGTAAACAAACAAAGTGTGTAAATAAATTTGGCACAGAAAATAATTGTATTTTGGATTATCTATCCGAGTCTTCCAGGCATGAAGCCAACATACTGTCCAAGTGGGTCTGGATATTTTCCCCTTATCCGCCATACACAGCAACTTGGTACAACACGCCTGTTTCCTGCTCCCAAATAGCCATGTCGCCACAAAATGTACTGTCTGTACGCAGTGTGTCTTCTGTCTCTGTTGTAATCTTGATCTGGAGGTTGTGCCAGAATATCATCTCTATGGCGAGCAACAACCTCCAAAACAAGTTCATCCAAAACTATGGTATAGAAATCCTGAAAAGAAGGGACAAATATAGATGAGAAACAATCCATAGTTTTCCGTTGTAATACATCAATTCATTCAGATAAGCTAGTTTGAAAAAAGATAGTGTGGTGCTGGATGAATACTTTCTCAGTTATGCTTTATTTGAGGGGCCATCAACAGTTTGTCATGAGATGTGGGTTTTTGCTTGTTGAGGGTTGTATGGTAACCTGTCTTTTATTTAATTCCGAGGATTATTCTTGTGTGATTTGTTGGTTGTTTAACCCATATCTCATTTTATTTAAATGGTAAATACATGTTTAAACATTAGATGGTATGTTGCATACAAACAACAGATTACATGGTGATGGCAAAGTCAATACTGGTGTAACCAAAAACTGTCAAAAATAAAATCATGCAACAGAATAGTAAAGGCATATGAAAAAAATAATATTTACAGGCATTCTTGAGTGGCACCTCTCACTGTTCTCCTTGCAACACACTTTCTCTCCCTCCAGTATCTCCCTGCAATAGGTGCAGGTGCATCAGTCAGGTTGACCAGGCTGAGGAGCTGGATGGATCTGGATTTCTTTCATTTTCTTGCTCCAATAAATTGGAAGACAAATGAAGGTTGCGCGATTGATCTGAATTCTAAAATAAATAGAATTTTGTTTATCATCTTGTATGAATAAATCAAAAGATCGTTAATTCAATCTTTTATGGCAACCAAAAATGAGGACCAAACAAAATACAGTCATCTGTCAAAAGTATTGGAAAATGTCCAAAAAAAATCCATATATAATCAACCAAAACCATATTTTTTTTTTTAGATTATTGTGAAGTCATTTCTGGATGGATTTTAACAAATTTTACACCAAAACATTCAGAATTGTCTATATTTTTTTGTTTATTTGTTCATTATGTTTATATGAGTGGTTTTTATTTGTACATACTTTTTCCATGATTTAAATTTTTAGGATTTATTTTTAGTTGAAATATATAGGAAAATCAGTCAATTTTTATTTGTTGTGTTAAATTATATACAAATAAAAATCACTCATAACAACATAATGAGTAAATAAACCCCCAAACAATATTGTTTTGGTTGATTATGCAGGGATTTTTACATTTCCCAATACTTTTGACAGATGACTGTAGTACAGAAGTTACAGTAAAATTTATTGTTGTATAGGGTAACTTCGACAATTTATGTAATCTCGATACACTTAGAATCAAAACATTTAGAAAACAGAAAATCAAAGAATTTAGAGGGCTAACAGAGAAATGAAAGAGCCTAAACGGTACGATTTCCGACAGGACGGTTACACTTTGCAAGTTCTTCATACTGATAGCAAATATAATAAAGATAAAATCCTAAAATATTTAATTTGCGAACATTATTTACTGAATAATGCGGATTCATTCAGAATTTTTTTACGAATACAACATATTTATTGTTCACTTGGTATTTCCCTTATCGTACCCCAATTTTGTCAAAATACGTTTTTTTTTACAATCAACTTTATTTCTCCTCTCTCGTGCTATGCACAAATTACTAACGTACTTTTCTGTTTTAAAACCATGCGAAATGACCACTTTTTATCGGGAAAACATTTGAAATAAAAGAATAATATAGTGAGAAAAGAGTACATGTGCTTACCTCTTCCATCGCTGTTTATTTATAGTGGGAACAACACGATCATTCGGCAATCGTATACGGCCGAGTAGTTACGATTGGATCATTCGACAGACTCCGTAAATTTGCCGATAATTAATCAGTCGCTATCTTTTGATGCAGCATCCTGGAATTCGTCAACAAATATCGTTCTCTCACCCATTCTTTCTCACATATATCAACACGAAAATGAGTTAAAACATTATTTTATTAAATATAAAGCATATATAGTACATTTTTTGGAGAATGCAGCTCATTAAAAAAACGGTCCTATCTTAGCCAGTGGGGCTTTAACTTAATATCTGATGCGACTCTATTTTGCCAAAGCATTTGGATTTTTACGGAACAATAGCATATGTATGCACAATAAAGACTACACAGGAATACACAGTTCCTAGAAGAGTTGTGTCAAGGAATCATATATATTGTTTGTACATCCTTACAATACTGTAATTACTGCAATATCCTACCTATTAGTTTGTGTGTCTATATCTTTGTGTCTTCCGACCCTTTTGTTTTCTTGCGCCGAAAGACTTTTTAATTATTTGGCTTTCCAATATTTTGAATTTAAGTGTACCAGATAAAGATTATTCTAGAGAATCGTCTTGCTCACTGTATGATGCAAAACTAGTCTGGAGTTTTCATAATCCACCTCATGGCCCTCTTAGCTACGACTGTATATACAATAATAGCAATGAAGAGATAAATATCCGTAAATACACAGTGTGTTTTAAATTAAACATGTGATTGCTAATTAACAAAGAAAACTTTCAACTTGTAAAGATCATTTGTTTCTGAATATTTTTATTTACATTTGTTCAATCATGGGACTGCAGAACCCATCATCAAATATGGAATTATATCAGTCACATGATCGATGTCAAACAACGTCTTCACAACGTTTAATTTGACACGATTCTTTATCGTCCGGCCTAGATTCCGTGTTTGATGAAGCTTATCAGACATTCGGTTTAAGTCACTATTTTTTCTGGGGATATATTTAGTATCAGCCTTTCTATTATTAAGTGATTGTGGCTTGAATACATTTGTGGAGAATATGCTATTGTTTTCCTGTAATCGTTTCTGTATGTTCTTTTTTATATAGCTGCCTGACGACAAGTTAAATAATTGTCCTCTCTGACTCAATGGAGCATCCACGAAGGAACCAAATCTAAAAATAGTTTTAACTGGCGGCGATATTGAATTTGGACGTTCATACTGAAATTTAGGTTCCTTTGGTGCCACGTTCTCTTTAAAAGAAAACAGTTTTGTATTTTTAGTATTAGACAACACATCTGATAGCCGAAATTGAATTCCTTGTTTATCGTCCTTTATCTTTTTGCTTGGTTTAAATTTCTTGTCGGGCCAAACTGTAATAGGTTTTTGATTCACCTTATTTTTATTTGATAGTGATTCTCTCCCTACTCCAAAACTAAATAGAACGTTTGTGTTCTGCGGTGTTACATCTCCCCATCTTTGTGCAAATGAAATTTCTTGAAGATGATTTAACGAATTCAGTTGAACAGTTATATCCTTACTTGATATCCTATTAGAAATGTTTGTTTTAGGAGATTTAAATATATTATTCCAGTCCGGTCCAGAGATAAAACTATGTTGTACATCACCACGTGATGGATTAGAGTTTAACTTATTAAAACTAATATCTCTTAAGGGTAATATCTTCTTCTGTTTAACCACCTGAATTTCTCTATATTTATTCATGGGTGGCTTGTCTTTGACGGGAGTTCTTATAGGCACAATACTATTAGTCCTGTTAAACCATCTTGGATTAGCAATCGGCGTTTTTCTCGACACTTCAGTTACATGATTTGCTCTTGTTGATGATTCAAATATTTTCTTTGTGGTTGTTGAAGCAATATTTGCCCTGGTTGAAGTCACAAATGTTTTCCGTGGCGTTTCTGACACATAATGTTCACTCTGTGAATTCTCAACTGTCGTTGTCACCCTTGTAGTAGTAAACGCTGTCGTCGTTTCGCCATTTGTAATTTCCGTCGTCTCAGGTGTACTAGTGGATGATGTTGTATTATATTTTGTGGTAATTTCCCTCTCAAATTCTACTTCCGGTGCTTCGTATTCGCCATTGTGTGCCGTTGTAGATGTTGCAGACGGCCTATAATGATGACATTTCACATTGAATGACATTAACATCAAAGTTAAATGTAAAACGAATATAACGTCACGGGTATCCATTAAAACCTACAAAAATGTATTATTCTTATTAAATAACAAAATAATGATAAAGGAGGATCTTATAGGGTTATTATTAGTGTATGCAGTACTTCCAACAAGAGACACATGATGGGTGCCACTAGTACATTGGGAAATACATAGCGTTCTGAAGCATATGATTTTACCCGCGGTTTATTAGTGCTGTTGGTGTTTCTAAATCTTTAGTTTTCGGCGGAATATGTTCCCAATATTGTTTGTTTATTTGTGTTTGTTCACCATTATATTGTTTATCTTTCTATCGTTTTTCACCATAATATTGTTTGTCTTTCTGTCCTTGTTCACCATTATATTGTTTGTCTATTTCTCCTTGTTCACCATTATATTGTTTGTCTATTTGTCCTTGTTCACCATTATATTGTTTGTCTATTTGTTCTTGTTCACCATTATATTGTTTGTCTTTCTGTCCTTGTTCACCATTATATTGTTTGTCTATTTCTCCTTGTTCACCATTATATTATTTGTCTATTTGTCCTTGTTCACCATTATACTGTTTGTCTATTTGTTCTTGTTCACCATTATATTGTTTGTCTATTTGTTCTTGTTCACCATTATATTGTTTGTCTTTCTGTCCTTGTTCACCATTATATTGTTTGTCTATTTCTCCTTGTTCACCATTATATTGTTTGTCTATTTCTCCTTGTTCACCATTATATTGTTTGTCTTTATGTCCTTGTTCACCATTATATTGTTTGTCTATTTGTTCTTGTTCACCATTATATTGTTTGTCTATTTGTCCTTGTTTACCATTATATTGTTTGTCTATTTGTTCTTGTTCACCATTATATTGTTTGTCTATTTGTTCTTGTTCACCATTATATTGTTTGTCTATTTGTTCTTGTTCACCATTATATTGTTTGTCTTTCTGTCCTTGTTCACCATTATATTGTTTGTCTATTTGTTCTTGTTCACCATTATATTGTTTGTCTATTTGTTCTTGTTCACCATTATATTGTTTGTCTTTATGTCCTTGTTCACCATTATATTGTTTGTCTTTATGTCCTTGTTCACCATTATATTGTTTGTCTATTTCTCCTTGTTCACCATTATATTGTTTGTCTATTTGTCCTTGTTCACCATTATATTGTTTGTCTATTTGTCCTTGTTCACCATTATATTGTTTGTCTATTTGTTCTTGTTCACCATTATATTGTTTGTCTATTTGTCCTTGTTCACCATTATATTGTTTGTCTTTATGTCCTTGTTCACCATTATATTGTTTGTCTTTCTGTCCTTGTTCACCATTATATTGTTTGTCTATTTGTTCTTGTTCACCATTATATTGTTTGTCTATTTGTCCTTGTTCACCATTATATTGTTTGTCTATTTATCCTTGTTCACCATTATATTGTGTGTCTTTATGTCCTTGTTCACCATTATATTGTTTGTCTATTTCTCCTTGTTCACCATTATATTGTTTGTCTATTTGTTCTTGTTCACCATTATATTGTTTGTCTATGTGTCCTTGTTTACCATTATATTGTTTGTCTATTTGTCCTTGTTTACCATTATATTGGTTGTCTATTTGTCCTTGTTCACCATTATATTGTTTGTCTATTCGTTCTTGTTCACCATTATATTGTTTGTCTATTTGTTCTTGTTCACCATTATATTGTTTGTCTATTTGTTCTTGTTCACCATTATATTGTTTGTCTATTTGTTCTTGTTCACCATTATATTGTTTGTCTATTTGTTCTTGTTCACCATTATATTGTTTGTCTTTCTGTCCTTGTTCACCATTATATTGTTTGTCTATTTGTTCTTGTTTACCATTATATTGTTTGTCTTTATGTCCTTGTTCACCATTATATTGTTTGTCTATTTGTTCTTGTTCACCATTATATTGTTTGTCTATTTGTCCTTGTTTACCATTATATTGTTTGTCTTTATGTCCTTGTTCACCATTATATTGTTTGTCTATTTGTTCTTGTTCACCATTATATTGTTTGTCTATTTGTTCTTGTTCACCATTATATTGTTTGTCTTTCTGTCCTTGTTCAACATTATATTGTTTGTCTATTTGTCCTTGTTCACCATTATATTGTTTGTCTTTATGTCCTTGTTCACCATTATATTGTTTGTCTATTTGTTCTTGTTCACCATTATATTGTTTGTCTATTTGTTCTTGTTCACCAATATATTGTTTGTCTTTCTGTCCTTGTTCACCATTGTTTGTCTATTTGTCCTTGTTTACCATTATATTGTTTGTCTATTTGTTCTTGTTCACCATTATATTGTTTGTCTTTATGTCCTTGTTCACCATTATATTGTTTGTCTATTTGTCCTTGTTCACCATTATATTGTTTGTCTATTTCTCCTTGTTCACCATTATATTGTGTGTCTTTATGTCCTTGTTCACCATTATATTGTTTGTCTTTCTGTCCTTGTTCACCATTATAGTGTTTGTCTTTATGTCCTTGTTCACTATTATATTGTTTGTCTTTCTGTCCTTGTTCACCATTATATTGTGTGTCTTCCTGTCCTTGTTCACCATTATATTGTTTGTCTATTTGTCCTTGCTCACCATTATATTGTTTGTCTTTCTGTCCTTGTTCACCATTATATTGTGTGTCTTTATGTCCTTGTTCACCATTATATTGTTTGTCTATTTGTTCTTGTTCACCATTATATTGTTTGACTATTTGTTCTTGTTCACCATTATATTGTTTGTCTTTATGTCCTTGTTCACCATTATATTGTTTGTCTTTCTGTCCTTGTTCACCATTATATTGTTTGTCTATTTGTTCTTGTTCACCATTATATTGTTTGTCTATTTGTTCTTGTTCACCATTATATTGTTTGTCTATTTGTTCTTGTTCACCAATATATTGTTTGTCTATTTGTCCTTGTTCACCATTATATTGTTTGTCTTTCTGTCCTTGTTCACCATTATATTGTTTGTCTATTTGTCCTTGTTCACCATTATATTGTTTGTCTATTTGTCCTTGTTCACCATTATATTGTTTGTCTTTCTGTCCTTCTTCACCATTATATTGTTTGTCTATTTCTCCTTGTTCACCATTATATTGTTTGTCTTTCTGTCCTTGTTCACCATTATATTGTTTGTCTATATGTCCTTCTTCACCATTATATTGTTTGTCTATTTGTCCTTGTTCACCACTATATTGTTTGTCTTTCTGTCCTTGTTCACCATTATATTGTTTGACTATTTGTTCTTGTTCACCATTATTTTGTTTGTCTTTATGTCCTTGTTCACCATTATATTGTTTGTCTTTCTGTCCTTGTTCACCATTATATTGTTTGTCTATTTGTTCTTGTTCACCATTATGTTGTTTGTCTATTTGTTCTTGTTCACCATTATATTGTTTGTCTATTTGTTCTTGTTCACCAATATACTGTTTGTGTATTTGTTCTTGTTCACCATTATATTGTTTGACTTTATGTCCTTGTTCACCATTATATTGTTTGTCTTTCTGTCCTTGTTCACCATTATATTGTTTGTCTTTCTGTCCTTGTTCACCATTATATTGTTTGTCTATATGTCCTTCTTCACCATTATATTGTTTGTCTATTTGTTCTTGTTCACCATTATATTGTTTGTCTTTCTGTCCTTGTTCACCATTATATTGTTTGTCTATTTGTCCTTGTTCACCATTATATTGTTTGTCTTTCTGTCCTTGTTCACCATTATATTGTTTGTCTTTCTGTCCTTGTTCACCATTATATTGTTTGTCTATTTGTTCTTGTTCACCATTATATTGTTTGTCTATTTGTTCTTGTTCACCATTATATTGTTTGTCTATTTGTCCTTGTTCACCATTATATTGTTTGTCTATTTGTCCTTGTTCACCATTATATTGTTTGTCTTTCTGTCCTTGTTCACCATTATATTGTTTGTCTATATGTCCTTCTTCACCATTATATTGTTTGTCTATTTGTCCTTGTTCACCATTATATTGTTTGTCTTTCTGTCCTTGTTCACCATTATATTGTTTGTCTATATGTCCTTCTTCACCATTATATTGTTTGTCTATTTCTCCTTGTTCACCATTATATTGTTTGTCTTTCTGTCCTTGTTCACCATTATATTGTTTGACTATTTGTTCTTGTTCACCATTATAGTGTTTGTCTTTATGTCCTTGTTCACCATTATATTGTTTGTCTTTCTGTCCTTGTTCACCAATATATTGTTTGTCTATTTGTCCTTGTTCACCATTATATTGTTTGTCCATTTGTCCTTGTTTACCATTATATTGTTTGTCTATTTGTTCTTGTTCACCATTATATTGTTTGTCTTTATGTCATTGTTCACCATTATATTGTTTGTCTTTATGTCCTTGTTCACCATTATATTGTTTGTCTATTTGTTCTTGTTCATCATTATATTGTTTGTCTATTTGTCCTTGTTCACCATTATATTGTTTGTCTTTATGTCCTTGTTTTATATTGTTTGTCTATCTGTCCTTGTTCACCATTATATTGTTTGTCTATTTGTTCTTGTTCACCATTATATTGTTTGTCTATTTGTCCTTGTTCACCATTATATTGTTTGTCTATTTGTCCTTGTTCACCATTATTTTGTTTGTCTTTATGTCCTTGTTCACCATTATATTGTTTGTCCTTCGTTTTATGTCTTCTCATTACCTCTATGGTAGCTTCAACTGTTTTTAGTGTTAAACGTCACTAATAAATATATTTCAGCTAAATCATGGTGATAAGTTAAATGGAGATGGAAATTTGACTACCCACAGAAGTGGCCGTAGTGGTCGTGATTGTATGGTAGTTGGATATATAACTACATATGCAATAAGGACATATTGCCACTAACGTTGTGAATTCAAATTCCGCTAATACAGAGGTGTACTCGATACAACATCATGCTATAAAGTTTATCAGTGACTTGCGACAGGTTGGTGATTTCTCCGGGTGTTCCGGTTTCCTCCACCAATAAAACTGACTGCCAGAATATAACTGAAATATTGTTGAAAGTGATGTTAAAGACTATAACCCTGACCGACCTGAAGCAAATCACTGGGAAACTTGACCACATAAGGATATATCAAGTACACCCTCTACATGGTCGGGAATTGAACATTCCATTTTAGTGTCGATAGACACTGATTGTAACGGCAGAGATGTAAATCTTATTACCATACGATCGTGGCGACGACAGCCATAATGATAAATGCATCATTAAATTAAACCATAAGCAGGATACACCAGGATATATAACGACGTGAATACTATGCAATACAGTGCAAGGTGTCACGTGAAATAAACATCCCGTATTTTTTTTATTAGAATAACGAAAATTTGAAATATCTTTTAAATTGTAGATTTTAAAGTAGAAGTGTAAACGAGAGTTGTGTAGAGAATCAAGGGTGATAATTTAATCTGGAAGTTTGCAGACCAGAAAGTGAACGTATTTGGCTCTGCTCATATAGAAAAATCTAATTTTAAGGGAGTTTTTGGGTGTATATTTTGACAAAGTTTTATGAAATACGGAGGGAATAAGTTTATAAAAGAGAACAGCCTGCGGCCATGGGTTTAAATCCCTGAGGACAATAGACACTCGACGGTCACCTGAAAGATTCAATTGTTCTCTGTAAAGCCGTCACCATCTCCTACACACACTATTGAGTTCATTGATTTTTACCTGTAAAAATTGCTTGCACTACTGGGACATTTTTCATTATTTTTATTTTTTCACTAAATATATAGCACTTCTGTCCTTTAATAATGAAAAAATGAAGTCTTCATATATCATATAATTTTTTTAAAATAATAAAAAGAAAAATATGAAGAATGTATCATTGTCGTTTTGTTCGATTCTGTATGACATTTTTAATTTATATACATGTAAGAAACGGAACGAAAAATTAGTTTTGAGATTGTGCAACTTCCTAATTAAAACATGCTCGTAAAATTAGTACACTTTTAAATTATAGAACCTCAGAGATCAATTGGAGGATTGATTTTTTTCTTTTTTTTGGGGGGGGAGGGGGGTAGATTATGACATTGAGCACTGTCATTTTTTTAGCTATTGTTTACCAAACCTTCAACTTAACATTGGTAAAAAATACCTAAAAACTGCAAAAATTATTGATGATTCATTGATACTTGCAATTGTTTTACGTAACTATTCTACTAAGCCAAGTTATATCTTTCAACTCAAACGTGAGCTAAAAGTTTGGAAATATATATTTAAAGAGGCATTAGCTACGATTTTGACCAAAAAAATTAATGCTTTGTAAATTGGTAAATAGCTTTAAAATGATGAAATAAAGGTAAATATTTCACATTAAACAGCTTATCGTACCACTTTTCGCCTTTTGAGAACGAAAATTACCATCGATTTATTATTTCCTTGCAAGCAAATAATTTGATCTCGCTTTCTCCGTATGCAACTGACCTTACTAGTGACAGGTAAAAACGAATAATTTATATTTTGTCGCTTATTAACTGCAAACTTGCATGGTTCTTTGTCTGTAATTAACGCCGACTAAAAGCAGATTCACAGAAAATAAGAAATAAGTGCATTGTTGTACTGATTTAATGACGATTCGGCAAAGTCCGTAAGCAATGACGATAATTAATAAGATGGCGTCCATTTCTTGATCTATCTCAAAACACGAGCAGTTGTACCTTTTTTCCCCGATGCGCGTACATTTCATAACATTTATAAATTACAGAAACACGTTTTATTAAGGCATCAATCATATCTGGTAGTGTTTATGGGTAACGCAAATTTACGATTTTGGCAGATAATGTCCCTTTAACCTATTCCACTTCGAAATGCTTATTCAAAACAGGAATCCGAAGTTTCGACCTTTGTGTTTGTTTGTTTTGACTTTTCATGAATACGAGGCCCGTTTTGTGTTTGGTTTTCGGTTGGATTATAAACTGTCCTTGTTTATCTTTCTTTTTTTTGTTTGTGTCACGTTGTTTTGTGTATTATATATGTGTTATAATCAATATAAGTTAAATAATTCATCTGACCCCAGATAGTTTCAACAGTTACAACTGTTCTTAAACCTTCATGAATTGACAGACACATGTTCCAAAATATTTTCGGCATTGGCTTTAATGTGACATTTTGTCTCTGTCTATTATACTTAATATGAATATACTTCAACCTGTGTCGTCATCCGAGTCATCATCACAAAAATCAATGATAATAGGTTCTATGCCACTTCTAACTATGCAGTATTCTTTTTCAATTTTGACCACATGTTCTTCTGTTTTTGTCCACACATCTTTTGTAATTTTTCCGAAAGTTGCGTACGTGAGTTCTTTAGCATCTTTTAATTGGAAGGTGGTATTGTTTTTAGCCACAAAACCTTTGACCCTGACTCATATTAATTCTATCGGGTTAAGTTCACAGTGTCGAACGGGGGTTCTTAATACTTCATGTCCGTGTAAATTAGCAATTTTATCTGTTTTATAAACTACTGGGGTCTTTTTTTGTTTTATTTTTTCTTATAATACTGTTTTGGTATCAGTAGCAGAAAAGGGAATGTTGTGTTGTGTAAGATCATTTTGGAGAACAGTTTTTTTCTGACTAAAATTTGGGCACACCGTATCTTCTGTTTTAACATTGTGATAATTTGCATTATTTAACACAACCAAGCTAGGATTGTTCAGAGCAGGCTCAGGCGCGTAGCTTCCTATACGCCAACACGCAGTTGCGTGCACATCGGCGTGCTGAAAAAAAAATAAAGAGCAAAAAAAATAAAAAATAAATAGTGAATAATAAAAATAAAAAAAAAAGTGGAAAACAAAGTCTCGTTGTGGATTTTTGTGAAAATTCAATGTCATAAACATTACGGCATTTCAAATTTTATTCAAATGACGTTACGGCCGTATCATTAGTATGAGTTACATCCGTCATCGTTTCTGGTATATATACATGTACGTGACCTTTCCGGCGTTGAATGACAACATGACGTCGAAACGTGAAAAGGCTAAATAGAAAACAATTGACAGTTTCTTCACTAAACCTGTTTCAACAGAAACGAAAGATTCTTCAGACAACATTGCTTCAACAGAAGAATCTATTTCCAAAGAGTCTTTGCCAGAAAGAATTGATGACAGAGAAGATGCAAGCTCAGTTTCGACCGTAACTAGTAAAGACAGCGCCCCTCCGTACCCAGATATATCAAGTCTGCAAGATTCCAAATTGCAGATGACAGATGTTAAGATGCAATTATTAACAGCCAACTGGAAAGATGTGAATGATTTTGACTTCCCGGCAAGGTACATAGTAATATAACGAATCATATACATGTAACCATCCTGAGAAATCCAGGGGTGTCTCCGTCGCGTACTCTTCCATCATGATGATGGAGTATGCGACCGAGGCACCCCTGGGTTTCGGAGGATGACATTAATTAATTTATATAATTTTTTCCGTCCTGCCTCCTGGGTAGTTTAGAGCAATCTTCTAGTCCTAATCTATATGCATTTAAGTATAATTTATGAAGTGGCAGAAATACTGTCAATATGGTCAACACACACAAGAAACGATATGCCTAACAAATTAATACCCGAAAAATTAGAATTTATTAAAACAGTAACCAATAATTTGATAAGGCGCCGATGTCTCGTATCGGCAGATGTTGAGGTCCTATACGTTTTCTTTTAAATTTGTCCGTTCGTACTACGTCGGTTGAAGACATATGTACGATCAACAGTGAATAACGATAGGTTGTCATCGCTAGCATTAATGCATATCCATCGCGATTTCAGTGTGAATTTAGACAAAGTTATGGAGAAGTTCGTGTCTGCTAAGATACGAAGAACAGATTTTGGGGAATTCTAAGTAAATTCTGTCTAACAAAATCATGAAATCAATGTGTTGCTTATGTATTCAATTTACCCATGAAAACACCTCAGAACGCACCATTTTGCATCTAGTAAAATAAAATTACAGGTTTGGTGGTTTGCATTGCAAAAAAGGCTAGCTACGCCCCTGGTTGCCAGGCATCAATTGATTTTCAAACCACTCAAGAAAGACAACACTATTCATCTCCTGGTGATATTCACCATCCTTTGATTTGGCCAGAAACACTAAATCGCAGCCGTCAATCAAACCTTCACTTCGCGTACCTGAATGCAAAACAATCAAACGTTTGCCTTTACCCGAGGGTATTTTTGGGGCATCAGACCCATCATTCGGAAGCCACATATAATCTGTGCAGTGATTTTGGTTAACCCATGTTTCATCCATGTACACGATATCATACCCTACTTCCCTAAAAGATTTGATTTTTCTCAGATAATTCCACCTATCATTGATAATAGACACTTGATCGTACAGAACTCTTCGATTATCACCTATTTTTTTATAAGTATATCCAGATCAATGAGAGTTAGAGTAAGTTTAGACTTTGATATTTTAATAGAATCTTTTATTTCCTTATGTATTATTGAGACGGTCGGAGCAATTTTCCGTGAATATAAACCGTGGATTGTTCTTTTAATAACACAATGATCAACGTCGTCCAAAATTTTAGCACTTTCTTTGGGTCTATTTGACTTACAAGGCCTCTTACCATTCATAATACGGTGCACTGAAGTGTAAGACACATCCAAAAATGAGACAATTGGCTTCTTCGTTGACTTTTCCTTACTAAAAAAGGCAAACAATTTGTTTACAAACTTTTGGCATTCCGGAGATAAGTCAGACTGTTTACCCATTTTACAAAAAATGCAAAATATAACAATAATTTATGAGAGAAATGCTTGTCAGGTTCGTCTAAAGTACACGTTAGCACTCCTAATTCCAAATAAAACTCTCGTTTATTTTGCTGTTCAAAAATCTATAGTTTAAAAGATATTTGGATTTACCGTTATTCTAATCAAAAAATTATTACTTTAGAAATTGATATCATGACTGATTTTCATCATTTGTCCAGTTTCAAAACATTCCTCCATCAAAGATGGCCCTGATTACGATATTTTTCTTCAAATGGCGATACATTCACCATTACTTTACCTTAAAATTTTAATTACTCTGTATGCCGACAATATTGTGTTTATGTCTTAACTAATTTCAAAACTATTGCAATTTATGGAAGCCTAAAATAAACGTTAGCAAAACAAAATTGATCATTTTTTTTACAAATTGAACTCCAGGAAACACTCGGATCTTCTTTTTTCAGATAGAAAAAAAAAGAGAACTGTTACTGATATTACTTGTATATTAGTTTACATTCCTCCTGTGTGGCCATTACTATTGTATTGTTATCGATTTGTTTTGTTTGTTTGTTTATTTATTTAATATATGTATAAGTTGTTATAATACACATTGTACCAATATTATAACTTCGTTTATGAGAATAAAGATTGATTGATCGCCGTGAATTTAATAGGTAGCATCAGGTAAACAATTACATGAGAAAAAGAAACGACAACCAGTCCATTGTTCTTGTTATTGTGTACCAGTCCATTGTTCTTGTTATTGTGTATTTGATTTAATTGTAATGGGACCATAATTTTAATAATTTACAAACTTATTATAGTTTGTCATGAAATGTGCACTAAAGACACTACAACACATATTCACAAAACAAATTATCCCACAGCGCCTCACTAATAACCAAATCAAAATGGCGGTCTGCATGCAGTTCCTTTGTACTTTCAGATATTTCCCCCTTTCCCTAATTGTAATCGAATTATTCTCGGATAAAAATTTCACGATTTTTTTATCAAGAGAGCACCGAACTTTCATTTGTTTACATGACCTTTACAGTGTACATAGTGACATGACGTATCAATTGTTTGTATGTTTATATTTAATGGTTTCCGTTGTCACAATCATATTACAGTAGGATTTACTTTTACACTTTTACCTCTCACCAGATGTAAGTTCGTAACATGGTGTACTCCATGCAAACTATGTTGTATTGCAGCGGTCAGTTTTATTGGTTGAAGAAAACCGAATACCAGGCGGAAACCACAATGTCATTGACAAAATAAAACGGAACAATATTGAAAGTGGAGCCAAACACTTATTACCCAAGCTTTTCTAAATATTTTGTTTGCTAAAGTTTCTTGTATGATGTTAAACGCCACTTTCAGCAATGTTTCAGTTATAACGTTATAAAGCGTCAGTTTTATTGGTGGAGGAATCCGGAATACCCGGAGAAAAACTCTGACAAATATAACGTTGTATCGAGTACATCTCGCCACGAGCGATATTCGAACTTATATATATTTTGTTGTACAGGGTATGCACAATGTGGCTTCATCTTTTTTTGGAAGGAACCCGATTCTGGTCATTTTTAACTGTTTGTTTATGTCTGTGATGTCGTTGGAGATCGAAATATGAAAAGGAGTAGAGTTAGGATCCACATTTATCGATTTAACACCGCCACATCTTTGTACCTTTCACAATCCATCGTATTTCCATCGCCATGTGTCTTCTTTGTGTTTAATAATTTGCAATAAGAAGTGAGTGTTCATTTTGTTGATATTGTTGGCCATCAATCACCGACACCGGTTCTTCAAACTATCTTTACTTAGAAATATCTTATTTTTTTTATCTTACAAATTTTAATTACAATGATTCATCAGTAGATATATCTTAATTTAAAAAACGATGATAATAAATTAATGAATATTGTCTTACCTAGGGTGTCGACTTCACCAAATTTCTTTCTCTAATGAAACACACTAGATCATATTTACAGAACAACAAAAAAAAACATAATTACAAATTCAAGTAATAAACAGTATCAATTGTTTTAGTAATAAAGCGAAGATTGTGACATAATGGGATTGTGTCATATCCATTTTTTGCCGTTTACATATTTTTCATTGGCTGTCACACAAATATTTGAACGGCCAACATTAAATTAGCAAAGAATTACCCTTCCGTGTTAAAGAAATTTGTTTACATTGTTATAATATTAGTCTTAAACAATAATTTGACAATTAAAAGATGAAAAAGTAAAATAGGTTAAAAAAAATGTCAACAATAGACACACGTGGTTAAACATTGCTAATCTAACTAAAAGTAAAGCTTAACATTTGTGTTAACTATTGACATTTCAATACCAGTTATTGCATGTTGAAAATGGGTATATTATAACTTAAGAAAACTATATTTTTAAGAGATGACACTTCTTTCTTCCTGTTCCGCACTGGTACATTTCAAGTGACATTTCACTTCTTTTTTCCTCATTTTAAATGTCATTTCACTTCTTTTTTCTTGTTCCACAATGGCATATTTCAGGTAACATTTCACTTCTTTTTTTAACGTTTGTCGCTCGGGTAAAGAATTCTACTCCTGAACTGTTTTATAGTAAAAGGTTAATGATTCTTTCCTAGCCGTCACGGTTAATGATTCGTTCCTAGCCGTCACGGTTAATGATTCGTTCCTAGCCGTCACGGTTAATGATTCGTTCCTAGCCGTCACGGTTAATGATTCGTTCCTAGCCGTCACGGTTAATGATTCGTTTCTAGCCGTCACGGTTAATGATTCGTTCCTAGCCGTCACGGTTAATGATTCGTTCCTAGCCGTCACGGTTAATGATTCGTTCCTAGCCGTCACGGTTAATGATTCGTTCCTAGCCGTCACATACCGTAATTAAAAACACTTAATTGTATTGTAATAGTGGTCTTCATTAATTTTAACAAAATCATTATTCAAGTTCAATGAAACAGTGGCGTGACGGTAGGAGTTGTGAGTGGACCAGACATTGCAGGGAACAAGTTTTCAAAACTATCAAGCAAAGGAATATCGAACGCACTTTGATTTCAAGGCATATCATACCCTTAACTAAATGGGTAAATGGACAATATTTCATTTTGCTTCCATGCTAAAACATTTACTTTTTCTTCAATATTTGCTAAAAGAAGTGGAGGAAAAAACATTGTTCACTCCTTTTTTTCAAAGTGGAGTGGAAGTTTCCCATTTGG
Source organism: Bathymodiolus brooksi (assembly GCA_963680875.1). Lineage (NCBI taxonomy): Eukaryota > Metazoa > Mollusca > Bivalvia > Mytilida > Modiolidae > Bathymodiolus > Bathymodiolus brooksi. Next base: position 5,080,126 of record OY804587.1, read on the forward strand.
TGCCGCACTCCCAGCTCCTACGTCAGTGTGAAATTCAGGCACAATTAATGTTTTTTTTTGGCAGAATAAATTTAAAAAAAAACATTAAAAAAACATAAATAATTTGATCAATGGCGTCTAAATATAAATATATTTATGATAAATTACATGAGTTGATTCAGAATTTAGATATGAAGAGAAAGTGGGTTTTTTTTATTATCTAAAAAGAACACTGATGTGCCAAGTACTTGCCGTCTTTTATATTGGGTCACTGTGCTTCTTCATCCGTGATGCTTACATTAATGATTTTGTGATGTTAAGTAATGTAATCATTTATATAATTATCATATATTGTGTTATTTGTAATTGATTATTCTAGTATATATATATATATGTACCCAGCGGTGTTTATTGTGTGAAGGAAATACATTGTACACTGTAGATAAATAAGAAATGTACAAATGTAGGATATAAATTCATCGTTTCCTTGTACATAATTATAATGGTGGAGAGTATTTTAGCCATAATGCACAATATTATACTACAGTCAATGGACATATACATAAGTATTCGTCACCTTCGATGTTTTACTATATATTTCATATAAAACCACATTTTTTCAAAAAAATATTTCAAAGCTATCTCTGGGCAGACTTTTATGAAATTTATTTCAAGACACGCAGAATTCTTTGAATTGTATTTGTTTATCTGATAATATTTTTGTCTGCATGGTTTTTGTTTTCTGGTGATTTAAACACAAATGTTGATTTTTTCCGATTTTATTTTTGTGAAAATATATAGCAAATTTGACAAAAATTGTCTTTAAATCTAACGGAAAATCATGCTAAAATTAACAAATAATCTTTAAATATTTCTGCTTGTTCTGGTGCAAAAATTATCAAAATCCGTTTAGAAATGACTATATTTTTTTTGAAAATGTGGTTTTATATGAAATGTATAGCGTAAATTCGAGGGTAACGAATACTTATGTCCATTGACTGTATCATGACCGAACTACCGGGTGCTCCTAGATAGGATGGATTTACAGAAGAGGAAAATCGTTGCTATTTTTGAAAATAATAAATATTTTTATATTGTTTATTCTGTATTATTTAAGATTTTTTTCATCTAAATTTTTTGTTTTTCTAAATTGTGGCGGGTTATAATGGTGTTTAACGACATTCAACAATATTTCAATTATATGATTTGGTCAGTTTTATTAGAGGAGGAACTACATCGGTGGTGTTATGGTTATCATGCTTGTATCGAGTGGACCTGATCGTGGGTCGATTCCCGGGGTTAGCATGCTTACACCGAGTGGACCAGATCGTGGGTCGATTCCCGGTCAGGTCAAACCAACGACTATTACACTGCCATTTGTTTCTTCTCCGCTAAATACGCAGCATTAAGGAGAAAGAGCAAAGATTGGTTGGCTAGGAATCAGGATAATGTGTCCGAGTGGAGCGACATGTCTACCGGCGGACTGTTTAGTGAGCTCGTACCATAAAAATCCAACTCAGCCTGTTAACCTAGTACAAATTGGACATCACTATCATTTCATCAAAATGATATGACTGATGAAAACGCTAACTTAGTGTTAAATAATCACTCACTCAATGCGACAAACACGTTCTAGTGGTTTTAGCAGATGACTCCCATGTAACTGAAATTCAACATATTTGCTCCATAAATTGGTGTTAAAATGGGGAACTTAAAATGGAGTAAAAAACAGTATTTGTTTGAACAATTGCACAAAATCAATTGCATAATATAATGATCGCAATATCCGCATACAATTGGTCAACAAACGCTTGGTAATAGTTAGCCACCATCAAATCCACAAAGGAAGCCGTCAAATTTTCAAAGTCAATACAGCTAAGTGAGAAATTGCCCATTATATCTAATGGCGAACAATTTATAATTTTTCTATGCAATGATGATAATATCTAATAACTAGACAAATACAAAAACAGTCTGATGTTTATAGTGCTCGCTTACTGACACAATAATCCACCGGTCGCTCCTCTTGGAAACATTTCCTTACTCCGACCTGACCAGACTTTGTTCTTATTCCTTAATGCTGCATCATCATCGGATTAGAAGCCACTAATTCCAATTTTATAATCTTTGGTTTTACCCAACCCTGATTGATCCCATGATCTACCACACTCAAGGCAAGCTCGATAGCCAATACACATCCGAGATGGTCCGGGAGATCATGCAAGACAGCAATATATACATATTATCTATTAGTATACCATAAAAGACATATATACTTCGTTCAGTGTGACATAAACGACTTTCATAATAAAATTGTTACAGTTACTGTCTTTTGAATCCTAATAAAAGTCACACATTAAATTCTAGACAAACATTTCTTCTGTGGTTTGAAAATACGCTGTGAAGTAATTTTTACATAAAGCGAAATCATGAAATACATTATTTTTTGCAACAAAAATATGCATTTTAAGACGGCTGTGGAGTTCCCAAGACATTAAGAAATTTAAGGTATTGTTCTTCGTATCTTCGTCGCTTGCAGGAAGTGGTTTTTACATCGGGCACTCCGGTTTTCTCCACCAATAAAACTGACCGCCGCGATATAACTGAAATATTGTTGTAAGTGACGTTAAACACCATAAACCAACCAAACCAGCAGAGGTTTCCCGTCCGTTCGTTCGTGCTTCTGTCCGTTTTTCCGAAACACTTCAGGGTGTCTATTTTGTATGATATGTAGCTGCAAGTTTTCCTTGAAGATGCGCACCTCAGATTTTTGACAGATTTGAACATTTGAACACTTAAAACAATATACATGTATATATTTCAATTTTTGTCGCCACATTCTATAGAGGGTACCCAGTTTGTGAAATTTGTAGCAGATTTCTAACAGTATCCACACAATTCACATTAATTGTACACATTAAATAATGTGCACCTTCTATTTTGGACAGATTTGAGTATGTTTCTTTGTGTTATTTTTGTCATCGCGTAATTAACGTAGAATGCACCTAGTTTGTGTAGCATGTAACTACAGCACTGATTGCATAGGTACTTGTAAATCCAACTACCATACGACCACTACCACGACGGCCCCGTGCCTTTCTTGTAAAATGATTCCATACATATGGATGATGTGCACTTTGAGCTGTTATTTAGGAAAAATATCAGAATTTTATTGTTTAAGCCATATCAATTTCCCCTAAATTTATATGTATGTGATGAGTAACTCCAATTATTAACCATACTGTTCACATGTACTACATTGTTTATAGTGACATATTGTACCACTACATTGTAATAGTTTTTTGTTCTAAAATCTGATAATTAAGATTTCAGCGTTGTGCAGCGAGGCAGGTCAAGACACGAGTTTGATCTTGTTTGTAAGCGACTCAGATTGTCAGTTGTTATAAAGGTTCTGTCACATTATTACATAGACATGTCATAATTAACCAGTAAATACACTTGTCTGATACTGTGTGACCTTATTCACTAGTTCATTGTTAAAAGTATATTATTTAATTAAAAAAGGGGAATCATGAAACTTTGATATAAGTACCTTGTTTCAGGTAGGGAGACATTTTAATTTTAATGTAGGTCCACTCTGATTCTAACAAAAAGCTCCCTGAAACTGATATCATTACAATCTACGAAAATCATGGTTTCTAGTGGTTGAGTTCAAGTCGTCACTTCGAAAGTTTTATAGTCGCAACCGTGACTTAGTTACCACTACTGAAACAGGGACAACTTACCTTTCTCAATCTTTAGTTTGTTTGTGTAGTGTTTGCAGATTATTGTTGTTGGTCTTGTTGTTGGTCTTGTTGTCTTTTTTGTTTTGACCATTGTATTGACTGCCATCCTTTAATTTTGATATACGGCTTCTGACTGCCCATTTGGTATCTTCAAATTTTCTTAAATATGTGTTGTCCAGTTCCGTTTGTAAATGTTTATTGTTTATAAGACAAGTTTGCAGATACCAAAGGGGTAGTCAGTCAGAAGCCTTTAGTCGAAGAAGGACAGACAATACAATTGCCAAAAGAAGAAGGACAGACAATACAATGGCCAATAGAAGAAGGACAGACAATACAATGGCCAAAAGAAGAAGGACAGACAATACAATGGCCAAAAGAAGAAGGACAGACAATACAATGGCCAAAAGAAGAAGTACAGACAATACAATGGCCAAAAGAAGAAGGACAGACAATACAATGGCCAAACGAAGAAGGACAGACAATACAATGGCCAAAAGAAGAAGGACAGACAATACAATGGCCAAAAGAAGAAGGACAGACAATACAATGGCCAAAAGAAGAAGGACAGACAATACAATGGCCAAACGAAGAAGGACAGACAATACAATGGCCAAAAGAAGAAGGACAGACAATACAATGGCCAAAAGAAGAAGGACAGACAATACAATGGCCAAAAGAAGAAGGACAGACAATACAATGGCCAAAAGAAGAAGGACAGACAATACAATGGCCAAAAGAAGAAGGACAGACAATACAATGGCCAAAAGAAGAAGTACAGACAATACAATGGCCAAAAGAAGAAGGACAGACAATACAATGGCCAAAAGAAGAAGGACAGACAATACAATGGCCAAAAGAAGGACAGACAATACAATGGCCAAAAGAAGAAGGACAGACAATACAATGGCCAAAAGAAGAAGGACAGACAATACAATGGCCAAAAGAAGGACAGACAATGCAATGGCCAAAAGAAGAAGGACAGACAATACAATGGCCAAAAGAAGAAGGACAGACAATACAATGGCCAAAAGAAGAAGGACAGACAATACAATGGCCAAAAGAAGAAGGACAGACAATACAATGGCCAAAAGAAGGACAGACAATGCAATGGCCAAAAGAAGAAGGACAGAAAATACAATGGCCAAAAGAAGAAGGACAGACAATACAATGGCCAAAAGAAGAAGGACAGACAATACAATGGCCAAAAGAAGAAGGACAGACAATACAATGGCCAAAAGAAGAAGTACAGACAATACAATGGCCAAAAGAAGAAGGACAGACAATACAATGGCCAAAAGAAGAAGGACAGACAATACAATGGCCAAAAGAAGAAGGACAGACAATACAATGGCCAAAAGAAGAAGGACAGACAATACAATGGCCAAAAGAAGGACAGACAATACAATGGCCAAAAGAAGAAGGACAGACAATACAATGGCCAAAAGAAGAAGGACAGACAATACAATGGCCAAAAGAAGGACAGACAATACAATGGCCAAAAGAAGAAGGACAGACAATACAATGGCCAAAAGAAGAAGGACAGACAATACAATGGCCAAAAGAAGAAGGACAGACAATACAATGGCCAAAAGAAGAAGGACAGACAATACAATGGCCAAAAGAAGAAGGACAGACAATACAATGGCCAAAAGAAGGACAGACAATACAATGGCCAAAAGAAGAAGGACAGACAATACAATGGCCAAAAGAAGAAGGACAGACAATACAATGGCCAAAAGAAGAAGTACAGACAATACAATGGCCAAAAGAAGAAGGACAGACAATACAATGGCCAAAAGAAGAAGGACAGACAATACAATGGCCAAAAGAAGAAGTACAGACAATACAATGGCCAAAAGAAGAAGGACAGACAATACAATGGCCAAAAGAAGGACAGACAATACAATGGCCAAAAGAAGAAGGACAGACAATACAATGGCCAAAAGAAGAAGGACAGACAATACAATGGCCAAAAGAAGGACAGACAATACAATGGCCAAAAGAAGAAGGACAGACAATACAATGGCCAAAAGAAGAAGGACAGACAATACAATGGCCAAAAGAATGACAGACAATACAATGGCCAAAAGAAGAAGGACAGACAATACAATGGCCAAAAGAAGAAGGACAGACAATACAATGGCCAAAAGAAGAAGGACAGACAATACAATGGCCAAAAGAATGACAGACAATACAATGGCCAAAAGAAGGACAGACAATACAATGGCCAAAAGAAGAAGGACAGACAATACAATGGCCAAAAGAAGAAGGACAGACAATACAATGACCAAAAGAAGAAGGACAGACAATACAATGACCAAAAGAAGAAAGACAGACAATACAATGACCAAAAGAAGAAGGACAGACAATACAATGGCCAAAAGAAGAAGGACAAAAGGAGAACCAACGATCTACAAAACATTACACATAAAACTGAAGATAGAGCAACACGAACACCATTAAAAACTGCGTGTGAACTCGGATGCAATGGAAGGGTGAGCATACCATATTTGGAAACTTATTATGAATGACTTGGAGGTAACATTCGTTGTCATCCTAATACAATTCACAAAGGGAATCGATCAAGTAAAGTAAAATTATATATCTTTACACCTGTATATATATATATACACAAGTATATCTATATATAAAGATTAATGACATCTTTGACAACTACCAGAGGTTACGGCATTGACAAATCAAAGACATCAGGTCACAATAAAGTTCCTTTGATACTATGATCAGGACAAAATAATATATTATCTTGCTTATGTCAGAATAACATTAGGTCCATTTGGTTTGTACGACATACATAAAACTTAATCGGACCACCTAAATTCACATCCAGTTTTTGGCGGGCTTCGTGTTGCTCGATCTTTAGTTTTCTCTGTAATGTTTTGTGGATCATTGTTTGTCGTTTGTCCTTTTTCTGTTGGCCATTGTATTGTTTGTCCTTCTGCGATTTACCGATTCTGATTAACACTTTTGTATCTCCAAACTTCTTTTTAAACCATGATGATCAACAATTCTACCAAAATCAACAAAGTGTACAATTACATGTCAGCTCAAATCAATTAGCACAAAAACAAACCACGACACATGACGTTGGAATTTCAGACCCCGTTTTGAGACAGGCACACAAAAGTGGCGGGGTTATATTAAAGCAGTTAATAAGGTTTTCATGAAATAACAAATCAAATAAAATGTTAAAATAGAATGAGGAATTATATAATAATTATGAAGTTATGCAACAGTAATTTATTTAAAAAAAACAACCAATCGATTGTTAAAGAGATCGATAGCCCCAATTATGTCTGTTGTATATCATCATGCTGCAGATTTTCTTAAGCATTAATATTGTCGACACTTCGACATATAGGAACGCTGAACAGAGCTTCATATTATTAGAGCAGGAACTGCTTGCCCTGTCGAAGCACCTGAATTCACTTACGGATTTTTAAAAGGGATCGTCTCTCTCAATCTTTAGTTTTAGTGGATGGTTTTGGTCGATCATTGTATGGTATCTTTGATTATTATATTACGGCTTCTGATTACTTTTTGCAGAAATAATCTACAACTAGAGTTGTCTTGCCTTATTATAAGAATACAGTTTCAGTCTAGATTCTGCCTGTTAAGACTATTTTGCATGAATAGCTTCAAGATACCAAAGAGGTAACAATAAGCTGAAATCGAAGACGCACAGACAAAAATAACAATGATCTACAAAACAATGCACAGAACAATAAAGATTGAGCAACCGGATCCCCACTGCAAACTGGGTGTGCAAGCAGTTCCTCCTCCACTAGTGGCACCTATCATGTTACTGTTGTTATAAACGTAAATCATGGTGTAAGGAAAGGACCAGATGGTGATCACAACAAACGGACCATACTTGTTTTCATTTGTGACACAGATTGCCGCATGTATCACGGGATATTTTTAGTTTTTCGAGGTTGTACAGGGGGCAACATCGAAATGGAATAAATTCGCCATTATGTTGAAATAATAACGAATCAACAATTTTAACAATCTAGTAGTTTACCCCTTCCAGAGCTCCTGAGCTTACATCCGGTTTTGACGAGGTCCGTGTTCCTCATCTGCAGATTTCTGTGTTTGTTCAGATTGATTGTTGTTTGTCTGTGTCTCCTTTTGTAGTGTTTGTCAACGTGTTCATCTTTCTATATTACAAATACGATCTTTCTATCATGTCTGTGTATATTCTGCCTTTTTGGTGTTTGTCAGACCCTGATTTTATTGACTGATGGATGTATTTAACTTCAAACAGCTAAATTCTTGGCATAATCCTAATCTACGTTGCCGAATGAATGAATGGCTTTAATACCATACAATTATGCGGAACTATTAGCATAGAGACCCACTTTCACATTAGTATATTTTCCTCATACATGTAAATTTATAAATCGTTTTAATACAATGATATTTGATGAATTGAATACCGGTTTATATGTGTTAACAAAACTTTCTTTAATTATGATTAAATGTTTTACGAAACATAGCATAATGGTAGTTTGTAGACCGATGTCGTTTGAGTCGCAGATATGGCATAGCATGCCGTTTCTCGACCTCCCATGTCATCTCCTGTCTTCAATCTAATAATAACAATTAGAAAATACCAAAGGAGTAATTAGAAGCGGTAATTCGAAGAAAATGACAATACAATGCAACGGCAAAATGAACAGGGATAAAAAACAAACATTGGTCGACGAAATACTAAAAAGATGACTACAGATTGTGAAACACGAACCCCACTAAACAACGGAAGTGAACAGTTCCTGCTCTGCTCGTGGTACCTGTTGTATTAGTCTTGTTAAAATATTAGTAGATAAAGATTTTACCACTGATGATCTTTATAATACGCATACGGTATACAAATACACGTAAATATTTTCACAAAGGGACCGCGTGTAACAGGTTTAACGCCGCCATATATTTGTACCTGTCCTAGGACAGGACCTGGATCTCCAATGTGTTTTGTTTTATGTTCAATGAATTAAGGTGATAGGTGATTGTTGTTTTGTTGATAGTGGGAGAAATTTTTGACAATAACTACTTAATCTTCATAATTTTCATAATTACCATCGAGAAAGAACTGAATACAATTCATTTCAAGAATGAGTCATTCCATCACTGTCCCTTTTCTATAGGTATGTTCTATAAGTAAAATGAGATATTTCCCATGTTAATAAATCTATAACTTCATGTAACTATTTGTACCATACAGTAACATTACGAACCTTATAGACTGGAGTATGATATATATTGTAAGTTTACTACTGTAAACGACACATAACTCATCATACATCACATAAACTAGTTTTATACTGAAATTGGTACAGAAAAGGACTTTCGCCATGTCAATAAATGTCACAAATCAACATACAGAGAACTGTTGCTGCCGTAGCAATATTGTTTTTAGAATGCATTCCGTATATATGTAGCAAGTTTTATAAGAAAAGAAATGGTAAATTATATAAATAATTGCGGTTGTTCTATTAGATTTTTGAACTTTTCTGACGGTGCGACCCCCCCCCCCCCCATCAAAACAGTTCTAATACCACACCATCAAAACAGTTCTAATACCACACCGTCAAAACAGTTCTAATACCACACCATCAAAACAATTCTAATACCCACACCGTCAAAACAGTTCTAATACCACACCATCAAAACAGTTCTAATACCACACCGACTAAAACGGTTCTAATACCACACCATCAAAACAGTTCTAATACCACACCATCAAAACAGTTCTAATACCACACCGTCAAAACAGTTCTAATACCACACCATCAAAACAGTTATAATACCACACCATCAAAACAGTTCTAATACCACACCATCAAAACAGTTCTAATACCACACCATCAAAACAGTTCTAATACCACACCATCAAAACAGTTCTAATACCACACCATCAAAACAGTTCTAATACCACACGTCAAAACAGTTCTAATACCACACCGTCAAAACAGTTCTAATACCACACCATCAAAACAGTTCTAATACCACACCATCAAAACAGTTCTAATACCACACCATCAAAACAGTTCTAATACCACACCATCAAAACAGTTATAATACCACACCATCAAAACAGTTCTAATACCACACCGTCAAAACAGTTCTAATACCACACCGTCAAAACAGTTCTAATACCACACCGTCAAAACAGTTCTAATACCACACCATCAAAACAGTTCTAATACCACACCATCAAAACAGTTCTAATACCACACCATCAAAACAGTTCTAATACCACACCATCAAAACAGTTCTAATACCACACCGACTAAAACGGTTCTAATACCACACCATCAAAACAGTTCTAATACCACACCATCAAAACAGTTCTAATACCACACCGTCAAAACAGTTCTAATACCACACCATCAAAACAGTTATAATACCACACCATCAAAACAGTTCTAATACCACACCATCAAAACAGTTCTAATACCACACCATCAAAACAGTTCTAATACCACACCATCAAAACAGTTCTAATACCACACCATCAAAACAGTTCTAATACCACACCATCAAAACAGTTCTAATACCACACCATCAAAACAGTTCTAATACCACACCATCAAAACAGTTCTAATACCACACCATCAAAACAGTTCTAATACCATACCATCAAAACAGTTCTAATACCACACCGTCAAAACAGTTCTAATACCACACCATCAAAACAGTTCTAATACCACACCGTCAAAACAGTTCTAATACCACACCATCAAAACAGTTCCAAAATCTAACCGACCGTCACTTATAACTAGGTGAGCAGCGTTGTTACAAAGAATGATCGTTTATGAACATAAGGCGAATATCAAATGTAGATTACAAAAAGGGTATTCCAAATTCTGTACAAAAACTACTCTTGATATCATTTCTGTTTGGCAAAGATGAGACTTTTGCGGGGGAGAGGACATTGGATTATAATATATAGGGTGAGGAATTTTTGCTATACCAGGGGGGGTGTACCCGGCGCCCCCCCCCCCCTCTAAAATTGGAAAAAATATGATTTTTTGGCGTAAAATCGTGATTTTTCACACGAAATACCCCAACAATTTTCGCGCCTCCCTCCGCAATTGGAAAAAATCGTGATTTTTCACACGAAACACCCCAAATATTTTCGAGCCTTCCTCCGCTCGGCGCATTTTTTTTAAGTGCGCCCCCCCTAACTGGAAATCCTGGATCCGCCCCTGTATACTATGAACCACCAACGACCACTCGTAAGAAACACACACATATTGGGATTAGCTGCTGCACGGGTTATTATATCACATTTCCTGATGAAAGTAGAATGTCGGTTGGCTTCTAACAATCTAACAGCCAGCTTCTAACAATCAATAAATTGGGAAAATGGAATGTTGATTGGCTTACAGCCAAAGTATTATATTTTTTCAGCTATCAGACAGGGTATATAATGTGACATATATAAAGTTAATACTACATGAGAGGCAGCCGAAGGTAATATTCTTTATAACATAAGCCGGGAATGTCACAGTATATATCCTCTCTGAAAGCTGAATAATAGATGTATCACGGATTTAATCATTGTTTTTATTGTGGATCTTTTTTTCATTGTTTTTGTCTGTGTTTCCTTTTTGTTGGTTTTTTTTTTCTCTCTTTCTTACAACCTACATAGTCCAAATTCATATGTAAAACAATATCAAATATTTTGTGTCTTTTATTTTCATTTTTCGTATTTCTAGATTTCCATTTCCGTACCTCTGACATTCTTTTACAACGACGACAAATATATGTCACGTGACATTTCCTATAATAAATAGTTCAACACAATTTCATATGTAGTAGATTTTATAAGCTTTGTAAATATAACATTAACATATCACATAACAAAACAACAGGTTTGTGAAACAATTTCAATAATTTATATGTTAACAACATGTAAGCAAATACTTGGTGAATTTTTCAAGGCGCAAAGCTTAACAAACGTTTACTTGTTTATTGTGACGTATATATAATTCTCTATTTTTTTTTTTTATTATTTCCACATTTCACAACCGATTGTGAAAAAATTGTTCTCCTCACTAGTGAATTTAACTGTTCTCGGCACCTGATTGGTCAATTTTTCTCAAAGGAAAGACTAAAGGGGCGGTATAAAGGTTGGGAGAATTTGCATATCGATTTAAATTTTGTTGTTTTAAAAAATTAGAGAAGCAGATTCTTACATTGTTGTGAGTGAATTATAGGAGTTCTCCAATCTCGGTAGTTAAAATTATTTTAATTTAACTACCTCGATTGGAAGGCTCGGACTTAAAATTCCATAATTTTAACTACCGAGATTGGAGAACTCCGATAATTCACACACAACAAAGTAAGAATCTATATATATATATATATATATACACTCCGTCTGTAATCAGAATATTAATATTTTCCCGCGGTTCGCTTAGTATAGCGGGAAAATATTGTATTGTCGTTTCGGAACTCATTAATAGTCGGCAAAAGTCGATGTAACTGACCAATCAGATAGTTTAGTAGTTTTCCGATGTCAGGTGTGCTCGATTAGGTGTATGTCACTTTCTAGCCGTCGTGCGAATATACAAGACCTTAAGTATGCTTAGTTAGGAAAATGGTGAGGTCCGACACCTTATCCGGATATAACCTTGCGTATTGGCATCGGATATAGGTTTCCATAGCATTTAATACTTTTTGCGTTTGGTTTTTCCCGGATGGCCTTGGCTATTGGTGATGGATAATTTTTGGGGATATTCATATAGAATGTTTATTTTGATTGATGAGTATTAAGATCTCATGTTGTGAAAACGATTAATTGTGCAAGACGTTCTTTAATATAAGAGAGATAAATCATTAATTTGAATTGTATAATTATGCTTATACATGTATTGTTTTTTTATGTTATAATATGTCCGGCGTCTATCACGTACGACGGGCTGTCAGCAAATTTATATTTGCTTTTTAGTTATTTATTGTTGCCATGTAGTATAGATATTACATGCTGACATTCATGGTAGAAGGACAATTTGTGTAACCAACTAAATCCGTAATATTACGTAATGTTTCTTTATATCAGATCATTTCTTTGTAAAAATCTATATTGATCCCCGTCTAAACAAAAACTACAGACGATTTTCTTTTTATCACCTAATTACAGAAGCTAAAAATAGAAGATTGCACATGGAAAGCATGCTGTGCTTAGGCCAATCAAATACACGACACAGAAAGTCAATATCCCTATCATTTAATGTATATATTTCTGTTTTTCTTTTAAACATGCCACATGTATCTTAGATTAAAATGTTTTGTGACTGTTCCAAACAAAGACCTAGACTGCCATCGTCATATGTCGTGGTCTTTTTGGTGTTTAATGAGTTGCGGTGGTTGTTCGTGAGAATTGTTGCCCATCAATGTATATCGTTTTTACCTTTCATAATTTATCAGGTTGAATATCAGACGAGTTTTAACTGATATTTAATAGAATTACTTTTGTGAAATAGGGTATACTACATTACACTCCTTCGCCACGTTTTAGGGGATGGAGGAGATTGGAGGTGGTTTAGTTTATAATTATTTTATTTGATCAATGATACAAAGAGGATCAGACACAGGTTTTACAAACTTATGGAGTCTTCTCCTATATATACAATCATTATTACATTATATTGAGAATGCACAAGAAAGCAAGAAAAATACAATTTTTTCATATAATATAGCTGAAAATAGTAAACGAGTAAAAAGAAATGAAGAAAAAGTATGTGTGTGTGTGTGTATGGATGCTGGATGATGTTTGGTTAGTACATTAAACGATTAGAAATCGTTTAGACCTTTTTATGAATCGGAAAACTGAATCAAAAATAAAGCAATTATCTGCATAGCTTAAGGTTTCACTTCTTGAAGTGAGAAGTGAAGTATTGATCGATTGAGACAAATCGCTTATGCTGAGAAACAGTTCATTTCTTATTTCAGAATATTTGGTACAAACAAAAAAGAAGTGGTTCGCATCTTCTTGGGGGGCACCGCAGCTACACGCTGGGCTAGATAAAATATGAACCTTATGTAGATCATGGTTGAGGAAAGAAGCTGTACATCTAATTTGTGTTAGGATCACGTTTAACTTTCTAGGGCCATAGTAATAAAGTTTGGGAACTGAGATCTTATTTGATTGGCTGTTAAGACGAATAGCGTTTTTGAATTTGGATAATGAATCTAATTTTCTGATTGCAATGTCAAGTTTATTCCATTCTTTAACTGTGGAAGGAATAAATGACGAATTGGTTATAGAGAGTCTACAGAAAGGAACTATTAAATTATCACCATTTCGCAAAGGGTATATAGTAGTACTCTGAATAGTTGGGGGAACTAGATGACGCAAGTATTCAGGTGCCATTCCACATTTTATATTAAAAAATAATTGGAGTTTTCTGCGGTATCTCCGCTCTGATAGTGTTTCCCAACCTGTCTCAGCATATAAATACTCCGATTTTGTAAAAATGAGTAAACCTGTTACAATTCTGGCAGCGTCTAATTGAAGTTTTTCTAATTTGTCTGAATAGCCAATTCCACAATTATCCCAGACTTCACAAGCGTATTCAAAAAGGGGGCGAATGTAGACTAAATACATTTTTTCTAAGTTGGATCTATTTAGACTGAATTTTAATTTCCGTAATATACCTAAATGTTTGGTTATATTTGTTATTATATTTTCTAAATATTCATTCCATTTTGCATTTTGGGAGAGGATAACTCCCAGATGCTTATGGCTAGTAGATAAAGGGATACTTTTGCCATTAAAAGAAAATTCGATGTTGTCTATGTTACCGGTAATGGAGAAAAACAAGATTTCTGTTTTTTCGGGATTGCAAGACATTAGCCATTTACTAGACCAGGCATTTAGTTCGAGTAGATCATGATTGATTACAGTTTTTATTTGATCAACACTTTGACTAGAATATCCGAGTGATGTGTCGTCAGCAAATAATCTACTCAACGATATAAGATTTTCTCCTATATCATTTATGTATATTAGAAACATGAGGGGATCCAATACCGACCCTTGGGGTACACCAGCTGAGACAGGTTCGAAACTTGACCAAGAGTTTTTATTAATTACTTTTTGTCTTCTTTTGAACAGATAGTTTTCGAACCATTTTATTAACTTCCCTTGAATTCCGTATGAATTCATTTTGTGAATAAGACCTTTATGCCAAACCTTGTCGAAAGCTTTAGAAAAATCGCAAAAGACTAAGCAGCTAAATTCTTTTTTTTCTAGAGAATTTAGGATCGAATTGTATAGTTCTAATAGTTGATGGACAGTGGAATGTTTTGGCAAAAACCCCGATTGGTATTTATATATGAGATTGTTATTAACAAGATGATTGTAAACATGCTTATAAACTATTCGTTCCATTAATTTACCTACACAACTTATTAAAGATATCGGGCGATAATTGGAGGGTAGGGATGTGTCACCCTTTTTGAAAATTGCAATAACATGAGCACTCTTCCAATTAGAAGGATATTTGCTCTGTTGTAAAGATTTATTAAATATTATTAGAAGGGGCTTTGCAATTTTCTCAGGAGAAATTTTAAGCATTTTATTACTTATTTTGTCTGGTCCTGTTGCTTTGTTTGGGTCAAGAATTTGAATAACATCAATAATTTCGTTTTCTGTTATATGTATTTCGTGAATAATATTATTTGTTTTTGAGTCAAAGTGTGGGAGAGTAACATTTTCTTCGTCCAGTTTTGATATTGAGCTAAAATATTTATTCAATAACTCGCATTTGTCCGAATCGTCATAAGCAATATCATCAATATTTTGATCATTAATTGAATTTCGGAGTGGGGGTATACAATAATTTCCTTTGTTAGATTTGATTAACATCTTCATTATTTTCCAATACATTTTGGGGTTTGAAGAGTTATTTAATAAAAAGTTGTCTAAATTATTTTCAAATTTCTCCTTTGCTATTGTTTTCATATTATTTACCTTATTTCTTTGTTTTTTATATTTAATAATGTTGTTTTCGTTTTGAGATTTTAATAATTTTTTCCTAATCCGGTCACGTATGCGGATTTCTTTTCGTATTTCGTTATTGAACCATGGTTTGTCTTTTTCGCGTATCAGTATTGTTTTTGAAGGGATACATGCACTTGAGATTTGAAGGAAAGTTTTTGAAAATTCTTCACACATATCATCTACATCATCAAAATTACAAAGTTTTTCATTCCAATTTATATCAGTTAGCATCTGATTAAATCTAACAAAATCAGTTTGGTCATATAACCAGATTTCTCTTGTAAATGATTTCGATGTAGCTTTTGGGCATTTAATGAATGCAATTGCTGCATCGTGGTCGCTTATATGTCTTGGTATTTTAAATACATCAGCATAATTACAGTTCAAGGTATCGCTTAGAATAATCAGTGGCGGATTTAGAGGGGGCGTGCGGGGCGTGCGCCCCCCCCCCCCCTAAAATTCGCAAAGCATATGTTATACAACGTTAATTAAGCAGTTCAATAACTAACTTTTTCATGAATGGTTAACTCGTGACCTGTAGTAAAATATTCTTGCACATTGTAAATACACGTTGGATGTGTTCGCTGATTCATATATGTATTCGCCGTCAGTAGTTCAAAGATTATTCCATTCTGATTGGTTCCGAGGTACCAGACATCAACTATTTCCTCACACTAATTAAACATTATTTCTGCAGTCAATTTTACAACTACATGTACACGTGCTATTTAGAAATTATCAAATGGACGAAAATGCTAGGCCAAGAAAACTAGCAAGATTGGATACATTTCTGATTCCTCGACGAGACGAGAAAAGTCAAAGGTAAACTAAAAAGTAAATTCAATCAATACTTCGAATAATTAATTTAACAATTGATCTCATTTATAAAACATACAACGAAAACATATAACGAGAGAATCAGATGATGAAACTGAGACAGTGTGGAGAAACTTGAGTGTCCCAGGAAAATGGTCACTTCTCTTTAAATAATGGTTCAAATAGTTCTTGAATTCGAAATTCTGCAATTTCATATGATAAAAAAAATATATAAGTTTGATTTGTATTCAAATACCCGAAAATGTTGCCTTTTACTTTTCAAGTAAAGATCAGTAAAAATACGCATTGGTATATTGTACATTAAAATACAAAAGTAACATATTAATAAAAAAAAAAAAATTGGCGGCAATTTATTTGTAACAATCTCTGCATCTGCCCGAGGTATCTGCACAAGAAAGTGTGAACAAATCCTTTGTCCGGGTACGTTTATATTATTTATATCTACCAATGGATGTCTGTACAATTTTTTTACACATTTTTAAAAAAAAATTCTGACTACAATTTATTTGTAATAAATTAATATCTACAACTGCACATGAAAGTGTGAAAATAATCTCGACAAAATGGTTTATGCATATCTCACACCTGATTTCCGTAAACATATTTCTCGAGAACTTTGATACATTTTTTTTTGTTTGACCTTTTAGTGTAATGAGGTTTTTACGCCCGTTGCTCAAACACTTGATGTCCGTCCGTCCGTCCGTCCGTCCGTCCGTCTGTAAGATTTCTGCAATCCGCAACTCTCCTGACTGTAACCACGCAATTGATTGACGTTAAACTATATAATGTACTTGAAATACATTGTAGTTGTCCACAATGGTTTTTAGATTTTTCATTGAAGGCCGGGTGGAGGGGGTAGGAGGATGATTCTGCAACCCGCAACTCCTAAATCAGGGGCGGAAAAGATATGATTTTTTTTGCGTAAAATGGTGATTTTTCACACGAAATACCCCAAAAATGTTCGCGCCTCCCTCCGCTCGGCGCAATTTTTTAAAGTGCGCCCCCCCCCCTAACTTGAAATCCTGGATCCGCCCCTGATAATGGGGTCTAATAAAATACTAGTATTACCACTTATCCTGGTAGGTTTATCAATCACATTCTTAAGATTAAAAATATTCACAAGGTCAATAAGTTTGTTGTTATTTGAACACAATAGATTGGAATTCAGATCGCCCGTGATAATGATGTTTTCATTTACCTGAATGGCCAATTCTATTGCGTATGTTAATCGTGTCCAGTAATCAATATATGTACACGGAGATCTATATGTGTTGCATAGTAAAAAAGATTGACCTTTGGATCGTATTTCAACCCAGATAGTTTCGTTTTCTAATTCGGATTTCCTACTTATAGAGATATCATTTTTCGAATAAATGAGGAGCCCACCACCACTATTTGAACGGTCTTTTCGATGGATAATATTCGGAAACGAATCGAGAGTTATGTCACTATCATTTATTTGGTTATCAAGGTGTGTTTCAGTTACAACTAATATATCGAAATCATTCAAAGAGGTTTCAAGGAACTCCATTTTATTTCTAATACTGCGGATATTAATATTACACAACGAAATACATCTATCAGTATGATTGTTTTCCAAAATTGACTGTGATAATTCGTGTGGACCAGGATTAGATTCGATATTTCCGACAAGTAGTATAAAATGGAGTGTAAAAAGTAAAAACAACGCATTTACATTTGGATTTAGACCCTGGAGCAAGAGAAGGCAGACAAAAAAGAGAGAGCATCGGAGGTTAATTCTAAATATGTTCAAATAAGTATCAGTCCGAATAACAAAAGGTCCACACAGTCTGCAAGTGTGAGAATGGAACATGCCTATAGCCGCTCTGTATTCTTCCAAACTATTACCCATTGGGCTTTAGGTTTGAAGACAGCAAAGAGCAGAGATAGGCCCGTCCTACTCCCACATCAAAACACACACCGCAGCATCCACACACAAAATTAAATGGGAGAAATAGCAACAATGATGAAAAAGTAAAGAAAGTTAACAAAACATAAATACATGTATATATACAAGCAAAGAAAATGAAAAGTAAGTTCATTTGAAATGTTGAGATATAGCGAGGTTTCAAATGGAAAATTAGTGGTTATATTAAACTTCATTGGAAAAAAGAACCATATGTCATTAATTTACAGATATGTTGTATCATTCCTGTCACAATTCACTACTCCACATATCTACGACTTAAATGTTCTACATTATATGTATAATAGATAATTTTATACATTTGTATATCGTAAACACTATAATATTGGTAATACAGTTTTAGACACACAAAAGAAAATCACTTTACACACATATACACATTATCACCAATCAATTAAAAAAAAAGGTAATCATAAAAAATAAATAAATAAAAAAATAATAATAATAATAACTTCATATATGGTATACACAATTATCATTTATTTTGCTCGCGTATTTATTATTATCGATATCTCGAATACAATGAACATATTTGGATACATGACCATGATAGGTATTAATTTCCAGGAGATTTTCATCATTTTACCATTTTATTTTTGATATTTCGTACACTGAGAAAAAAGAAAAACAAAAAACAAGTTGTTATTAATCGGTCGAATATAATATGTACATTTTTGTATATAGATTTGAAGATATGGAAATTAATTCCGACATACGGAGATTTAGTGTATATCAAAATTAATGTAGAACCATGATATTTCTCCTTTGGGGAGGGATGGTACACCAAAAGCAGTTAATGGAGATGGAAAATATCTGATTGATCTCTGTAAAAGTACAAAATATCTCGTCTAGGAAGCCTAATATTTGTTGGAAAAAGAAAAAAAAATCTGTTCAGACAGGAAGACATCATCAGTTTTGCTTTCAAATTAAATTACAACAGATGAGTCGAGAACACCTTTTAGAATAGATCGCGGAAATCAACCACGTAATTTCGCAACTAATGTGACAGCTTAACTAGATAGCTTTACTGTATTAGGTATTTGATAAATTTGTCAGTCGATTGCGCATAGAATGAGTTATAAGTTGATTTTATTTAAATCAGTTTTCGATAATAAGCTAACACGTTGACACGTTCCCTTTCTCGGGAAATTAGGAGTTCTGTATAGGAATACCTATAGATAATAAATAAAACTCAATCTTTAATTATTGGGGATTTACGCTGTGTAGATGTATCAATTTAATTGAATTGTATTGTTTAATTTTAAACGTTTTGACTTTTTATGAAAGGGTTTTCGATAATATGACAATACTTTGATAAGTCCACTTTCTCCTACGGGGTATGATAGGGGGCACATATATAACTAGGTTAAAAAAATGCTTATTTTGGATAGTATGACTTACAGCGTGTGGACAAGTTGGGTTATGACAAAAATAGGATATGAAGAACAATAAATATGAAACTTGGTGGATTTAAGCTGGACTTTTAGCATTATGGAGAAAAACAATGTGATTTGACCTGGATTCACTGCATAAAAGTTATATGGGGGATGGAATTGTAAGAGGATAGTCGATTTTAATGGATGCAAATTTGATGGAAGATAAATATTTACATACAATTCAGTACATGAATGGCAAGGAAAAAAAACTCAAAAACAATAACTATTAATCTGAGATAAATATATAGCTAAGTTTTTTAAGTTTAATTTATATCATAGTCGGAGGCATTAAGTAGGTTTCTGATGTCATCATGGTTCCGTATGAACGTTCGTCTGCTACTTTCGTTAAGTTTTGCGTAGACACGACCGTCCGTTGTCCAGTAGGTCTTGATGTTTTGGTTGTACTTTAGATCAGCGAGGGATTTTACTAGGTTTGTTCTTGTTTTTGTCAAGTTTTCTGTGATGAAGATTCTGTTGGCATCATTTTTGAGATTTCTTTTGGAGTTATACACTTTTTCGCGACATCTGTATGATAAGAATCTAACAATGACTTGAGATTTTCCGTTTCTGATTTTACCAATAACATGCGACCGGCTAATATCATTGGTGCTGATGTCTAGTTTAAGTTTATTTTTGCAGATATCAACTATGATGTCATCTGTGTTAGCAGGGTGAATGATGTGACCTCTATTGTCTACGGGTACATCAATGTTATGGAATCGAAGACTGGTCCTCCTGGAATATTGTTCCTGGTGTTCAAGACGGACTTCTAAATTATTGACAATGTCATGTAAAGAGTCTATTTCCTTGTCTTTTTCCTTTAATGATGACTTTAAATGTTGGAGGTGGTGGTGTTCACACTATTTGTTGTATCTGTTTCTTGCACTTAATGAATATGGCGATCTACATATGACTTACGTCTTCATTCAGACATGTTATATATTTACATTTTGTCTTCGATTCAGCTCATTCTTATGATAGAATTGTTGATATTGTTTATTATGTTAATTGAATTATTATTGTTTAATGCCAAATGAACAATTTACCTGCTATATCATGGCGTGAACAAGTTGTGTATTCGATTAGATGTTAATGATGCCCACTTTATACTAACCTAACACGCTTAGTTAGATTAACTATGTCGCTCCACTCGGACACATTATCGTGATTTCTGAGCCAACCAGTCTTTGACCTTCTCCTTAATTATGCCTGCTTAGTGGAGAAGCAGCAAATATCAGTTTTATAGGTTTTGCATTGACTCAACCGGGGCTCGAACCCACGACCTACAACACTCAGGGCGAGCACAATAGCAATTGTACAACCAATGCGGGTATGTTGATGTCTTGAAGTTGATTAGGAAATCGTTTACTTTCAATTAGGTTTTGTTCAGATTGTACGTTGCTTTGTGTTTTACATAGCTATATTGCTAGTTCAATGTTACATATCTCACACAAACGTGTTGTACTTAATTTTGTGAAATGAAGTCTTTTGTTTTGTTCTATTCAATTGGTTGATGTCTTTGTTACGTTCTTTAATATAGCGTTAGATAAAACTAAATAACTAATTTGGCAATCAGGAATGGACACTTCTAATATACATGCTATACTGGACACTGAACGAAGACAAACAAAACAAAAAAAAAACACAACACAGAAAACTAAGCAAGTGAGCGGCATTGATTAAAGATACTGAGATTTCGTATATCAGTAATATCCATGGTGGGAGGAAGTTTTCAATAAAACCTTGTTATAATGTGGTGCCTGAGTCAACGAATGGACGCACGATTTGATTGTCATATGCTAAAGAGTATGTATTGAATGTTTTGAAAGTTTTGTCACTCAATGTGTCATCAATGAGTAGTGGCGTGCAACAACACTTGTGGATTCGCAACAATAAGGGCTCATCAACGTGAACTAAGCGCATTGTTCTCTTTGTACAGAAAAGACAATACCGTCCCGTCCGGCGATTGTAATTCTAAGCACCCACACACACAGCCAGATATTCTCTTCTAAGACGAGTCTAATCTGTAGAGTCAATGGAGCTACATCTGTAAAATGCGGGTTCTTCATTTGTGAGTAATTTGTAAACATCAATAATAAAGGACATACTACTGGCAATAAATACGACGCTGCTTGTGAGCGCTCAAAATGTCGTTAAAGGATTGCTGTTAATATTACTACAAAACATCATAATGAGTCCCTAACATTATCAGCTGAACCTTTCATCCAATCACAATAAATTATCGCCCTCTATATTTCTCTACGTATCTTCGCCAGCCAAATATTACGGTATGTGGGTTGAAGGTGCTAGGCGGATTGTCGTAGTCACTTAATGACGGCTTTAACTGGATGTAGCTATAAGCAATCCGAATGGGTGTTACGAAAACATATTCTGTAGGAAAATGTAGATACATGTAGACTTGGCATTGAAGGACTACTTTAGGTGTTTTTTTTCAGTTACAAGTAATTGTTTGTATATATTTCAATATGAGTTGACATGAATGTCTTGTGATATTTAGCTGAAAGGACGTAGCATAGGACATCCAGCAGATTGTAGTTCACGGGAATTATGAAAGTGCCACCAATGGTGAAGAGGAGGTGAGACCATTTGTAAAAGTGCAGATATTATACGTTTGATTGTAACCAAGCATTGCTAACTACTTGTGTTATATACAGACACTACACTCCAATAGTGTGTAGTTATTCTACTTGTGTTATATACGGACGCTACATTTCAGTGGTGTGTAGTTATTCTACTTGTGTTATATACGGACGCTACATTTCAATGGTGTGTAGTTATTCTACTTGTGTTATATACGGACGCTAAATTTCAGTGGTGTGTAGTTATTCCACTTGTGTTATATACGGACCTACATTTCAATGGTGTGTAGTTATTCTACTTGTGTTATATACGGACGCTACATTTCAGTGGTGTGTAGTTATTCTACTTGTGTTATATACGGACACTACACTTCAATAGTGTGTAGTTATTCTACTTGTGCTATATACGGACGCTACATTTCAGTGGTGTGTAGTTATTCTACTTGTGTTATATACGGACGCTACATTTCAATGGTGTGTAGTTATTCTACTTGTGTTATATACGGATGCTACATGTCAATGGTGTGTAGTTATTCTACATGTGTTATATACGGAAGCTACACTTCAATAGTGTGTAGTTATTCTACTTGTGTTATATACGGACGCTACATTTCAGTGGTGTGTAGTTATTCTACTTGTGTTATATACGGACACTACACGTCAATAGTGTGTAGTTATTCTACTTGTGCTATATACGGACGCTACATTTCAGTGGTGTGTAGTTATTCTACTTGTGTTATATACGGACACTACACTTCAATAGTGTGTAGTTATTCTACTTGTGTTATATACGGACACTACACTTCAATAGTGTGTAGTTATTCTACTTGTGTTATATACGGATGCTACATGTCAATGGTGTGTAGTTATTCTACTTGTGTTATATACGGACACTACACTTAATGGTGTGTAGTTATTCTACATGTGTTTTATACGGACACTACACTTCAATAGTGTGTAGTTATTCTACTTGTGTTATATACGGACACTACACTTCAATAGTGTGTAGTTATTCTACTTGTGTTATATACGGATGCTACATGTCAATGGTGTGTAGTTATTCTACTTGTGTTATATACGGACGCTAAATTTCAGTGGTGTGTAGTTATTCCACTTGTGTTATATACGGACGCTACATTTCAGTGGTGTGTAGTTATTCTACTTGTGTTATATACGGACGCTACATTTCAGTGGTGTGTAGTTATTCTACTTGTGTTATATACGGACACTACACTTCAATAGTGTGTAGTTATTCTACTTGTGTTATATACGGACACTACACTTCAATGGTGTGTAGTTATTCTACATGTGTTATATACGGACACTACATTTCAGTGGTGTGTAGTTATTCTACATGTGTTATATACGGACACTACACTTCAATAGTGTGTAGTTATTCTACTTGTGTTATATACGGACACTACACTTCAATAGTGTGTAGTTATTCTACTTGTGTTATATACGGACACTACACTTCAATAGTGTGTAGTTATTCTATTTGTGTTATATACGGATGCTACATGTCAATGGTGTGTAGTTATTCTACTTGTGTTATATACGGACACTACACTTCAATGGTGTGTAGTTATTCTACATGTGTTATATACGGACACTACACTTCAATAGTGTGTAGTTATTCTACTTGTGCTATATACGGACACTACACTTCAATAGTGTGTAGTTATTCTACTTGTGTTATATACGGACACTACACTTCAATGGTGTGTAGTTATTCTACTTGTGTTATATACGGATGCTACATGTCAATGGTGTGTAGTTATTCTACTTGTGTTATATACGGACACTACACTTCAATGGTGTGTAGTTATTCTACATGTGTTATATACGGACACTACACTTCAATAGTGTGTAGTTATTCTACATGTGTTATATACGGACACTACACTGCAATAGTGTGTAGTTATTCTACTTATGTTATATACGGATGCTACATGTCAATGGTGTGTAGTTATTCTACTTGTGTTATATACGAACACTACACTTCAATAGTGTGTAGTTATTCTACATGTGCTATTTACGGAAGCTACACTTCAATAGTGTGTAGTTAGTCCATTACATTAATATGTTATATACACATTTAACAATATTGGTATATTCTGCGAAATAAATACAATTGTCATGCGCAGACAGGTTCATATATAAAGTAGTTTTATATATTTATAAACATATCATTTATTATAACAATTATTTACAATGTTTGCACACACAACATATAAATACAATTCCATGTACAACGAAACGACCTAATTCGCATACCTTCAACACAATACTGATTGCACCAATGCACATTAGGGATAGTACGTATGAAGCTATAACACAATGGCGAAATATAGTTCTAATCAGCGTTTTGATTTTGTCTGTCTATATAATATAGGTATACTATATGCTAAATCAACAAAATTTATTATACTGATACCGAGGATGATAATGATATACCATTGAACACGAAACATTATATACTTATTGACTGGGTATGAGGGAATAGCAAGTTTGTTGTCCCCGAGAAGCTGACTATTGACCGAGGCGAAGCCGAGGTCAATAGTCAGGGTCGAGGGGGCAACAAGCTTGCTATTCCCGAATACACAGTCTATAAGTATTTTATCATACCGAAAAACATTAGACTCATAGTTGAATGATCACCTCAAAATGATAAAACCAATACAATCACGCATCTTTTGCCAGTATTTTGCATTATAAATCTGAATATTGTCTCATGGCCAATTTTATGCTATTTCCCCAGTCATTCATAAGTGATTCTTTTGAGAAAGTAGACTTCAACTTCAATTTACATGGTGACTACAAGTCTTATGAACATTTTGATTTTTTTTGAAATTATGAAATTTTGAAATTTTGTGAAAATTTCAGAGTTTTCGTTAATAGACGATGAAGTCCGAGGGTTCCGAATAAGCATAAAACTTTTATCCGATCCGGTCGCGGAACTAAAAATCCGCGAAAACGATTCACATTGCCGGTCCATAGTCTTAAAAACTATGGACCGCTCAATAGTCAAACAACTGGAAAAGAAAAAAAATAGCAATTTTAATGTAGAAAATTTTGTAGTGATGTTAATATACTGAGGGACAATAATACCATTTATGGATGCATATACACTACTTTCAGTGACATAAGTGCTGAACACAGTTCGTGCTGGACATATATGGTAAATGTACTGTATCCACAGCAGTTGACTTAAATGGTATCGTTTTGAAACGATATAATCAATTTTTGCAAAGAGCGAAAAAGAAAATTATCATAAGGGAAAATGAAGAAAACATTCTGAACCCATGATTCCTTTATTTGAACATGTAGTAACTTAAAATTAAATAATACAAATGGGAGAGCACCCGCCTTATATCACGACAGTTATTCCCCTCATATATTTATAACTGTCAAATTGACTATACATGTATAACTAACAACTACTTAAGACATCGTGCTTAACTCCATGTACTCTCCTTATAAGAAAACTTACTACTTCAGTAAAACTTTCTTTTAATTTGTTTTTTCTGCGTGATTTTTAAATAATTTCCTCTCCTTATTGGCATGCAATATACAACAAGCTTGTAAATACAGTTTTCCCTCTCTACATACTGGCATACATACAATTGTAATAGGAAGTCAAAGCATTCGTGATAAATTCGTAATTTACTCAAATAAACAATTTCTCAACATATGAACTGTTTTATCTTTAAATGTAACGTGTGTTTAATGACAAAAATGGACTATTTGATTTTTTGCTTTTTTTAAATTTTTTATTTTGTATTCCGTATTGATTAATAATATCTACTCAAAGAGAGCTTATTTATTAGATATTTCTTTATAAACTTTGCTAAGGGCATATACTCTTTATGCAAACCAGATAATCTCTATTTGCTTTAATACTCTCTACTCCAACCAGTCTCTAAACAGACCAATCTACGAAATGGTAGAGTAGCATTTGCATTTTGTTGGTGAATCTGCCGTTCATATTTAAAATGTTACTATAGCATAGTTAGCATGTCTTCACTATTTCATTTCACAGGAGAAAAAGTACGAAATATAGTCGAAAAAATAGTGAAAATAAACTACCGCTTTAGTGGATCTCTATTGATAATACTGACAAATAGACTATACAACGCATAATCCATAGGAATTATTTATAATATATCTCCAATCTATGTGTAAAATAACAATAAAATTGGCAGCAAAAGAAAATCACGATTTAACATTTGTTGGATATGGTGGCCATTTTGTTTTTAAAAATATATTTACTAAAAATATTCTGACTTTTCTCCATGTAATTTTTTTAATAACGTAATATTCATTATATACAACTATTTTTTGTTTGTCTTTTGATCAGAACCACGCATTCTTTCGGTTAAATCACAGTATTATATACGTTTGTAACAAGTCATATTTGCTGTTGTCCAAGTCCTTGAGGTCCATCACCACAAAGCTTGAAAAGGCAATGAAATATCACACATATGTTTATCAAATATCACAATTCATAACAGTGATAACAGAAATTATGTATATTTCTTAATTCGGACCATTTCTTCTTGGATCACCTTAACGAGGAAATTGATATCATCACTGCAATCGAGCGGGAATCACCCAATGCAAATATAATTTGTATTTCCATGTTATATTTTCCCCCGTCCTTAGCCATGATATATGTCAATAAATAAGTCTATTTGACCTCGTGTCGTCCTTTCAAATAGTAGAAACATAAGTTTATTTCACTGCTGTTTTTAGTGTACAACAAGTCCATACCATGTTGTACGATAAGAAATAAGCATTTATAAACATTTAGACATCATCCACTACGCAGTTATAAAACGAATCAAACGGTTTCTAAAACAGGGGCCGCACAACTGATATCACATAATATGTCACACAGTAATAGCCACTTGTAGAACGACACTTTCTAAATTTCATTATTTATATTTCAAAGAAGGG
The DNA here is from genome assembly GCA_963680875.1 of Bathymodiolus brooksi. Taxonomy (NCBI): domain Eukaryota; kingdom Metazoa; phylum Mollusca; class Bivalvia; order Mytilida; family Modiolidae; genus Bathymodiolus; species Bathymodiolus brooksi. Next base: position 5,107,665 of record OY804587.1, read on the forward strand.
TAATAATGGTGCTTGTCCTGTCAAGGCTGCTGTACCATAAACACTGCTAAGCATTTTTTCGAATGATTGAGCTAGTGAATAGAAGGGGTCTGATGACTGCGTTGGGTACGACGGTGATGGTGTTGTTGTTGCTTGCTGCTGATTACCCATACCAAACAGAGCCATGAAGGGGTCAATAGTAGTAGTTGCAGGTTGTGTCAGACCAAATACTTTATTAAAAGAATCTTTTAAATGCCTTGGATTTATTACAGACTTGACAGATGGCTGTATAGATGGTTGCTGACTGAACAAAGCCGGATTTTGTCGTTTGCGTTGTTGTTGAAATTCTCTGGTTATTGGTGTAGCAACAACAGTCTGTTGTGCTGTCAAAGCTGTATAAGGTGGATTAATTTGTTGATTAGTGGAAGCTAGTTGGACTTCCTGAGCAACTGTTTGCTGAGCTGGGTATGTATTTGGTACCATCTGTTGTTGAGCTGTGTATGTATTTGGTACCATCTGTTGTTGAAAGGTACTCGCTGGTTGGATTGGTTGGGCTACTTGTGACTGTTGCTGTTGTTGTATTAAATTTTGCCTGATTGGTGATTGTTGTTGCTGTTGTATTTGTTGTATGGGTTGAACCTGTGGTTGTTGTATGGGTACCTGCTGAACTTGTGCCTTCTGTACGGATGTTTGTTGTACTTGTGTCCGTTGTGGAGGTGTCTGTATTTGTTGTACCTGCTGATATTGTTGTGTTTGTACTGCCTGTCTTGTCTGAGATGTAGGTACTGGTTGTCTTTGTTGTTGAACTACGTCTTTCACAGCTGATCTACCACTCCATTGTGCATATTGCTGCCCAGCATTGTTTCTGATAGATGACACCTTTCCTGTCAGAGTCAGTTCTGGAGTTTTCTGTGTCATCGACTGACCCCAATTTTGATTGTACAAAGGCATGTTTTGTTGGTTACCTAGAGATTGTGTCCCATGGGAAATTTTCGGCTTGTTTGGAGGTGGAGTGGGAATTCCTCTGTATTGTTGATATCCAGATTGCTGATAATTGTTACTGGATTTCTTATAATACGGATTATCTTGTTGTTGTTGGTAACTTGTATACTGTTGAGCATTTTGCTGCTGTTTCTGATGTTGAGAAGGGTACTGTTGTTGCTGGTATTTTAGTTGATATTGTTGATAACTCATTGTAGTTTGTTGATATTTGTTCTGGTTTTGGCGCTTATTTACATTTCGCTGGTTTTGGTAGTAATTTTTCCACGCTTGTTGATTGTTTGTAATTTGTTGTTGGTTGCTCTTTGCATTTGTTCGTTGGTATGTGCTTGGTTGTTGTTGATAGTTATAATGCTGTTGACTTTTACCTTGCTGATAATTATACGGTTGCTGATACGGTTGATTTTGTCTCGACTGTTGATAATTATATGACGCCTGTTGATAATTATACGGTCGTTGATTTTGTCCCGATTGTTGATAGTTATACGACGGCTGTTGACCTTGCTGTTGTTGATACTGTTGATTAGCGTTGTACTGATAGCCAGCATGGTGTTGTTGTGAATTATACGGCGACTGATAATAGGGATTGTAATTATACGAAGGATAATGATAACTTCCGCCGTGATGGTTTGATATATTCTTCTTAGTTGTGCTCGTTGATGGCTTAGGGGTCGTTGTAGTAGTCGATGTAACACCTTCCATCTCCGGCGGTTCGAACTCACCCGTCGTGGTCGGTACAGTTGTGGTCGTTGTTGTGGTTTTTTGTTTCGGTGTTGTTTGGCGTGGAGGAGGAGGAGGAGGAGGACGACGATATTGAGGTCGTTGTCTATTATTGTTAAAACTCCATATATGATTAGAATTACAAGATACGGCCAATGATAAAATCACAATCGATACTAACAACAAAGGATGCATGGTGACAATCTGAAAATATAAAATAAGAACAATTGAAAAAAATATATCAGATAATTCATCTATCATCAAGGAGCTGGTTTATCGTCCATTCTGCAATAAATTTTGATGATTTTACCTTTGATTTACACCTTTCGAAATATCAGTTATGATTCATTTTACCTCATAAAGACATATATTTTGAAACCATTTTAAATTCCTTTCAAGACAGTACTATATACATGCCATAACTTGATTTTCAGGTTTTAGTCTTCGCATAGAAAGATATATCCTGCAACCGCACAATAAAGTTTATTCATCTAATATACAAATAACAATGGTCTGATGTCTTATTAAATATAGAGCGAACGTTAAAAATGGTAACAGTATGATGAGCACGGAAACGAGGACACCTTTGTAAACGGTTGTCGCTAGATTTTGCATAAAAACATATAATTGGACATGAAAGAAACGTTTATTATTTTTGTATATTATATTTGACATTACTTCATCATAAAATGTTCTAAGTACCTTTTTCATGAACTAATTACATGCAACAAGAATTTGTAGAACTTTACAGTTCTTATGAATTGTGTCCACTATATATTATTCATGTGACATTGTCGATTGTGTGAAACATAAAATGTATTTTTGTAAAATTGGAGACGCATTATTAAAACTCTCTGTCCAGACGAAAAGCAGAACAACGTATGATAAAGTTCAGATACATTATTACAGCTGTCTAGACGAAGAGCAGAATGATATGATAAAATGAGGTTGCTTATCGAAACTGTCCATCCAGACGAAAAGCACAACACTATATGGTAAATTTGGGATCACCAGAAGAACTGTTTATTCAGAAGTTAGACAGAACACTATGTTATAACATTGGGCTGTATTGCTTAAACTGTTTATTCATATGGTGGACATAATACTGTATGACAACTTTGGGATAATCGTAAGAATTGTCTATTCAGACATTAGGCAGAATGCTGTTTGATAACTTTGGGCTGTATTGTTTAAACTGTCTATTCAGACATTAGGCAGAACACTGTATGACAACTTTGGGATAATCATAAGAACTGTTTATTCAGACATTAGGCAGAACACTATATTATAACATATGGCTGTATTGTTTAAGCTGTCTATTCAGACATTAGGTAGAACACTGTATGACAACTTTGGGATAATCATAAGAACTGTTTATTCAGACAATAGGCAGAACACTATATTATAACATATGGCTGTATTGTTTAAGCTGTCTATGCAGGCATTAGGCAGAACACTGTAGGACAACTTTGGGATAATCGTAAGAACTGTTTATTCAGACATTAGGCATAATACTGTTTGATAACTTTGGGCTGTATTGTTTAAATTTTCTATTCAGACATTAGGCAGAATACTGTATGACAACGTTGGAATAATCGTAAGAACTGTTTATTCAGACAATTGGCAGAATATTGTTTGATAATTTTGGGCTATATTGTTTAAAATGTCTATTCAGACATTAGGCAGCACACTGTATGACAACTTTGGACTACATTATTTATACTGTCTATTCAGACGATGGGCAGACCGCTCCATGATAAATTTGGCGTGCATCATAGGAAAAGTGTGAAGAAACCAAACGGGTAATCAGAAGCCGTAAATCGAAGAATGACAGACAATACAAAGGCCAAAAGAAGGACAAAGAGACAAGCAACTGTCTACAAAGAAAACTAATGATCGAGTAACACGAACCCCACTACAAACCAAGGGTAATCTCATGTGCTCTGGTAGGGTAAACAGTTCCTGCTTTGCATGCGGCACCCGTCGTGTTCTTCTTGTTACAAACCCGGTGTGGGGATAAGTCATGAATGCGAAAAGGACCGGATTGTGATTACGACAAACGGAACATATCTTTTCTAATTTGTGACACAGATATTCCGTAACGGTTAATCAGGTCATGTTGGCGACCTAAAACTTTTGAAGTCATGACTTCAGGTTAACCAATAGGAACCCTTGGTTCAGTAGCCTCCTTGTTAGCAGCAAAACTTTATCAAGGAAATCATGATAGGAACCACAAACTCAGGAATATCGGATCAACTGAGATAGATATATATATATATATATAAACGTCTAAAATAATTTGTAAAACAACACCAAGTACACAAAACAAAGTGATAAAGAATTAAGCACTTCGTTGAATGACAATTTTTTCGACCCACCGAGGGACTTTATCAATGTCTAATTAAATAAAATCTCGAAACAATAAAGCGACTTTTGAAATATATTAAAAATTGTTGAGTTAGATTGCTGTCAAATTATAATATTAAAGTATATTTGTACCATCTACACACGCTTATACACATGTCTTACGTCTATCCCTAGATTTTCCTTACGAGACAAGGTAACACTACGACTATTGAAGCTCCTTTTTTGGGGAATGGATGTAGTCGAGTGGTCTAGGGCGCTGGACGTAAGGCTAAGCGAATGGTGCTGCAGTGTATCAATGGTGTGGGTTCAAATCCCGTCGAGGGAAGAACAAAAATTTGACAGCTCTAAAATCTAATTCTAACACTGTTTGGTTTAATTTTCAGACGTATATATATATATGTGTATATATACGTCTGAAAATTAACCAATCAGTGTTAGAACTAGATTTTAGAGCTGTCAAATTTTTGTTCTTTCCTCGACGGGAAATTTTAAAAAAATCTACATATCTTGTAAAAGTACCTTTTTTCTCTTTGATCCCTTTTCATATAAAAAAAAACCCAAATCACCCCCCTCCAAAAAATTTTCCGATATTAATAAAATTTGATACGGCACATATTTTTATACCCCCCGCTATCCAACTGGAGGGGGGTATATAGTATATGTCCGTTTGTCCGTGAGTGCTTCCCTCATTGCCTATGCAATTCCTCCTTAACAACTTGATGGAATTGAATGAATCTTACAGGAAATCTTTAATACCATATGGCAAGGTTCATTAATTTCATGAATTCTTTAGTACCAAATGGCATTGTGCACCTTCTATTTTTGTTTTCCCATTTTAGCAGTTCTTGCTAAACATTTTTCACTTTTGGACTTTGTCATTTAAGGCTATGTAATTGTCATACAAGGTTATACAATAGAGAGAGGATACTGTTGCGCTATCCATAACTCTTCCTAAAAAACAGAATGGATTTCAATAAAACTTCCAGAGTTTCTTATGTTTAGTTTTTGCAAGCATTATTTTTTCCAGAAGTTCTTCTGTAAGGAGGGCGCTCACTGTACGTCCTGTTATGTTGCTGTTGGTTTTTTTTAGTTCTTCAAAATAGAACAATAGGATTTGAAATAAAAAGTTTATAGTGATGGGTCTTTTTGACCCCTGTATATCTCGGAAAGAACAACGGTAAGACATTACGCCAGATCTGTTGGCACACTACCGAATAAAGGTAATAACAATGGTACCGTACTCCAAGGCGCATTCAAAAGGGAAAGTCCACAAAAACAGACAAAACCGATAAGAAGCTCAACCATCTGAGTTTTCAATCAACGGAACAACTGAAAAACAACACATTCCTGACTTGGTACAAGCATTTTCACAGGAAAATGGTGGGTTCTGATAGCAGATAGGCAGAAGCCACTCGTCTAACCCTAAGACGTTACCAAGTATAAAAACAATCGGTACATGTCAAACCTCCCACTTGTATGACAGTCGTTAATAGTTCCGTCATATTGACAAATGGGGGGGGGGGGCAAATTTATGTAGAATACAAACGAAAAACGTAATAAAATCAGACGTTTAAAACGTTATAATGAACCCTCAATATCCCAATCTATGAAAATACCCCCTCATATCCCCCATTTTTTTCTATATGCCTATTCCAGAAACTTTATAATTCATAAATACTGACACAAACACAAATAAAAATATGACATTTGAACTTCTGAAAGTTTGTCGGCAAGCAAACCCGGCTTGGATTGAGTTGCGGGTAATGTACGTGAGGAGGTACTGTAACGGACAGGCATGCAAGATGGGTTATAATTAATCAAAATTATTGTATTTAAAAAATCGAATGATCTTTTTTTTTTTTTATTTCTTTATTTCGTTTTGTCTTTTATTTTTTTCCTTCCATTTTCTTCATATCAGTCTATTTCGTTTTGCTTTCGTTGGTTTCGTTTCATTTCGTTTCCATTTCGTTGATTTCGTTTCGTTTTCGTTGATTTCGTTTCGTTTCGTTTCGTTTCGTTTCGTTTCTATTTCTTTTCGCACTTTATAGGTACCCAAAGATCGACAACTATTTTCTAAATTCAGGACCAGACAAAGATCGACAAATGTTTTCTAAATTCAGGACCAGACAAAGATCGACAACTGTTTTCTAAATTCAGGACCAGACAAAGATCGACAACTGTTTTCTAAATTCAGGACCAGAAAAAGATCGACAAATGTTTTCTAAATTCAGGACCAGACAAAGATCGACGACTGGTTTCTAAATTCAGGACCAGACAAAGATCGACGACTGGTTTCCGAATTCAGTACCAAATAAAGATGATGCAGCGCAGTGGCTAAATGCTTTAGTGTATTTGCATCTTTCGCAAGTACAATAACAATTAGCTCCTCTTGACTCTTATTGAATTTTAAAAATGGCCTGTCATCAATAAATTTATATATAAAATATATAAGTGTTGTTTTATGCTTGATTTGTGTCTTACTCATTTATTGTGGATGTTGTGCTTTGCTTGATGGTTATAGGATAAAACATTATACAATCTACATTTGTAACATGAATGCATTCTTTTCCTCTGATCTTTTTATGGTTTATATACCAGAATGTAAGCAACAGCTAAGAACTATGAAATAATATACGCAGATACGAGATATCTAAATCTGGGCTGTAGCTTTATTACTTGGTTCGGTAGCATCCTTGTTAGCATGGTTATTAATTTGCACTAAAGTTCCTTCATCAATAACTAGTTGACCTTCGTAGCCGTTATCTTCTAAATCAGAATTTAATTCTTTGAAAAAGTCGAAAAGTTGATTTCTTTTCTTCCCATTAATTAATCATTTCCAAAAAATCCTTTGGGTTTGCAGAATATAATTTATCTGGTTTTTTTTTACATATTTAGAGAATAATCTTAATTTTTTTTTTTTTTTTAATATATCTTTTCAACGTCGCTTAGCTCTGAATGTAATAAGTCCGTCTTTTTAGATTTGAACCGTCTCTTTATTTTCTCATGATTTGCTTATAATCTAAGTCAAACAATGGTTTACTTGCAAACAGTGGTTCCTTTAAATAAATAGTTAAATAAAAACTCGTAGAGTTTAAAGTGGGAAAAGTGAAAAAAATATTACAGATATTTTGAAATGGTTTAGAATTTATAGATATATACAAGTCCCTCTCCTTGTTAATAATAAATATTATTGCTTATCAATTGAATGAGGGAACGATAACACACCCCCCCCCCCCCCCACCCCAACCCCCCGTAGAAACAGAGGCAAAGTCGATACCGCTAAAACACACATACTTGACCTCTAACACACATATACTTGACCCCTAACATACACATACTTGACCCCTAACACACACATACTTGACCTCTAACACACACATACTTGACTCCTAACACACACATACTTGACCCCTAACACACACATACTTGACCTCTAACACACACATACTTGACCGCCCTAACACACATACTTGACCTCTAACACACATACTTGACCTCTAACACACACATACTTGACCCCTAACACACATACTTGACCTCTAACACACACATACTTGACCTCTAACACACACATACTTGACCGCCCTAACACACACATACTTGACCTCTAACACACACATACTTGACCTCTAACACACACATACTTGACCCCTAACACACATACTTGACCTCTAAAACACACATACTTGACCTCTAACACACACATACTTGACTCCTAACACACACATACTTGACCCCTAACACACACATACTTGACCTCTAACACACACATACTTGACCTCTAACACACACATACTTGACCTCTAACACATACATACTTGACCTCTAACACACACATACTTGACCGCCCTAGCACACATACTTGACCGTCCTAGCACACACATACTTGACCGCCCTAACACACACATACTTGACCGCCCTAACACACACATACTTGACTCCTAACACACACATACTTGACTCCTAACACACACATACTTGACTCCTAATACACACATGCTTGACCTCCCTAACACACACATACTTGACCGCCCTAACACACACATACTTGACCAATCACTTTCCTGGCTTGGTACATGGACTTCAATCAAAAGTGGCAGTGTTAAACTAGTTTTATGAACCCAAACACACAAAAAAAGTCAGTTCACAAGCTTAGTCACATTGGTTAATTAGAGTTGTCTTTCTTTCCATTTTCGAACCACGTATATGATTTTATCCTGCAATCAGTACATTTGCTGTACAAATATGCTATACGAATAAATTTTTGCTTTATTCGTAGTAGACGAATAAACTTTTCGTACTATACGAATAAACTTTTCATCCTACGAATAAACTTTCCTGGTATCCTGTAGCTATGTACTGCGGAGGGCGCAGACAAGTATGAAACTGGTACTAATGTAACGCGGACCACGAAGAAGACACCCTTGACAACATTTATGAAAGGCGAGGAATGACGTTTGTTTCTGTCCTTTTTGTCTAAATCTGACAAGTTTTCCGACTTTTTTGACATTGCAGGATAAACACAAAATACGTACATTGTCGTTAAATATAAAAATCATTTGTACTCGCTGCGAAACAGGCATGAAAAGCTTGCCGAAGTCTCGATATTCTGCCTGTTTCTAAATCTCGTACAAATAAATTTTATATTTACCGACAATGTACGTATATTGTATATATAATTATAATGTCACGTGTAAGTCATGTGAATAACTATATATGTTTTATTCTCAAAAACTTTCATAATTTGAAAAGGTATAGAGAAATCCATATGTACAATATATACAATATACAATTACATGTACTTAGTACTTAAATAATGAAGAAGAGGAAGAAGAAATTGGGGGGGGGGGGGGGGGGGGGGGACGTACAAAGATGAACTATTCAAGAGGTTAAGCCTCGAGTATGCATGTGCTTAATGAATTTGCTAAGCTTGGTCAGCTCTAATTTCCTTTTGGAAGACAACTGTAATTTATATTTTAAAAAAGTTGGTCTACTGTAGTAATACTTTGGTATGTATATCTTTCGATTTTGTCCAAAGAATCTAAAATATAGTGTAATTCATCACCGAGTTCATTTTTTATTAACTACCAATTTCAATAAGTATTTTATGGTTTGTTGTTCTAAATCTACATAAATCTACTACATTCTTATTATGGAAAATATCAAAGTATACTTCCAAAACAAAATAATGTTTAAACAATCTGTAATTTATAGCATTTGATGCATCGTCTAGTAAAGAATGCTAATGGTTGTTCAAATTGAACTCGATTTCAAGCAATTCTAAAGCGAAGTCAGTTTGAGTTAACAAAGGTTTATGTGTTCCAAATATATGCGAAGCCACCTTCAATTAGATTATTTTACATGATCTAGCCACGTAAACTGTTCGCCGTTTGTGATTGGCATATTTATGATAACATTAATGTTATCTCTTTTCCAGAGAGTATTCTAGCCTATAATGATATAATTCTACTTTTAATATCTATTTCCAAAGGATATCTCCCAAATTCACCATATATCATATGTGATGGTGTAGATGATTTTAAATGAAGCAGTAATGTACAGAATTTCAAATGGACTTTTTCAATTACATTTTCATTTTAAACATGTTTTATTCATAAATAAATTAAATGGAATGGATAGCAGGCAATAGCCTATATAAATCCTCTCCATAGCATCGTTATTACTGAAACCTCATACCTCACATCCTTATAGTAAAATTGGCTTAACCATTTTATCAAATAAATCCAGTTGAATCTTTACTGAACGACCATGTTTTCTGCCCGTTTTTAAGTATTAGTCAAACGCAACAGTAGGTTGTCAGCTATAGATTGCTTTGCTCTTTTAAAGTTTCCAGTCCTAGATAATTATATTCCTAAATACAACTGCAATGTATTGAAAACTATTGACTATTTCTAGTTTTTCTCCATATAATGAAAAGTTAATTCCTTGGGAGTTTACCTCTGGAAAAAACCATAGCTACGTTTATATGTATTCACTTTACAGCTTATGATTGTGTCATCAGTACATAATCTTCAGCATATAAAATTACAAAAAAGCTTCAGATATCTACCAAGTTGGAATTCAATTTCATTAGAGATCGTTTGTAATCCATTTAAATTGCAGCAAAAAGAAAGAGAGGTCAATTTACATATTGACGTACACCATTGCTACATGGAACAAAATCTGACTTACAATCATTATAAGAAATTCAAGATTGTGTACCACTTTACATATTAACAATTATATTATACATATTACCATTCATGTTATTTAAGAGTAACTTGTACCAAAGCTCATCTCTCCAAAACTTTGCCGAAAACTTTCTAAAAATCAATAAAAGTGCGAATCATTGTGTGTTTTGTTGTTGTTGAGAATTTCAAAAAGGTCACAAAGTAAAAACAAGTTATCAAGCGTAGAGTAACCCTTTCGAAACCCACATTGATTTTCATCTAGAATAAAAACATATCATCAACGTATTTTGTCATCTGTTCACTCAGGACTGCAGTAAAATGTTTTTCGAAACAGATAAGTATTGTAATTTGCCTATATTTTTTTAATCCACTTTATCACCTTTGTTTTTGTAAATTGGTTTTATATTACCCATAAGGCAGTTATCTGGAACAATGCCCGTTTGGAAAATAATATTAAATAATTGCTCATAAATTGGGCGCCTTACATTTGGACAGATTTCCAAAATTATTGCTTCTTTCATCTGGGCGGATATTAAGATCTTATTTAGATTTTATTTTTCAGGTGTCAGATAGGCCAAAAGACAGTAGATGTTCAGAATTTGCCGATTGCATTGCCAATTTTTATGTAACATCGATATCTTGATTTCCGCCTTCACTGTGGGTAAGCAGTTCCGGCACAAAGCTTACAACAATGGTCCAGAAAACTTTCATAACAATTCTAACTAACAGTGTTCGGCTGAACATCCATCCACAACGCACATCAAAGTTCACGCATTGAATACCGAATCTGCCTCACGGCGAGTAGATAGAGACAAGATCGGATTCTGACTGGAACAGTACAGAAACTACCTCACGGCGAGTAGATAGAGACAAGATCAGATTCTGACTGGAACAGTACAGAAACTACCTCACGGCGAGTAGATAGAGACAAGATCAGATTCTGACTGGAACAGTACAGAAACTACCTCACGGCGAGTAGATAGAGACAAGATCAGATTCTGACTGGAACAGTACAGAAGCTACCTCACGGCGAGTAGATAGAAACAATATCAGATTCTGACTGGAACAGTACAGAAACTACCTCACGGCGAGTAGATAGAGACAAGATCAGATTATTACTGGAACAGTACAGAAACTACCTCATGGTGAGTAGATAGAGACAATATCAGATTCTGACTGGAACAATGCAGAAACTACCTCACGGCGAGTAGATAGAGACAAGATCAGATTATTACTGGAACAGTACCGAATCTACCTGATGGTGAGTAGATAGAGACAAGATCAGATTCTGACTGGAACAGTACAGAAACTACCTCACGGCGAGTAGATAGAGACAAGATCAGATTAGTACTGGAACAGTACCGAAACTACCTCACGGCGAGTAGATAGAGACAAGATCAGATTCTTACTGGAACAGTACATAAACTACCTCACGGTGAGTAGATAGAGACAAGATCAGATTATTACTGGAACAGTATCGAATCTACCTCATGGTGAGTAGATAGAGACAAGATCACATTATTACTGGAACAGTACCGAATCTACCTCACGGCGAGTAGATAGAGACAAGATCAGATTATTACTGGAACAGTACAGAAACTACCTCACGGCGAGTAGATAGAGACAATATCAGATTCTTACTGGAACAGTACAAAAACTACCTCACGGCGAGTAGATAGAGACTAGATCAGATTATTACTGGAACAGTACAGAAACTACCTCATGGTGAGTAGATAGAGACAAGATCAGATTCTGACTGGAACAATGCAGAAACTACCTCACGGCGAGTAGATAGAGACAAGATCAGATTATTACTGGAACAGTACAGAAACTACCTCACGGCGAGTAGATAGAGATAAGATCAGATTATTACTGGAACAGTATCGAATCTACCTCATGGTGAGTAGATAGAGACAAGATCAGATTATTACTGGAACAGTACCGAATCTACCTCACGGCGAATAGATAGAGACAAGATCAGATTCTGACTGGAACAGTACAGAAACTACCTCACGGCGAGTAGATAGAGACAAGATCAGATTATTACTGGAACAGTACAGAAACTACCTCACGGCGAGTAGATAGAGACAATATCAGATTCTTACTGGAACAGTACAAAAACTACCTCACGGCGAGTAGATAGAGACTAGATCAGATTATTACTGGAACAGTACAGAAACTACCTCATGGTGAGTAGATAGAGACAAGATCAGATTCTGACTGGAACAATGCAGAAACTACCTCACGGCGAGTAGATAGAGACAAGATCAGATTATTACTGGAACAGTACCGAATCTACCTGATGGTGAGTAGATAGAGATAAGATCAGATTCTGACTGGAACAGTACAGAAACTACCTCACGGCGAGTAGATAGAGACAATATCAGATTCTGAATGGAACAGTACAGTAACTACCTCACGGCGAGTAGATAGAGACAAGATCAGATTCTTACTGGAACAGTACAGAAACTACCTCACGGCGAGTAGATAGAGACAAGATCAAAGTATTACTGGAACAGTACAGAAACTACCTCATGGTGAGTAGATAGAGACAAGATCAGATTATTACTGGAACAGTATCGAATCTACCTCACGGCGAGTAGATAGAGACAAGATCAGATTCTGACTGGAACAGTACCGAATCTACCTCACGGCGAGTAGATAGAGACAAGATCAGATTATTACTGGAACAGTACAGAAACTACCTCATGGTGAGTCGATAGAGACAAGATCAGATTCTGACTGGAATAGTACAGAAACTACCTCATGGTGAGTAGATAGAGACAAGATCAGATTCTTACTGGAACAGTACAGAATCTACCTCACGGCGAGTAGATAGAGACAAGATCAGATTCTGACTGGAACAATACAGAAACTACCTCACGGCGAGTAGATAGAGACAAGATCAGATTATTACTGGAACAGTACCGAATCTACCTTATGGTGAGTAGATAGAGACAAGATCAGATTCTGACTGGAACAGTACAGAAACTACCTCACGGCGAGTAGATAGAGACAAGGTCAGATTATTACTGGAACAGTATCTTTTATCTGCTTTAGTTCAACTTTTTTGGAATTTTGTCATGCGTTTTCTAAAGTTTCGTCTCTCGAAGTGTCAGTCGTTGTTAAATCAATCTGTTTTTTAATTTCCCCCAATTTCTTTTTTCCTTTGTCTTTTAGTTTAGAATATTCAGAAGTTCCAAATGTGGATTTCACAGAGTTTAAGAATATTGTACATGCTTACTGCTCTCGGTTTATATTTCACATTATGGTGTTTTAAAGATTTGATACAGTCCTACTCTATTGTTATTGCTATGTGAGTGTGATGTAGATATTCGTTATTAGAAACAGATGTGCGTGATGCAGAAAATCAATGGCACTGTCCTTAACACGATCGTTATATCTACATATTTCTGGTTTTCTTTGAATGAAGACATATGTATTAATATTAGAACGATTAGATAAAAATATTGTCTGTCTAGAATAGTGTCGAATATCGTTGGAGTGACAAATGGTTCGGCTTGCATTTTATCGCTTAACAGGTCCAGTTGTGTGTGAAAGCGCCATGTCCGACCTCCTAGACTGATAACGTATAATATACAGGCACTAGTTAAATGTCCTGTTCACACTCCAGAACATGCATGTATTAACAAAACACGCAACACCAACACAAGGCAATTAAAATGAAGAACGGACAATTACTAATAAAAACAAAGTGTCATGGACACAAGAAATATATTGCTAAAGGAAAGCGAAACATAAAAACCTAAATATTCTGACAAATAAAACATATTTCAATCATTCTTGATGTTACGTGGCTAACTAGTAATATAAATGTTCACTTGTCTTAGATGTAAGCTGTAGGTCTATAGTTGTGTGTCTTTTTTTTTTCTTCGTTTCCCGTCAGATATATGTAACAATGCTATATATTGTTCTTTTTTTTTTTTTTTAATAATATCACTTGAGTCGTAATTTGTAAACGTTATTTTATTAATTTGCAGGTAAAAAGCACATATTATTATTTTCTTGTTAATTACACCTTATATAAGAATCCTGGATATTGATTGGTTAATAGCCGGTGTATTTGTCGTGTATTTTCATATTTAGGATTAATTTCGTTCATTTTTACCGCTGCCGGGGTATTTGCATGAGGATATAACTGTTTTACCCTCACGTGCATCAAACCGCCAAATTCATTCGGAATATTTCTTCTTTACCTTTATACGTAAAGTAACATGATTAATCAAATTTGAAACCCGAAGTAAAGGATTTAACTGTTTTCCCTCTGTCGTGGTATTTGCGGAAACGTATTTCACTTTTTTACCTTCACGTGCCGCCAAATTCATTCGGAATACTTCAACCACTGTCTAACAAAACAAATCGAAATACTACCACTGTACCTGCTGAATGGAACAGTTCAAAGCGTCCTATAATATTTAACAACTGACAAGTTACAAACAATAAAAAGGAATATTCCTGAACAAACAAAAGGTATTATTTATTTAGCCAGTGTTCTAAATAATATTCGGTGTAATTAAACAGATATATCATGTTTTGGAGGGGTATTTGCGAAAAATACCAGTCTTGAGACTACATTTGAAACTAAATTTTTCGTCTTTCGACTGGTATTTTCGCAAATACCCCTCCCAAACATGATATATCTGTTCAATATTTTTTTTTTAAATTTAATTAAGTTGTTTATATGAACGATAAAAGGTTCTCATTTTTTAAATATTTTTTGATAAGGGAAAGGTTCCCTTAAATTTATGTAATGTATACCGACTACATGATGATTTGATTTAAGCATATTTTATTTTTCGTTATCAACAAATGGATAAGACACAAGTTTTTCACCTTAAGCATGTCTTCTCTGCATGATGTGATGATTCACTTAACTCTACAAGTAAAATATTATAAATGTCGTTAAAAAATCATCGTTAAATCTTAATACACGGTCAGAGAGACAAAGTCCCTTGATTTAGGGGGACGACGTGGTTGTGATCGCTAGGTAGTTGGATTTACAACTGCATGTGCAATCAGTGCCTATCACCACTAAAGTTGTTAGTTCGAACCCGCTCATGGCGAGGTGTACTCGATGCAACATTATGTGATACAGTTTGTCAGTGACTTGCGACAGGTCGGTAGTTTTCTCCGGGTACTCCGGTTTCCTCCACCAATAAAACTGCATTCCGATCTTTTGACCTTGAGCGTAACTAATGAAGGTTATTTTAGAAACGTGTCGTGTGCACTAAATTTGATATCTACGTTTGTTATTGTTACAAACGTTGATAAATTTAATGTCATTATGAAGTGAAGAACTAATATCTTAGTATCGTTACATTTATGTTTATTTACATTCACTTTTAATTAATTATTTCTTAATTATGAATATGTAATTAGCTCCCTGGTATTTCTCCTAATTGTCAGTACGTGATGTACATTGGGATGAATTCAAAATATTTGCCCACCACCACCCAAAATTTAAAAAAAAGGTAAAGCTTCGTACAACAAAATTGTCACATATTTTATAACAAGACAATTATTTATTAAATTTATGTCCTGGTTACATAGACAATTTGTACTTACGTCCACATCACATTTCCTTTGACATGTAAATAAACTGCTTGCAGCACTATAGTATAGAACACGTAGTAATATAAAGTGTTAACAGAGTTTTAAAAAAAACCAATCTGATACACGCATTATTTAATGCTAGAAACACATATTCACAGTAATTTATTAAATGTCATATTGTCTGAAATAGTCATCGATTTATTTCCGACAGGGTGAGGTCCTTGTAGGGAACGGTTAAATTAGTTCTTAAGGAAAGGTTAGTGGATGATTTTGTAACGACAAGTGAGCAATTTTCAGTTACATCATGACGACAACAAGTCAATTTATATTTTGAGGAGATGATGATGATTTCCACTTAGTACTAGAAAAACACATTCCACTTAGTACTAGAAAAACACATTCTACTTAGTACTAGAAAAACACATTCCACTTAGTACTAGAAAAACACATTCCACTTAGTACTAGAAAAACACATTCCACTTAGTACTAGAAAAACACATTCCACTTAGTACTAGAAAAACACATTCCACTTAGTACTAGAAAAACACATTCCGCTTAGTACTAGAAAAACACATTCCGCTTAGTACTAGAAAAAACATTCCGCTTAGTACTAGAAAAACACATTCCGCTTAGTACTAGAAAAACACATTCCACTTAGTACTAGAAAAACACATTCCGCTTAGTACTAGAAAAACACATTCCGCTTAGTACTAGAAAAACACATTCCGCTTAGTTTTTAATAATGCTATCTCATTGAATCAGTTGATTGCGAAGTACCATGTCGCACAAATTGGACACACTATCCAGACTTTCAAACTGACCAAGCAAATATCATTTACTCTTAATTGATGATGCTGTGCACTAAGCGGAGGAGGAACAAAATTCTATTTTATAGTATTTAGATTAAACCAATTAGTCTTATGATTTTGCACACTCGGTCCTATTTATTAAATTACGAGGGAGGGGGTAAACAATCATAGAAGAGTAATCAATAAAAGAAACTATGGATTGCATTTTATTAAATCGTCTTTTTCCTTAAATTCTGGGATGATGAACATTATAGCGTCTATAATTACATTATTGACCTACACTCTCCCCCGTGTCCCCGTGTAAAGATGTAGTTCTATTAGAGAAATTAAGTTGTTTAATACGGAAGCGTATTAGGGCCACATTGACACTTTTTTATTTGTATTTTTCACACTTTAATCTGTAAATTTTACACTTTAATCTGTAAAATTTATACTTTAATCTGTAAAATTTACACTTTAATCTGTAAAGTTTACACTTTAATCTGTAAAATTTACACTTTAATCTGTAAAATTTACACTTTAATCTGTAAATTTTACACTTTAATCTGTAAAATTTACACTTTAATCTGTAAAATTTACACTTTAATCTGTAAAATTCACACTTTAATCTGTAAATTTTACACTTTAATCTGTAAAATTTACACTTTAATCTGTAAAATGGTAACATGGGGCCTGCTTTACTAAAGGACTTACGACTTATGATCGGTCATAATTTGTATAGAATAATAGGGAGTTACAACCGAACTTAGGACTTACGACCTTTAGTAAAATGGGACACAAACTTGGCAGGAATGGTGTACGGGAGGACCTCTACAAACGATCCATTTTGGATTCTATTTGATGGAACAAGATGGCCACCAGAGCCAATCTTAGCTTCTGATTGGCCAATTTTCAAAATTTAACTTATCTGAAACCAGGCTCCAATGCTTTGAAACTTTATAGGATTGTTAACAACAATGGTTTCTCTAAGCTGTCAACTTTTAGAACTGCTCAGAAGGCTCCTGTTGCAGATGTGGTCATTCAAAGGTGTCATTGAAACCATGTGGGAAAACTCTTATTTCATAAAATCTCTACAATTTTGTTTGTTGCTGTTCCACTAATATTCATATACATCCCGGTTAGCGATTCAGGCTCCCAGGAGCCGCTTGTTAACATCTCAGTTATTATGACTTACAACCTTGAGCAAGTCATCCTTTTCTGTATCATATGCATAACACCATGATATGACCGTTCAGTTACAATGTTACGTACGGAAGCATGTTAGTACCATAGGTAGTTTTATTTTTAACTTGTTATAACAACTTAACTAACTTGTTATAACAACTTAGCTAACTTGTTAAAAGCAACTTAGCTAACTTGTTATAGCAACTTAGCTAACTTGTTATTATAACTTGGCTAACTTGTTATAACAACTT
Organism: Bathymodiolus brooksi; assembly: GCA_963680875.1. Lineage (NCBI taxonomy): Eukaryota > Metazoa > Mollusca > Bivalvia > Mytilida > Modiolidae > Bathymodiolus > Bathymodiolus brooksi. The sequence continues at coordinate 5,125,719 of OY804587.1, forward strand.
AATATCTTGTTATAACAACTTTTTATAATAACTTGTTATAACAACTTTTTATGATAACTTGTTATAACAACTTAGTTAACTTCATTTTATAAGGTCTTGAATTCTAACAAGAGTCTCCTAGGAGCCTGAATCGCTCACCTTGATTGAACATAGCCATGTCTGCCATGATGACAAGAATATTATATAAGCAATGAAAGAACCTTAGTGAACACGCTCATATACCACACGCACCCACATATTGAACACTCAAAAGGGACAACAGTTCAATGGAGCATAACTCCTGGAGAAATCAAGATATCAGAATTTCCAGTCAATATGCACATTTACATATTATGTCCTTACTAGCTACCAAGTTTCATAAATTTATGTTCTGTAGTTTCTGAGAGGTAGCGTTCACCAACTGTTTCGGTAGTTTATATTGCGAAATTTATAAGTTCGAAGGGGCATAATCCAGATAAAAAATGAAACTGCACGCGTTGTCGTGCTGTGATACCCCCACTCGCTCTACATAAGTTGATGTGTAGTAAAGTATTAGATCATAGTGGGACTTAACGTGGTGGAGAGGCATAAAGGAGTGTAAAGAGTGTTGAAATCAAAAGATGTGTATCCTCCCAGGGAAGTTGGCTAGTAAACGTTTGGAATGATGAAATTTGATGTATTACAGATTATTAGATATAAATATTATACATAGCTAATTAAGGAAATAATTTATAGCAGCAGCTCGTAAGGGAACATGAAAAGGGCTATAACTATCGCAAAAAACAACCATCCGTGAAATTGGTATAATATGCGCATGCTCAGATCATGGCCAATCAAGATACCAAATATGAATAAAATGCGACAAAAGACAAATGACTAGTTTACATATTATGTCCATAATAATTACCAAGTTCCATGAAATTCTGTTCAGTAGTTTCAGAAGTAGTGCTCACAAACTGAGTAGTAAATATTTTGAATTTTCTAAGTTCAAAGGGGCATAGCTCCTAGGAAAATAATTGGATAATAATTTCCTATCATTATGCACATCTACATATTATGTCCATAATAACTACCAAGTTTCAAGAAATTCCGTTCAGTAGTTTCAGAGAAGAAGCGATCACAAACTGTTTCAGTAGTATATATTTCGAATTTTCTAAGTTCAAAGGGGCATAACTCCTAGAAAAATACTACCATGTTTCAAGAAATTCCGTTCAATAGTTTTAGAGGAGAATCGCTCACAAAAACATTACCGATGGACTCTCGGACTGGTCAGAAACATTATACCCTCCGCAACTTCGTTGCGTGGGGTATATGAATTTCAACATACGAGCAATCTGACAAATTTGAGCTTGACACTCTTTTTAGCTCACCTGGCTGTAGCCAGGGTGATATTTTGCCATCGCTTTGCGTCCGGCGTCCGTCCATCCATCCGTCCGTCGTAAACTTTTCATTCAAAGATCTTCTCCTCTGAAACTATTGAGCCAATTAAAGCCAAACTTGGTCACAATGGTCCTTAGGTGGTCCCCTTTCAAAATTGTGTCCGGCAGGTCCGGGTCCAATACAAGATTTACAGATTAAAGTGTGAATTTTACAGATTAAAGTGTAAATTTTACAGATTAAAGTGTAAATTTTACAGATTAAAGTGTAAAATTTACAGATTAAAGTGTAAAATTTACAGATTAAAGTGTAAATTTTACAGATTAAAGTGTAAATTTTACAGATTAAAGTGTAAAATTTACAGATTAAAGTGTAAAATTTACAGATTAAAGTGTAAATCTTACAGATTAAAGTGTGAAAAATAAAAAATAGAAAAGTGTCAATGTGGCCCTAATACGCTTCCGTAGTTTAATGGTCGTGTACTGTAAATATATAAAATACCAACAATTATTGTCATCATGTCAAAACAATGTTTTAATTATGCTTTGTTTACTTCAACGAACAAAACATTATTAAAATTCAAATCAGGTCTATTTCAAAATTGTATTATTTTATTGGCCTAGTTTTTTTGTTTTTTTTTACATGTTACATAATTAAATCTTACTTAAACACGTTTGTCCTTGTATATACAAATTCCGGAATGTGTTTTCTTGCATACTAAATGAAGTCTAGTTTATTTTGAAAAGGAGATTCCTAATTTTATTAAACACTTTTTTGTATCTTTTTCCATTCCACGGAAATGAAAATTCACCCATTCGTCGTAGGTCCGTCTTGTGATAAAATCATACTAAAATTGTACCCGTTAATATCAGTTTTCTGAGATCAATAAAATGTTGGACATGGTTTAGTATATATATTTTTATCGATATTTACAGTTCCTAAATTAAGTAATTATTATTAAAACTAGATTTCTCCTCCCTCAGACATATGTGACCTTCGCCGGTTTCGGCTATCCTATTTAGGCCTTTTAGTTTTCGTGCTCGCAAAGACTTTTAAATTATTTGGCTTTCAAATATTTTAGTTTTCAGCGTACCTGCTGATTGTTATTACAGAAACGCGTCATGTGCACTTAATTTGATATTTACTTTTTTGTTAATTTAATAACGAGAACAATAAAACGCCTATATGTAACTTTTATTTTCTATATCTTGTTTAATGTATAAGACCTCTATTCTAATTGGCCATTTATACCTGGAAAATGTTCGTTTCGTACATTATTATCAACAATATATAATAAAACTTAAATAATTTCCTGATGACGCATGTCCATTTTATCATACCAACACATCCATAAAAGGTAAAAATAACTAAAATATAAATATATATCTATTTGCACATAAATTCGTCCCTTCTCACCGGCTGTCAAAAGTGTCAAAATGAACTGTAAGTTGAGTACTAAGATCGTCCGTCTGGTGTATTTTTAGAAGGATACAATAAATCATCCTAAAGGAAAATTAACGATTTGGTCAAAAAAAATTTATATTGTAAATATTTCGGTTATAGCTATGTTTTAATTATATATGTTCAGTACACGATATACAGTAGATGTACATGTACTTGGGGGCTATGGTTTTTCTCGAAGCCAGTAAAAAAATCACACGAAACAAAAATCATGTTATTTTTTTCTTAAACATGAACATTCAGTATTTCTTATTCAAATTTTACCGAAATTGCTTGTTTAAAACTGCAGGGTCAGATAATTAATTTGTTTGTATCTTTCAAGTCAAGATAGTTTTTTTTTCTTATAACATTTGGTGACAGAAGTTTATCAAGAATACCCCCATAGTGTCCTCTTACTGTGCATCATCAGATAAATGGATATTATACATATGACAGAAATTTTTTTATAAAGAATATAACAGAATATATGAGTTTAGTCCTTTTACAGTATATATCAATCGCGGATCCATTTTATGGCTTTTGAGTATAAATTTAGGCAAGGGGTTTTGCTGGTCACCTAGGTCCCATGCGAGTAAATGATATACATGTAGACCTGGAAGACTGTCGTAAGCGTCGGTGACCAAGAACCGAACCCTGTCGTAAGCGTCTTTGACCAAGAGCCGAACCCTGTCGTAAGCGTCTTTGACCAAGAGCCTAACCCTGTCGTAAGCGTCTTTGACCAAGAGCCGAACCCTGTCGTAAGCGTCGGTGACCAAGAGCCGAACCCTGTCGTAAGCGTCGGTGACCAAGAGCCGAACCCTGTCGTAAGCGTCGGTGACCAAGAGCCGAACCCTGTCGTAAGCGTCGGTCACCAAGAGCCGAACCCTGTCGTAAGCGTCGGTGACCAAGAGCCGAACCCTGTCGTAAGCGTCGGTGACCAAGAGCCGAACCCTGTCGTAAGCGTCGGTGACCAAGAGCCGAACATTGTCGTAAGCGTCGGTCACCAAGAGCCGAACCCTGTCGTAAGCGTCGGTGACCAAGAGCCGAACCCTGTCGTAAGCGTCGGTGACCAAGAGCCGAACCCTGTCGTAAGCGTCGGTGACCAAGAGCCGAACACTGTCGTAAGCGTCGGTGACCAAGAGCCGAACCATGTCGTAAGCGTCGGTGACCAAGAGCCGAACCATGTCGTAAGCGTCGGTGACCAAGTGAGAGGAGTAGATGATACACGTCATTGGTGTTTTAAGCCACTTTCAACAATATTTCTGTTTTTTATACCTTGTTGGTCAGTTTAATTGGTGGAGGAAGCACGCTAGAGTACCAAGAGAAAACCACAGCCACAAATCACTGACAAACGTTACACGTAATTTTGTGTTGAGTACACCTTGCCATGAACGCGAATCGAAATCACAGCTTTATACGAGTGAAATACAGAAATTGTAATTGATAAATAATATATTATTGTGCTTGTTTTCTCATGGATGAGGTAATTACATAATAAAGAAATTATGCATTAGGCGATGTAAAGATAAGTTTGTGTTGAAAGTGGTGTTAAGAACCCACAACCCAACACCAAGCAAAAATCTTTCAGTGGTGGAAGACCCGGAGAGAACCACCGACCATGGCCAAGCAACTATTAAACATTATCACTTCCGGCTATAATATACAAAGCCGGGCGCGAACCCACGCCGTATTGGTGATAGGCTTGTATGAGTTGTTAGGTAATCCAACTACTCAACTCATTGAGCCACCTGGGCCCTCCTCCGAATGATAATTTGATAAGTGAATCATATTTAAGTAAATAAAACATATTGTATGATGTAGACTTCGTCAAGCTGCGTAGCGAAGAAGAGTTTTGGTATTGTGGAGGTTCCCAAGACTCAGCACACAGAGCTGGCCAGCGTGTTGCCAAGTTTTTGATAGTGGGTGTCCTCTCGATGGGTGGTTGTCAGGTTGTAACAAGGAAAGCCTCACCGTGGACCATCGTGGGTAATGTGTGTGGACAGTGCCACACAATCTGCATGTTAAAGTTCTCGTTTGTAGATTTCGAAAAAGAGGAGGAACATTGTAGTCACTACTATAGATTACATTTGTCCCTTGCCAACTTTGTACACTTAACCAATGACAGTCTAAAGTGGTTTGCTCTGTTGTGCCATCCCTCCATCGTTTATCTGGTACATGTAGCCATCCCTCCATCGTTTATCTAGTACATGTAGCCATTCCTCCATCGTTTATCTAGTACATGTAGCCATCCCTCCATCTTTTATCTAGTACATGTAGCCATTCCTCCATCGTTTATCTAGTACATGTAGCCATCCCTCCATCGTTTATCTAGTACATGTAGCCATCCCTCCATCTTTTATCTAGTACATGTAGCCATTCCACCATCGTTTATCTAGTACATGTATTTAGATATTATTGAATTTGTTCACGTCCTACATATCAATAAAATAGTTGTCGCTGGACGTTAAGAAACAAACAAGGAAAACAAACAAAGAAGACGAAAACGAGTAGCGTACGATTCAGGATGCGGAACTCTTTTGTTTATATATAGGTACGATTTACTTTCGATACAATTGTTTTGAAGATATCAAAGGAGTAATCAGAAGCATTATCCAAGTTGATATTCTAAACATTATTGTTAATACTATCGGTGTATTGATTTTTTTTATCTTTCTAATCCACATTCTAGCTTTGATGAAATGAAATAAAAAGAACAAAGGTGTCGTACTAATAATAAAAGTACGATATTATACAGTACTAAATCATAGTATAAAGTACCCATATAGACATCCTAAAATCACTCGACGACATAAAAACACCTGTTTCATGTAAAAGGTCAATTATTTCGGACAAAGAAAGTTTTTTTCCATGTCAGTTCAGTAGCCTTTCAGGAAACAAATGTGATCAGGTAAAAAAGTTGTCACAAAAAAACGTTACATGTAATAAAGAGCCGTTTCTTGTATAAAGTAAATCACGAGGACTTAGATAACAGGACGATTAAGGTTAACATATTACCATTGGTTAAGTACATATCTCCTATTCTTACCGTGTTTTACCAGTTGGTTAAATTCGTAATATTTTTTAATCGCCACGGTGTTTAAATATCTACATAGCGGTCATTAATGACGGAAACTAGAAACTTAAAAATATTTATGATGTTTGGGTCAAAGGAAAAATAAATTATCTCCTCTCTCTCTCTAACTTTTATTTTAATTTGTCGATTGTCACAACCATTTTAAACGTTTTGACAAAAATCAAATCTCAATTTCAACCCAAAATATTACATTTACATGTATGACAACGAGGACCCGTAGCAGCTTTTTCCTTCTCAATTGCAATGTATTATACTAGATGTCTGTCCCACTAAAATGATACCTGTATAAAAACGACTATTTCTTAATAAAAACGCAGATAAATAATTTAGTTCACACGACGCGATTATGAAATAATCTTCCTCAGGTACGCTCATAGATAAAGGATTTGAAAGTTTTTGGTGGAATCCATGTTGCTCATCTTTTAAGTTTTCTGTTTTGTGTTTTTTGTGTTTTCTTTGTCTTCGTCCTGTGTCTTGTGTGCCCAATGTTGCCAGTGCCTGGATTGTCCATTCTTGATTGCCTCTTCGGATTTCTCTAACGTTGAATTATAAAATGTCAAGAAAAACCGAACGTCCTTAACGGGAAAGCCATCATATAATAATAATTGATTGTGATAGGGTTATTGGGTTTTTTCGCCACTTTCAGCATTCTTTAGCTATATTGTGACTACCAGATTTATTAAGGAAGGAAGTCTGGACAGACATAGCGAACTGACCGATAAAACTCAACATTGGATAGTGTCTGAATAACGTATCACTAACGACCACCCAGTCCCCTATAATAATAATGTGGTGTTTAACGATATTCAATGACTACGAACAAATTTAAATTAAACTTGAATAGGATACTCCTTAATAAAGACATATAGAATTCAACACCGGCAAAAGTGCAAGACAGGGAAATCTCCGACACCCTCGGGTAAGATTTCAATCGTTCGCTGACGGGGCTCCGAGTCAGCGAACGATTGAAATCTTACCCGAGGGTGTCGGAGATTTCCCTGTCTTGCACTTTTTACCGGTGTTTGATTTTATTTCTCATTTTTATCAGCTGTTTTTAGTTTCGTGTTTGTTTATGTACTTTTAGCAGATGATCATGTAAACAATGTGAGTTATTTCCCTTTCATGTCAATCAGTTGACATAAACTGTACAGCATGCATTTGCCGGTAAAACGCACGCGATTTTTTAGTCTGGCACTAGTGCAAGAAAAGAAAATCTCGCATCGCTAAAAATAGGAACTGGTCTGTCTCAAAAGTGAGAAATATATATCTACTTTAGTGGGCACTACGTGTCTCTGGAATAACCTTCATCAGGTACGGTCAAGGTCAAACGATCAGAAAGACAAACAAAAAACCCTTCATGACATTCTTTGACATCAGTACAAGAAATATACGCTGTTCGTAAGCCTATATATATTGAATAACAGTATGTTAATAAACGTCAGAGAAAACAGAAGGAACAATAAGAAATGGACAATCCTATGACACATTAGCACAAGATACAGAAGACATACAAAACAAAAACAAACAACAACAACACGGTGCCTATTCTTGTGTTAAGACGAGCTGCTAGAATGGGTAGCTATTTTGTTACCTTGGAATATATCTTTAGGTCGCTACTTTCAAAAACATGAAAGATCTTAATTTATTTACATAACAAATGTATTGATAGCGCAGTTATATAATCGGCAGATCTTGTTTGTTAGAAACCTTATCTTCCCAGCTAAATTTCTTTTAATGTTTATATATGATATAGGAATATGTCATTAGTTTCAAGAAAATTATATCAATAGGTCTGTATTTATATCAATAGGTCTGTATTTATATCAATAGGTGTGTATTTATATCAATAGGTGTGTATTTATATCAATAGGTCTGTATTTATATCAATAGGTCTGTATTTATATCAATAGGTCTGTATTTATATCAATAGGTCTGTATTTATATCAATAGGTCTTATCAATAGGTCTGTATTTATATCAATAGGTCTGTATTTATATGAAGTCCCAGCTGCACATCCCTATCATTACAACTATCCCCTCCCCCTCCAGGGACTGGATTATCCCACCACACACCCTTTTCCCTTTCCACATTTCAAGATGATTGCAAATGCTAAAAACTTTTCAAAATGGTTACATATGTCGTGCATCATGAATTGTTAATCATGAATTGTTAATCATGAATTGTTAATCAAGAATTGTTAATCATGCATTGTTAATCAAGAATTGTTAATCATGCATTGTTAATCATGAATTGTTAATCAAGAATTGTTAATCATGAATTGTTAATCAAGAATTGTTAATCATGCATTGTTAATCAAGAATTGTTAATCATGAATTGTCATTCATGAATTGTTAATCATGAATTGTTGTTTCGCTATAAGGAGTCTTCAGTGTAAAATTTAGGATTTCATACAAAATAACTCCTGTCTACAGAGAGAGGGGTTTGTCAATTTTTTTTATTAAGAAATGATGACAAAATAACACTTTCGAGAAAGTAGATTCCGTGTTAACAACAGCTACTTTAAAAATACACGAATGTTTCTGTATTACGAATCTTAAGCATCAATTTTTTTTATATATACTTTTTAATTAATATGTCAAAACTAATAAATTATTTTATATATTTTCCAGTTCTTATGTAATACATCTCAACACTGGCAACTCTCCAATTAAACAAACTATTAAAAGACAAGACGAGCTAGTAAAATGTCCACGAATCTTTAGGTTTCCACTTCTAGTTTATACAACCGGCCTTTTGGCGGCATATGTCTGTGATTCAACCAGTCAAAAATTAAAATTAGATATACAAGACAGAAATACCGCCCTAGATTTCCAGTAACACAATTTTATATATGTTGCATGAATAGAACTAATTGTGACAGAAGACTGTTTGACAGTCTTGTACTTTTTTATTGGTTTTGATGATAAATGAGAAGCTGTCTTTGATCAGATACCATATGACCCCGTCATCAAAGTCCTATCAGCACATGGACTTACATGGCGATATTAACACGGATTCATATTTCCTTCCTCAAGCTGTAATTTTTCTACTACGATAAGTTTGAAGATACCAAAGATATAATCAGAAGCCAATACTCAAAGAAGAATCGATAATACAATGGCCAAAAGGAAAGCAAAGACAAAAGGAGAAACATGATCTACAAAACACTCAATAGAAAACAAAAGATTGAGAAACAAGAATCCCACTATAAGCTGGGGTGAAATCAGATGACCAGGAAGGGTTAGCAGTTCATTCTTCCATTCAGTCATATATCGATAAAGACGCGAGACAATATAATTTTTTGGCTTAGTAAATGTGCCATTAGAATGATGTGGGTCATTCCAAAAAGTAATATAAAAATTAGATATGTCTCGACGTTTTTAAATCAACAAAAATACCTACTAGAAATCATGTAAAGTTAAACTGCCAGCTTTCTAGATATTATCTCCACACACAAACAAAACTGACCGCCATTGTGATATAGAATGAAAAACAAAGCATACCACACCGACAGTTCCACAATATAATAGAAAAATCGCAGAAACAGACGAAATTGATACCCAAAAAACACATATATATCAGCGCTCACTTTCTTGGCCTGGTACAGACATTTCAATAAAAAATGTCTCGTGGTTAATAAAAATGTAGATATCAAATTTAGTGCGCACGACGCCTTTCTGGAATAACCTTCAACAAGCACGCAAGTGTTATGGGCCAAAGCGAAATATTGTTGAAAGTGGCGTTAAATACCAATAATAATAATATAAATATTTGCTTCATGTTTTAAAGAATTGTGCTCATCAAATCTATTAACATTACAGAACCTTATTATTGAATCATGGGGGTTATTTATGCGTTTCAAGCTTCATTTTTTTGCCCAAAACTGTATAGAATTTCATGAAGAATAAAAATGTACATACAATTAAATTAAGATAAAAAAAAAATGCGAGACAATAAACTTTTTCGTAGTTTTGTTTTCACCAGATTTCCCAATCTCGTATCTACTTTGGCCCTCATACATAAATAAAAAGAAAACCCGGGATACTTAATCTTGGCCAAAATTACATTTCTTGGGGGGGGGGGGGGAGGGGGGGGGTTCAATCTCCATATATGTGGAGAGTTTTTCACGTGTATTGCTTTTCGCTGACCTTGAAAATAGCGAAGATAAAAGCACCGCAAATACTAATACTTTTACAGTATTCAAATATTTTTACGCCATTATACTTAATCAACGCATACATTCTAACTACAACTTACAAACATTATTCTCAGTATATTATCATGGTGACCAAGCAATATTTGTCACTATAATTTATATTATAATGTATCTTCAAATCGGCAATTTGCCACGAAACAACAACAATTGACCTATGCCTTACAAGCATCCAAAGAATTATGTCGCTTTATATTATAATAATTATTGCACTTACAAATTGTAGATCCATTTATATCAGTAATTAGCCAGATATATAATTATTCATTTTAATAATGTTTATTAAAGTAACCAGACTTTGGAAACAACGGAAAACAAGATGAAGGAAATAATTCTATACCTACTTTTTAAATTCATTCCTTATTTACATATTCTTTAATTTCAAAATTTACTTTCATGTTAAGGAATATTCAGGATAACTTGATTTCCATATTGTTTCGCTTTAAAATTTTACCGAAGACTTCAACAAAGATGAGGGACCATAGTAAGATTAGTTTAGATAAAATATACATGTATATTAATTAAAGAAATACTTACCAAATTATTTACACAAAATTAATAAAAACTATATAATTTGCAATCTCCTTAATTACAATCGATGAATAGTTAGGACACATGAAATTTCATAATCGAAATAGTTATCCAATTGCGAACTCCATTCTCCTTGTATACAGGTAAACCAAAGTGAGATTTCTGTTGTACGGTAAATGTGTACTCGGTTAATAAGTCATAAAAAGATATAAAGTGTCATCTTTTTTTACCTGGACACAATAGTTATTGTTTTAAGACTGGCTGCACAGTTGACATACATGTATTCCGTATATTTTCAGTGCTGAAGTTTGTTTAAACCTTATATGTGTGTTATTGTTTTAATTGACTATGCGTTGCAATGTATTGTCAACTGTCATAAGATCGCATAATTCAGAGAATTTATATTGATTTTTTATTAGTATTATTAATGGCTAATTATCATTATCAGAAAAATCCATTTACATGTATATATTTTGATATCAAAGTGGACATACGTTCTTTGACATGTCAGATAATTGTTATTAGGGACCGGACATTTAACTTTTAAAGGGGGGATTTTTTTTATGTGTTCATGGTACATTGTAATATGCAATGCATTATTTTGTATTATTTAGTGTCTTTGATGTTTAGCTATATATATATAATTTACACAAAAATCTCTAGATTAATTTCCGAACGTTGCGGTCTTGCGGCCTTCCTCAGCGGAAGTTTATTACATATATATGAAAAACAAACAACATGACGTTACAAAGGAGATAAAAGAGTTTATGACGTTGATTTCGCGGGATTTTGTTTATGAAAAGTCAATGTCGATCCAATTTTGTGTTTAGGCTCAAAAGTTTTAAGTTTTTTTATCCAAAGTGATTCCTTAGTTTCTCTGTAAATTTTGTCACCGTTTCCGGTTTTCTCAATTCCTATGACTTTGAAATTTTTAACGCAATGGTTTTTCTGACAAAAATGTTTTGCAACAGGATCTTCCACTTTCTGGGTTCTTATTTTTGAAAAATTCAATAGCATTCGTTGATAAAACTTATCACCAGTTTGTCCGACATAAATATTTTTTTCACATTCTGCACTTTTCCTAAACAAAATCCCGCGAAATCAACGTCATAAACTCTTTTATCTCCTTTGTAACGTCATGTTGTTTGTTTTTCATATATATGTAATACACTTCCGCTGAGGAAGGCCGCAAGGCCGCAACGTTCGGTAATTAATCTAGAGATTTTTGTGTAAATTATTTAGAGACTTTAAATATATAATTATATATATATATAATGATGATTTATATAAAAATGTATCTCATATGTATCTTAGTCGTGCCAACCGTTACAAGTAAAATATACTGCACAACCTGTCTATACATTTCCAATAACTGATGTTGATCTCCCTCAGAACATGTTTTTATATCTTATTGTTGTCTATTATATTCGTACCACGTATACTACAATGATATCCACTGAGCTATATATGATATTAAAACTGTGTTTACTACAATGATATCCACTGAGCTATATATGATATTAAAACTGTGTTTACTACAATGATATCCACTGAGCTATATATGATATTAAAACTGTGTTTACTACAATGATATCCACTGAACCATTTATATTATTAAAACTGTGTTTACTACAATGATATCCACTGAGCTATATATGATATTAAAACCACGTATACTACAATGATATCCACCGAGCCATTTATTATATTAAAACTGTGTTTACTACAATGGTACCCACTGAGCTATATATGATATTAAAACTGTGTTTACTACAATGATATCCACTGAGCTATATATGATATTAAAACTGTGTTTACTACAATGATATCCACTGAGCTATATATGATATTAAAACTGTGTTTACTACAATGATATCCACTGAGCCATTTATTATATTAAAACTGTGTTTACTACAATGATATCCACTGAGCTATATATGATATTAAAACTGTGTTTACTACAATGATATCCACTGAGCCATTTATTATATTAAAACTGTGTTTACTACAATGGTACCCACTGAGCTATATATGATATTAAAACTGTGTTTACTACAATGATATCCACTGAGCTATATATGATATTAAAACTGTGTTTACTACAATGATATCCACTGAGCCATTTATTATATTAAAACTGTGTTTACTACAATGGTACCCACTGAGCTATATATGATATTAAAACTGTGTTTACTACAATGATATCCACTGAGCCATTTATTATATTAAAATTGTGTTTACTACAATGGTATCCACTGAGCTATATATGATATTAAAACTGTGTTTACTACAATGATATCCACTGAGCCATTTATTATATTAAAACTGTGTTTACTACAATGGTACCCACTGAGCTATATATGATATTAAAACTGTGTTTACTACAATGATATCCACTGAGCCATTTATTATATTAAGACTGTGTTTACTACAATGGTACCCACTGAGCTATATATGATATTAAAACTGTGTTTACTACAATGATATCCACTGAGCCATTTATTATATTAAAACTGTGTTTACTACAATGGTACCCACTGAGCTATATATGATATTAAAACTGTGTTTACTACAATGATATCCACTGAGCCATTTATTATATTAAAACTGTGTTTACTACAATGGTACCCACTGAGCTATATATGATATTAAAACTGTGTTTACTACAATTATATCCACTGAGCTATATATGATATTAAAACTGTGTTTACTACAATGATATCCACTGAGCCATTTATTATATTAAAACTGTGTTTACTACAATGGTACCTACTGAGCTATATATGATATTAAAACTGTGTTTACTACAATGATATCCACTGAGCCATTTATTATAATAAAACTGTGTTTACTACAATGGTACCCACTGAGCTATATATGATATTAAAACTGTGTTTACTACAATGATATCCACTGAGCCATTTATTATATTAAAACTGTGTTTACTACAATGATATCCACTGAGCTATATATGATATTAAAACTGTGTTTACTACAATGATATCCACTGAGCCATTTATTATATTAAAACTGTGTTTACTACAATGATACCCACTGAGCTATATATGATATTAAAACTGTGTTTACTACAATGATATCCACTGAGCCATTTATTATATTAAAACTGTGTTTACTACAATGATATCCACTGAGCTATATATGATATTAAAACTGTGTTTACTACAATGGTACCCACTGAGCTATATATGATATTAAAACTGTGTTTACTACAATGATATCCACTGAGCCATTTATTATATTAAAACTGTGTTTACTACAATGGTACCCACTGAGCTATATATGATATTAAAACTGTGTTTACTACAATGATATCCACTGAGCCATTTATTATATTAAAACTGTGTTTACTACAATGGTACCCACTGAGCTATATATGATATTAAAACTGTGTTTACTACAATGATATCCACTGAGCCATTTATTATATTAAAACTGTGTTTACTACAATGGTACCCACTGAGCTATATATGATATTAAAACTGTGTTTATTACAATGATATCCACTGAGCCATTTATTATATTAAAACCACGTATACTACAATGATATCCACTGAGCTATATATGATATTAAAACTGTGTTTACTACAATGGCACCCACTGAACCATTTATATTATTAAAACCACGTATACTACAATGGTACCCACTGAGCCATTTATTATATTAAAACCACGTATACTACAATGGTACCCACTGAGCCATTTATTATATTAAAACCACGTATACTACAATGGTACCCACTGAGCCATTTATTATATTAAAACCACGTATACAACAATGGTACCTACTGAGCCATATATTATATTAAAACCACGTATACTACAATGGTACCCACTGAGCCATTTATTATATTAAAACCAAGTATACTACAATGGTACCCACTGAGCCATTTATTATATTAAAACCACGTATACTACAATGGTACCCACTGAGCCATTTATTATATTAAAACCACGTATACTACAATGGTACCCACTGAGCCATTTATTATATTAAAAACACGTATACAATGGTACCCACTGAGCCATTTATTATATTAAAACCACGTATACAACAATGGTACCCACTGAGCCATTTATTATATTAAAACCACGTATACTACAATGGTACCCACTGAGCCATTTATTATATTAAAACCACGTATACTACAATGGTACCCACTGAGCTATATATGATATTAAAACTGTGTTTACTACAATGGCACCCACTGAACCATTTATATTATTAAAACCACGTATACTACAATGGTACCCACTGAGCCATTTATTATATTAAAACCACGTATACTACAATGGTACCCACTGAGCCATTTATTATATTAAAACCACGTATACTACAATGGTACCCACTGAGCCATTTATTATATTAAAACCACGTATACTACAATGGTACTCACTGAGCCATTTATTATATTAAAACCACGTATACAACAATGGTACCCACTGAGCCATTTATTATATTAAAACCACGTATACTACAATGGTACCCACTGAGCCATTTATTATATTAAAACCACGTATACTACAATGGTACCCACTGAGCCATTTATTATATTAAAACCACGTATACTACAATGGTACCCACTGAGCCATTTATTATATTAAAACCACGTATACTACAATGGTACCCACTGAGCCATTTATTATATTAAAACCACGTATACAACAATGGTACCCACTGAGCCATTTATTATATTAAAACCACGTATACTACAATGGTACCCACTGAGCCATTTATTATATTAAAACCACGTATACTACAATGGTACCCACTGAGCTATATATGATATTAAAACTGTGTTTACTACAATGGCACCCACTGAACCATTTATATTATTAAAACCACGTATACTACAATGGTACCCACTGAGCCATTTATTATATTAAAACCACGTATACTACAATGGTACCCACTGAGCCATTTATTATATTAAAACCACGTATACTACAATGGTACCCACTGAGCCATTTATTATATTAAAACCACGTATACTACAATGGTACTCACTGAGCCATTTATTATATTAAAACCACGTATACAACAATGGTACCCACTGAGCCATTTATTATATTAAAACCACGTATACTACAATGGTACCCACTGAGCCATTTATTATATTAAAACCACGTATACTACAATGGTACCCACTGAGCCATTTATTATATTAAAACCACGTATACTACAATGGTACCCACTGAGCCATTTATTATATTAAAACCACGTATACTACAATGGTACCCACTGAGCCATTTATTATATTAAAACCACGTATACAACAATGGTACCCACTGAGCCATTTATTATATTAAAATCACGTATATTAAAATCTCGTGGGTTGCACATCGTTCAACGAAATTCTCGCTAATATCATTATTACATCAGAATCAATGAAACTCATTATAATGCCATGATTACATTAAAACCACCTATTCTTAAATGCAATACAATAAGGTCATGCTATTTTAAACGATAATTACGTACACATGGACACCGAATTGTCCATTGCGTATTTCTTGTTTGCTTAAATTAGCTTAGGTCAAATAATTGTGTCAATAACTCATCATTAATGGTAAAACATGCATATTTTCCTCTCTGAACCACGTTATACATCATAAAGAATCACATGTACACACCTCTGCAAAATAACAGGAAGATAAACCTACCAGAACCTCGCGGTATACATTATAGTTTATGATAAGTAAAACAATACTCATGTAATGACCGATTGACCCTTATTAATATCGACAATAAAATATATTGATAACAAGATTTTAATGCGTACAATCAATGTCACCTTTGACACGATAGATGGACAGTTACAATATATGTTAGTACTTTACAGTAGTGTGCTAGTATAGATAATGTATCATGTCTCTGCTTTTTGTTGGAAATTTCAAATACCTTTTTCTCGGACGAGCTGTAAGGGACCGACCATTTAACTTGCAGGGGGGTGGGGGGTTATGTTTTTTTGTTTCGTTCAGAAAATATTTTTCGGACAACACGAGAGTTAGAATACATGTATTTATTTTTTTTGTCGCGAATTTTTTTTCCAGAATTTAACATTAGGTTATATGTCAAAAACTTTTTTTTCCTCCACCAAAATCAGAATATATTTTTTTCAGCAACATTGGGAATCAGATTAATTTTTTGAAATCAAAGCGTCCACCCATATTTTTGTCTGTCTTTGCATGTGTACTTGAATGATGTTGATGTCGTATATATATATATATTGTTCACTCGAGGATGAACAACAAGACATTGAGAGGCTTCTTTCTGAATGAGAAGACGCGCTACTCCTTGTGCTATGTTTTTCTTTCTTTTATTTCCATATTAATTAAGAAATAATTCATGGCAGGCATAGAGTTGTGCAAATTTACACATGGGCTAGGCCTTTATATTCGAATTTTACCCCGAGCGATAGCAAGGGGTAAAATCTAAGAATATAAAGGCCCATCCCATGTGTAAATTTGCACAACTCTATGCCTGCCATGAATTATTTCGATTCTAATAGTACAAATACGGTATTTTTTAATCATTCGTGAACTGTATACACACGGCATTTGGTGGCTGTTCCATTTACCTCCTTCGGAAATTTTGAATTGATTTTGAATTATTTGTATTTGAACAAGATATTTTAAAACAAAGATATGGATGTTAACATGAAAAACATATTAATTGTGTATTTTCCAATATAGATTCGATTGAACAATTCCTGCGTAAAAATATTTTAAAAAAAGTCGGAGTTCATTCGTTCATCATTTCGTGCGCTAACAAAATAGCGGAGCGGAGTTGTCAAACATAATATCGAACACTTGAACAGTTGTTAATAATCGACAATTATTGTTAGATATGAAATAAAAAAAATAAATGCCAATGGAAAAAAAAGCTTGTATTGTTGACATAAAAAAAAATTTCGGAATAAATACTTAAGACAACCATCTATCGACTTTGACTTTTGTAATACATCGTCATCCTGTGACGTTGTTTACAAGGGACGCTGATTGACACAAGCTGGTTACTGATTTATTTTACGATTTTGTGAGCATTTTACTTGTTTGAGTAGCAAAATTCAAAATGCCATCAAATTGGAAAATATCAGTAACTTAATTACATCACCGTCCAGTTATCAATGTATACGTAGGAAAACATTAAGGTTAGTGCATTTTCCGGTTATTCATGGCCGACACATATCAATGGAATGTATCGCTGTGTGCGTACTGGGGATCCCCAAATGTAAATTTTCAAAACAAATGATAAAAAAATACTTAGTTACAGAATATTTATTTATAACTCAGGGGAAATTTTTATTTATTTTAAAGACTTTAAAAATACGCTATATGCCGGTAACGTTTATTTACACTCGGTCGTCACGGTAATTTCACAGCGGGATACACATGGAACAGCCAGATTTGTTGTGTACTGCACTTGCGCTAAATATAGAGTTGTTGAGTATTATCGTGTGTGCCGTTTTAGAGACGTCATATTAGAATTTGGTATATATCTGAAATATCGCTTACTTGATCTTGGGCCACAATAAATAAATTAAAGATCCTTATGAATTTCATACAAAAAGTAGACATCTGCATCGTTGTCCAGTTATTAATAAGACATATCTTTAGCGTATATGTCTTTCCTGGTGAACAAAATGGCCAATGCAGTCCTCCTTTTTTTGTGTGTTGTCCTATTATCATGTGTCTTTACGTTCTGAGTTCTGTGTTGTGATGTCCGTTACGATTCCCCCATTAAAACGATGTTGGGTTCGTTGTTTGTACTATGGCTCACGTCTTATACACCTTATTTGTCTTTGTTTTCCTATAGTGGTGTCCAACACATATTGTGTTTTGTTTTTGTTTTGTTTTTCTTCGTCTTGTGTGACATGTGATGCCAGTTTCTCTGGATTGTTCATTTTTGATTGCACCTTCCGTATTCTCTAGCGTTTATTTCCTGGTGAACAAAATGTTCAATGCATTCCTCCTTTTAATATTGTTATTTACTATTTTACTTTGTATTCATTTATGAAACCTTTAATAATGAAAAAAAGCTATGCATATATGGCAGTTAATATCGATTATTGGTATTTTTCATTTATTTTTATTTATTTCAGATCATTTCATTCAAAAGCCCTGCTATATAATTACCCTATGAAGTCCAGGGGAGCTACATAGGGGCCCCTGTGGTTTACATAACTCAATTTGACCAGGGAAAATATCAAAATGAGTAAAAAATATACACTCCCTTTTATTCATAAAATGAAAATTACAAACATACATGTACATTTAATTTAACAACATAATATCATCATTTTGTCTTCTCACAAAAGAGTTTGAGTTATCAATAATTAAATTAATAATTACGACCAATCCAGTCAATTAAAATTGTATTGGACAATCTTATTTTACCTATGATTTCTTACCCTTCAGTGCACCCCACTTATGTGTCGCCCTATTTATTAAATACGCAACAGTCACAGCAGCATGGTTTTGATGTGTTGAATAGGATAAGTATAGTGTATATTAAAAAGATGGATTTAATTCTATATAACTGGATTTACTTTTGTGTGCAGACAATGTAAGTACAGTTAATTATCGATAAGAACAATAAGAAGTTGATACAATTGTTAGCCTGGTAGTTGGAAACTAAAATATATAAACAATTTGCACATGTTACAGAAACTTCAGTTTGTGGGAGTGTCTATGTAATTATACCCGTGTACGAAATGAGTTCTTCAATTCTATAAATGTATCATCATCATAAATAGCAGATATAAACGACAATTCATTTTTTTAACAGATTAATCATTCTAATTTAGCTCATAGCCTTTTTCTGATATTTAACAACATTTCTTTCTTTCCAAATAAAATATTTTGTAGACAACAAAATAGTGTTAACAAACTTTGCAATTTTCTTCAAGTCTTTATAAAAAATTCCTAAACATATATTTTTTCAGATTTTTCCGCCAATATATTAAATTTTCTAAGAAAAAAGTAATTGAACTTATCAACAACTTCTATCCAGACACTGTCAACAAATTTACAATGTACAAATAAATGTAATAAAGTTTCCTTTTCTTAACAAAAATGACTAGATCCATTTAATGATAAACCCATATGTTGCAGTCTTTCCTCGGTATACACTATGTTATGTAAAAGTTTGAATTGTAGTTGTTTAGCTTTTCTATTAGCCCGGTTTGAATAAATTATAGCCCAGATAGATTTCCAGGGTAGTTCTGTGTCGAAGTGCATATCCCATTTGTTTTGACATATAGGAACGAAATTCGCCACAAAATAACCCTGAATTTCGTTCAAACGTAATTTACTGTTTTCTAATATTTTTTTGTTTTTATAAAACTGATACGAGTTTTTAATTCGAAATGGAAGATTGGGCTTTGTATTGAGTTCGACTGGTTCAGATTTGCCTTTGCATTTAGTTCGACTGGTTCAGATTTGCCTTTGTATTTAGTTCGACTGGTTCAGATTTGCCTTTGTATTTAGTTCGACTGGTTCAGATTTGCCTTTGTATTTAGTTCGACTGGTTCAGATTTGCCTTTGTATTTAGTTCGACTGGTTCAGATTTGCCTTTGCATTTAGTTCGACTGGTTCAGATTTGCCTTTGTATTTAGTTCGACTGGTTCAGATTTGCCTTTGTATTTAGTTCGACTGGTTCAGATTTGCCTTTGTATTTAGTTCGACTGGTTCAGATTTGCCTTTGTATTTAGTTCTACTGGTTCAGATTTGCCTTTGTATTTAGTTCGACTGGTTCAGATTTGCCTTTGTATTTAGTTCGACTGGTTCGGCCTTTGTATTTAGTTCGACTGGTTCAGATTTAAGCATACTTATTAATTCTTGCGGTGTGGCTTTCTTTATTCGGCTATGTTCTGAAATCCAATTTCTTCTATCATAAAGACTGTTGAATATTTCGGTAGAACTCTTAAAAAGATTTGTGTTGTCATTCCATATATCTTCAATTTTTTGCATACCACTTAAGCTAAATGAACTAAAAAATAAGGCATTACCGTCATAGCTAAATTTTGCAAATCCAAAAATGTTTTGATCCAAAATATCTTCCTTTGCATACAATGTTTGTGATGCTAAAAAGAAGAACCATGAATTTAAAAGTCTCTTGTAGTAATTAGATATCTTCAAGTTTCCGATATTTTTTACGTCAGAACATTTACACAAAAAAAGTCTGACGCGAATTTGTCATCTAGTTAATTAAGCCAACATTTCCCTATTGCATTCCGATTATCGGGATCTGAAGTGATAATGTTATGCATACTTTTAACTCTCTTCGACTTTATAATTTTTTAAATATTGACCATTCCCATTCCCCCTTTTTCTTTTGGTAGACAACATATATTTCTCTTAATTTGGTTTGTTTTCCCATCCCAAATAAAAGACCAGAGTAAATTATTAATTTCACGCTCGTATTTTTCGGGAATACCCCTCATTTCGATTTCGTACTCAATCAAAGATAGAACAAACGATTTTAGAATCAAAAATTTTCCCTCATACGTGAGATCTCTGGATTTCCAAACTTCCATGCAGCTTTTTATTTTCTTTATCTTTTCTAGTCAAATAGAATCAATATCGACATTACATCCATGTAATACACCAAGCGCTTTTATAGTTTTTTTTACCATTTTCACAGTTTTCCGGTTGTTGACTGATTTTGTCTGTTTATATAATTATGAGTTTTGACTTTCCCTTTGTAAGATTGTTCGGAGTTCGGTAATTTTGTTATTACCCTTATTTAATATTACGGAACCGTGGATTTTTATTTCGCCATTTACCCAAATACATTCCTACTGTTTTGTCTAAGTTCATCTTGGCGCCAGATGCTTTTTCATAAATATTCAATATTCTAAACGATTCCCCTATAGATTTTTCTGTTTTATTAATAACCTGAGAATCATCAGCAAACATATTCAACATAGCCTCCCTTCCTGTATGACCACTTCTGTGGGGTAGCTCAATCCCTTTTATACACGGATTCTGCCGAATGGATGCCTCCAAGGGCGGAGCAATATGTATAACATAGGTGCAATTGGACACCCTTGACGGATTGATCTAGTTATACTGACGGCTTGATCTAGTTATACTGACGGATTGATCTAGTTATACTGACGGCTTGATCTAGTTATACTGACGGCTTGATCTAGTTATACTGATGGCTTGATCTAGTTATACTGACGGCTTGATCTAGTTATACTGACGGCTTGATCTAGTTATACTTGACGGCTTGATCTAGTTATACTTGACGGCTTGATCTAGTTGTACTTGACGGCTTGATCTAGTTATACTGACGGCTTGATCTAGTTATACTGACGGCTTGATCTAGTTATACTTGACGGCTTGATCTAGTTATACTTGACGGCTTGATCTAGTTATACTTACGTAACGTGATGTAAAACCATTTGTGTGAATGCAGGTGTTTGCCTCTTTGAACAACATTTGAACCCATTCCCTAAAAACAGTACCAAAGCCAAATTTTTCCACACAAAAATTTATCCATTCCCACTCGGCCCTCGCCTTCTTCATTTTCTATTTCGGTATAATCTATAATGTCTTGTAATAATCTGTTTCCATCTAATATATTTCTCCCCTTAACGAACCCTTTTTGATCAGTATTTATAATTGTTGGTAACACCTTTCTTAATCTTTCTGCAAGTATTTTTGATATGATTTTATAATCTACATTTAGTAAAGTGATAGGTCGCCAGTTCCGAATATCTTCCCGTTCTCCCTTTTTAAACAAAAGTGTAATCATACCCCGGTATTGAGATTCACACAAACGTTTATCGCGAAAGATATCCTTTACCACAGATACAAAATCGTCTCCAATAAGGTACCAAAATAATTTATAGAATTCACTTGATATTCCATCGTCTCTCGGCGACTTATCTGGTTTTTGTAACTTAGCTGCATTAAAAATTTCGTAAATGCTTACCTCTTTATCACACATTTCCTTTTCCGTCTCATTTACTTTGGTTTCTAGATTACTGGTGAGATATTCGGCAGAGTCCCTGTCCCACCCATCGGATGTAAATAAATGTTGATAATACTTAATCTGCTCTTCTGAAATAGAGCTAATATCTTCCTTATAATTCGATTATTGGCATTAATGAAATGACAAGCATAAAAAAGCCACACTGATATATATATTTCGTTCCACGAACAAGCAATTTGCAACGTATTTTCTATTGGAAATTTTTCTTTGTATATTTAAATTTTTGTCATTTTGGGTAATTATAAATTAAATTAATTAAAATATAACGGATTGTAAAATCTGTGACTAAACGTATTTCAATGTTTTACCTATTCAAGTAAGACACTTACTTGAATGTTTTCGTATTTTTACCATATAGCCACTACTATATTTCATACGTTCACTTTGATAGTTTTACTTTTATAAAAACAGTTTGCCCTGAACGGGGTAAATAATTCAGAATTCTATGTTCATGAGCTAAGTAAAATATAAGTAAAATAGAATATATTAATTAAAACTGGGTTGCTATGAAAGCAACCAGTTCGACTTAATATCATGGATTTACAATGCAATTGTATAAATTTACTCTGGTATCTTAGCATTTTATGGATAATAAATTCTGTACCCAATCCTTCAACTTATTCAAAATGCGCTGTGCACACTAAATTAGCTATATACGTTTTTATTAATACATGCACCACCTTTAATGGTGTACTATTAGTCACCGATGATATTTTATAGCGAGCATCGCAAGATGCGAGCTAAACAGCAACATGTGTGTAAGGAGATGAATCAATATATACGATCAATACCAACTGGAAGTGGATTCTAAGCTTCAGCATAGAATGAACAATCGGAGTGAATCACCGGAAATAGCCTATTAATTTGAATAAAAAATAACTATCCAGTTTAAAAATAACAAATTTTTTTTTAGAAAGGAACCCGTACAGCTTCTTTACGCGAAACGATTAATTGATTTAAAAAATGGACAATCGTTAGACCTTCTTATTTCGCCCCTAAAAAAAGTCGTCCCCAATATATCTCGGCCCAAAAAATCTCCTTTGCAATGGAATTAACTGGGCAAGTCGAAATGGAGAACAAAGACAAATAATCAAGAATAATGAAGAAAAGAACCCAAAACTACTATTTGTACATGTACATGTCTATGCGTAGATGCGATGCTCGCCTGTAGGCTGTGCTTAATCCATATTACGTTTTAATTAATACATGCACCACCTTTGATGGTGGACTATTAGTCACCGATGATATTTTCCGATCAGTAGTCAATGCCCTCACTGACATAGTTAATTCGATATATTTATGTTTGAAATTTAGTTCCCAAATAATGTAATTTATTAATGTAAATCTCCTATTGTCGATATTGGCTAATTTGTTAAGCCCTTTTGTTTACTTCCCCCGCCCCCAAGAGACTTCCAAATATTTTGACTTGTGCGTACCTGATGATGGTTATTTCAGAACGCGTGGTGTGCACGAAATGAAATATATGTGCATACATTACAGACCATCTATAAACAAAACACAGAAAAAGTATTTTTTACGCTGGCTCGCTTCCTTTTCCACAAAGTTTTGTTCTATATGAAGCTACCACAGCGTGGACAAGTCGTTTGATACGTGTACACGACGTGCTCCACAGAATCAACCATTGAATTTCGTCTCATTATTGACCTTGAAAAGTTACTTAAATCCACTTTCCTCTTCTTCTTTGCTACATTTAATGGATAAAATACCCTTGCACATTTTAATTAATTTACAACTGTCGGGTAATATAGTATTGAAATTTAGACACCTCCCAAAACAAAATGTCATAAATTGTGGAAAGGAGGGAGAATTTAAAGATTTACAAGTTGAATATAAAGAAACATATTTCAGATCATATTTAATGTACATAGTTATAATTGTTAATTAATTGTAATGTCACTAAGATATTAGAACAATTTAGGTTAAAGCAACAAAGCTTCAGTGGTGGTCTTAGATACTTGCCGTTTTTCGCATAGTGAAATTTACCTCGACAAAAAAACTTTTTTCTTCAATTTCTTGAAGAAGAAAAAAATCAAAGATTTTATGTTATTTTGTGATTTTGATTAATTATTGGTTGCTAAGCGACCAGTAGCCAGGGGCCAATATTTCATGCACATTCAGGGCGAGAACAAGTTCAACATTATGTACATATCATACAAAAATGAGAGTGGATGGTGCATCGGGCACTGCAATGTTTGACTGCCACTGTAAGAAAAAAAAAAAACAAAAAAAAACGTAGATATCAAATTTAATGCGCACGATACGTTTCTGAAATTACCTTCCTCAAGTGACGCTCAAAATTACCTTCCTCAGGTACGCTCAAAATTACCTTCCTCAGGTACGCTCAAAATTACCTTCCTCAGGTACGCTCAAAATTACTTTCCTCAGGTACGCTCAAAATTACCTTCCTAAGGTACGCTCAAAATTACTTTCCTCAGGTACGCTCAAAATTACCTTCCTCAGGTACGCTCAAAATTACCTTCCTCAGGTACGCTCAAAATTACCTTCCTCAGGTACGCTCAAAATTACCTTCCTCAGGTACGCTCAAAATTACCTTCCTAAGGTACGCTCAAAATTACCTTCCTCAGGTGACGCTCAAAGTCGACAAATTGGAAAACCAAATATGTTTTCTTAAATCTTTTGGAGCAACAAAAACAAATGGTCTAAACAGGATAACTAAAATCTGCTAAGGTCATAAACATATAGATGGCTGGGAAAATATTTTGCCTTTTGTAGAGGCTACGGATTCAAAGCCCCTACATCATCTATGAGTTTAAAGTGATGCTTTTGTGGGAATTTACGTCTCTGATATTACATGTTATCATCCTTCCTTCGCGCTATATCTACCTACTGACTTCATAAGCAAAACTCGTATCAAAGTTTGCTTGAGCTGAGCCGGACTTATCAACTGTCAGCAGGAATTATCACCAAATTCTTTCAACATTTAAACGATAATTCCTGTGACGACGACAAAAGTAAATACAATTCGTCAATACCATTAGCTAGTTAACATTTCATTCTTTAAAACATAAATCAAATTAGGAACTGCAATATCAACGAACATCGTCCTACAAAAATGTACTTGACACAATTCTTGATAACCTCTGCTGGAAATATAGGGTCTAACACCGGGAGAGGTGCAAGATAGTAAAATCTGTGACACCCGAGGGTAAGATTTAAATCGTATCGGACGAGGCTTGTCCGAGTCCAATACGATTTAAATCTTACCCGAGGGTGTCAGAGATTTTACTATCTTGCACCTTTTACGGTGTTTGACACTTTTTCTCACCCCTTTCTACCGTGTCAATGTTTGTTTACTTGTTGTGTAGTTTGGTGCATTAATTTGCGAACCGTATCACAGCCGACAGGACCAAAATGCCACGTAATAAAATAAAACAAGGTTTTCATTTTACAACTTTAAAGAGGTTCAAAATAATAAAGTTAACAAACTTGTCATAGATTCTACAATAACAAAATCTTGCACCTTTTACGATGTTTGCCTCTTTTTCTCATCTCTTTAAATATTTGTTTACGTTGAGAAAATATAGAGTACTCTCCCTTGTTAGGTAACGTAAATAAAAACAATTGCCTCCCTTTGACCAACGTCAAATAAAAAAAATTACAAGCATTTATCGCTGTTGTAGTAGCATTTGTAATATATTTATAAATAAAATACATTGTATTTTATTGTATTTTATTGTGAAATACTGTCAAGACACTATAAATCGACAATTTAATTCAACAATGGAAAACAATTTTGCGGGAAAAACGGCGTGTAGCTTGTCTTACCCTGGAGCCGGGGTAAGATAGAAAAATCTTTCCCACCTAAACTAACGGACTACTTTATCCAAGGGGTGAGAAAAACGTTTTCTTTACGTCAGCATCAAGGTCGTGACGTTTGTTTTTTCTAAACCGGAACGAAATTGGTAAACAAAACCGCTAATGAAAATGGTGAATCACTTAGATTTTGATTATTTTAATTCATTGTCTTTGAACTATGCTTTTTTGTTAAATGTTCATCAAGTTACGTTATAAAATCCGCCATTTATTGTAATAACGAATGGTATATTTGCAAATTACTTACGAACTATCTTTTGAAACGTATTTGGCCTACATGAGTTAGTGAGGATAAATATTTTGAATCATGTGTTTTTTCCTACGAAAATACAAATATCGTAAACTATAGATGGACCATATATCCGTGTTTATGTTTGATTCAAGAATGATTAGCATGTCATCCGAATGTGAATATGATTGATATTGAAATTATCAGCCTGCTCGACAGAATATGAAATTTGCTACTCGTTCGCTTCACTCATTCACCAACAAGCTACTTATTATGGCTCAGCAGGCTGATATTTTCGGTATCAATCAATTCACATCCAGAAAACATATACTTAACAACAATGTAATAAACATTCAAAGTAGGAATACAGCTATATCATCTACATCATTGTCTTTTTAGCCGAGATCCGGCGAATTATATGTACTAGAAATAGCAATGTGTATCAAGTGCATACGCTCTATGTAATGAAAAGTTGTAATTACCCCACTACAAAGCAGACGGAAATATGCAATTTTGTGGAAGAAAGGACAGAATTTGTAAGATATTTCTCCTAACATTCTACTCGTCAAATCATTACACATTTTGAACATTTGACTTAAACTCTACTTCTGTTAAAATGTGACAGACATTGTGAGAACACGTCTTAAAATGAATTGATTAATCAGACAAGTCGGATACAAGTGAAAGGCGTAGACAAAATCGAAACCCTAACACACAAAAATACATGACCTCCCGCTTTCCTGGCTTGGCATAGACACTGTAATAAAAGGTGGAGTGGTTAAGCTAGTTTGATGGAGAGGTTAAGCTAGTTTGATGGAGAGGTTAAGCTAGTTTGATGGAGAGGTTAAGCTAGTTTGATGGAGGGGTTAAGCTAGTTTGATGGAGGGGTTAAGCTAGTTTGATGGAGGGGTTAAGCTAGTTTGATGGAGAGGCTAAGCCAGTTTGATGGAGGGGTTAAGCTAGTTTGATGGAGGGGTTAAGCTAGTTTGATGGAGAGGATAAGCTAGTTTGATGGAGAGGTTAAGCTAGTTTGATGGAGGGGTTAAGCTAGTTTGATGGAGAGGTTAAGCTAGTTTGATGGAGAGGTTAAGCTAGTTTGATGGAGGGGTTAAGCTAGTTTGATGGATAGGTTAAGCTAGTTTGATGGAGAGGTTAAGCTAGTTTGATGGAGGGGTTAAGCTAGTTTGATGGAGGGGTTAAGCTAGTTTGATGGAGAGGTTAAGCCAGTTTGATGGAGGGGTTAAGCTAGTTTGATGGAGGGGTTAAGCTAGTTTGATGGAGGGGCTAAGCTAGTTTGATGGAGAGGTTAAGCTAGTTTGATGGAGAGGTTAAGCTAGTTTGATGGAGAGGTTAAGTTAGTTTGATGGAGGTGTTAAGCTAGTTTGATGGAGGGGTTAAGCTAGTTTGATGGAGGGGTTAAGCTAGTTTGATGGAGGAGCTAAGCTAGTTTGATGGAGCGGTTAAGCTAGTTTGATGGAGGAGCTAAGCTAGTTTGATGGAGTGGTTAAGTTAGTTTGGTGGAGGTGTTAAGCTAGTTTGATGGAGCGGTTAAGCTAGTTTGATGGAGGGGTTAAGCTAGTTTGATGGAGGGGTTAAGCTAGTTTGATGGAGGGGTTAAACTAGTTTGATGGTTTGATGAAGGGGTTAAGCTAGTTTGATGGAGGGGTTAAGCTAGTTTGATGGAGAGGTTAAGCTAGTTTGATGGAGGGGTTAACCTATTTTGATGGAGGGGTTAAGCTAGCTTGATGGAGGGGTTAAGTTAGTTTGATGGAGGGGTTAAGGTAGTTTGATGGAGGGGTTAAGCTAGTTTGATGGAGGGGGTAAGCTAGTTTGATGGAGAGGTTAAGCTAGTTTGATGGAGGGACTAAGCTAGTTTGATGGAGGGGTTAAGCTAGTTTGATGGAGGGGTTAAGCTAATTTGATGGAGGGGTTAAACTAGTTTGATGGAGGGGTTAAGCTAGATTGATGGAGGGGTTAAGCTAGTTTGATGGAGGGGTTAAGCTAGTTTGATGGAGGGGTTAAGCTATTTTGATGGAGGGGTTAAGCTAGCTTGATGGAGGGGTTAAGCTAGTTTTATGGAGGTGTTAAGCTAGTTTGATGGAGGGGTTAAGATAGTTTGATGGAGGAGTTAAGCTAGTTTGATGGAGGGGTTAAGCTAGTTTGATGGAGGGGTTAAGCTAGTTTGATGGAGAGGTTAAGCCAGTTTGATGGAGGGGTTAAGCTAGTTTGATGGAGGGGTTAAGCTAGTTTGATGGAGGGGCTAAGCTAGTTTGATGGAAAGGTTAAGCTAGTTTGATGGAGAGGTTAAGCTAGTTTGATGGAGAGGTTAAGTTAGTTTGATGGAGGTGTTAAGCTAGTTTGATGGAGGGGTTAAGCTAGTTTGATGGAGGGGTTAAGCTAGTTTGATGGAGGAGCTAAGCTAGTTTGATGGAGCGGTTAAGCTAGTTTGATGGAGGAGCTAAGCTAGTTTGATGGAGTGGTTAAGTTAGTTTGGTGGAGGTGTTAAGCTAGTTTGATGGAGCGGTTAAGCTAGTTTGATGGAGGGGTTAAGCTAGTTTGATGGAGGGGTTAAGCTAGTTTGATGGAGGGGTTAAACTAGTTTGATGGAGGGGTTAAGCTAGTTTGATGGAGGGGTTAAGCTAGTTTGATGGAGAGGTTAAGCTAGTTTGATGGAGGGGTTAACCTATTTTGATGGAGGGGTTAAGCTAGCTTGATGGAGGGGTTAAGTTAGTTTGATGGAGGGGTTAAGGTAGTTTGATGGAGAGGTTAAGCTAGTTTGATGGAGGGGGTAAGCTAGTTTGATGGAGAGGTTAAGCTAGTTTGATGGAGGGACTAAGCTAGTTTGATGGAGGGGTTAAGCTAGTTTGATGGAGGGGTTAAGCTAATTTGATGGAGGGGTTAAACTAGTTTGATGGAGGGGTTAAGCTAGTTTGATGGAGGGGTTAAGCTAGTTTGATGGAGGGGTTAAGCTAGTTTGATGGAGGGGTTAAGCTATTTTGATGGAGGGGTTAAGCTAGCTTGATGGAGGGGTTAAGCTAGTTTTATGGAGGGGTTAAGCTAGTTTGATGGAGGGGTTAATATAGTTTGATGGAGGAGTTAAGCTAGTTTGATGGAGGGGTTAAGCTAGTTTGATGGAGGGGTTAAGCTAGTTTGATGGAGGGGTTAAGCTAGTTTGATGGAGGGGTTAAGCTAATTTGATGGAGGGGTTAAACTAGTTTGATGGAGGGGTTAAGCTAGTTTGATGGAGGGGTTAAGCTAGTTTGATGGAGGTGTTAAGCTAGTTTGATGGAGGGGTTAAGCTATTTTGATGGAGGGGTTAAGCTAGCTTGATGGAGGGGTTAAGCTAGTTTTATGGAGGGGTTAAGCTAGTTTGATGGAGGGGTTAAGCTAGTTTGATGGAGGGGTTAAGCTAGTTTGATGGAGGGGTTAAGCTAGTTCGATGGAGGGGTTAAGCTAGTTCGATGGAGGGGTTAAGCTAGTTTTATGGAGGGGTTAAGCTTGTTTGATGGAGGAGTTAAGCTAGTTTGATGGAGAGGTTAAGCTAGTTTGATGGAGGGGTTAAGCTAGTTTGATGGAGGGGTTAAGCTATTTTGATGGAGGGGTTAAGCTAGTTTGATGGAGGGGTTAAGCTAGTTTGATGGAGAGGTTAAGCTAGTTTGATGGAGTGGTTAAGCTAGTTTGATGGAGAGGTTAATCTAGTTTGATGGAGAGGTTAAGCTAGTTTGATGGAGAGGTTAAGCTAGTTTGATGGAGGGGTTAAGCTAGTTTGATGGAGTGGTTAAGCTAGTTTGATGGAGAGGTTAATCTAGTTTGATGGAGAGGTTAAGCTAGTTTGATGGAGGGGTTAAGCTAGTTTGATGGAGAGGCTAAGTCAGTTTGATGGAGGGGTTAAGCTAGTTTGA
This sequence comes from Bathymodiolus brooksi, assembly GCA_963680875.1. Classification (NCBI taxonomy): domain Eukaryota; kingdom Metazoa; phylum Mollusca; class Bivalvia; order Mytilida; family Modiolidae; genus Bathymodiolus; species Bathymodiolus brooksi. Next base: position 5,156,364 of record OY804587.1, read on the forward strand.
TGGAGGGGTTAAGCTAGTTTGATGGAGGGGTTAAGCTAGTTTGATGGAGAGGTTAAGCTAGTTTGATGGAGGGGTTAAGCTAGTTTGATGGAGAGGTTAAGCTAGTTTGATGGAGAGGTTAAGCTAGTTTGATGGAGGGGTTAAGCTAGTTTGATGGATAGGTTAAGCTAGTTTGATGGAGAGGTTAAGCTAGTTTGATGGAGGGGTTAAGCTAGTTTGATGGAGGGGTTAAGCTAGTTTGATGGAGAGGTTAAGCCAGTTTGATGGAGGGGTTAAGCTAGTTTGATGGAGGGGTTAAGCTAGTTTGATGGAGGGGCTAAGCTAGTTTGATGGAGAGGTTAAGCTAGTTTGATGGAGAGGTTAAGCTAGTTTGATGGAGAGGTTAAGTTAGTTTGATGGAGGTGTTAAGCTAGTTTGATGGAGGGGTTAAGCTAGTTTGATGGAGGGGTTAAGCTAGTTTGATGGAGGAGCTAAGCTAGTTTGATGGAGCGGTTAAGCTAGTTTGATGGAGGAGCTAAGCTAGTTTGATGGAGTGGTTAAGTTAGTTTGGTGGAGGTGTTAAGCTAGTTTGATGGAGCGGTTAAGCTAGTTTGATGGAGGGGTTAAGCTAGTTTGATGGAGGGGTTAAGCTAGTTTGATGGAGGGGTTAAACTAGTTTGATGGAGGGGTTAAGCTAGTTTGATGGAGGGGTTAAGCTAGTTTGATGGAGAGGTTAAGCTAGTTTGATGGAGGGGTTAACCTATTTTGATGGAGGGGTTAAGCTAGCTTGATGGAGGGGTTAAGTTAGTTTGATGGAGGGGTTAAGGTAGTTTGATGGAGGGGTTAAGCTAGTTTGATGGAGGGGGTAAGCTAGTTTGATGGAGAGGTTAAGCTAGTTTGATGGAGGGACTAAGCTAGTTTGATGGAGGGGTTAAGCTAGTTTGATGGAGGGGTTAAGCTAATTTGATGGAGGGGTTAAACTAGTTTGATGGAGGGGTTAAGCTAGTTTGATGGAGGGGTTAAGCTAGTTTGATGGAGGGGTTAAGCTAGTTTGATGGAGGGGTTAAGCTATTTTGATGGAGGGGTTAAGCTAGCTTGATGGAGGGGTTAAGCTAGTTTTATGGAGGTGTTAAGCTAGTTTGATGGAGGGGTTAAGATAGTTTGATGGAGGAGTTAAGCTAGTTTGATGGAGGGGTTAAGCTAGTTTGATGGAGGGGTTAAGCTAGTTTGATGGAGAGGTTAAGCCAGTTTGATGGAGGGGTTAAGCTAGTTTGATGGAGGGGTTAAGCTAGTTTGATGGAGGGGCTAAGCTAGTTTGATGGAGAGGTTAAGCTAGTTTGATGGAGAGGTTAAGCTAGTTTGATGGAGAGGTTAAGTTAGTTTGATGGAGGTGTTAAGCTAGTTTGATGGAGGGGTTAAGCTAGTTTGATGGAGGGGTTAAGCTAGTTTGATGGAGGAGCTAAGCTAGTTTGATGGAGCGGTTAAGCTAGTTTGATGGAGGAGCTAAGCTAGTTTGATGGAGTGGTTAAGTTAGTTTGGTGGAGGTGTTAAGCTAGTTTGATGGAGCGGTTAAGCTAGTTTGATGGAGGGGTTAAGCTAGTTTGATGGAGGGGTTAAGCTAGTTTGATGGAGGGGTTAAACTAGTTTGATGGAGGGGTTAAGCTAGTTTGATGGAGGGGTTAAGCTAGTTTGATGGAGAGGTTAAGCTAGTTTGATGGAGGGGTTAACCTATTTTGATGGAGGGGTTAAGCTAGCTTGATGGAGGGGTTAAGTTAGTTTGATGGAGGGGTTAAGGTAGTTTGATGGAGAGGTTAAGCTAGTTTGATGGAGGGGGTAAGCTAGTTTGATGGAGAGGTTAAGCTAGTTTGATGGAGGGACTAAGCTAGTTTGATGGAGGGGTTAAGCTAGTTTGATGGAGGGGTTAAGCTAATTTGATGGAGGGGTTAAACTAGTTTGATGGAGGGGTTAAGCTAGTTTGATGGAGGGGTTAAGCTAGTTTGATGGAGGGGTTAAGCTAGTTTGATGGAGGGGTTAAGCTATTTTGATGGAGGGGTTAAGCTAGCTTGATGGAGGGGTTAAGCTAGTTTTATGGAGGGGTTAAGCTAGTTTGATGGAGGGGTTAATATAGTTTGATGGAGGAGTTAAGCTAGTTTGATGGAGGGGTTAAGCTAGTTTGATGGAGGGGTTAAGCTAGTTTGATGGAGGGGTTAAGCTAGTTTGATGGAGGGGTTAAGCTAGTTTGATGGAGGGGTTAAGCTAATTTGATGGAGGGGTTAAACTAGTTTGATGGAGGGGTTAAGCTAGTTTGATGGAGGGGTTAAGCTAGTTTGATGGAGGTGTTAAGCTAGTTTGATGGAGGGGTTAAGCTATTTTGATGGAGGGGTTAAGCTAGCTTAATGGAGGGGTTAAGCTAGTTTTATGGAGGGGTTAAGCTAGTTTGATGGAGGGGTTAAGCTAGTTTGATGGAGGGGTTAAGCTAGTTTGATGGAGGGGTTAAGCTAGTTTGATGGAGGGGTTAAGCTAGTTCGATGGAGGGGTTAAGCTAGTTCGATGGAGGGGTTAAGCTAGTTTTATGGAGGGGTTAAGCTTGTTTGATGGAGGAGTTAAGCTAGTTTGATGGAGAGGTTAAGCTAGTTTGATGGAGGGGTTAAGCTAGTTTGATGGAGGGGTTAAGCTATTTTGATGGAGGGGTTAAGCTAGTTTGATGGAGGGGTTAAGCTAGTTTGATGGAGAGGTTAAGCTAGTTTGATGGAGTGGTTAAGCTAGTTTGATGGAGAGGTTAATCTAGTTTGATGGAGAGGTTAAGCTAGTTTGATGGAGAGGTTAAGCTAGTTTGATGGAGGGGTTAAGCTAGTTTGATGGAGTGGTTAAGCTAGTTTGATGGAGAGGTTAATCTAGTTTGATGGAGAGGTTAAGCTAGTTTGATGGAGTGGTTAAGCTAGTTTGATGGAGAGGTTAAGCTCGTTTGATGGAGAGGTTAAGCTAGTTTGATGGAGAGGTTAAGCTAGTTTGATGGAGTGGTTAAGCTAGTTTGATGGAGAGGTTAAGCTAATTTGATGGAGAGGTTAAGCTAGCTTGATGGAGAGGTTTAGCTAGTTTGATGGAGTGGTTAAGCTAGTTTGATGGAGAGGTTAAGCTAGTTTGATGGAGTGGTTAAGCTAGTTTGATGGAGTGGTTAAGCTAGTTAGATGGAGTGGTTAAGCTAGTTTGATGGAGAGGTTAAGCTAGTTTGATGGAGAGGTTAAGCTAGTTTGATGGAGTGGTTAAGCTAGTTTGATGGACCCAATGACTTAAGAAGAATGTAACGTATAGTAAAAGTTCCAGGCTGATCATCGTTGTTTGTATTATTGGCATTGTCAACACTACAACATTTAATAAAGGTTACAAAGATCATTGTGATGCAACTTGATACAGTAATGATCTATATTTTCAACGCCATATGTCGTGGTCTTTTTTCAATGATTTGTGGTGAGAAATTGTTTGTTCGTTTCGTTGATATTGGTAGAAATATTGACCATGTCACTGCTTAAACTTGCTGTTGATTAGCTGTTGAACAGCATGATAATCCAAACAATTTATCAATTACCACTCTAGTATCTATTTATACGTTCACCTGTCAGTCGGTAGACCAACGTTTGGAATGGCAGTGGATAGTTTGAAAACGTGATAATCTAAAAAAAATCAATAATTGAAACCACTTTGGTATCTAATTGTATCTATTAATGTTGCTAGACTAACAAAGATAATGGATGTGGAGTACCCGGGAAAAAACAACTCGCCTACCGCAAGTCACTGACAAACTTTACCACATAATGTTGTATCGAGTACACCTCCACTGAGTGGGATTCGAACTCACGTTAGCGGTGATAGGCACTGATTGCATAGATAGTTGTAAATCCAATTAACATGCAGGGCCCGGGTGGCTCAATGAGTTAGGTAGTTGGATTACCGAACAACCCATACAAGCCTATCACCAATACGGCGTGGGATCGCGCCCGGCTTTGTAGATTACAAGAAAGGGTGCACTCGACTCGCAGCCGCAAGTGGTAAAGTTAACCAGTTGCTTGCCCATGGTCGGTGGTTCTCTCCGGCTTCTTCAACCACTAAAACTGGTCGCAATGATATAGCTGAAATATTGCTGAAAATGGCGTTAAAAACAATAAATCAATCAACCAATTATCATTCGATCAAGAGTACCACGCCCTCATCAATAATTGAGACCACTCCGGTATCTGTAATATTTATCTGTCAGTCGACAGACTTACGTCGAGAATGCACTAGGAGTGGATAATTTGAAAAATGCAATTTTATCCTTTATAACAAAAAAGAAATGTCAGGTAAATATTACGTAACGCTAATGGTCCTTTCTTTTATTTCATAATATATAATGACATGCCAAGGTACACCTATACCGGGTCTTATATATAATATACATTACAATAATGTAGCTTACTTGTTGATAAAATCAAACTGTCAATCACTCAATTATTTATTTGTAAATGTCATCAACATCACAGATCATAATAAATAATGGTCCTTTATTTTATTTCATAATATATAATGACATGCCAAGGTACACCTATACCGGGTCTTATATATAATATACATTACAATAATGTAGCTTACTTGTTGATAAAATCAAACTGTCAATCACTCAATTATTTATTTGTAAATGTCATCAACATCACAGATCATAATAAACACTGACAAATTAATAAGCACAAAGCCTACTAATTACTGTATATACCCTAGGGGGAACTATCTATACAGGCAGTATATTATTTATTTGGACTTTTATCATTATGTTAGCATTAAGACACGTGCTTTTTAAATGTTGCACTTTAAAAACAAATCCAAAAAATTCCAAATTTTTGTAGGCGTTGTGGATGATATAACTCAGTTATTATATTCCTCCTGCAAATTATTCATCAAGGGAAACCTGTCTCCCGTTTCACAAAAGGTCGTAAATCGTAAACTTGGTCGTACGACCGTCTTTACGATTTACGACCGTTTCACAAAACTTACCGACTTCCGATATACGACATTTTTTGGTCGCAAATTACCGACTGGGTCGGAGCAGTTGTAAATCGTAAATCGTAAAAATAAACGTTGAAAGTACATAATTACAATGAGGAGTCATGCTATTCCATCACTTCTGCAGATTGACAACTTGTTAATATCATATCCAAAATAAAATGTATCTCCCTTTCCGGTGTGTATAAAATTCAAATCGATTGACGTATTGGAATTTCCGCATAAGTCATATTTACAAAAAACAATTTTTTTTGTGTTTATGTCGTTGTTAAAAAGAAACTATTGGTTATAAGTTGGTTATTGGTTTTCCGTAAATAAAGAAGAAGAGTCTTTCAAAATAAACAATGCAATTTTACTAAATAACATCTACCTCTTTTACTCTTTATTGCAAGGAAATCTATCCAGACACATAAAAAACGGCGGCAATGTGCGCTTCCTAAAACGTAATAATGAAATATAAAGGTGGATTTATACTCCGGGTGTGACAACGATGCGACGAGCAATACAATTGTTGCGAACAAGAAGCGATACTATTGCGAAATCATTGCTTTTTTGTCGCGTCGCTACTATCGTTTTTAGTTCGTGTTGCCTATTGATTTTGATAATATTCAGTTTTTATGATTTCAGATGGCAATTACTCAGCGACGGTAGCGATATCGCTAGAAAGTTAAAATAATTTCAACTCTGCTGCGACAGCTAGCGATGATCCTTGCGACGAAAATGTTCGCTAGCGATGGTCAGCGATGACGTGCGTTGTCGCTGCGATGGGGTAGCGATGTTGAAAGCGACATCGTAAATCCGTTGCATCGCTGTCGCACCCGGAGCATAAACCCAGCTTTATATAAGGAAAAATCTCAGTGACAGGATACTTTTTGGCACGCATGCAATTGCATGCATGCAGATTTTGACTGGCCAAGAAAAAAAACACACTGAATGCGTGCTACAATGTTCAATTTCTTGGCAGTATTTGGCATCAAAATTACAAAAAGTCCAAGAATTCCAAAGCGGAAAGTCGATATATCATGAAATTTTAAAGGGATATTCCATTAGTTTTAGTTGAAACTATTCATAGACGTTATATTCATAGAAAATACTGAGATGTGAAATAAATGTCCATGAGAAAACGATCTACTGAAATGTATCGTGGTCACTCCCGGGTGTACGGGACAGACGAGTATTTTGAAAGTGGGGGGGGGCGCAACATATATTTTACCTCCAAATATAGGGGACAACAACGCATTTTTTTCATTGTTTTCTCAAAAAGTTCCGCTGTATAGGAATCGTACCCGCGAGTCAAGCATATTCGTCTCAACTAGAAGTTACCTAAAGCGAATAACTACATATATTCACTAAGTATTAAAGTTGGCTCTGCGTTATGACCCGATATGGTGGTTTCAATTTTTGAAACCTATTGATATAGGAAAATATAAAAAAAAATATGCTTATATGCTATTTTGTCCAAGTCAACGTTTTGCCATATATTAAAAACCTGTAATCAATCATGTAAATCAACTCGTGCAAAATACATGCAACTGTACAAATGTACATGTATTAAACATTTGAAAAGTTTCATTTGAATCCGCTATAAAATGTTTTTTTTAGAAAAATCATAGCTAAATCTGACCGAAGTTAATATATTATTAGGTTAAATATATGATGCCTGATGTGGGGCAAAGGGGTCAACAAAGGGGCGGACTAGAATTTTGCAAAAATTACCAATAACAGTCATTGGGAAATATTTGTATCATGGCAGGTGAGGGATGAGTGAACTTTCTCTTTATTATTGTTGAATTTTCTGTCATCAACCTTATCAAAGCAGATACTTTCTCCTTATTCCACCGCAGAGCTATCCCTGAGAAAGGAGCCTCCACTTTGAAACTTTCGTCTTCTACTTTCTTAGGGTGTCGCGTGATTTGTATCTACATAGAACAATAAAATAATTACATTTAATATTTGTATCTACATAGACCAATAAAATAACTATATTTAATAAGAAAATAAATTATCTGATAGGTGCGCGGCCCGGGTAAATTGATCGATTTTCGTACCTCCGCACAAAAAAGACGTCATAACCACAAATCGTAAATCGTACAAAAAAAATCCGACAAGTTTTGTGAAACGGTCGCAAACTTAGTCGGTAAGTGGTCGTATGATAAATCGGTAATCGTACGATTTACTATCTTTTGTGAAGCGGGGCCCTGACCATTGTAATGAAAATACAACTTTTCAGTAATTATAAAACTGGTATAACATTGGGGTCATACTAATATCTAACCACCATATTTGTGTTTTGTTACTTACTACTAAAGTAGTCAAGGTGTATTTACATGTTTTAGATTTCCGTCTACAAAGTGGCAAAACAAATCTGAATTATTAGCCTTATTAATACATGGTATAAGACGAGCTTGAAGGTATAAGACGAGCTTGAAGGTATAAGACGAGTTTGAAGGTATAAGACGAGCTTGAAGGTATAAGACGAGTTTGAAGGTATAAGACGAGCTTGAAGGTATAAGACGAGTTTGAAGGTATAAGACGAGCTTGAAGGTATATGACGAGTTTTAAGGTATAAGACGAGTTTGAAGGTATAAGACGAGCTTGAAGGTATAAGACGAGTTTGAAGGTATAAGACGAGCTTGAAGGTATATGACGAGTTTTAAGATATAAGACGAGTTTGAAGGTATAAGACGAGTTTGAAGGTATAAGACGAGTTTGAAGGTATAAGACGAGCTTGAAGATATAAGACGAGCTTGAAGATATAAGACGAGTTTGAAGGTATAAGACGAGTTTGAAGGTATAAGACGAGTTTGAAGATATAGGACGAGTTTGAAGGTATAAGACGAGCTTGAAGGTATAAGACGAGTTTGAAGGTATAAGACGAGTTTGAAGGTATAAGACGAGTTTGAAGGTATAAGACGAGCTTGAAGGTATAAGACGAGCTTGAAGATATAAGACGAGCTTGAAGGTATAAGACGAGTTTGAAGGTATAAGACGAGTTTGAAGGTATAAGACGAGCTTGAAGGTATAAGACGAGTTTGAAGGTATAAGACGAGCTTGAAGGTATAAGACGAGTTTGAAGGTATAAGACGAGTTTGAAGGTATAAGACGAGCTTGGAGGTATAAGACGAGCTTGAAGGTATAAGACGAGCTTGAAGGTATAAGACGAGCTTGAAGGTATAAGACGAGCTTGAAGGTATAAGACGAGCTTGAAGGTATAAGACGAGCTTGAAGGTATAAGACGAGTTTGAAGGTATAAGACGAGCTTGAAGGTATAAAACGAGCTTGAAGGTATAAGACGAGCTTGAAGATATAAGACGAGTTTGAAGGTATAAGACGAGTTTGAAGGTATAAGACGAGCTTGAAGGTATAAGACGAGCTTGAAGGTATAAGACGTGTTTGAAGGTATAAGACGAGTTTGAAGGTATAAGACGAGTTTGAAGATATAAGACGAGTTTGAAGATATAAGACGAGTTTGAAGGTATAAGACGAGCTTGAAGGTATAAGACGAGTTTGAAGGTATAAGACGAGTTTGAAGGTATAAGACGAGCTTGAAGGTATAAGACGAGCTTGAAGATATAAGACGAGTTTGAAGGTATAAGACGAGCTTGAAGGTATAAGACGAGCTTGAAGGTATAAGACGAGCTTGAAGGTATAAGACGAGTTTGAAGGTATAAGACGAGCTTGAAGGTATAAAACGAGCTTGAAGGTATAATACGAGCTTGAAGGTATAAGACGAGCTTGAAGGTATAAGACGATTTTGAAGGTATAAGACGAGCTTGAAGGTATAAAACGAGCTTGAAGGTATAAGACGAGCTTGAAGGTATAAGACGAGCTTGAAGGTATAAGACGAGCTTGAAGGTATAAGACGAGTTTGAAGGTATAAGACGAGTTTGAAGGTATAAGACGAGCTTGAAGGTATAAGACGAGTTTGAAGGTATAAGACGAGTTTGAAGGTATAAGACGAGTTTGAAGGTATAAGACGGGTTTGAAGGTATAAGACGAGTTTGAAGGTATAAGACGAGCTTGAAGATATAAGACGAGTTTGAAGGTATAAGACGAGCTTGAAGGTATAAAACGAGCTTGAAGGTATAAGACGAGCTTGAAGATATAAGACGAGTTTGAAGGTATAAGACGAGTTTGAAGGTATAAGACGAGTTTGAAGGTATAAGACGAGCTTGAAGGTATAAGACGAGTTTGAAGGTATAAGACGAGCTTGAAGGTATAAAACGAGCTTGAAGGTATAAGACGAGCTTGAAGATATAAGACGAGTTTGAAGGTATAAGACGAGTTTGAAGGTATAAGACGAGTTTGAAGGTATAAGACGAGTTTGAAGGTATAAGACGGGTTTGAAGGTATAAGACGAGTTTGAAGGTATAAGACGAGTTTGAAGGTATAAGACGAGCTTGAAGGTATAAGACGTGTTTGAAGGTATAAGACGAGCTTGAAGATATAAGACGAGTTTGAAGGTATAAGACGAGCTTGAAGATATAAGACGGGCTTGAAGGTATATGACGAGTTTGAAGGTATAAGACGTGTTTAAAGGTATAAGACGAGTTTGAAGGTATAAGACGAGCTTTAAGGTTTAAGACGAGTTTGAAGGTATAAGACGAGCTTGAAGGTATAAGACGAGCTTGAAGGTATAAGACGAGCTTGAAGGTATAAGACGAGTTTGAAGGTATAAGACGAGTTTGAAGGTATAAGACGAGCTTGAAGGTATAAGACGAGTTTGAAGGTATAAGACGAGCTTGAAGGTATAAGACGAGTTTGAAGATATAAGACGAGTTTGAAGGTATAAGACGAGTTTGAAGGTATAAGACGAGCTTGAAGGTATAAGACGAGTTTGAAGGTATAAGACGAGTTTGAAGGTATAAGACGAGCTTGAAGGTATAAGACGAGCTTGAAGGTATAAGACGAGCTTGAAGGTATAAGACGAGTTTGAAGGTATAAGACGAGCTTGAAGGTATAAAACGAGCTTGAAGGTATAAGACGAGCTTGAAGATATAAGACGAGTTTGAAGGTATAAGACGAGTTTGAAGGTATAAGACGAGTTTGAAGGTATAAGACGAGTTTGAAGGTATAAGACAGGTTTGAAGGTATAAGACGAGTTTGAAGGTATAAGACGAGTTTGAAGGTATAAGACGAGCTTGAAGGTATAAGACGTGTTTGAAGGTATAAGACGAGCTTGAAGGTATAAGACGAGTTTGAAGGTATAAGACGAGCTTGAAGGTATAAGACGAGCTTGAAGGTATAAGACGAGTTTGAAGATATAAGACGAGTTTGAAGGTATAAGACGAGTTTGAAGGTATAAGACGAGTTTGAAGGTATAAGACGAGCATGAAGATATAAGACGAGCTTGACGGTATAAGACGAGCTTGAAGGTATAAGACGAGCTTGAAGGTATAAGACGAGTTTGAAGGTATAAGACGAGTTTGAAGGTATAAGACGAGTTTGAAGATATAAGAAGAGTTTGAAGGTATAAGACGAGTTTGAAGGTATAAGACGAGTTTGAAGGTATAAGACGAGTTTGAAGGTATAAGACGAGTTTGAAGGTATAAGACTAGCTTGAAGGTATAAGACGAGCTTGAAGATATAAGACGAGTTTGAAGGTATAAGACGAGCTTGAAGATATAGGACGAGTTTGAAGGTATAAGACGAGCTTGAAGGTATAAGACGAGTTTGAAGGTATAAGACGAGCTTGAAGGTATAAGACGAGCTTGAAGGTATAAGACGAGCTTGAAGGTATCAGACGAGTTTGAAGGTATAAGACGAGCTTGAAGGTATAAGACGAGCTTGAAGATATAAGACGAGCTTGACGGTATAAGACGAGCTTGAAGGTATAAGACGAGCTTGAAGGTATAAGACGAGCTTGAAGATATAAGACGAGTTTGAAGGTATAAGACGAGTTTGAAGGTATAAGACGAGCTTGAAGGTATAAGACGAGCTTGAAGGTATAAGACGTGTTTGAAGGTATAAGACGAGTTTGAAGGTATAAGACGAGTTTGAAGATATAAGACGAGTTTGAAGATATAAGACGAGTTTGAAGGTATAAGACGAGCTTGAAGGTATAAGACGAGTTTGAAGGTATAAGACGAGTTTGAAGGTATAAGACGAGCTTGAAGGTATAAGACGAGCTTGAAGATATAAGACGAGTTTGAAGGTATAAGACGAGCTTGAAGGTATAAGACGAGCTTGAAGGTATAAGACGAGCTTGAAGGTATAAGACGAGTTTGAAGGTATAAGACGAGCTTGAAGGTATAAAACGAGCTTGAAGGTATAAGACGAGCTTGAAGGTATAAGACGAGCTTGAAGGTATAAGACGATTTTGAAGGTATAAGACGAGCTTGAAGGTATAAAACGAGCTTGAAGGTATAAGACGAGCTTGAAGGTATAAGACGAGCTTGAAGGTATAAGACGAGCTTGAAGGTATAAGACGAGTTTGAAGGTATAAGACGAGTTTGAAGGTATAAGACGAGCTTGAAGGTATAAGACGAGTTTGAAGGTATAAGACGAGTTTGAAGGTATAAGACGAGTTTGAAGGTATAAGACGGGTTTGAAGGTATAAGACGAGTTTGAAGGTATAAGACGAGCTTGAAGATATAAGACGAGTTTGAAGGTATAAGACGAGCTTGAAGGTATAAAACGAGCTTGAAGGTATAAGACGAGCTTGAAGATATAAGACGAGTTTGAAGGTATAAGACGAGTTTGAAGGTATAAGACGAGTTTGAAGGTATAAGACGAGCTTGAAGGTATAAGACGAGCTTGAAGGTATAAAACGAGCTTGAAGGTATAAGACGAGCTTGAAGATATAAGACGAGTTTGAAGGTATAAGACGAGTTTGAAGGTATAAGACGAGTTTGAAGGTATAAGACGAGTTTGAAGGTATAAGACGGGTTTGAAGGTATAAGACGAGTTTGAAGGTATAAGACGAGTTTGAAGGTATAAGACGAGCTTGAAGGTATAAGACGTGTTTGAAGGTATAAGACGAGCTTGAAGATATAAGACGAGTTTGAAGGTATAAGACGAGCTTGAAGATATAAGACGGGCTTGAAGGTATATGACGAGTTTGAAGATATAAGACGTGTTTAAAGGTATAAGACGAGTTTGAAGGTATAAGACGAGCTTTAAGGTTTAAGACGAGTTTGAAGGTATAAGACGAGCTTGAAGGTATAAGACGAGCTTGAAGGTATAAGACGAGCTTGAAGGTATAAGACGAGTTTGAAGGTATAAGACGAGTTTGAAGGTATAAGACGAGCTTGAAGGTATAAGACGAGTTTGAAGGTATAAGACGAGCTTGAAGGTATAAGACGAGTTTGAAGATATAAGACGAGTTTGAAGGTATAAGACGAGTTTGAAGGTATAAGACGAGCTTGAAGGTATAAGACGAGTTTGAAGGTATAAGACGAGTTTGAAGGTATAAGACGAGCTTGAAGGTATAAGAAGAGCTTGAAGATATAAGACGAGTTTGAAGGTATAAGACGAGCTTGAAGGTATAAGACGAGCTTGAAGGTATAAGACGAGCTTGAAGGTATAAGACGAGTTTGAAGGTATAAGACGAGCTTGAAGGTATAAAACGAGCTTGAAGGTATAAGACGAGCTTGAAGATATAAGACGAGTTTGAAGGTATAAGACGAGTTTGAAGGTATAAGACGAGTTTGAAGGTATAAGACGAGTTTGAAGGTATAAGACAGGTTTGAAGGTATAAGACGAGTTTGAAGGTATAAGACGAGTTTGAAGGTATAAGACGAGCTTGAAGGTATAAGACGTGTTTGAAGGTATAAGACGAGCTTGAAGGTATAAGACGAGTTTGAAGGTATAAGACGAGCTTGAAGGTATAAGACGAGCTTGAAGGTATAAGACGAGTTTGAAGATATAAGACGAGTTTGAAGGTATAAGACGAGTTTGAAGGTATAAGACGAGTTTGAAGGTATAAGACGAGCATGAAGATATAAGACGAGCTTGACGGTATAAGACGAGCTTGAAGGTATAAGACGAGCTTGAAGGTATAAGACGAGTTTGAAGGTATAAGACGAGTTTGAAGGTATAAGACGAGTTTGAAGATATAAGAAGAGTTTGAAGGTATAAGACGAGTTTGAAGGTATAAGACGAGTTTGAAGGTATAAGACGAGTTTGAAGGTATAAGACGAGTTTGAAGGTATAAGACTAGCTTGAAGGTATAAGACGAGCTTGAAGATATAAGACGAGTTTGAAGGTATAAGACGAGTTTGAAGGTATAAGACGAGCTTGAAGATATAGGACGAGTTTGAAGGTATAAGACGAGCTTGAAGGTATAAGACGAGTTTGAAGGTATAAGACGAGCTTGAAGGTATAAGACGAGCTTGAAGGTATAAGACGAGCTTGAAGGTATCAGACGAGTTTGAAGGTATAAGACGAGCTTGAAGGTATAAGACGAGCTTGAAGATATAAGACGAGCTTGACGGTATAAGACGAGCTTGAAGGTATAAGACGAGCTTGAAGGTATAAGACGAGTTTGAAGGTATAAGACGAGTTTGAAGGTATAAGACGAGTTTGAAGGTATAAGACGAGCTTGAAGGTATAAGACGAGCTTGAAGATATAAGACGAGCTTGACGGTATAAGACGAGCTTGAAGGTATAAGACGAGCTTGAAGGTATAAGACGAGTTTGAAGGTATAAGACGTGTTTGAAGGTATAAGACGAGCTTGAAGGTATAAGACGAGCTTGAAGATATAAGACGAACTTGACGGTATAAGACGAGCTTGAAGGTATAAGACGAGCTTGAAGGTATAAGACGAGTTTGAAGGTATAAGACGAGTTTGAAGGTATAAGACGAGCTTGAAGGTATAAGACGAGTTTGAAGGTATAAGACGAGCTTGAAGATATAAGACGAGCTTGAAGGTATAAGACGAGTTTGAAGGTATAAGACGAGTTTGAAGATATAAGACGAGTTTGAAGGTATAAGACGAGCTTGAAGGTATAAGACGAGTTTGAAGGTATAAGACGTGTTTGAAGGTATAAGACGAGTTTGAAGGTATAAGACGAGCTTGAAGGTATAAGACGAGTTTGAAGGTATAAGACGAGCTTGAAGGTATAAGACGAGCTTGAAGGTATAAGACGAGTTTGAAGGTATAAGACGAGTTTGAAGGTATAAGACGAGCTTGAAGGTATAAGACGAGTTTGAAGGTATAAGACGAGCTTGAAGGTATAAGACGAGCTTGAAGGTATAAGACGAGTTTGAAGGTATAAGACGAGTTTGAAGGTATAAGACGAGCTTGGAGGTATAAGACGAGCTTGAAGGTATAAGACGAGCTTGAAGGTATAAGACGAGCTTGGAGGTATAAGACGAGCTTGAAGATATAAGACGAGCTTGAAGGTATAAGACGAGCTTGAAGGTATAAGACGAGTTTGAAGGTATAAGACGAGTTTGAAGGTATAAGACGAGCTTGAAGGTATAAGACGAGTTTGAAGGTATAAGACGAGTTTGAAGGTATAAGACGAGCTTGGAGGTATAAGACGAGCTTGAAGATATAAGACGAGCTTGAAGGTATAAGACGAGCTTGAAGATATAAGACGAGCTTGAAGGTATAAGACGAGTTTGAAGGTATAAGACGTGTTTGAAGGTATAAGACGAGCTTGAAGGTATAAGACGAGTTTGAAGATATAAGACGAGTTTGAAGGTATAAGACGAGTTTGAAGGTATAAGACGAGTTTGAAGATATAAGAAGAGTTTGAAGGTATAAGACGAGTTTGAAGGTATAAGACGAGTTTGAAGGTATAAGACGAGTTTGAAGGTATAAGACGAGTTTGAAGGTATAAGACTAGCTTGAAGGTATAAGACGAGCTTGAAGATATAAGACGAGTTTGAAGGTATAAGACGAGTTTGAAGGTATAAGACGAGCTTGAAGATATAGGACGAGTTTGAAGGTATAAGACGAGCTTGAAGGTATAAGACGAGTTTGAAGGTATAAGACGAGCTTGAAGGTATAAGACGAGCTTGAAGGTATAAGACGAGCTTGAAGGTATCAGACGAGTTTGAAGGTATAAGACGAGCTTGAAGGTATAAGACGAGCTTGAAGATATAAGACGAGCTTGACGGTATAAGACGAGCTTGAAGGTATAAGACGAGCTTGAAGGTATAAGACGAGTTTGAAGGTATAAGACGAGTTTGAAGGTATAAGACGAGTTTGAAGGTATAAGACGAGCTTGAAGGTATAAGACGAGCTTGAAGATATAAGACGAGCTTGACGGTATAAGACGAGCTTGAAGGTATAAGACGAGCTTGAAGGTATAAGACGAGTTTGAAGGTATAAGACGAGTTTGAAGGTATAAGACGAGCTTGAAGGTATAAGACGAGCTTGAAGATATAAGACGAACTTGACGGTATAAGACGAGCTTGAAGGTATAAGACGAGCTTGAAGGTATAAGACGAGTTTGAAGGTATAAGACGAGTTTGAAGGTATAAGACGAGCTTGAAGGTATAAGACGAGTTTGAAGGTATAAGACGAGCTTGAAGATATAAGACGAGCTTGAAGGTATAAGACGAGTTTGAAGGTATAAGACGAGTTTGAAGATATAAGACGAGTTTGAAGGTATAAGACGAGCTTGAAGGTATAAGACGAGTTTGAAGGTATAAGACGTGTTTGAAGGTATAAGACGAGTTTGAAGGTATAAGACGAGCTTGAAGGTATAAGACGAGTTTGAAGGTATAAGACGAGCTTGAAGGTATAAGACGAGCTTGAAGGTATAAGACGAGCTTGAAGGTATAAGACGAGTTTGAAGGTATAAGACGAGTTTGAAGGTATAAGACGAGCTTGAAGGTATAAGACGAGTTTGAAGGTATAAGACGAGCTTGGAGGTATAAGACGAGCTTGAAGGTATAAGACGAGCTTGAAGGTATAAGACGAGCTTGGAGGTATAAGACGAGCTTGAAGATATAAGACGAGCTTGAAGGTATAAGACGAGCTTGAAGGTATAAGACGAGTTTGAAGGTATAAGACGAGTTTGAAGGTATAAGACGAGCTTGAAGGTATAAGACGAGTTTGAAGGTATAAGACGAGTTTGAAGGTATAAGACGAGCTTGGAGGTATAAGACGAGCTTGAAGATATAAGACGAGCTTGAAGGTATAAGACGAGCTTGAAGATATAAGACGAGCTTGAAGGTATAAGACGAGTTTGAAGGTATAAGACGTGTTTGAAGGTATAAGACGAGCTTGAAGGTATAAGACGAGTTTGAAGATATAAGACGAGTTTGAAGGTATAAGACGAGTTTGAAGGTATAAGACGAGCTTGAAGGTATAAGACGAGCTTGAAGGTATAAGACGTGTTTGAAGGTATAAGACGAGCTTGAAGGTATAAGACGAGTTTGAAGATATAAGACGAGTTTGAAGGTATAAGACGAGTTTGAAGGTATAAGACGAGCTTGAAGGTATAAGACGAGCTTGAAGGTATAAGACGAGCTTGAAGGTATAAGACGAGTTTGAAGGTATAAGACGAGTTTGAAGGTATAAGACGAGCTTGAAGGTATAAGACGAGCTTGAAGATATAAGACGAGTTTGAAGGTATAAGACGAGCTTGAAGGTATAAGACGAGCTTGAAGGTATAAGACGAGTTTGAAGATATAAGACGAGTTTGAAGATATAAGACGAGTTTGAAGGTATAAGACGAGTTTGAAGGTATAAGACGAGCTTGAAGGTATACGACGATTTTGAAGGTATAAGACGAGTTTGAAGATATAAGACGAGTTTGAAGGTATAAGACGAGTTTGAAGGTATAAGACGAGTTTGAAGGTATAAGACGAGTTTGAAGGTATAAGACGAGTTTGAAGGTATAAGACGAGCTTGAAGGTATAAGACGAGCTTGAAGGTATAAGACGAGCTTGAAGGTATAAGACGAGCTTGAAGGTATAAGACGAGTTTGAAGGTATAAGACGAGTTTGAAGATATAAGACGAGTTTGAAGGTATAAGACGAGCTTGAAGGTATAAGACGAGTTTGAAGGTATAAGAGGTGTTTGAAGGTATAAGACGAGTTTGAAGGTATAAGACGAGCTTGAAGGTATAAGACGAGTTTGAAGGTATAAGACGAGCTTGAAGGTATAAGACGAGCTTGAAGGTATAAGACGAGCTTGAAGGTATAAGACGAGTTTGAAGGTATAAGACGAGTTTGAAGGTATAAGACGAGCTTGAAGGTATAAGACGAGCTTGAAGATATAAGACGAGCTTGAAGGTATAAGACGAGTTTGAAGGTATAAGACGAGTTTGAAGGTATAAGACGAGCTTGAAGGTATAAGACGAGTTTGAAGGTATAAGACGAGCTTGAAGGTATAAGACGAGCTTGAAGGTATAAGACGAGTTTGAAGGTATAAGACGAGTTTGAAGGTATAAGACGAGCTTGGAGGTATAAGACGAGCTTGAAGGTATAAGACGAGCTTGAAGGTATAAGACGAGCTTGAAGGTATAAGACGAGTTTGAAGGTATAAGACGAGCTTGAAGGTATAAGATGAGCTTGAAGGTATAAGACGTGTTTGAAGGTATAAGACGAGCTTGAAGGTATAAGACGAGTTTGAAGATATAAGACGAGTTTGAAGGTATAAGACGAGTTTGAAGGTATAAGACGAGCTTGAAGGTATACGACGAGCTTGAAGGTATAAGACGAGCTTGAAGGTATAAGACGAGTTTGAAGGTATAAGACGAGTTTGAAGGTATAAGACGAGCTTGAAGGTATAAGACGAGCTTGAAGATATAAGACGAGTTTGAAGGTATAAGACGAGCTTGAAGGTATAAGACGAGCTTGAAGGTATAAGACGAGCTTGAAGGTATAAGACGAGTTTGAAGGTATAAGACGAGCTTGAAGGTATAAGACGGGTTTGAAGGTATAAGACGAGCTTGAAGATATAAGACGAGTTTGAAGGTATAAGACAAGTTTGAAGGTATAAGACGAGTTTGAAGATATAAGACGAGTTTGAAGGTATAAGACGGGTTTGAAGGTATAAGACGAGTTTGAAGGTATAAGACGAGTTTGAAGGTATAAGACGAGCTTGAAGGTATAAGACGAGCTTGAAGGTATAAGACGAGTTTGAAGGTATAAGACGAGCTTGAAGATATAAGACGGGCTTGAAGGTATAAGACGAGTTTGAAGGTATAAGACGTGTTTGAAGGTATAAGACGAGTTTGAAGGTATAAGACGAGCTTGAAGGTATAAGACGAGTTTGAAGGTATAAGACGAGCTTGAAGGTATAAGACGAGCTTGAAGGTATAAGACGAGTTTGAAGATATAAGACGAGTTTGAAGATATAAGACGAGTTTGAAGGTATAAGACGAGTTTGAAGGTATAAGACGAGCTTGAAGATATAAGACGAGCTTGACGGTATAAGACGAGCTTGAAGGTATAAGACGAGCTTGAAGGTATAAGACGAGTTTGAAGGTATAAGACGAGTTTGAAGATATAAGAAGAGTTTGAAGGTATAAGACGAGTTTGAAGGTATAAGACGAGTTTGAAGGTATAAGACGAGTTTGAAGGTATAAGACGAGTTTGAAGGTATAAGACAAGCTTGAAAGTATAAGACGAGCTTGAAGATATAAGACGAGTTTGAAGGTATAAGACGGGTTTGAAGGTATAAGACGAGCTTGAAGATATAAGACGAGTTTGAAAGTATAAGACGAGCTTGAAGGTATAAGACGAGTTTGAAGGTATAAGACGAGCTTGAAGGTATAAGACGAGCTTGAAGGTATAAGACGAGCTTGAAGGTATCAGACGAGTTTGAAGGTATAAGACGAGCTTGAAGGTATAAGACGAGCTTGAAGATATAAGACGAGCTTGACGGTATAAGACGAGCTTGAAGATATAAGACGAGCTTGAAGGTATAAGACCAGTTTGAAGGTATAAGACGAGCTTGAAGGTATAAGACGAGCTTGAAGATATAAGACGAGCTTGACGGTATAAGACGAGCTTGAAGATATAAGACGAGCTTGAAGGTATAAGACGAGTTTGAAGGTATAAGACGAGTTTGAAGGTATAAGACGAGCTTGAAGGTATAAGACGAGTTTGAAGGTATAAGACGAGCTTGAAGGTATAAGACGAGCTTGAAGGTATAAGACGAGCTTGAAGGTATAAGACGAGCTTGAAGGTATAAGACGAGTTTGAAGGTATAAGACGAGTTTGAAGGTATAAGACGAGTTTGAAGGTATAAGACGAGTTTGAAGATATAAGACGAGCTTGACGGTATAAGACGAGCTTGAAGGTATAAGACGAGTTTGAAGGTATAAGACGAGTTTGAAGGTATAAGACGAGCTTGAAGGTATAAGACGAGTTTGAAGGTATAAGACGAGCTTGAAGGCATAAGACGAGCTTGAAGGTATAGGACGAGTTTGAAGGTATAAGACGAGCTTGAAGGTATAAGACGAGCTTGAAGGTATAGGACGAGTTTGAAGGTATAAGACGAGTTTGAAGGTATCAAACGAGTTTGAAGGTATAAGACGAGCTTGAAGGTATAAGACGAGCTTGAAGGTATAAGACGAGCTTGAAGGTATAAGACGAGCTTGAAGGTATAAGACGAGTTTGAAGGTATAAGACGAGCTTGAAGGTATAAGACGAGTTTGAAGGTATAAGACGAGCTTGAAGGTATAAGACGAGCTTGAAGGTATAAGACGAGCTTGAAGGTATAAGACGAGTTTGAAGGTATAAGACGAGCTTGAAGATATAAGACGAGCTTGAAGGTATAAGACGAGTTTGAAGGTATAAGACGAGCTTGAAGGTATAAGACGAGTTTGAAGATATAAGAAGAGTTTGAAGGTATATGACGAGTTTGAAGGTATAAGACGAGTTTGAAGGTATAAGACGAGCTTGAAGATATAAGACGAGTTTGAAGGTATAAGACGAGCTTGAAGATATAAGACGAGTTTGAAGGCATAAGACGAGTTTGAAGGTATAAGACGAGTTTGAAGGTATAAGACGAGCTTGAAGGTATAAGACGAGTTTGAAGATATAAGACGAGTTTGAAGGTATAAGACGAGCTTGGAGGTATAAGACGAGTTTGCAGGTATAAGACGAGCTTGAAGGTATAAGACGAGCTTGAAGGTATACGACGAGTTTGAAGGTATAAGACGAGCTTGAAGGTATAAGACGAGCTTGAAGGTATAAGACGAGTTTGAAGATATAAGACGAGTTTGAAGGTATAAGACGAGCTTGGAGGTATAAGACGAGTTTGAAGGTATAAGACGAGCTTGAAGGTATAAGACGAGCTTGAAGTTATAATACGAGCTTGAAGGTATAAGACGAGTTTGAAGGTATAAGACGCGTTTGAAGGCATAAGACGAGTTTGAAGGTATAAGACGAGCTTGAAGGTATAAGACGAGCTTGAAGGTATAAGACGAGCTTGAAGGTATAAGACGAGCTTGAAGGTATAAGACGAGTTTGAAGGTATAAGACGAGCTTGAAGGTATAAGACGAGCTTGAAGATATAAGACGAGCTTGAAGGTATAAGACGAGTTTGAAGATATAAGACGAGTTTGAAGGTATAAGACGAGTTTGAAGGTATAAGACGAGCTTGAAGGTATAAGACGAGCTTGAAGGTATAAGACGAGTTTGAAGGTATAAGACGAGCTTGAAGATATAAGACGAGCTTGAAGGTATAAGACGAGTTTGAAGGTATAAGACGAGCTTGAAGGTATAAGAGGAGTTTGAAGGTATAAGACGAGCTTGAAGATATAAGACGAGCTTGAAGGTATAAGACGAGTTTGAAGGTATAAGACGAGCTTGAAGGTATAAGACGAGTTTGAAGATATAAGACGAGTTTGAAGGTATAAGACGAGTTTGAAGGTATAAGACGAGCTTGAAGTTATAAGACGAGTTTGAAGGTATAAGACGAGTTTGAAGGTATAAGACGAGCTTGAAGGTATAAGACGAGCTTGAAGATATAAGACGAGTTTGAAGGTATAAGACGAGTTTGAAGGTATAAGACGAGCTTGAAGATATAAGACGAGTTTGAAGGTATAAGACGAGCTTGAAGGTATAGGACGAGTTTGAAGGTATAAGACGAGTTTGAAGGTATAAGACGAGCTTGAAGATATAAGACGAGTTTGAAGGTATAAGACGAGCTTGAAGGTATAGGACGAGCTTGAAGGTATAAGACGAGTTTGATGGTATAAGACGAGCTTGAAGATATAAGACGAGCTTGAAGGTATAAGACGAGTTTGAAGGTATAAGACGAGCTTGAAGGTATAAGACGAGTTTGAAGGTATAAGACGAGCTTGAAGATATAAGACGAGCTTGAAGGTATAAGACGAGTTTGAAGGTATAAGACGAGTTTGAAGGTATAAGACGAGTTTGAAGGTATAAGACGAGCTTGAAGGTATAAGACGAGTTTGAAGGTATAAGACGAGCTTGAAGATATAAGACGAGCTTGAAGGTATAAGACGAGTTTGAAGGTATAAGACGAGCTTGAAGGCATAAGACGAGTTTGAAGGTATAAGACGAGCTTGAAGGTATAAGACGAGCTTGAAGATATAAGACGAGTTTGAAGGTATAAGACGAGTTTGAAGGTATAAGACGAGCTTGAAGATATAAGACGAGCTTGAAGGTATAAGACGAGTTTGAAGGTATAAGACGAGCTTGAAGGTATAAGACGAGTTTGAAGGTATAAGACGAGTTTGAAGGTATAAGACGAGCTTGAAGGTATAAGACGAGCTTGAAGATATAAGACGAGTTTGAAGGTATAAGACGAGCTTGAAGATATAAGACGAGTTTGAAGGTATAAGACGAGCTTGAAGGTATAGGACGAGTTTGAAGGTATAAGACTAGCTTGAAGGTATAAGACGAGCTTGAAGGTATCAGACGAGTTTGAAGGTATAAGACGAGTTTGAAGGTATCAGACGAGTTTGAAGGTATAAGACGAGCTTGAAGGTATCAGACGAGTTTGAAGGTATAAGACGAGCTTGAAGGTATAAGACGAGCTTGAAGGTATAAGACGAGCTTGAAGGTATAAGACGAGCTTGAAGGTATAGGACGAGTTTGAAGGTATAAGACTAGCTTGAAGGTATAAGACGAGCTTGAAGGTATAAGACGAGCTTGAAGGTATCAGACGAGTTTGAAGGTATAAAACGAGCTTGAAGATATAAGACGAGTTTGAAGGTATAAGACGAGTTTGAAGGTATAAGACGAGCTTGAAGATATAAGACGAGTTTGAAGGTATAAGACGAGCTTGAAGGTATAAGACGAGTTTGAAGGTATAAGACTAGCTTGAAGGTATAAGACGAGCTTGAAGGTATAAGACGAGCTTGAAGGTATCAGACGAGTTTGAAGGTATAAGACGAGTTTGAAGGTATCAGACGAGTTTGAAGGTATAAGACGAGCTTGAAGGTATCAGACGAGTTTGAAGGTATAAGACGAGCTTGAAGGTATAAGACGAGCTTGAAGGTATAAGACGAGCTTGAAGGTATAAGACGAGCTTGAAGGTATAAGACGAGCTTGAAGGTATAAGACGAGTTTGAAGGTATAAGACGAGTTTGAAGGTATAAGACGAGTTTGAAGATATAAGACGAGCTTGACGGTATAAGACGAGCTTGAAGGTATAAGACGAGTTTGAAGGTATAAGACGAGCTTGAAGGTATAAGACGAGTTTGAAGGTATAAGACGAGCTTGAAGGTATAAGACGGGCTTGAAGGTATAAGACGAGCTTGACGGTATAAGACGAGTTTGAAGGTATAAGACGAGTTTGAAGGTATAAGACGAGCTTGAAGGTATAAGACGAGCTTGAAGGTATAAGACGAGCTTGAAGGTATAAGACGAGCTTGAAGGTATAAGACGAGCTTGAAGATATAAGACGAGTTTGAAGGTATAAGACGAGCTTGAAGGTATAAGACGAGTTTGAAGGTATAAGACGAGCTTGAAGGTATAAGACGAGTTTGAAGGTATAAGACGAGCTTGAAGGTATAAGACGAGTTTGAAGGTATAAGACGAGTTTGAAGGTATAAGACGAGCTTGAAGGTATAAGACGAGCTTGAAGGTATAAGACTAGCTTGAAGGTATAAGACGAGCTTGAAGGTATAAGCTTGAAGGTATAAGACGAGTTTGAAGGTATAAGACGAGCTTGGAGGTATAAGACGAGCTTGAAGGTATAAGACGAGTTTGAAGGTATAAGACGAGCTTGAAGGTATAAGACGAGCTTGAAGGTATAAGAAGAATTTGAAGGTATAAGACGAGCTTGAAGGTATAAGACGAGCTTGAAGATATAAGACGAGTTTGAAGGTATAAGACGAGCTTGAAGGTATAACACGAGCTTGAAGGTATAAGACGAGTTAGAAGATATAAGAAGAGTTTGAAGGTATAAGACGAGTTTGAAGGTATAAGACGAGTTTGAAGGTATAAGACGAGCTTGAAGATATAAGACGAGTTTGAAGGCATAAGACGAGCTTGAAGATATAAGACGAGTTTGAAGGTATAAAACGAGTTTGAAGATATAAGACGAGTTTGAAGGTATAAGACGAGCTTGAAGATATAAGACGAGTTTGAAGGTATAAGACGAGCTTGAAGGTATAAGACGAGCTTGGAGGTATAAGACGAGCTTGAAGGTATAAGACGAGTTTGAAGGCATAAGACGAGCTTGAAGGTATAAGACGAGCTTGAAGATATAAGACGAGCTTGAAGGTATAAGACGAGCTTGAAGGTATAAGACGAGCTTGAAGGTATAAGACGAGTTTGAAGGTATAAGACGAGCTTGAAGGTATAAGACGAGCTTGAAGGTATAAGACGAGCTTGACGGTATAAGACGAGTTTAAAGGTATAAGACGAGCTTGAAGGTATAAGACGAGCTTGAAGGTATAAGACGAGTTTGAAGGCATAAGACGAGTTTGAAGGTATAAGACGAGCTTGAAGGTATAAGACGAGTTTGAAGGTATAAGACGAGCTTGAAGGTATAAGACGAGTTTGAAGGTATAAGACGAGTTTGAAGGTATAAGACGAGCTTGAAGATATAAGACGAGTTTGAAGGTATAAAATGAGTTTGAAGGTATAAGACGAGTTTGAAGGTATAAGACGAGCTTGAAGATATAAGACGAGTTTGAAGGTATAAGACGAGCTTGAAGGTATAAGACGAGTTTGAAGGTATAAGACGAGCTTGAAGATATAAGACGAGCTTGAAGATATAAGACGAGTTTGAAGGTATAAGACGAGCTTGAAGGTATAAGACGAGCTTGAAGGTATATGACGAGTTTGAAGGTATAAGACGAGCTTGAAGATATAAGACGAGTTTGAAGGTATAAGACGAGCTTGAAGGTATAAGACGAGCTTGAAGGTATAAGACGAGTTTGAAGGTATAAGACGTGTTTGAAGGTATAAGACGAGTTTGAAGGTATAAGACGAGCTTGAAGGTATAAGACGAGTTTGAAGGTATTAGACGAGCTTGAAGGTATAAGACGAGTTTGAAGGTATAAGACGAGCTTGAAGGTATAAGACGAGTTTGAAGGTATAAGACGAGTTTGAAGGTATAAGACGAGTTTGAAGGTATTAGACGAGCTTGAAGGTATAAGACGAGCTTGAAGGTATAAGACGAGTTTGAAGGTATAAGACGAGTTTGAAGGTATAAGACGAGTTTGAAGGTATTAGACGAGCTTGAAGGTATAAGACGAGCTTGAAGGTATAAGACGAGTTTGAAGGTATAAGACGAGTTTGAAGGTATAAGACGAGCTTGAAGGTATAAGACGAGTTTGAAGGTATTAGACGAGCTTGAAGGTATAAGACGAGTTTGAAGGTATAAGACGAGCTTGAAGGTATAAGACGAGTTTGAAGGTATAAGACGAGTTTGAAGGTATAAGACGAGTTTGAAGGTATTAGACGAGCTTGAAGGTATAAGACGAGCTTGAAGGTATAAGACGAGTTTGAAGGTATAAGACGAGTTTGAAGGTATAAGACGAGTTTGAAGGTATTAGACGAGCTTGAAGGTATAAGACGAGCTTGAAGGTATAAGACGAGTTTGAAGGTATAAGACGAGTTTGAAGGTATAAGACGAGCTTGAAGGTATAAGACTAGTTTGAAGGTATAAGACGAGCTTGAAGGTATAAGACGAGCTTGAAGGTATAAGACGAGCTTGAAGGTATAAGACGAGCTTGAAGGTATAAGACGAGTTTGAAGGTATAAGACGAGCTTGAAGGTATAAGACGAGTTTGAAGGTATAAGACGAGTTTGAAGGTATAAGACGAGTTTGAAGGTATTAGACGAGCTTGAAGGTATAAGACGAGTTTGAAGATATAAGACGAGCTTGAAGATATAAGACGAGCTTGAAGGTATATGACGAGTTTTAAGGTATAAGACGAGCTTGAAGGTATAAGACGAGTTTTAAGGTATAAGACGAGCTTGAAGGTATAAGACGAGTTTGAAGGTATAAGACGAGTTTGAAGGTATAAGACGAGTTTGAAGGTATTAGACGAGCTTGAAGGTATAAGACGAGCTTGAAGGTATAAGACGAGTTTGAAGGTATAAGACGAGTTTGAAGGTATAAGACGAGCTTGAAGGTATAAGACGAGTTTGAAGGTATAAGACGAGCTTGAAGGTATATGACGAGTTTTAAGGTATAAGACGAGCTTGAAGGTATAAGACGAGCTTGAAGGTATAAGACGAGCTTGAAGGTATAAGACGAGTTTGAAGGTATAAGACGAGCTTGAAGGTATATGACGAGTTTTAAGGTATAAGACGAGCTTGAAGGTATAAGACGAGCTTGAAGGTATAAGACGAGCTTGAAGGTATAAGACGAGCTTGAAGGTATAAGACGAGTTTGAAGGTATAAGACGAGCTTGAAGATATAAGACGAGCTTGAAGGTATAAGACGAGTTTGAAGGTATAAGACGAGTTTGAAGGTATAAGACGAGTTTGAAGGTATAAGACGAGCTTGAAGATATAAGACGAGCTTGAAGGTATAAGACGAGCTTGAAGGTATAAGACGAGCTTGAAGATATAAGACGAGCTTGAAGGTATAAGACGAGCTTGAAGGTATAAGACGAGCTTGAAGATATAAGACGAGCTTGAAGATATAAGACGAGCTTGAAGGTATAAGACGAGCTTGAAGGTATAAGACGAGCTTGAAGGTATAAGACGAGTTTGAAGGTATAAGACGAGTTTGAAGGTATAAGACGAGCTTGAAGGTATAAGACGAGTTTGAAGGTATAAGACGTGTTTGAAGGTATAAGACGAGCTTGAAGGTATAAGACGAGTTTGAAGGTATAAGACGAGTTTGAAGGTATAAGACGTGTTTGAAGGTATAAGACGAGTTTGAAGGTATAAGACGAGCTTGAAGGTATAAGACGAGTTTGAAGGTATAAGACGAGCTTGAAGGTATAAGACGAGCTTGAAGGTATAAGACGTGTATGAAGGTATAAGACGAGTTTGAAGAATGACACCCAACATTTTTCCATTTAATATTTCAACCTAACTATGTGTATGCAACCGGACAAATGGGTGCATGAATTAATTTGCAAATTATGTTCACAGCTGAATGCTCTCTAAATGCAACTTATATACTACAGTCCAAATTATAACCAATGACCGGGAATGAGTATAAGCTTGCAACTGTTAATTCATTAATATTGTTGTTCTTCTTCGACAGTCTATTGACTAATGCTATACAAACAGAAAGTCAGGTATATACATAACGAGAACAAATTTCATGCCATAAATCAACAAATAGCCGGACAAACAACAAAATAGCACCAGTGAAAAATAGAATCAAAAACAAATCGGTCAACTCAGCTTATGTAGTTAACCAGATTTCGACTAAGATTATAGTTATGGTGTTTAATGCCACTTTCAACAATATTTCAGCTATATCGTGGCGGTCAGTTTTATTAGTAGAGAAACCGGAGTATCCTGAGACAATCACCGACACTGACAAACCTTATCACATAAGATTGTATCGAATACACACCTCCATGAGAGGGATTCGAACTCACGACTTTAGAGGTGATAGCTACTGATTGCATAGCTAGTTGTAAATCAAACTACCATGCGATCACATTTTGTGATAAAATTTGCCAGTGACTTGCGACAGGTCGGTGGTGTTCTCCGGGTATTCCGATTTCCTCCACCAAACTGCCGCCACGATATAACTGAAATATTGCTGAAAGTGGCGTTAAACACCATAAACAAAACAAAACCATACGATCACGACAACGACAGCTTTCAAATATTAAAGACAGCGATGTCTGAAAAAAAAAAAAAAAAAAGACTTATTACATAGATGCCCGTGAAATACTGAGATTTCCAAGTGAAAGAAAAACCGATATTTCACCATAACGTCAGAGCATATCAACGTCGTCAAGATCGAAAATTATTATTGAGCGTCCCACAAAGAAAAACATTTTCGGAATGCAAAATTAGGTGTACTATGATAAGTAATATTAAATATCAAATTGTTCCATTTATATGAATATTTCCACTCGATATATACCATTGTAATAGAACAATGTGTAGTTGTTTTGTATATGAGAGGAGACATGTATGATATACTCTAATAACTTGAAAATAATCATCAGAGATTACTCATTGTTATTACACATTGAATTCACATCGTTTTAACAATGCTACTTGTAATTATTGATTGTTATCTGTATGTTCATGTTCGTCCTTAATAGACCTTTTTCACTTTTATGCTTAGTTTTTTAAAACGCATCGGTGTGTTGTTCGCCTCAAGTGCGGTAGATCGTGGGTTCGAGCACCAATCGAGTTAAACCAAGGACTATGAAATTGGTATTAGTTGCTTCTCCGCTAAGCACTCAGTATTAAAGAGAAAGAGCAAAGACGGGTTGGACCAGAATCAGGATAATGTGTCCGAGTGGGGCAACATCTCTATCCGCCGACTGTTGTTTCAGTGAGCTAGCACCATAAACATCCAACTAAGCGTGTTGGTCTAGTACAAAGCGCACCTGATCATCGTCTCATTGAAAATTAACTTGTTCTCGCCATTATATAGCTGAAAAATTGCTGAGTTGGCACTATGCAACACTCATTCACCCACTGAGTTGGCGCTATGCAACACTCATTCACCCACTGAGTTGACGCTATACAACACTCATTCACCCACTGAGTTGGCGCTATACAACACTCATTCACCCACTGAGTTGGCGCTATACAACACTCATTCACCCACTGAGTTGGCGCTATACAACACTCATTCACTCACTGAGTTGGCGCTATACAACACTCATTCACCCACTGAGTTGACGCTATACAACACTCATTCACCCACTGAGTTAGCGCTATACAACACTCATTCACCCACTGAGTTGGCGCTATACAACACTCATTCACCCACTGAGTTGGCGCTATACAACACTCATTCACCGACTGAGTTGGCGCTATACAACACTCATTCACCCACTGAGTTGGCGCTATGCAACACTCATTCACCCACTGAGTTGGCGCTATACAATACTCATTCACCCACTGAGTTGACGCTATTCAACACTCATTCACTTACTGAGTTGGCGCTATACAACACTCATTCGCCCACTGAGTTGGCGCTATGCAACACTCATTCACCCACTGAGTTGGCGCTATACAACACTCATTCACCCACTGAGTTGGCGCTATACAACACTCATTCACCCACTGAGTTGGCGCTATACAACACTCGTTCACCCACTGAGTAGGCGCTATTCAACACTCATTCACCCACTGAGTTGGCGCTATACAACACGCATTCACCCACTGAGTTGGCGCTATACAACACTCATTCACCCACTGAGTTGGCGCTATACAACACTCATTCACCCACTGAGTTGACGCTATACAACACTCATTCACCCACTGCGTTGGTGCTATACAACACTCATTCACCCACTGAGTTGGCGTTATACAACACTCATTCACCCACTGAGTTGGCGCTATACAACACTCATTCACCCACTGAGTTGGCGCTATACAACACTCATTCACCCACTGAGTTGGCGCTATACAACACTCATTCACCCACTGAGTTGGCGCTATACAACACTCATTCACCCACTGAGTTGGCGCTATTCAACACTCATTCACCCACTGAGTTGACGCTATACAACACTCATTCACCCACTGAGTTGGCGCTATTCAACACTCATTCACCCACTGAGTTGGCGCTATGCAACACTCATTCACCCACTGAGTTGGCGCTATACAACACTCATTCACCCACTGAGTTGGCGCTATACAACACTCATTCACCCACTGAGATGGCGCTATACAACACTCATTCACCCACTGAGTTGGCGCTATGCAACCACTCATTCACCCACTGAGTTGGCGCTATACAACACTCATTCAACCACTGAGTTGGCGCTATACAACACTCATTCACCCACTGAGTTGGCGCTATACAACACTCATTCACCCACTGAGTTGGCGCTATACAACACTCATTCACCCACTGAGTTGACGCTATACAACACTCATTCACCCACTGAGTTGGCCCTATGCAACACTCATTCACCCACTGAGTTGGCGCTATACAATACTCATTCACCCACTGAGTTGACGCTATTCAACACTCATTCACCCACTCAGTTGGCGCTATACAACACTCATTCACCCACTGAGTTGGCGCTATACAACACTCATTCACCCACTGAGTTGGCGCTATACAACACTCATTCACTCACTGAGTTGGCGCTATACAACACTCATTCACCCACTGAGTTGACGCTATGCAACACTCATTCACCCACTGAGTTAGCGCTATACAACACTCATTCACCCACTGAGTTGGCGCTATACAACACTCATTCACCCACTGAGTTGGCGCTATACAACACTCATTCACCGACTGAGTTGGCGCTATACAACACTCATTCACCCACTGAGTTGGCGCTATGCAACACTCATTCACCCACTGAGTTGGCGCTATACAATACTCATTCACCCACTGAGTTGACGCTATTCAACACTCATTCACTTACTGAGTTGGCGCTATACAACACTCATTCGCCCACTGAGTTGGCGCTATGCAACACTCATTCACCCACTGAGTTGGCGCTATACAACACTCATTCACCCACTGAGTTGGCGCTATACAACACTCATTCACCCACTGAGTTGGCGCTATACAACACTCATTCACCCACTGAGTAGGCGCTATTCAACACTCATTCACCCACTGAGTTGGCGCTATACAACACGCATTCACCCACTGAGTTGGCGCTATACAACACTCATTCACCCACTGAGTTGGCGCTATACAACACTCATTCACCCACTGAGTTGACGCTATACAACACTCATTCACCCACTGCGTTGGTGCTATACAACACTCATTCACCCACTGAGTTGGCGTTATACAACACTCATTCACCCACTGAGTTGGCGCTATACAACACTCATTCACCCACTGAGTTGGCGCTATACAACACTCATTCACCCACTGAGTTGGCGCTATACAACACTCATTCACCCACTGAGTTGGCGCTATACAACACTCATTCACCCACTGAGTTGGCGCTATTCAACACTCATTCACCCACTGAGTTGACGCTATACAACACTCATTCACCCACTGAGTTGGCGCTATACAACACTCATTCACCCACTGAGTTGGCGCTATGCAACACTCATTCACCCACTGAGTTGGCGCTATACAACACTCATTCACCCACTGAGTTGGCGCTATACAACACTCATTCACCCACTGAGATGGCGCTATACAACACTCATTCACCCACTGAGTTGGCGCTATGCAACCACTCATTCACCCACTGAGTTGGCGCTATACAACACTCATTCAACCACTGAGTTGGCGCTATACAACACTCATTCACCCACTGAGTTGGCGCTATACAACACTCATTCACCCACTGAGTTGGCGCTATACAACACTCATTCACCCACTGAGTTGACGCTATACAACACTCATTCACCCACTGAGTTGGCCCTATGCAACACTCATTCACCCACTGAGTTGGCGCTATACAATACTCATTCACCCACTGAGTTGACGCTATTCAACACTCATTCACCCACTCAGTTGGCGCTATACAACACTCATTCACCCACTGAGTTGGCGCTATGCAACACTCATTCACCCACTGAGTTGGCGCTATACAACACTCATTCACCCACTGAGTTGGCGCTATACAACACTCGTTCACCGACTGAGTTGGCGCTATTCAACACTCATTCACCCACTCAGTTGGCGCTATACAACACGCATTCACCCACTCAGTTGGCGCTATACAACACTCATTCACCCACTGAGTTGGCGCTATACAACACTCATTCACCCACTGAGTTGACGCTATACAACACTCATTCACCCACTGCGTTGGCGCTATACAACACTCATTCACCCACTGAGTTGGCGTTATACAACACTCATTCACCCACTGAGTTGGCGCTATGCAACACTCATTCACCCACTGAGTTGGCGCTATACAACACTCATTCACCCACTGAGTTGGCGCTATACAACACTCATTCACCCACTGAGTTGGCGCTATACAACACTCATTCACCCACTGAGTTGGCGCTATACAACACTCATTCACCCACTGAGGTGACGCTATACAACACTCATTCACCGACTGAGTTGGCGCTATACAACACTCATTCACCCACTGAGTTGGTGCTATGCAACACTCATTCACCCACTGAGTTGGCGCTATACAATACTCATTCACCCACTGAGTTGACGCTATTCAACACTCATTCACCCACTGAGTTGGCGCTATACAACACTCATTCACCCACTGAGTTGGCGCTATGCAACACTCATTCACCCACTGAGTTGGCGCTATACAACACTCATTCACCCACTGAGTTGGCGCTATACAACACTCGTTCACCGACTGAGTTGGCGCTATTCAACACTCATTCACCCACTCAGTTGGCGCTATACAACACGCATTTACCCACTCAGTTGGCGCTATACAACACTCATTCACCCACTGAGTTGGCGCTATACAACACTCATTCACCCACTGAGTTGACGCTATACAACACTCATTCACCCACTGCGTTGGCGCTATACAACACTCATTCACCCACTGAGTTGGCGTTATACAACACTCATTCACCCACTGAGTTGGCGCTATACAACACTCATTCACCCACTGAGTTGGCGCTATGCAACACTCATTCACCCACTGAGTTGGCGCTATACAACACTCATTCACCCACTGAGTTGGCGCTATACAACACTCGTTCACCGACTGAGTTGGCGCTATTCAACACTCATTCACCCACTCAGTTGGCGCTATACAACACGCATTCACCCACTCAGTTGGCGCTATACAACACTCATTCACCCACTGAGTTGGCGCTATACAACACTCATTCACCCACTGAGTTGGCGCTATACAACACTCATTCACCCACTGCGTTGGCGCTATACAACACTCATTCACACACTGAGTTGGCGTTATACAACACTCATTCACCCACTGAGTTGGCGCTATACAACACTCATTCACCCACTGAGTTGGCGCTATACAACACTCATTCACCCACTGAGTTGGCGCTATACAACACTCATTCACCCACTGAGTTGGCGCTATACAACACTCATTCACCCACTGAGTTGGCGCTATACAACACTCATTCACCCACTGAGGTGACGCTATACAACACTCATTCACCGACTGAGTTGGCGCTATACAACACTCATTCACCCACTGAGTTGGTGCTATGCAACACTCATTCACCCACTGAGTTGGCGCTATACAACACTCATTCACCCACTGAGTTGGCGCTATACAACACTCATTCACCCACTGAGTTGACGCTATACAACACTCATTCACCCACTGAGTTGGCGCTATACAACACTCATTCACCCACTGAGTTGGCGCAATACAACACTCGTTCACCCACTGAGTTGGCGCTATTCAACACTCATTCACCCACTCAGTTGGCGCTATACAACACGCATTCACCCACTGAGTTGGCGCTATACAACACTCATTCACCCACTGAGTTGGCGCTATACAACACTCATTCACCCACTGAGTTGACGCTATACAACACTCATTCACCCACTGCGTTGGCGCTATACAACACTCATTCACCCACTGAGTTGGCGTTATACAACACTCATTCACCCACTGAGTTGGCGCTATACAACACTCATTCACCCACTGAGTTGGCGCTATACAACACTCATTCACCCACTGAGTTGGCGCTATACAACACTCATTCACCCACTGAGTTGGCGCTATACAACACTCATTCACCCACTGAGGTGACGCTATACAACACTCATTCACCGACTGAGTTGGCGCTATACAACACTCATTCACCCACTGAGTTGGTGCTATGCAACACTCATTCACCCACTGAGTTGGCGCTATACAACACTCATTCACCCACTGAGTTGGCGCTATGCAACACTCATTCACCCACTGAGTTGACGCTATACAACACTCATTCACCCACTGAGTTGGCGCTATACAACACTCATTCACCCACTGAGTTGGAGCTATACAACACTCATTCAGCCACTGAGTTGACGCTATGCAACACTCATTCACCCACTGAGTTGGCGCTATACAACACTCATTCACCCACTGAGTTGGCGCTATGCAACACTCATTCACCCACTGAGTTGGCGCTATTCAACACTCATTCACCCACTGAGTTGGCGCTATACAACACTCATTCACCCACTCTTTGTGCTTAAATTAAAGGGCTCTTAATTTCTCGTTTTCCCATTTTTTCTTCTTTTTTGAATAGTTTATATAGTGAACATAAATTATTTATTCGACAACATATTTTATATGCTCATAATTTATTCCGGATACCAAAATGTATTTATGTATTTAAGGTAATAATTTGTTTCGACTATACAATGTATACTTATATGATATATGATAATATGACCACATTTGTTAGGGTTCTTGTAAGTGCATGCGATCATATATTTGGTCAATGAAAACGATATATTATCCCCAAAACAATGTTGTTTCTCCGCCAACTATGCAACATAAAGAAGTAAAATCAACAACTATTTTTGTTGTGATGTCCGTTACGATTTCCACATAAAAAACGATAATCGGTTCGTCTTTACCTCCAGTTGTTTGTAGGAGGGCTCATGTCTTATCTACTTATTTGTGTTTGTTTGCGCATAGTGGTGTCCAACACATATTGTATTGTGTTTTTGTTTTGTTTTTCTTCGTCTTGTTGCCAGTTTCTCTGGATTGTCCATTTGTGGCTGTCCTTTCGGTATTCTCTAACGATTATTTTTCATTGACTGTATAATGTGTGAAAGCATAGCAACATGTCTGCCTGTGGGTATTTGTTTCATTAGGTTACCAATATAATGATCAAGCCTATCGCATCATTAAGAGGTACAACAACGACTGATTGGTATGGAGTCTAATCTAGATAATGCAGTCGAGTGGAACAACAAGTCTGCATGTACTTGCGAGCTGTTGTTTAAATAGGCAACTATTAGCAAATCAAGTCAAAGGTGCCGCTGTAAATTAGTTGACTTGACGATGAATATCTGAATGGAGATATGTCTTCATCATGGGAGCTATTTATTTTATGCTTTATGTTTATGGTATAAACAGCAGGGTTTATTGTACTTTTCATTTGGGGCCGTCATGGTCGTGGTTGCATGGTAGGTGGATTTACAACTACATGTGCAATCAGTGCCTACCACCACAAAAGTTGTGAGTTCAAATCCCGCCCATGGGGAGGTGTACTTGATGCAATCTTATGTGATAAAGTTTGTCAGCGACGTGCGACAAGACGGCGTTTTCTCCGGGTACTTCGGTTTTCTCCTGGTACTTCGGTTTTCTCCGGGTACTTCGGTTTTCTCCGGGTACTTCAGTTTCCTCCGGGTACTTCGGTTTTCTCCGGGTACTTCGGTTTTCTCCGGGTACTTCGGTTTTCTCCGGGTACTTCGGTTTCCTCCACCAATAAAACTGATTACCACGGTATAATTGAAATATTGTTGAAAGTGGCGTTAAATACCGTAACCCTACGTTTCCTGTTAAATACCGTAACCCTAACCCTACGTTTCCTGTTAAATACCGTAACCCTAACCCTACGTTTCCTGTTAAATACCGTAACCCTACCCCTACGTTTCCTGTTAAATACCGTAACCCTAACCCTACGTTTCCTGTTAAATACCGTAACCCTAACCCTACGTTTCCTGTTAAATACCGTAACCCTAACCCTACGTTTCCTGTTAAATACCGTAACCCTAACCCTACGTTTCCTAATAAATACCGTAACCCTAACCCTACGTTTCCTGTTAAATACCGTAACCCTAACCCTACGTTTCCTGTTAAATACCGTAACCCTAACCCTACGTTTCCTGTTAAATACCGTAACCCTAACCCTACGTTTCCTGTTAAATACCGTAACCCTAACCCTACGTTTCCTGTTAAATACCGTAACCCTAACCCTACGTTTCCTGTTAAATACCGTAACCCTAACCCTACGTTTCCTGTTAAATACCGTAACCCTAACTCTACGTTTCCTGTCAAATACCGTAACCCTAACCCTACGTTTCCTGTTAAATACCGTAACCCTAACCCTACGTTTCCTGTTAAATACCGTAACCCTAACCCTACGTTTCCTGTTAAATACCGTAACCCTAACCCTACGTTTCCTGTTAAATACCGTAACCCTAACCCTACGTTTCCTGTTAAATACCGTAACCCTAACTCTACGTTTCCTGTCAAATACCGTAACCCTAACCCTACGTTTCCTGTTAAATACCGTAACCCTAACCCTACGTTTCCTGTTAAATACCGTAACCCTAACCCTACGTTTCCTGTTAAATACCGTAACCCTAACTCTACGTTTCCTGTTAAATACCGTAACCCTAACCCTACGTTTCCTGTTAAATACCGTAACCCTAGCCCTACGTTTCCTGTTAAATACCGTAACCCTAACCCTACGTTTCCTGTTAAATACCGTATCCCTAACCCTACGTTTCCTGTTAAATACCGTAACCCTAACCCTACGTTTCCTGTTAAATACCGTAACCCTAACTCTACGTTTCCTGTTAAATACCGTAACCCTAACCCTACGTTTCCTGTTAGATACCGTAACCCTAACCCTATGTTTCCTGTTAAATACCGTAACCCTAACCCTACGTTTCCTGTTAAATACCGTAACCCTAACCCTACGTTTCCTGTTAAATATCGTAACCCTAACCCTACGTTTCCTGTTAAATACCGTAACCCTAGCCCTACGTTTCCTGTTAAATACCGTAACCCTAACCCTACGTTTCCTGTTAAATACCGTAACCCTAACCCTACGTTTCCTGTTAAATACCGTAACCCTAACCCTATGTTTCCTGTTAAATACCGTAACCCTAACCCTACGTTTCCTGTTAAATACCGTAACCCTAACCCTACGTTTCCTGTTAAATACCGTAACCCTAACTCTACGTTTCCTGTTAAATACCGTAACCCTAACCCTACGTTTCCTGTTAAATACCGTAACCCTAACCCTACGTTTCCTGTTAAATACCGTAACCCTAACCCTACGTTTCCTGTTAAATACCGTAACCCTAACCCTACGTTTCCTGTTAAATACCGTAACCCTAACTCTACGTTTCCTGTTAAATACCGTAACCCTAACCCTACGTTTCCTGTTAAATACCGTAACCCTAACCCTACGTTTCCTGTTAAATACCGTAACCCTAACCCTACGTTTCCTGTTAAATACCGTAACCCTAACCCTACGTTTCCTGTTAAATACCGTAACCCTAACCCTACGTTTCCTGTTAAATACCGTAACCCTAACCCTACGTTTCCTGTTAAATACCGTAACCCTAACCCTACGTTTCCTGTTAAATACCGTAACCCTAACCCTACGTTTCCTGTTAAATACCGTAACCCTAACCCTACGTTTCCTGTTAAATACCGTAACCCTAACCCTACGTTTCCTAATAAATACCGTAACCCTAACCCTACGTTTCCTGTTAAATACCGTAACCCTAACCCTACGTTTCCTGTTAAATACCGTAACCCTAACCCTACGTTTCCTGTTAAATACCGTAACCCTAACCCTACGTTTCCTGTTAAATACCGTAACCCTAACCCTACGTTTCCTGTTAAATACCGTAACCCTAACCCTACGTTTCCTGTTAAATACCGTAACCCTAACCCTACGTTTCCTGTTAAATACCGTAACCCTAACCCTACGTTTCCTGTTAAATACCGTAACCCTAACCATACGTTTCCTGTTAAATACCGTAACCCTAACCCTACGTTTCCTGTTAAATACCGTATCCCTAACCCTACGTTTCCTGTTAAATACCGTAACCCTAACCCTACGTTTCCTGTTAAATACCGTAACCCTAACCCTACGTTTCCTGTTAAATACCGTAACCCTAACCCTACGTTTCCTGTTAAATACCGTAACCCTAACCCTACGTTTCCTGTTAAATACCGTAACCCTAGCCCTACGTTTCCTGTTAAATACCGTAACCCTAACCCTACGTTTCCTGTTAAATACCGTAACCCTAACCCTACGTTTCCTGTTAAATACCGTAACCCTAACCCTACGTTTCCTGTTAAATACCGTAACCCTAACCCTACGTTTCCTGTTAAATACCGTAACCCTAACCCTACGTTTCCTGTTAAATACCGTAACCCTAACCCTACGTTTCCTGTTAAATACCGTAACCCTAACTCTACGTTTCCTGTCAAATACCGTAACCCTAACCCTACGTTTCCTGTCAAATACCGTAACCCTAACCCTACGTTTCCTGTTAAATACCGTAACCCTAACCCTACGTTTCCTGTTAAATACCGTAGCCCTAACCCTACGTTTCCTGTTAAATACCGTAACCCTAACCCTACGTTTCCTGTTAAATACCGTAACCCTAACTCTACGTTTCCTGTCAAATACCGTAACCCTAACCCTACGTTTCCTGTTAAATACCGTAACCCTAACCCTACGTTTCCTGTTAAATACCGTAACCCTAACCCTACGTTTCCTGTTAAATACCGTAACCCTAACTCTACGTTTCCTGTTAAATACCGTAACCCTAACCCTACGTTTCCTGTTAAATACCGTAACCCTAGCCCTACGTTTCCTGTTAAATACCGTAACCCTAACCCTACGTTTCCTGTTAAATACCGTATCCCTAACCCTACGTTTCCTGTTAAATACCGTAACCCTAACCCTACGTTTCCTGTTAAATACCGTAACCCTAACTCTACGTTTCCTGTTAAATACCGTAACCCTAACCCTACGTTTCCTGTTAAATACCGTAACCCTAACCCTATGTTTCCTGTTAAATACCGTAACCCTAACCCTACGTTTCCTGTTAAATATCGTAACCCTAACCCTACGTTTCCTGTTAAATATCGTAACCCTAACCCTACGTTTCCTGTTAAATACCGTAACCCTAGCCCTACGTTTCCTGTTAAATACCGTAACCCTAACCCTACGTTTCCTGTTAAATACCGTAACCCTAACCCTACGTTTCCTGTTAAATACCGTAACCCTAACCCTACGTTTCCTGTTAAATACCGTAACCCTAACCCTACGTTTCCTGTTAAATACCGTAACCCTAACCCTACGTTTCCTGTTAAATACCGTAACCCTAACTCTACGTTTCCTGTTAAATACCGTAACCCTAACCCTACGTTTCCTGTTAAATACCGTAACCCTAACCCTACGTTTCCTGTTAAATACCGTAACCCTAACCCTACGTTTCCTGTTAAATACCGTAACCCTAACCCTACGTTTCCTGTTAAATACCGTAACCCTAACTCTACGTTTCCTGTTAAATACCGTAACCCTAACCCTACGTTTCCTGTTAAATACCGTAACCCTAACCCTACGTTTCCTGTTAAATACCGTAACCCTAACCCTACGTTTCCTGTTAAATACCGTAACCCTAACCCTACGTTTCCTGTTAAATACCGTAACCCTAACCCTACGTTTCCTGTTAAATACCGTAACCCTAACCCTACGTTTCCTGTTAAATACCGTAACCCTAACCCTACGTTTCCTGTTAAATACTGTAACCCTAACCCTACCTTTCCTGTTAAATACCGTAACCCTAACCCTACGTTTCCTGTTAAATACCGTAACCCTAACTCTACCTTTCCTGTTAAATACCGTAACCCTAACTCTACGTTTCCTGTTAAATACCGTAACCCTAACCCTACGTTTCCTGTTAAATACCGTAACCCTAACCCTACGTTTCCTGTTAAATACCGTAACCCTAACCCTACGTTTCCTGTTAAATACCGTAACCCTAACCCTACGTTTCCTGTTAAATACCGTAACCCTAACCCTACGTTTCCTGTTAAATACCGTAACCCTAACCCTACGTTTCCTGTTAAATACCGTAACCCTAACCCTACGTTTCCTGTTAAATACCGTAACCCTAACCCTACGTTTCCTGTTAAATACCGTAACCCTAACCCTACGTTTCCTGTTAAATACCGTAACCCTAACCCTACGTTTCCTGTTAAATACCGTAACCCTAACCCTACGTTTCCTGTTAAATACCGTAACCCTAACCCTACGTTTCCTGTTAAATACCGTAACCCTAACCCTACGTTTCCTGTTAAATACCGTAACCCTAACCCTACGTTTCCTGTTAAATACCGTAACCCTAACCCTACGTTTCCTGTTAAATACCGTAACCCTAACCCTACGTTTCCTGTTAAATACCGTAACCCTAACTCTACGTTTCCTGTTAAATACCGTAACCCTAACCCTACGTTTCCTGTTAAATACCGTAACCCTAACCCTATGTTTCCTGTTAAATACCGTAACCCTAACCCTACGTTTCCTGTTAAATACCGTAACCCTAACCCTACGTTTCCTGTTAAATATCGTAACCCTAACCCTACGTTTCCTGTTAAATACCGTAACCCTAGCCCTACGTTTCCTGTTAAATACCGTAACCCTAACCCTACGTTTCCTGTTAAATACCGTAACCCTAACCCTACGTTTCCTGTTAAATACCGTAACCCTAACCCTATGTTTCCTGTTAAATACCGTAACCCTAACCCTACGTTTCCTGTTAAATACCGTAACCCTAACCCTACGTTTCCTGTTAAATACCGTAACCCTAACTCTACGTTTCCTGTTAAATACCGTAACCCTAACCCTACGTTTCCTGTTAAATACCGTAACCCTAACCCTACGTTTCCTGTTAAATACCGTAACCCTAACCCTACGTTTCCTGTTAAATACCGTA
This sequence comes from Bathymodiolus brooksi, assembly GCA_963680875.1. Taxonomy (NCBI): domain Eukaryota; kingdom Metazoa; phylum Mollusca; class Bivalvia; order Mytilida; family Modiolidae; genus Bathymodiolus; species Bathymodiolus brooksi. The sequence continues at coordinate 5,196,482 of OY804587.1, forward strand.
ACCCTAACCCTACGTTTCCTGTTAAATACCGTAACCCTAACTCTACGTTTCCTGTTAAATACCGTAACCCTAACCCTACGTTTCCTGTTAAATACCGTAACCCTAACCCTACGTTTCCTGTTAAATACCGTAACCCTAACCCTACGTTTCCTGTTAAATACCGTAACCCTAACCCTACGTTTCCTGTTAAATACCGTAACCCTAACCCTACGTTTCCTGTTAAATACCGTAACCCTAACCCTACGTTTCCTGTTAAATACCGTAACCCTAACCCTACGTTTCCTGTTAAATACCGTAACCCTAACCCTACGTTTCCTGTTAAATACCGTAACCCTAACCCTACGTTTCCTGTTAAATACCGTAACCCTAACTCTACCTTTCCTGTTAAATACCGTAACCCTAACTCTACGTTTCCTGTTAAATACCGTAACCCTAACCCTACGTTTCCTGTTAAATACCGTAACCCTAACCCTACGTTTCCTGTTAAATACCGTAACCCTAACCCTACGTTTCCTGTTAAATACCGTAACCCTAACCCTACGTTTCCTGTTAAATACCGTAACCCTAACCCTACGTTTCCTGTTAAATACCGTAACCCTAACCCTACGTTTCCTGTTAAATACCGTAACCCTAACCCTACGTTTCCTGTTAAATACCGTAACCCTAACCCTACGTTTCCTGTTAAATACCGTAACCCTAACCCTACGTTTCCTGTTAAATACCGTAACCCTAACCCTACGTTTCCTGTTAAATACCGTAACCCTAACCCTACGTTTCCTGTTAAATACCGTAACCCTAACCCTACATTTCCTGTTAAATACCGTAACCCTAACCCTACGTTTCCTGTTAAATACCGTAACCCTAACCCTACGTTTCCTGTTAAATACCGTAACCCTAACCCTACGTTTCCTGTTAAATACCGTAACCCTAACCCTACGTTTCCTGTTAAATACCGTAACCCTAACCCTACGTTTCCTGTTAAATACCGTAACCCTAACCCTACGTTTCCTGTTAAATACCGTAACCCTAACCCTACGTTTCCTAATAAATACCGTAACCCTAACCCTACGTTTCCTGTTAAATACCGTAACCCTAACCCTACGTTTCCTGTTAAATACCGTAACCCTAACCCTACGTTTCCTGTTAAATACCGTAACCCTAACCCTACGTTTCCTGTTAAATACCGTAACCCTAACCCTACGTTTCCTAATAAATACCGTAACCCTAACCCTACGTTTCCTGTTAAATACCGTAACCCTAACCCTACGTTTCCTGTTAAATACCGTAACCCTAACCCTACGTTTCCTGTTAAATACCGTAACCCTAACCCTACGTTTCCTGTTAAATACCGTAACCCTAACCCTACGTTTCCTGTTAAATACCGTAACCCTAACCCTACGTTTCCTGTTAAATACCGTAACCCTAACCCTACGTTTCCTGTTAAATACCGTAACCCTAACCCTACGTTTCCTGTTAAATACCGTAACCCTAACCCTACGTTTCCTGTTAAATACCGTATCCCTAACCCTACGTTTCCTGTTAAATACCGTAACCCTAACCCTACGTTTCCTGTTAAATACCGTAACCCTAACCCTACGTTTCCTGTTAAATACCGTAACCCTAACCCTACGTTTCCTGTTAAATACCGTAACCCTAACCCTACGTTTCCTGTTAAATACCGTAACCCTAGCCCTACGTTTCCTGTTAAATACCGTAACCCTAACCCTACGTTTCCTGTTAAATACCGTATCCCTAACCCTACGTTTCCTGTTAAATACCGTAACCCTAACCCTACGTTTCCTGTTAAATACCGTAACCCTAACTCTACGTTTCCTGTTAAATACCGTAACCCTAACCCTACGTTTCCTGTTAGATACCGTAACCCTAACCCTATGTTTCCTGTTAAATACCGTAACCCTAACCCTACGTTTCCTGTTAAATACCGTAACCCTAACCCTACGTTTCCTGTTAAATATCGTAACCCTAACCCTACGTTTCCTGTTAAATACCGTAACCCTAGCCCTACGTTTCCTGTTAAATACCGTAACCCTAACCCTACGTTTCCTGTTAAATACCGTAACCCTAACCCTACGTTTCCTGTTAAATACCGTAACCCTAACCCTATGTTTCCTGTTAAATACCGTAACCCTAACCCTACGTTTCCTGTTAAATACCGTAACCCTAACCCTACGTTTCCTGTTAAATACCGTAACCCTAACTCTACGTTTCCTGTTAAATACCGTAACCCTAACCCTACGTTTCCTGTTAAATACCGTAACCCTAACCCTACGTTTCCTGTTAAATACCGTAACCCTAACCCTACGTTTCCTGTTAAATACCGTAACCCTAACCCTACGTTTCCTGTTAAATACCGTAACCCTAACCCTACGTTTCCTGTTAAATACCGTAACCCTAACCCTACGTTTCCTGTTAAATACCGTAACCCTAACCCTACGTTTCCTGTTAAATACCGTAACCCTAACTCTACGTTTCCTGTTAAATACCGTAACCCTAACCCTACGTTTCCTGTTAAATACCGTAACCCTAACCCTATGTTTCCTGTTAAATACCGTAACCCTAACCCTACGTTTCCTGTTAAATACCGTAACCCTAACCCTACGTTTCCTGTTAAATATCGTAACCCTAACCCTACGTTTCCTGTTAAATACCGTAACCCTAGCCCTACGTTTCCTGTTAAATACCGTAACCCTAACCCTACGTTTCCTGTTAAATACCGTAACCCTAACCCTACGTTTCCTGTTAAATACCGTAACCCTAACCCTATGTTTCCTGTTAAATACCGTAACCCTAACCCTACGTTTCCTGTTAAATACCGTAACCCTAACCCTACGTTTCCTGTTAAATACCGTAACCCTAACTCTACGTTTCCTGTTAAATACCGTAACCCTAACCCTACGTTTCCTGTTAAATACCGTAACCCTAACCCTACGTTTCCTGTTAAATACCGTAACCCTAACCCTACGTTTCCTGTTAAATACCGTAACCCTAACCCTACGTTTCCTGTTAAATACCGTAACCCTAACTCTACGTTTCCTGTTAAATACCGTAACCCTAACCCTACGTTTCCTGTTAAATACCGTAACCCTAACCCTACGTTTCCTGTTAAATACCGTAACCCTAACCCTACGTTTCCTGTTAAATACCGTAACCCTAACCCTACGTTTCCTGTTAAATACCGTAACCCTAACCCTACGTTTCCTGTTAAATACCGTAACCCTAACCCTACGTTTCCTGTTAAATACCGTAACCCTAACCCTACGTTTCCTGTTAAATACCGTAACCCTAACCCTACCTTTCCTGTTAAATACCGTAACCCTAACCCTACGTTTCCTGTTAAATACCGTAACCCTAACTCTACCTTTCCTGTTAAATACCGTAACCCTAACTCTACGTTTCCTGTTAAATACCGTAACCCTAACCCTACGTTTCCTGTTAAATACCGTAACCCTAACCCTACGTTTCCTGTTAAATACCGTAACCCTAACCCTACGTTTCCTGTTAAATACCGTAACCCTAACCCTACGTTTCCTGTTAAATACCGTAACCCTAACCCTACGTTTCCTGTTAAATACCGTAACCCTAACCCTACGTTTCCTGTTAAATACCGTAACCCTAACCCTACGTTTCCTGTTAAATACCGTAACCCTAACCCTACGTTTCCTGTTAAATACCGTAACCCTAACCCTACGTTTCCTGTTAAATACCGTAACCCTAACCCTACGTTTCCTGTTAAATACCGTAACCCTAACCCTACATTTCCTGTTAAATACCGTAACCCTAACCCTACGTTTCCTGTTAAATACCGTAACCCTAACCCTACGTTTCCTGTTAAATACCGTAACCCTAACCCTACGTTTCCTGTTAAATACCGTAACCCTAACCCTACGTTTCCTGTTAAATACCGTAACCCTAACCCTACGTTTCCTGTTAAATACCGTAACCCTAACCCTACGTTTCCTGTTAAATACCGTAACCCTAACCCTACGTTTCCTAATAAATACCGTAACCCTAACCCTACGTTTCCTGTTAAATACCGTAACCCTAACCCTACGTTTCCTGTTAAATACCGTAACCCTAACCCTACGTTTCCTGTTAAATACCGTAACCCTAACCCTACGTTTCCTGTTAAATACCGTAACCCTAACCCTACGTTTCCTAATAAATACCGTAACCCTAACCCTACGTTTCCTGTTAAATACCGTAACCCTAACCCTACGTTTCCTGTTAAATACCGTAACCCTAACCCTACGTTTCCTGTTAAATACCGTAACCCTAACCCTACGTTTCCTGTTAAATACCGTAACCCTAACCCTACGTTTCCTGTTAAATACCGTAACCCTAACCCTACGTTTCCTGTTAAATACCGTAACCCTAACCCTACGTTTCCTGTTAAATACCGTAACCCTAACCCTACGTTTCCTGTTAAATACCGTAACCCTAACCCTACGTTTCCTGTTAAATACCGTATCCCTAACCCTACGTTTCCTGTTAAATACCGTAACCCTAACCCTACGTTTCCTGTTAAATACCGTAACCCTAACCCTACGTTTCCTGTTAAATACCGTAACCCTAACCCTACGTTTCCTGTTAAATACCGTAACCCTAACCCTACGTTTCCTGTTAAATACCGTAACCCTAGCCCTACGTTTCCTGTTAAATACCGTAACCCTAACCCTACGTTTCCTGTTAAATACCGTAACCCTAACCCTACGTTTCCTGTTAAATACCGTAACCCTAACCCTACGTTTCCTGTTAAATACCGTAACCCAACCCTACGTTTCCTGTTAAATACCGTAACCCTAACCCTACGTTTCCTGTTAAATACCGTAACCCTAACCCTACGTTTCCTTAAAAACTCAGAAGTCTATTTAAGATATCTGTACATTTATCAAACAACCAATGAGATAGTATTTTATCAGCCTAATGTCAAGGATAAGCTTCCTAGTTCATGAATTCAATATACCCGTTAAACTTAACAAATGAATTAGATAAGTCGTTGAGTTGCCTTAATCCCCAATTAACCTTTACATAGTTGTTTTATATTCTTCACTGGACTAGGTCTGTTACATTAATAATTTTCACAATCAAAATTACATTTTTTATATTTATGTATTCTAATAAAATTTACTAAACTTTTTATATATAAAATTTTTATTTCATATTTTTTTTTTTTAATTATCCAGAAATCAAACATCCTTTACAATCCATCAGCATCGGCATATGGAATAAATATCTCTCATTTGATACCATATTCCAGAGCTTGTGGTTCATATCATGATTTCCGTGATAAATGATTGCTGCTAAACAAGGAAGCTACTGACCTAAGAGTTCACATTGGGCAAGTTGAAGTCATAACTTCGAAAGTTATACGGTCGCCGTCATGACTTGGTAAACCGCTACATAATGTATTTGTCGCAAATTCTTCAAACTGTCTACACCAGTTTGGGTGGGGTAGCTGAGATCCAAGACCAATTATATATACAATGAATTAACTGTGAGTTACCAATGGGGTGAGAATATTAACAATATTCAAATTAGCAAACTAAATGATTCATGCTTTTGAATTCAAAATAAATGTTATAGTATATCAAATATGGTGTTTAAGCAAAGAGACATAATGGTAAATATGTCCTTAACAAATCACTATACTTTCACATTCAAAACAAAACAATGTTTTTACTCATATGTCACGTGATTCCACCTCAAACCATCATCCTTCCTCTTATCATGCTGTACGTGATTCCACCTCAAACCATTATCCTTCCTCTTATCATGCTGTACGTGATTTCACCTCAAACCATCATCCTTCCTCTTATCATGCTGTACGTGATTCCACCTCAAACCATCATCCTTCCTCTTATCATGCTGTACGTGATTCCACCTCAAACCATCATCCTTCCTCTTATCATGCTGTACGTGATTCCACCTCAAACCATCATCCTTCCTCTTATCATGCTGTGCGTGATTCCACCTCAAACCATCATCCTTCCTCTTATCATGCTGTACGTGATTCCACCTCAAACCATCATAATTCCTCTCATCATTCTGTTTAACACAACAGTAAAGAAATTATTCTCTATATTTTCAATAAAGACGGGCACGTCCATCTGGAAGAGAGCGAATGGATATTCACCGAAAATCACTCAGCTGAAATGGACTTTGGAGGCGGTATAACATAGTATATCTACATCCAATGGCCTTTTCGACAACTGCCACACCCAATCATGATGTGGGGCATACCTATTAAATCTAGATATCTATTTTAGTGCGTGTGAGGCGTAGAGGCGTCCTCAAAGGATTAGAAAACTAAATAATTTAAAAGTTTTAAATCAAATTATATAAGAACAGTTAATAAGGCATGTTTATTTAATTTAAATCGTTATTTGCCAAGAAAGGATTACCGACAGCCAGTGGCTACGAGTGACGTTCTCTCGCATAATAAGAAAAATGTGAATTCTGTTGATTTTTTATGCATTTTTTTTATGAATTTGTGCTAGCTATGGTGTGATTACAAGTGTTATTAACGAAGGTTGTCACTAATGGAGCATGAACTGCTTACCGCTCCGGAGCTATTGAGATCATTCCCGGTTTTAAGTGGAGTTCGTGTTGCTCAATGTTTAGTTTTCTGTGTAGTGTTTTGTAGATCGTTGTTTGGCCTTTTGTCCTTTTTCTGTTGGTCAGTGTATTTTCTGTCCTTCTTCGATTTACGGATTATCCCTTTGGTATCTTCAAACTATTCTTATCAACTTGCACGTGCAAAAAAACACCAAAGCGAGGTTTAGAATATTGCAAAGACATATAATTGATCAAATATAGTTTTCTTTTAAGAATCCATATATATGTCCGCTACTATTTATAAAGAACACACCTAGTATATATTGGTATGTAAAGCTTGAAGATAACATCAGAAGTCGTAAATCACATAAATACAGACCATGTAATGGCCAAATCATTCCGTATAGGAGAATGTCCAAGTAACTCTCCATTCCTTAAAAATAATGGAGCCGAGGGCCTAAGGGGCCGAGGCCCATTGTTTTTAAGGAATGGAGAGATACGAGGACATTCTCTAACTTAACATCCACCCATTGTACTTGATTAATTTTATTAATTATTAATCTTGTAACAAAAAAAGTTTGTGTATAGTATCTAAAGTACAAAGTATTGTTTGCCTCTTGTGGGACCTTAAAGGTACAAAGAGAACAATAACTCTCCACTCCTTAAAAATAATGGAGAGTTTTGACAATAGATTTACATCACAGGTGGATTTTAACAATATTGATGTATGTATTGAATTTTGCAGACACATGATCAAGGTAATTATCATTCATTGTTTGTGTGGAGGTGGTATGACTATTTTTGTATTCTAAAGTTCAAGGCCTGATAATTCATTTCCATATTTTGCTTGCCCATCCCATACCTTTAACCTATAGTCAAATAAAAACAAATACAGAAGGTAATACTTATTTATCTCTTTTTGGACGTAATAAAGGCTATAAATCCTCGTAATGTGTTGTGGTCAATTATTGAAAAACAAAACACGAGTAACAATAATAGACAATCATGGCGTACGATTTACATATTGTCTTCTATGTTTCGGAAACATTTTTTTGTCTACTGACACAATTGACAAATCACATAAAGCCATTGGAGTATCAAGTATATCTTGTATGGTAATAACCAAATGACCAATTCAAAGCAGACGACAAGTCCTTGTCATGTTTGATGGACGCTAAGCAGACGATCGCGTCTTTTTTAACTGTGATGTTCTTTTTGATGTCTTCCAACTCTTTTCTGACTTTTTGTCACGCTTAAATGTATCCTTATTAAAATATCTTCCCTATTTGGTATTGTTACTAAATGTTTTACTTGAAGTCGGATGCATGACGTGCGAATAGGTCATCCCATTTTAAAATCAAACAAATGAACAGGAGATACTATGAATTAGGAGAATGTGACCTCACTCTCGATTTCATATCGGCGTTCATGTTTCCTTTATCTTTGTTCTTTTGCTATGTTTTACATTTATATTTGTACATTTATTTTTTCTATCCAGGTCGTCACTTTACTCGAATATCTCTTCGGTACTCTTCGTGCGCTCAGAATTAAATTTGAAGTGCTTTTGTCGTATTTGGTAGAACGTGATGTGACGTTATTAGTCAAAGCTACGTTATTAGTCAAAGCTTGCCACGTATTGCTGACAAACCTACGTGCAATCAACTACTGTAAAGAATTGTAGAAAATGCCGTGATCTCTACTAACAGAAACACGATAACATCAAAAAACATAAGCTCCAACAATCGCATACATTGCTTACAAGATACTTTTGCTATGAATGTCAAAATGTCAGTTGTCCTTGTAATAAAAACGTAAATTTCACATTTAGTGTAAAACTGAATTACACAGAGCACACAAATTATCCTTAAAGTTTAGTCCAATAAACACCTAAATCTCAAAAAGAAATTAATGTTACCATCATTGGTTGTCGTAATGTAGATGGAAATATCAGTTCTCAATGTTTTTGTGGAAGGACCACCCCTGATTCAAGTGGAGAATGTATAACAAAATAGGCTGGTCAAATCTGCCTACTTTTTCGAAACCACCTTAATATTCATCAAGACAGAAACTTGTGCTTCATTATGATGGCTCCAAGCCACATGTATCTCTTTTCCTAACTAAATGGGCGAAGAAAAACAAAGTAATCCTTTTATCATGCCTCTATGCATATCTGATCTCTTGCAACCTCTTAATATTATCTTGGCCATCGTGATCGTGATCATATGGTAGTTGGATTTATAACTTTCTATGCAATCAGTACCTATCACTGCTAAAGCTATGAATTCGAATCATGCTCATGGCCAGGAATACTCCATACAACATAATGTGATAAAGTTTGTCTAGCTTGCAACAGGTCGGTTGGTTTTATTCCGAGTATCTGTGGTTTCCTTCACCAATAAAACTGACCGCCACGAAATTATTGAAATATTGTTGAAAGTGGCGTTAAACACCATAAACCAAACCCATCCAAATCTAATTTTAGAATTGTTTGACCCTTTAAAACTTTCTACATCACAGAATGGCAGAGGTAATTGCTGGAACATCCTTGAGCAAAAATGTTAATTGCTAATATCAGAAGAAGTCTATAGCTGAGTTTTTTCACACCTGCAAGTCTGAAGTCTATCCATGTACAACACAATTACAATTGTTCGAGTTGTCCTCGCTACTTCGTATGTAAATGATCATAAGTGTCAATAATCAAGAAGTATAATTGGAAAGTGAAACCACAGCCAAGCTCACAGACCATGATGACAACTAGCACAATTCAGTCAGCATACTGGATAACAGTATAAGAATAGATGGACATTCTGATACATTTATTTATGTATCTGGCATATCTCAGAAATATCCTACTTAACCAGTTCTGATAAGAGCTTTAAGGGTCCGGGTGGCTCAATGAGTTAGTTAGTTGGATTACCTAACAACTCATACAAGCCTATCACCAATACGGCATGGGCTCGCGGCCAGCTTTGTAAATTACAAAAAGGGTCCAATCGACTCGCAGCCGCAAGTGATAAAGTTTACCAGTTGCTTGCCCATGGTCGGTGGTTCTCTCCGGGTACTCCGGCTTCTTCCACCACTAAAACTGGTCGCCATGATATAGCTGAAATATTGCTGAAAGTGGCGTTAAACACCAAAAATCAAATCAAATCAAATCTTATAAGAGCTTAACACCTTTACATCACATACATTAAGAACTGTGCTATCTAAACAGCAGCATTGCCATTAAAGCAAATCAAGATTAACTTAAGTTAGGTCGCAGAAACTTAAACTGCAAGGCAACTCAAAATTAGCAACACCTTGCCAAAAATCTTTGTACCATAAACAATTTATATAACGTCATCCAATAATTTAGTCACAACAGTCGAGAAAAAATGGTCAAAATCTAAGTCTGTTATATCTATAGGAAGGATTCCTACCCAACCAGCACATCCGACCTCAACAGAAAATGTGCTGATATCCCAGTAGATTCTGTCAATGACGTGGACGAAATAGATAGAATCAATCTAATTGAAATTAAATCGCTCACTTCGCCCCTTTATTGATACGCCGCGGTGTGGGAGATATGAGGTAACCCCATTACAGGTCACATACGATATGATACGATATGTACCATCCAATGAAAATGGTGATTGCAAGACTATGAAAGTGTTATCTTTTAATACTTTCATGCTAGGTTACGTTGCATGCTACGAGCAATCCGAATGACAGAGAAAGGGGCTAACCTGTATATATCATATCATTATATATACATGACAAAAGGTCCCTGTATGTGACCCGTAATATGATTTCCTGAGAGTCCCAGCGCAGCGACATATCAGTGAAAAAGAAGGGCTAGAGAGATATCTAATTTTAATCATATTTTTTGAAGTCATTCAAGATGAAGAAATAAGCTGTTTTTCTAATGGGTTTGAACAAAAAGAACTGGCAATTTTATAGTAACTAAATGGCTGTAATCGTTGGACACATCTAATTATTCTATGCATCTATTAGAGTAGGATATGTTTTAAATGTCAATGTTGCAAGCTAAAACGAACATAAAGGGAAATGTTGTACATAGCAAATCATGATATATGGATAAAAATACACATTTTATTTAAGGCAGAATTAGCGCTCCATACATAGTGTTCCAAGCGCTATCAATTCCATCTACAAAAAATATTAGTTATAGTGTAGGTTTAGGTTTGCGATGTTCGACAATTTTTCAAGCATATCGTGGCGGTCAGTTTTATTGGTGGAGGAAACCGGGGTACCTGGGGAAAACCACCGACCTGCTGCATGTGAAAGCAGGTGCTACAGAAGGGTTAGTAGTTCCTGCACCACTGTGGAATTCCGAAAACTTTGTATTCCTTTCATTCATTCTTCTCTAAGCCACTTTATTATGAAAAAAACATGCTTCAGCAGTGATGGTGAACAATAGCAACAATATCAATAACATGAAAACTCATCTCTTATCTCATCCCATTGAACACAAAAAACCACGACATATAGCGTTGAAAATCCAAGTTCTGCCTTTGAAAAGGCACACAAATGTGGCGGTGCTAAACCGGTTAATTGAATTTCAACCCCTTCTGACATAAATAAACGAAAAACCAGCACAAATCTGTTTCTACTCAAAAAGAGCACACTTTTCCACAAAATGAATGATAATATAAACATATGAATGTTGTATTTTCATATACATTTTCATTTGTGAGTTATCCTGTATTAATATAGAAAACATTGTCTATATATTTGTCATATAAAAATACGTCTTAGAGGACTATGCATGCATAACGAAAGAAATGTTGAAGTAAGTTTGTGGTAAAGCTACATCATTAGCAATCTCAATCCCAGTGGCCGTGATGCTTAAATCTAGTTGATATTATACAATTAATTACTCCCTAAGAAGTCAATACCAGGATATGAGAACCTCGAGACTTGGCACTCATGGTGACCTGACCTGACCGAGGCCAACGGCCGAGATCAGGTCAGGTCACTGAGTTTGGTGCTGCTTTGACAACTGTTTTTACCTGTTTTGTTCAAGTATTGTTATAAATACTGTTATAGTGACAGCCGGAAACTTTGAGCCGTAATGAAAGCGGGAGGTTTGACGCTTTAAAATCTGATTCAACCCACCATTTCTTTAGAAATGCCTGTACCAAGTCAGGGTCATTACGGTTTTCCCAGTTTTCCGGTTGTTGACTGATTTTGTCTGTTTATAAACTTATGAGTTTTCACTTTCCCTTTGTAAGATTGTTCGGAGTTCGATAATTTTGTTATTCTACAGGTCAGTGTAAGATCATGTGATAAATAATGACTTCTTTGGAAGATTTAGTGGTCATACCGTGGAAAATAAAATAAAATCACATGACAAAGCGTAACCAATAGAAAGCGAGTATATCCTTATTAATATTCATGAGGTATAATAAATCATTATGCTTACTTTACATTATATAGCTTATAAACATTACGTGTGTGACAAGGGCACATTTAGGACGAAAACAAAAATGAATAAGACCAATCTATTAGACTATGTGAGAGTTTATCACGTATGTACATCATACTTCTAGGAAGAGAGAAAAAAGTTAGTATTGTACTACAAATGATGATGATTTATAATTCAATGAAGGAAATAGTGAGTACCTTTTCTGCTGTTGTGAATGCTAAGGATCAATGATGATAGAAGTCTATATTAGATAGAGTTTGAATGGACTCATTGTTTGTAGAAAGGCTCGGGTATTATTAACGTTATTTGTGCTTGGTAACGTATAGTGGTGTCTAACACATATTGTGTTGTGTTTTTGTTTTGTTTGTCTTCGTCTTGAATACCCGATATTGCCAGTTTCTCTGGATTGTCCAAATTGTGATTGCATTTTCGGTATTCTCTGACGTGCACTGTGCCTGTGAAATGCCAGGAAAGTGAGCGGTCATGTATTTGTGGGTTAGGGGTATAGGTTTCGCCTCCGTTTCTAGCGATTTTGAAATTTTGTAACTGTTCTGACATTGGTATGTTTTGTTTTTATATGATTATAGGACTGACCAACTTTTATGCATTCGTTCACAAGTAAAATATTTTGCTATGGCCATATTTAGCATCATTATAATTCAGCATCGGTTTTCCTTTATGAAAAAGTAGTTTTACTATTGCATCCTAAAATCAACTGCATGACTATTCTCCCGGTGGTGCCGGTCAATAGTTTTAGGACTATTCCCCCCTGTGATAATTTCAGCAATCTTATTTCCCGGAATTTTTAAGTCATTCATCTACTGATTTTAATGAAATGACGTCATGCAAGTCCTTGGACTTTTCACATTGCTAGCTAAGCTACCGAGAAGGCAGACGACAAGCAAAGAATGGCAGAGGGAAGCAGGTTTGCTTTGCTCGAAGACGATCATATTTTGAAAATTATTAATGACAAGCTCTGAATTGCCCTTGCGAAATAGAGCACTCTATAAATCGGTGAAAAACCATCCGATATCAGTTTATGAAATAATGAACTAAAGACTACTTTAAAGAAATTGTATATAATGGACTGATCCTATCACCCTCTAATGGAGCACACATGTCAATATCCATACAAAAAGGAACGAACTAAATAAAAAATGCCTTTTTTATTAATTTCTTCTTCAAATGTACAGACATGAAAATGTATTAGTTTTAAAAAGCACCAATAAAGTAGACTAGAAATCCATCAGAAAAGTACTTACAATTTAGCATTTTGAATTGCACACTTGTTCAGTATAATAAAACAATTATAGACTTGCCTCTGACAATAGTTGGTACCTAGGGGACAATACAAGTGATATAACCATCATACCCAGTCAATAAGTGTATATTACTCGGAGCTTCATTTAGAATTATCACATCGGTGGTGTAATGGTTAGCGTGCTCGCATTGAGTGTGGTAGATCGTGGGTTAGAGCCCCATACGGATCAAGCCAATTGGTTGATGATAAACAGCTGAGTGTAAAGGTCAGTGTGATATCATGTTTGTTTCTGAACGATTATAAACATCCGACTGTAAAGGTCAGAGTGATTTCATGTTTGTTTCTGAGCGATGATAAACAACCGACTGTAAAGGTCGGAGTGATGTCATGTTTGTTTCTGAACGATGATAAACAGCCACCTAAAAAGGTCAGAGTGATTTCATGTTTGTTTCTGAAGGAAAACAAACAACCGATTGTAAAGGTCAGAGTGATTTCATTATTGTTTCTGAACGATGATAAGCAGCCGACTGTAAAGGTCAGAGTGGTGTCATGTTTGTTTCTGAACGATGATAAGCAACCGACTGTAAAGGTCAGAGTGATGCACATGTTTGTTTCTGAACGATATTAGACAGCCGAATGTAAAGGTCGGAGTGATTTCATGATTGTTTCTGAACGATGATAAACAGCAGACTGTAAAGGTCAGAGTGATGTCATGTTTGTTTCTGAACGATATTAAACAGCTGAATGTAAAGGTCAGAGTGATGTCATGTCTGTTTCTGAGCGATAATAACCAGCCGACTGTAAAGGTAAGAGTAATGTCATGTTTGTTTCTGAACGATGATAAACAGCCGACTGTAAAGGTCAGAGTAATGTCATGTTTCTATCTGAACGATGATAAACAGCCGACTGTAAAGGTCAGAGTAATGTCATGTTTGTTTCTGAGCGATAATAAACAGCCGAATGTAAAGGTCAGAGTGATTTCATGTTTGGTTCTGAACGATGATAAACAGCTGACTATAAAGGTCAGAGTAATTTCATGCTTGTTTCTGAACGATGATAAAAAAAAACACTGTAAATGTCAGTGTGATGTCATGTTTGTTTCTGAACGATAATAAACAGCCGACTGTAAAGGTCAGAGTGATGTCATGTTTGTTTCTGAAGATGATAATCAACCTACTGTAAAGGTCAGAGTGATGTCATGCCTGTTTCTGAACGATGATAAACAACCGATTGTAAAGGTCAGAGTGATGTCATATTTGTTTCTGAACGATAATAAACAGCAGACTGTAAAGGTCAGAGTGATGTTATGCTTGTTTCTGAACGATGATAAACAACCGACTGAGAAGGTCATACTGATGTCATGTTTGCTTCTGAACGATCATAAACAACTGACTGTGAAGGTCAGAGTAATGTCATATTTCTTTCTGAACGATTATTAACAGCCGAGTGATTGAATGATTGATTGATTGATTGATTGATTGATTGATGTTTAACGTCCAGCGAGCAATTTTTCAGCTATATTCAGGAGGAGAAAAAAAATTAAACGCCACGGGACACGAAACAAGAAAAGGTGATGGGTATGGACGGATAATTTAGCCAGTGTAACAGGTCTCCTATGGACCACTCATCATGAGCATAATGCTCATAATGAGCTGTTACACTGGGTTTGCTAACGTGCGAAGAGGGTGGCAATCTCTCAACACGGGACCTCGGTTTTATTTACGTCTCATCCGAAGGACGGGTTGGTTGTTAATTTATACATCCCGCACAACCGACGAAGAAGCTCTCGGTCCTATTTCTATGTCCCGTGGTTCCCGCGGGGATGGCCCCTTTTAGATGACTAGTGCCTCTAGGACGGAGAAATCTGGTGCCTATTCTACCTCCGGCACATCCTCTGTAAAGGTCAGAGTGATGTCATGTTTGTTTCTGAACGATGATAAACAGCCGAATGTAAAGGTCAGGGTGATGGCATGTTTGCTTCTGAACGATTATAAACAGCCGACTGTAAAGGTCAGAATAATGTCATGCTTGTTTCTGAATGATAATGAACAGCAGATGGTAAAGGTCAGAATGATGTCATGTGTGTTTCTGAACGATGATAAAGAGACGAATCTAAAGGTCAGAGTGATGTCGTGTTTTTTTTCTGAACGATTATAAACAGCCGACTGTAAAAGTCAGAGTGATTTCATGTTTGGTTCTGAACGGTGATAAACAGCCGACTGTAAAGGTCAGAGTGATGTCATGCTTGTATCTGAACGATGATAAACAGTTGACTGTAAAGGTCACAGTGATTTCATGTTTTTTTTCTGAACGATGATAAACAACCGACTGTAAAAGTCAGAGTGATGTCATGCTTGTTTCTGAACGATGATAAACAGCCGACTGTAAAGGTCAGAGTAATTTCATGTTTCTATCTGAACGATTATAAACAGCTGACTGTGAAGGTCAGATTCATGTCATGTTTGCTTCTCAACGATGATAAACAGCCGAGTGTAACGGTCATAGTGATGCCATGTTTGTTTCTGAGCGATGATAAACATCCGAGTGTAACGGTCATAGTGATGCCATGTTTGTTTCTGATCGATGATAAACAGCCGAGTGTAAAGGTCAGAGTGATTTCATGTTTGTTTCTGAACGATGATTAAAAAGTCGACTATAAAGGTCAGAGTAATTTCTGGCAATTCCATGTTTTTAATGATGGTTAAAGACTGCGGCCATCTTTTACATAACTCATATTACATATGTCACAACTTCTAAAGATTAAATGAACTCGGTTTCTCCGGGGGTAAGCAGTTCCTGTACCACTAGTGCCATCCGTTATGTTACTCTTATTACACACCCGGTGATAAGTCATGAATAAGGAAAGGCCTGTACGATTATAATCGGAGCATATCCGGTGTGATTCGTGCCACTCAGTCATGGTGACGACTATAAAACTTTGGAAGTGTCGTCTTCTACTCCAGCAAAGTTATGTTTCGCATAAGTAGGAGTCGTCGCTACAAAACTTATACGGTCGTCATCCTGAACTGATTGACCGGTACAAGACATTCATTTTGTCAAATGGCCATGGATCTTTTACCTTTCTGCGTAGATTATTTTCTTTCCTCTGTCACCGACACGACTGTTAGCGGACTTGACTATGAGAGACACCGTGGGGTATCTTATAAGAAACAGGAACTGCTCTATCTTCGCTGGCACTTAGGTGGAGTCCGTGTTATTCATCTTTTTAGCTTTCCTCGTGTGTTGTGGTGTTTGTTTTGATTGTATTCGTTCGTTCTGTGTATTGTGCTCAATATTGCCAGTGTCTCTGGGTTGTCGGTTTTCTCGAACGTTAATTTGTTAATGCTGTTTTTTGTATTTACATATTCTAAATCAACCATTGGAATCTCCTGTATCTAAATTGCCATCGTAATGTTTGTCACATGTCAAACTGTTTTATGGAAGGGTAATCTTTTCTGTGCATGTCAGTAAATTTATACTACACGATATCACCAATCCCAAGATTAGGGGGAAAAGTCGAGACATCTCAAGTTGAAACATTAGAATCGTTTATATTGACATGTATTTTCTTTGTATACCGGTATCTATATACAATACATTACATTTGACATATGTGAGGGTTGGTATTTTACTGCCAGGCGTAAGACATTTGTATGACTGCATCATTTAGAGGGGAGGTTTGGGTCCATAAAACTATCTTAGCACCACCACTGTGTGTTAGGGGTATCGAATGTGTCTCTGTTTCCGCGAATTTTCAATTTGATTTTAGAACTGTTGCGACAGTGCAGTATTTTCCCCCTTTTATTGTAATGGTAGCATATACTATAAATAATATTTTTTCTAAGGTCAGTAAACCCTTGATGTCAACCTAGATAAATATTATTAATCGTCTACGATTAGATTAACGTGATGTATATTTTTCTAAATTTAATACAGTATATATTAATAGCCGTACTAGTTGTACATAAATTGGGTGTGGTATATATGATATATAGATACATATATTTATAGTAGAATATATTAATGTCTTCATTCAACCTATCTGAATGTTGTTCTATTGTCATTAATCTATATTTTTTTTAAAAAAGTACTGAAAATGTTGGTTGAAATCAGTAAATGTCCTATATTGTATAGTTAGACTTATAGTTATGGTGTTTAACGCCACTTCAAAGCAATCATTTAATTGCATTAGGCAATTTTATTTTATTTTTATCATTCAAATGCACATAATCATAAATAAATTATTCAACAGGGCGTCATGACCATAAGGTCAAATGTCATGGGGGTTTAATAGACCATTTCTGACTTTGATTCTAAAGTCATACGTTTCATTACAGGGGTTATTTCCCTTTAAGACAGGCATAAGTCTGATTTGTTTCAAGGTTCATATATTCCCAAATTATGAGAAAATTATACTAATCAATATGTCTATTAAACAGGAAATAATTATTTAGTGCATACTCTAACTGTTTACTTCAAATAAAATCACATTTTCTCATTGCAAAACAAAATGCGTCTCTTTAAACGGCATTTACATTGATTGTTGTAAATATCTTCATTGAGGAAGCTATGGTGTTCAACGCCACCTTCAACAATATTTCAGATGTGTTGTGGCCGTCAGTTTTATTGGTGGAGGAAACTGGAGTAACCGGAGAGAACCACCGACCTGTCGCAAGTTACTGACATACTTTGGGATTAACTACAATAATGTACACTCTTCGTCAACATTTGTGTCATTAGTGTTACAGAGAACGTAATGGAGTGAGTGAGTGAGTAGTTGTTGTTTAACGTCAAGTTAGGAATTGTCCAGCCATATCATGGCGAGAACACGCTTTATTTCAATGAGATGACGATGAAGTTCTCTTTGTACTAGACCAACACGCTGAATTGGATCTTCATAGTACTAGCCCACTGAAACAACAGTTAGTGGTTAGATATGTCGCTCCACTCGATGGCGTTATCCTAATTCTTGCTCTTGCTAATTAATATGGGTTTTTTATAGGAGAAGCAACACGTACAATTTTATAATTTGTGGTTTGATCCCATCGGGGTTGGAATTCGTGATCTACAACACTCGAGACGAGCACGTTGAGAATGACACAACTGAAGCGGTTGAGCGAAATGTGGTAAACAAATAATGTCAAGAAAAGTTAAATTCAAACATAATTTGAAATTGTAATTTATGGTTTTCTGTTGATTAAAATTATTTATCCTGCAATCAGTACATTTGCTGTACAAATATGCTATACGAATACATTTTTGCTTTATTCGTACTAGACGAATAAACTGTTCAGCCTACGAATAAACTTTTCAGCCTGCGAATAAACTTTCCTGGTACCCTGTAGCTATGTACAGTGGAGGGCGCAGACAAGTATGAAACTGGTACTAATGTAACGCGGACCACGAAGAAGACACCCTTGACAACATTTATGAAAGGCGAGGAATGACGCTTGTTTCTGTCCTTTTTGTTTAAATCTGACAAGTTTTCCGACTTTTTTGACATTGCGGGATAAACACAATATACGTACATTGTCGTTAAATATAAAATTCATTTGTACTCGCTGCGAAACAGGCCTGAAAAGCTCGCTAATCTGCCTGTTTCTAAAGCTCGTACAAATAAATTTTATATTTACCGACAATGTACGTATATTGTATATTTATTACATACTTAGTTCAAATAAAGGCATTTTTGTATGACCAATATGACCGGAAGTAAACTGTCCATATTTTCACACCCCGGGAAAATAACCGGTTATTGGATTACTACAAGATCATTTCCATATCGGGGCCTATATTGGCCCGGGCCAATATGGGCCTCGACTTCGTCTCAGGCCAATATGGGTGTCTCTTTTCTAGATGTCGGAAGTATGATTATTTTCAACGTTACGTTGTCATATATTCCAGAACAACGATAAAACGTCACGTAACATTGCGTGTTTTGACGACGTCTCTATTTAAGAAATAATTCATGGCAGGCATAGAGTTGTGCAAATTTACACATGGGCTGGGCCTTTATATTCGAATTTTACCCCGAGCGAAAGCGAGGGGTAATATCTAAGAATATAAAGGCCCAGCCCATGTGTAAATTTGCACAACTCTATGCCTGCCATGAATTATTTCGTGAACTGTATACACACGGCATTTGGTGGCTGTTCCATTTACCTCCTTCGGAAATTTTGAATTGATTTTGAATTATTTGTATCTGAACGAGATATTTTAAAACAAAAATATGGATGTTAACATGAAAAACATATTTATTGTGTATTTTCCAACCATCTATCGACTTTGACTTTTGTAATATATCGTCATCCTGTGACGTTGTTTACAAGGGACGCTGATTGACACAAGCTGGTTACTGATTTATTTTCGATTTTGTGAGCATTTTACTTGTTTGAGTAGCAAAATTCAAAATGCCATCAAATTGGAAAATATCAGTAACTTAATTACATCACCGTCTAGTTATCAATGTATACGTACGTAGGAGAACAAGGTTAGTGCACTTGGTTATTCATGGCCGACACATATCAATGTCAATGGAATGTATGTGCGTACTGGGGATCCCCAAATTTAAATTTTCAAAGCAAATGATAAACAAATACCTAGTTACAGAATATTTATTTATAACTGAGGGGGAATTTTTATTTTAAGGACTTTAAAAATACGTTATATGCCGGTGCTTTGTTTATTTACACTCGGTCATCACGGTAATTTCACAGCGGGAGTTACATTGGAACAGCCAGATTTGTTGTGTACTGCACTTGGGCTAAATATAGAGTTGTTGAGTATTATCGTGTGTGCCGTTTTATAGACGTCATATTAGAATGGAGTTTCTAATATGACGGCCTATATATCGTCAACCAGTATATGTCGGTATATATCTACCTTTAGCACCTGCGCACTCAAATTATCGATTGGAAGCAAAAAAAAACATAATTTAAAAAGTGTCTGTAATGAATAAAAGCGTACAAGGCCGTTTCCGTGAGGTCATGCACAACAACTACACATTATATTACTTTGTTTACATGTATACACAAATATGCGATGAAAACGCACTCATCTGGAGTTTTCCCCGACGGATGTTCCGGCCACCACCCACGTGAAATTTTGACGACGTAAACAACCAATATTCGTATTCATATGTGAAGGGGGCTAAGCGGAACAGCCGTTGTGTGGCGGATTCTAAGGTCGCCTAGTGTCTTAAAAATTACCGTATTTGTCATATCAGAAAAGAAATAATTCATGGCAGCCGTAGATTTTTGTACATTTAACCATGTGTTGGGCATTTATATTCGTATTCTATCCCACGCTAGCGCTCGGGAAAATAGAATGGCTAAATGAGCACAAATCTACGGCTGCCATGCATTATTTCTTAAATATATTTACTGTATCAATTGCGAATTGTGTTTCTACATATAGAACTCTTTTATCAAGGTTTGTCAAAAACGACAAAAATGTCGCTTTGACGCTGAAGGGTCAAGGAATTTGTATATAATGGAATGATCTTATCACTCTCTATTGGAGGACAATGTCAATATCCATACAAAAAAATGTTTATTTTTTTTTTATTAATTTCTTCTTCAAATGCACACACGTGAAAATGTGGTAGTTTTAAAAACCATTAATAAAGTAGACTAGAAATCCATCAGAAAAGAACGTACAATTTAGAATTTTGAATTGCACCGTTGTTCAGTATAATAAAACACTTATAGACTTGATATTCGAGTAATAGCACTTGTGTTGTCCTCTCTGTACCAAATTGTGTCCTCGGTGTTGCTTCGGACAATAGTTGGTACCTTGGAGACAATAAAAGTGCTATTACCCTCATACCCAGTCAATAAGTGTATGCTATCTTATGGTAGTTATATTTATATCTAACGTAACCTATCCAGCATATCCCCACTAAAGTTGATGAGTAAAAGCCTCCACTGTGCCGAGGTGTACTCGGTATTGCTTTGTATAATACAGTTTGCTAATTGCTACAGTAATGGCGTGCGTGATATCCACGTGCTACTACAGTAAACGTCCAACAACGATAAAACTGAAAATGGCGCTAAACACCAATATTTCTTCCCAATCAAATCGAAAAATCGTACATACAGAGGCAAAATCGATACCCTTAAATTACTAACACGCGTATAGGAAAACCAGTAGTAGTCCATTGGCATTCCTCTTTAAATAAATACGAAATTAAATTACATACACATGACTGCTCAATTCTTGGTACAGGCATTTCAATAAAAAAGTGGCGGTATTAAACTAAGTTAATGGGTCAACCTCGCCTATTGATGAAATGTTGCGTCGTATTAATTATAAAAAAAAAAAAAAAACAGTCGTTAAGTATATTAATAGAAAGAGCAAATCAGGCTTAGCAATCCGATTTAATTTTCTTTCTGTGTTGATTTATTGAATTAATAGCAATGAATAGATATAGACGGGCAGACTGAGCACATGTTCGTTACAAAATAAAATTTGCCATTAATTAGGAATTTACTATGTTTGATATCTGTGAATCCTGGACATTCTACCATGATTCTATTTGATATCTAGCATACACGTGGATAAATAATCCTTTAAGCAGAATATTGGTACCTATGCGAATGCATATATATATATATTTGAAATTTGAAAAGTCGCCATATTGTTTCGAGATTTTATTTAATTAGACATTGATAAAGTCCCTCGGTGGGACGAAACTTTTGTCATTCTACGAAGTGTTTAATTCTTTATCACTTTGTTTTGTGTACTTGGTGTTGTTTTACAAACCATTTTAGACGTTTATAATTGTTTTACTTGTATAGTATCGTTATACCGTAACGATCCAACACCCCGTAAGATTAATCGTTGACTGGTTTTTCAGACGTTGTATATGTTATTTCTTTCCTAGTCAGTATTATGTTACATTACATAATCCGACCGATCTTACAGCTCTGCACATCATGAGCTATGAATTTTATTTTAAAAAACTTAGAAAATTAACTCTTAAACAAATTAGTACAGAACATCACGTATCTAATTTGCGGGCATATATTGCCAATAATATTATACCAAAAGGGCTACATATCAAGTTAACACCACAAAGCACTGGTTGGAAATCAAATAGATTTGTGGAACGATGGGACTCTATACTCTTTGACTGTTCCATCCGTCTCCTTATTCTATTGTACCAGAACACTGTACACAATCTCGAGGTTCTGGATAAAACTATTACGAACATCAAAACTGACCTAAACAAATCTTTGACGTTCTCGGATACCAACAATATTAATGAACGTCTGCAAGATATCCACAATATTCAAAGCCTAAAGTTGCGAGAGAAACAACGTAAGAAATTCTTTAGGGATGGTATCAACCCGAACAAAAATATACCATCAGAATTATCTGTCACTTCTGGGGAAACGACAAAGCGGAAACGAAGATTTTCAAGACACAAAGAAATTAATAGAGACCAAAATGACACAGTCGTCAATTTGTCATCAAAAGATCTAAAACCTGCTGAAATTCGTATACTCTCTAAGGGACTTAATTTCTGCCCCACCCCCACGAGGAGCAACTATCAGCTGATCTCGACAAATTTGCTAGATCTCTTCGTATTAAAGAATATTTCTCAGCCAAAGAGAGAGACTGTCCTGTAGATGAGTCGTCCGATTCGGAAGATGATAATGAGATCCCCCTTCCTAGGTTTAAGAAAAAAAGTTCATGGATTCCAAAACCCAGCAAAAATACAACATTAGAATCCTTTATTGATTTAGTCAAAAATTATGTCCAGACAGCAACCAGCACGAACATACCAACCCATAACAACCTCACTCCAGCAGAAAAAGGTGCGCTACAAGAATTAAAGGAAAGGGATGACATTGTCATAAAGTCAGCAGACAAGGGTAGCGCAATTGTTGTTATGGACAAAGTAGATTATTTAGAGGAGGCAAACAGACAACTGATGGATGAAAGATTTTACAAAAAACTGGACTCTGACCCCACGGAAGAATTCAGCACTAAAATAACATAGGAGCCAAAAATTATGAAAGAAAATAGTCATATCGACAAGAACACTTTCGATTACTTGAAACCAGACAAACCCAAAGTCGGACGCTTCTACCTATTACCTAAAATTCATAAAGTCAACAACCCCGGGAGACCCATTGTTTCAGCAAATGGGCACCCCACAGAAAAAATCTCCGAATTCGTCGATTTCCACCTTCGACCTCATGTAGAAGCGTTACCTTCACATTTGAAAGACACCACTGATTATCTTCAAAAAATGGAATCCATGAACCCCCTTCCTTCGGGGACCATTCTTGTTTCGATGGACGTTACGTCATTATACACTAACATCCCACATAATGACGGTATCGAAGCATGTCGAGAGGCCTGGGACCAAAGAGCCGTGAAAGAACCACCAACGGAATGTCTTGTCCAGTTGCTCACATTGGTACTGAAGCATAACAATTTTACATTTAATGGAGAGCATTTTTTACAAATCAACGGAACAGCTATGGGAACAAAGATGGCACTTTCATACGCCAACATCTTCATGGGGAAGCTTGAAAAACTTATCATACAATCTGCAACTCACAAGCCACTTTCATGGTTTCGTTTCATAGACGACGTTGACATGAAGTGGACCGAGTCGGAAGAAAACCTCAATCGTTTCTTTGACCACGCCAATAATGTTCACCCCACTATAAAATTAACCCATGAAACATCTAGAAATAACATCTCCTTTCTGGATACTTACACCACCTGTGAAAATGGTATTATGTCAACTGACATATACAACAAACCGACAGATAAACATCAGTACCTGTCCCCACAGAGTTGTCATCCTAAACATTGCATCAAAAGTATTCCGTACAGCCAAGCTCTCCGAATCAAACGCATCTGCTCCAACGAACAAACCACCAAAAAACGTCTTGGGGAACTGAAATGTCATCTAAAATAGAGGGGTTACAACAATGCGAGCATTAACCATTGTTTTAACAAAGCAAGTGGTATTGACAGAAAAGACCTCATCCAATATAAAGAAAAGAACGCGAACAACAGAGTGCCATTTGTCATTACATACCATCCTGCGCTCAGTAATTTATCCAGCATCGTTCGTGAGCACTGGACAACCATACAAAAACACCCAGAACTGTGTAAAATCTTCAAAGAACCACCCGTCTTGGCCTTCAGGAAACCCAAAAGTTTGAAAGACATCTTGGTGAGAGCTGACATCTCCCCTCGATCTGCCTACAATGGTCAGTGTCAAAAATGTGATTCGAGACGATGTATGACGTGCAAAAACATCCAATGCACACAAAAATTCAGCAGCACACATACAGGAGAAAAATTCATCATATACTGCAATGCCAACTGCAAGACAGAAAATATTATCTACCTCCTGGAATGTGCAATTTGTGGTCTTCAATACATCGGAGAAACTAAACAACAACTTAGTAAACGCTTGAATGGCCACAGAAGCGATGCAAATTGCAAACCTGACCTTCCACTCAGCAGACATCTCAGATCGACGGGCCACCATGATTCTTTCGGCAAACTGAAGGTCACCATAATTGACCATAACCCCAAGTGGGATGATAAAAGCAGACAGGAAAGGGAAAGCTTCTGGATTAGAAAACTTAAGACCTTATCACCGAATGGAATCAATGAGAAAAAGTAATATCCTCTCTTGACTCCTATTCGTGTTGATCTCCTCCAGTCGTATTAGGACATACAGTTTGCTCTATTGGCCCAAAGTATATATTCCACACTGTGACGGGCCGTTTTTTTGAATGAGTTTGGGTATCATACCGTTTTCAACAATATTTTGACAGTGCTATTTGATACATTTACCAATAATGTCTCATTTTTATATTTATTTTTATTTCTAATTTAACATTTATTTAAATGTGTAGCCCTATTGTATATTTATATTATTGTTATTGTGCTTTTATTAATTTATATGTAGGATTTCCATTCTTTTATGCATGTAGTTTCATATGTGCATCTTCTGGTTCTTTTGTGCCGTGCATGGACCGTCAAAAACTTTTTTGAAATTTGAAAAGTCGCCATATTGTTTCGAGATTTTATTTAATTAGACATTGATAAAGTCCCTCGGTGGGACGAAAATTTTGTCATTCTACGAAGTGTTTAATTCTTTATCACTTTGTTGTGTGTACTTGGTGTTGTTTTACAAACCATTTTAGACGTTTATAATTGTTTTACTTGTATAGTATCGTTATACCGTAACGATCCAACACCCCGTAAGATTGATCGTTGACTGGTTTTTCAGGCCAATGGTGCTGCAGTGTAACAATGGTGTGGGTTCAAATCCCGTCGAGGGAAGAACAAAAATTTGACAGCTCTAAAATCTAATTCTAACACTGTTTGGTTTAATTTTCAGACGTATATAATATTTAGTATTAACCTAGTATCCTTTAAAGTAACTTTGAGATCCAGTGGGACAGATATATTGTATGGTTGTCACTTGCTTCTAGACGTTTGTATAATATACTTTATTTCCTGTGACTGTATAATGAATAATTCTTCATTATCCTATCCAATATATTAAAAATTGCTGAGTTAGATTGCTGTCAAAATTATAATATTAAGTATATATGTACCATCTACACACGCTTATACACATGTCTTACGCCTATCCCTAGATTTGCCTTACGAGACAAGGTAACACTACGACTATTGAAGCTCCTTTTTTAGGGAGTGGATGTAGTCGAGTGGTCTAGGGCGCTGGACGTAAGGCTAAGCGAATGGTGCTGCAGTGTAACAATGGTGTGGGTTCAAATCCCGTCGAGGGAAGAACAAAAATTTGACAGCTCTAAAATCTAATTCTAACACTGTTTGGTTTAATTTTCAGACGTATATAATATTTAGTATTAACCTAGTATCCTTTAAAGTAACTTTGAGATCCAGTGGGACAGATATATTGTATGGTTGTCACTTGCTTCTAGACGTTTGTATAATATACTTTATTTCCTGTGACTGTATAATGAATAATTCTTCATTATCCTATCCAATATATTAAAAATTGCTGAGTTAGATTGCTGTCAAAATTATAATATTAAGTATATATGTACCATCTACACACGCTTATACACATGTCTTACGCCTATCCCTAGATTTGCCTTACGAGACAAGGTAACACTACGACTATTGAAGCTCCTTTTTTAGGGAGTGGATGTAGTCGAGTGGTCTAGGGCGCTGGACGTAAGGCTAAGCGAATGGTGCTGCAGTGTAACAATGGTGTGGGTTCAAATCCCGTCGAGGGAAGAACAAAAATTTGACAGCTCTAAAATCTAATTCTAACACTGTTTGGTTTAATTTTCAGACGTATATATATATATATATATATATGTATACTCCCTAAGCGATCCCTGGTGTATAAAAATATGATCTAGTTTCGCCGTTATAGGGTACAATCCACCGAATGGACGTCCGTTTGCTTTGCAAGATTAATCAAAGATACAACTCGCTGTTGGGAAAGGGTGCACTTGTTTGGATAATGTCACGCTCCTTACTATTTGTGTTTGTTTTATTACTATAACAATGTTAATAAGTAAAAATTTGAATGAACTGTTTTATTATAATTTATGCATTGTATTTTTACAGATATGCAGCTGAGTGCTTCAGAGAAGATTAGTTTGTACTAAGAAGAGTTTAAAGATACCAAAGGGGTAATCAGAATCCGTAAATCGAAGGACAGACAACATGATGACCATAAGAAAAAGGACAAAAGTACAAACAACGATCTACAAAACATACACATAAAAAAACAAAGATCCAATAACACGAATCCCACTAAAACCGGGTGTGAACTCATGTGCTCCGGAAGGGCTAGCAATTCCTGCTCCACTAGTGGCACCCATCGTGTTAATCTAGTTACAAACCCGGTGATAAGTCCTGAATGAGGAAAGAACCGGGACGGTTTACTAACTGTGATAACCTCTGTCAATAAAGTTCTTCCTACTGTTATTATAACTTGTAACAGCTGCTAAAGGGTAAAGTATGTTACTAACTGTGATAACCTCTGTCAATAAAGTTCTTCCTACTGTTACTATAACTTGTAACAGCTGCTAAAGGGTAAAGTATGTTACTAACTGTGATAACCTCTGTCAATAAAGTTCTTCCTACTGTTACTATAACTTGTAACAGCTGCTAAAGGGTAAAGTATGTTACTAACTGTGATAACCTCTGTCAATAAAGTTCTTCCTACTGTTAATATAACTTGTAACAGCTGCTAAAGCGTAAAGTATGTTACTAACTGTGATAACCTCTGTCAATAAAGTTCTTCCTACTGTTATTATAACTTGTAACAGCTGATAAAGTGTAAAGTATGTTACTAACTGTGATAACCTCTGTCAATAAAGTTCTTCCTACTGTTATTATAACTTGTAACAGCTGATAAAGGGTAAAGTATGTTACTAACTGTGATAACATCTGTCAATAAAGTTCTTCCTACTGTTAATATAACTTGTAACAGCTGATAAAGGGTAAAGTATGTTACTAACTGTGATAACATCTGTCAATAAAGTTCTTCCTACTATTACTATAACTTGTAACAGCTGATAAAGGGTAAAGTATGTTACTAACTGTGATAACCTCTGTCAATAAAGTTCTTCCTACTATTACTATAACTTGTAACAGCTGATAAAGGGTAAAGTATGTTACTAACTGTGATAACCTCTGTCAATAAAGTTCTTCCTACTATTACTATAACTTGTAACAGCTGATAAAGGGTAAAGTATGTTACTAACTGTGATAACCTCTGTCAATAAAGTTCTTCCTACTATTACTATAACTTGTAACAGCTGATAAAGGGTAAAGTATGTTATGAACTGTGATAACCTCTGTCAATAAAGTTCTTCCTACTGTTATTATAACTTGTAACAGCTGCTAAAGGGTAAAGTATGTTACTAACTGTGATAACCTCTGTCAATAAAGTTCTTCCTACTGTTACTATAACTTGTAACAGCTGATAAAGGGCAACGTATGTTACTACTATGATAACCTCTGTCAATAAAGTTCTTCCTACTGTTATTATAACTTGTAACAGCTGCTAAAGGGTAAAGTATGTTACTAACTGTGATAACCTCTGTCAATAAAGTTCTTCCTACTGTTACTATAACTTGTAACAGCTGCTAAAGCGTAAAGTATGTTACTAACTGTGATAACCTCTGTCAATAAAGTTCTTCCTACTGTTATTATAACTTGTAACAGCTGCTAAAGGGTAAAGTATGTTACTAACTGTGATAACCTCTGTCAATAAAGTTCTTCCTACTGTTACTATAACTTGTAACAGCTGATAAAGGGTAAATTATGTTACTAACTGTGATAACCTCTGTCAATAAAGTTCTTCCTACTGTTACTATAACTTGTAACAGCTGCTAAAGGGTAAAGTATGTTACTAACTGTGATAACCTCTGTCAATTAAGTTCTTCCTACTGTTATTATAACTTGTAACAGCTGATAAAGGGTAAAGTATGTTACTAACTGTGATAACCTCTGTCAATAAAGTTCTCCCTACTGTTACTATAACTTGTAACAGCTGCTAAAGGGTAAAGTATGTTACTAACTGTGATAACCTCTGTCAATAAAGTTCTTCCTACTGTTATTATAACTTGTAACAGCTGCTAAAGGGCAAAGTATGTTACTAACTGTGATAACCTCTGTCAATAAAGTTCTCCCTACTGTTACTATAACTTGTAACAGCTGCTAAAGGGTAAAGTATGTTACTAACTGTGATAACCTCTGTCAATAAAGTTCTCCCTACTGTTACTATAACTTGTAACAGCTGCTAAAGGGTAAAGTATGTTACTAACTGTGATAACCTCTGTCAATAAAGTTCTTCCTACTATTACTATAACTTGTAACAGCTGATAAAGGGTAAATTATGTTACTAACTGTGATAACCTCTGTCAATAAAGTTCTTCCTACTGTTATTATAACTTGTAACAGCTGCTAAAGGGTAAAGTATGTTACTAACTGTGATAACCTCTGTCAATAAAGTTCTTCCTACTGTTACTATAACTTGTAACAGCTGATAAAGGGTAAAGTATGTTACTAACTGTGATAACCTCTGTCAATAAAGTTCTTCCTACTGTTATTATAACTTGTAACAGCTGCTAAAGGGTAAAGTATGTTACTAACTGTGATAACCTCTGTCAATAAAGTTCTTCCTACTGTTAATATAACTTGTAACAGCTGCTAAAGCGTAAAGTATGTTACTAACTGTGATAACCTCTGTCAATAAAGTTCTTCCTACTGTTAATATAACTTGTAACAGCTGCTAAAGGGTAAAGTATGTTACTAACTGTGATAACCTCTGTCAATAAAGTTCTTCCTACTGTTAATATAACTTGTAACAGCTGCTAAAGCGTAAAGTATGTTACTAACTGTGATAACCTCTGTCAATAAAGTTCTCCCTACTGTTACTATAACTTGTAACAGCTGCTAAAGCGTAAAGTATGTTACTAACTGTGATAACCTCTGTCAATAAAGTTCTTCCTACTGTTATTATAACTTGTTACAGCTGCTAAAGGGTAAAGTATGTTACTAACTGTGATAACCTCTGTCAATAAAGTTCTTCCTACTGTTATTATAACTTGTAACAGCTGATAAAGTGTAAAGTATGTTACTAACTGTGATAACCTCTGTCAATAAAGTTCTTCCTACTGTTACTATAACTTGTAACAGCTGCTAAAGGGTAAAGTATGTTACTAACTGTGATAACCTCTGTCAATAAAGTTCTTCCTATTGTTATTATAATTTGTAACAGCTGATAAAGGGTAAAGCATGTTACGATTGGTCGTTGATGGCCCGTTACAAGGCAGATTTTGCTACCCTATTCATTGCGTTGTGATTATGGTGCTTAACGCCACCTTCAACAATAGTTCAGTGTTGTCGTAACGGTTGATTCAATGACTGGTTGTTGTTGGCTTATTAGAGTAACACGGCGGGTGTCATAAGAGGCAGGAACTGATTACCTTTCACGATTACTTGGGTTCATCCTCGACTTACATTTTGTTCTTCTTTTTTTATTTTCTGTGGTGTGGTGTAGTATGTTTTCTGTCTTCGATCTGTGCCTTGTTCCCAATGTTGCCTGTATATCTATATTGTCCATTGTAAATAGCCTCTACGGTTATTTAAGTATGGCGACATTGTTTTATATTCAGGTTTCGATTTGATATGGTCACTAGATCAGTTGCTCTCCGAATATACAGGTACATGCATAGGGTTGATCATATTAAGAAGATACTTACATACAGTTATATGTGAAGTTTGGCCTTTAACACAGATGTGGAAAAAACTTACACTACGGCACCATTTCACTAAAAAGGGCTGTTTGGGTCCAAAAAAATACCTTGACCCCGCCACATTAAATGTTCTGTGAAGCCTGAGTCTATAATAATTAAATGTTCTGTGAAGCCTGAGTCTATAGTAATTAAATGTTCTGTGAAGCCTGAGTCTATAGTAATTAAATGTTCTGTGAAGCCTGAGTCTATAGTAATTAAAAGTTCTGTTAAGCCTGAGTCTATAGTAATTAAATGTTCTGTGAAGCCTGAGTCTATAGTAATTAAATGTTCTGTGAAGCCTGAGTCTATAGTAATTAAATGTTCTGTGAAGCCTGAGTCTATAGTAATTAAATGTTCTGTGAAGCCTGAGTCTATAGTAATTAAATGTTCTGTGAAGCCTGAGTCTATAGTAATTAAATGTTCTGTGAAGCCTGAGTCTATAGTAAACGTATTTTACCGTGTATAAATAATATCTATACCATGGTTTTCCTATGTAAACGGTTTTAAACAATTTGTTTAAAACAAAATTGCTTAACCGTTTAACTCTGGAAACCGTGGTATAAATGTTTGAAACATGAAGCCCTGCAATATCACATCTAGGTTGTTGATTGATGCAGAGCTCTCTGAGAGTAATACAACTACATCCCAGATTTAAAATGTGCAATATCTTGCATCTGTGTATTATTTCGTAGGTCTTAGCTGTTGATTACATTCTGGTATATAAACCATAAAAAGATCAAAGAAAAGAATGCAGTCTTGTTATAAATTTTAAAGATGTTGAAAAAATAAATTGTTAAAAAAAAAATGTTATAAATTTGCATAATACATGAAAAAATGGGTTAGACATTGCCTCGTTATCCTCTATTTTTGGCTTTAGCTCATGGTATTCTTGAATAGGAACAATGATTTAAAAATCAAGTTGATCTGTCAGATAAATCTAATTAGTCCTCTGTGTCTTTGTGAAGGATATATCAGAACTTTATTTCTGGATGAATCATGAATACCTTGAGGTTAGTGTTGTGATTAGAGTCTTACGAAATAACCTTTTGTCATTAACAAAACAAACTACATTGTATGTAATCTAGAACAAAATATAATAACAGATTCACCCACATAATATTCTTCTACTTTTATTGGTTTGTTACAAATGTGATAATATCTTGTAAGGACACAATGCGTTCATCATTTTTTTCATTGCGTAATTTAATATTACAAAACAACTGCGCAGTATTTATTATTAACTTATAATATATATTTTTCATATGCTATATTTTTAACTGATTACTAGAAAATTTTGAAAATAGTCGGCGGAGTGAAACAGTTGACTGTTCCCCTACTTCCGGATCCGAATTGTTCCATGCCCGAGAACGATGCGCAGTGCGTCATTCCTGTCAAGCGCACCAGTGACCATTCAGTTCGTTGGGCAGACGAGATGGCAGATTGATGAATAAATAATCAACAAAATGCTGTATTTCTTTCAAAACAATGTTGTGTTCCAATTTTTTAATGGTATGGTATGCTGCCATTATCATCTTCAGTGGATTTGTGGTTATGTGCATGTATATAAGATAATAAAACAGTTATTTCATGTCTGTTCAGGGAACAGTCAAAACTATTGCCCCTCGGTGCTTGGAGATGACTTGGGAACTATTGCCTTCGGCTCTCGGCCACAGGCAACAGTTCTCAAGTCATCTCCAGCACCTCGGGTCAATAGTTTTGACTGTTCCCTGAACAGGCATGAACTAACTATATACTGTATCAACTGTCGTGAAAAAAACCATGACGTCGTTTTATATTTTTTACTTATTAATCTCCCTATTATCAATTATCACATTACAATGAATAACACGGGCAATGGATCTAATGTAGCCTAATCTCACAAATCTGTGGTTTACTAATACATGTACTTTCTGATTAAAAAGCATCAAATTGCTGAATGTATGAGAATATTTGTCATTGATACCAGTGCACATAAAGATTGGTGTCGTGTTTATCGAAATATTATACCTGTATGTATTTAATTTGTCTTGCATTTCTAAATATCTGACTTTTCTACACTTGATCTTTACACTGCCATTTCTCATGAAAAATCAAAAACCCGTTTAAAAGAAATTGTTCACTACGCATTTTATTTTTTTTTAAATTGTAATTTTGGGTCACGAATTAACTTATTTTGTCAACAATGCTGGAATTCCTAATCGATAACATATGTGTCGTGCTCGTCAGCATATATTTCCACAGGCACTTGTTTCATTCAAAAAATATATGCCCCCTCCTCTTCCTTACTTCAAGGTAAACATCTGCCCTTTACCCCTTCCCCACTTCGCCTCAATATTTTTCGCTTATTTGTGATCCTTTCGCTGACCCAATTATATCGTTACACTCCCGAGATATTTCTCTTTTCGACTGCCACATTTAAATATAAATACCGGGCCCCCCTCAGACGAATTGGACAAGAATATTCAGCGAAAGTCGCATTTTCTCATTTTCAGTCACTGAAACGGATACAGTCACTTCCGGTCCGTTCTAAATTGATTTAGAAACTAAAAAAAAAGGTGTTTTAAAAATCAAATGTTAGTAATTTGGAGTTGAACATATTTTTATAATCTGCATTGGAACAATTATCTGTATTTTAAAGGCTTACTTTACATTTGAGAGGAGATGATCATGATGGCATTGTTACACATGGCAGGTCTAGAGAATTCCGAATGCATATGAAAAATCCAGCGCAAACCGGAAGTGGTTGTATCCGTTTCAGTGACTGAAAAATAGAAAATGCGACTTTCGCTGAATATTCTTGTCCAATTCGTCTGAGGGGGGCTCGGTATTTATATTTAAATGTGGCAGTCGAAAAGAGAAATATCTCGGGAGTGTAACGATATAATTGGGTCAGCGAAAGGATCACAAATAAGCGAAAAATATTGAGGCGAAGTGGGGAAGGGGTAAAGGGCAGATCAAATCAAATCAAATCAAATCAAATAAGTTTTATTTAAAGTCAAAATATCTATAACACATAGCATAAGCTCTAGTGAGCTTTTGAATCGACTATTACATAAAAAGCACATACAAGTATAAAATAACTTTACAAGCACATATTACATGACATCACAAAGCAAAACAACTGAAAAAAAAAAAAAAAAAAAAAAAAAAACATGCATGCATAGACATTAGTATAAAACATAAGCTCATGTATACATAGTCATGCATATAAGCAAACTTATGCATACATAAAACACAGTTACATATAAAATTAATCAGAACTGAATCTAAAAGCATAAAAGCATAAGCTCATGTATACATAGACATACATAAAAGCAAACTCATGCATACATAAATAGTTACATATAAAATTTATCAGAACTGAATCTAAAAGCATAACACATAAGCTCATGCATACATAGACATACATAAAAGCAAACTCATTCATACATATATTTAAATGTGGCAGTCGAAAAGAGAAATATCTCGGGAGTGTAACGATATAACGATGTTTACCTTGAAGTAAGGAAGAGGAGGGGGCATATATTTTTTGAATGAAACAAGTGCCTGTGCATATTTCATATAAATGTCGGCATTCCTAGGGGAACAAACTGTTCCCTCTCCAGGCCAATCTTTTCTTTTAATCCTATGAGGCAGAGTTTATGCAAAATATATACAGTAGCTAAAGTCTTTAATCTCACTTTTAGGTATATAGAACTGGATTGCATTAAGATACCCCAAACAGCATGAAATAAAAGAAAGAACAGGAACACAAAAAATACAACGGCATATACCACTGTAAATCAGTTTCTGGATTGGGAAATGTGGCATGGACCCCAGTCCTCTCCCTCTTGTTAATGGGATTTCAAACCGTAGCACACACATATATATATAAACTATGGATATATTACGTCATACAACAACAAAGTTGCTAGCTGCTTTATCAGCTGAAACAAAAACAAACTATTTCCTTAATTATTTAATCTTAGAGTATGCTAAAAAAAAATTGTGAAAATTTTTATGAAACTGTTTTCAAAATGCGCATTTCGAAAATCCACACTAATTTAATCTATAATAACTATCCCTTCTACGCCACTCCATACATTTAGAAGAACAAGCTTCAAAGATGATATATCACCACAGCTTCTCCAATAAAAGGAAACACACAAAAATACCACTATCTTGGAGCAGTCCCATAATCCAAGCAAAAATCACACAAACCGAGATAAAATCAATACCCTTAATACACATACATGACCGATCACTTTCTTGGCATGGCGGGGTCAAATTAGTTTTATGGGCCCAATCCTCCTCTTATTTAAATTCTAGTGTTTTCCACATGCGAGCTAAATTTTAACCCTCACGTGTAAGCGTGTGATCAGCGTTGGTATAAAGCACGTTTTAATCTTGAGTTTTATAGAAATATATTTAATCTTCGTGACATAGAAGTTTTATTTTACTTTATATATATAGATATATGCGTCATAAGTGACAAATAAAGTATTTGTTATTGTTGTTGTTGATAATAAGAGATGCATATTTAGGTCCCCTTTGTAGAAAATATTCAACCTTTTTGCATTGCATGAATAATGTTAACATCACCATCTAGAACACGGCCGGTGGGTGGGTCGTTGCGTGAGTGCGTGTTTAATTTTCAAAACATGTTTCTGTTAATATTCTGGTTAATCTGCTTTAAGGACAAACCGGTGATGACAAAAGGCTTTAATGATGAAGGATAAATACTGCAGAAACACGTTGTGTGCGCTAAGTTTGATATCTACGAGGGGGGTATCACATTCTTCGTTTATGGAGTTCAAGTCTAAGAGGATATACTCTTTATATTTTGCTTAATCCCAAGAGAGATCGGATTCCTTGCGTGATTTACTCATTTGTCTTTAGGATTTACCAGATCTTTTCAGTTTCATCTGTATCCAGGGTCTGTACTTTTAATAATCGTATGTAATGTTTGTATTTACCTAAATGTTGCTATGCGATGCCTGGGATTTTTTTTAGATCTCAGAAACTGGTAAGGATGTTCCTGGTACGTGTTTTGTAATGTACGACTTCTTTCACCGACATACTCACTGTCGTGTACCCGAGTAGGATCGGTCTTTTCAAGATGGCGACACAGCCAAAAGAAAAAGGTAGGTCTCTAATTTAAACACGTTTCAAGTCATTTAATCGAAGGATCCAGTCTACACGCATTGTTAACGCTCGATCTTCCCAATTTTGCATCTTGGCCAGACCTATTTTGTACATTTCGTTTGAAACCTTTCTCGATTTGTGGCATGATGATCAACCCCCCCAAAAACACGTTTTCTCTCTTTTCCCGTGGCTCATGTCGGCAATGTCATACCCAGACAGTAACATCCTGGCTTGGGAGGGCTCCGAATTACGTTTATTACGTGGAAAGTGATGAAAAATTGGAAATATCAGTCGCCGAAAGTTTGTTTACGTCTAAGATCGGACACGGTCTTTTTTCGTTAAATTTGTTCAGGAGTGAACGTTATTTTGATAGGGATCGGTCACGAATTTTTCGACTTCTAAGCCTTTCCAATATATGTGCAGAAAACAATGATTTTTTAAAATTTAAAATATCGAGAAGTTGCACACAACCTACATTATTTCATTGCCAAACACCCCTTTT
The DNA here is from genome assembly GCA_963680875.1 of Bathymodiolus brooksi. Classification (NCBI taxonomy): domain Eukaryota; kingdom Metazoa; phylum Mollusca; class Bivalvia; order Mytilida; family Modiolidae; genus Bathymodiolus; species Bathymodiolus brooksi. Next base: position 5,232,661 of record OY804587.1, read on the forward strand.
CATTATTTCCATTAATAGAATTTCTCAAGCGTAATAAAATATTGTTTATAGTTGTTCCTTATGGTTGAACCAACTCAGTACATCGGTAGTAACATGAATTTATGGGGTTTTTTTCTTGCACAATAGTAGCACATGTACCTACAAAAATGCCATTCGATTTAATATCTTGATATCTCGATACGTTTAGTGACATATTAAGTATAGCTATATTAACTCTGATAATTGTCATCGTATGTTTGTAATCCATCTCATGATTCCAATATTCTTGACCGATCCCTATCAAAATTTAGACCGATCCCAATCACAATTACGTCAAATATCATGTCCACTCCCGAACAAATTTAACGAAAAAAAGACCGTGTCCGATCCTAGATGTAAACAAACTTTCGGTGACTGATATTTCCAGTTTGTCATCACTTTCCACATAATAAACGTAATGCGGAACCCTCCCAAGCCAGGAAGTTACTGTTTGGGTATGACATTGCCGACATGAGCCACGGGAAAAGAGAGAAAACGTGTTTTTGGAAGGTTGATCATCGTGCCACAAATCGAGAAAGGTTTCAAACGAAATGTACAAAATGGGACTGGCCAAGATGCAAAATTGGGAAGATCGATGGTTCCCTGTAATCAGTCTGTTGTGTTAACAATGCGTGTAGACTGGATCATTCGATTAAATGGCTTGAAACGTGCTTAAATTAGAGACCTACTTTTTTTCTTTTGGCTGTGTCGCCATCATGGAAGGACCGATCATACTCGGGTACACGACAGTGATACTGAATCAACCTGGTCTGGATCATGTTATTAAAAATAGCAAGACTGATTGTCTTTCAATTAACATCAGCATGAAAAGAAATTGAAGAAGTTCTACCATCAACAGTTGCCGTAATAAAGTTTGTTTTCACAAAGACCAGACATGTTTGTCATTTTCTGTCAACACATTATCAAAGTTGCGCATATCCATGTACAGTACTTTCAAATATTCAGGCTCTAGATATCTTGTTGTAATTAACAGGAAGCAAATTAAGATGGTGAGCAATTAATATATTCTTCATGCAACATTATGTGTTGTGACGAATGCATTAGGACATTTATATAATCTTCATTTTATTTTATACCAAATCACAGATGTAAATTAAGTATATATTTTGTTAACCGCATCGGCGGTTTAATTGTTAGCGTCCTCGCCTCGAGTGTGGTAGATAGTGGGTTCATTCCTTGGTCGGGTCAAACCAATGACAATCAAATTACAGGAAACATTAAGTAATAAGAGCAAAGATTGCTTGGCTCAGAATCAGAACAATCTGTCCGAGTGGAGCGACATGTCTACCCGCGGACTGTTCATATTCTGAGGTAGCAATATAAAAAATCCAACAAAGTGTGTTGATCTAGTACAAAGCGGATATCGTCACCAATGTCTTATCGAATGTAATTTGTAATGTGTAATAATATTTTTTTGCAATAAATTAAGCAATAGGATCGGCCAAAAGTTATTACAATTTATATTAAGTCCTCTCCTTGCATGTACAATACATATAATATATATTGACAACAAAACATATACAACATGGTATTAGGAATGATAGGTAAATGAAAGAGTCATGAATTAATGCAAAAAGGGGGGAAAATGAAAAATCAGAAAACAATAAACAACAAGATTCTAAAGCTGCTGCCTTGGAGTATGAAAATCTGTTTGTCTATTTTATAAAACAATAAACAACAAGACTCTAAAGCTGCTGCCTTGGAGTATCAAAATCTGTTTGTCTATTTTATAAAACAATAAACAACAAGACTCTAAAGCTGCTGCCTTGGAGTATCAACATCTGTTTGTCTATTTTATAAAACAATAAACAACAAGACTCTAAAGCTGCTGCCTTGGAGTATCAAAATCTGTTTGTCTATTTTATAAAACAATAAACAACAAGACTCTAAAGCTGCTGCCTTAGAGTATCAAAATCTGTTTGTCTGTTTTATAAAACAATAAACAACAAGACTCTAAAGCTGCTGCCTTAGAGTATCAAAATCTGTTTGTCTATTTTATAAAACAAAAAACAACAAGACTCTAAAGCTGCTGCCTTAGAGTATCAAAATCTGTTTGTCTATTTTATAAAACAATAAACAACAAGACTCTAAAGCTGCTGCCTTGGAGTATCAACATCTGTTTGTCTATTTTATAAAACAATAAACAACAAGATTCTAAAGCTGCTGCCTTTGAGTATCAAAATCTGTTTGTCTATTTTATAAAACAATAAACAACAAGACTCTAAAGCTGCTGCCTTGGAGTATCAAAATCTGTTTGTCTATTTTATAAAACAATAAACAACAAGACTCTAAAGCTGCTGCCTTGGAGTATCAACATCTGTTTGTCTATTTTATAAAACAATAAACAACAAGATTCTAAAGCTGCTGCCTTTGAGTATCAAAATCTGTTTGTCTATTTTATAAAACAATAAACAACAAGACTCTAAAGCTGCTGCCTTGGAGTATCAACATCTGTTTGTCTATTTTATAAAACAATAAACAACAAGACTCTAAAGCTGCTGCCTTGGAGTATCAACATCTGTTTGTCTATTTTATAAAACAATAAACAACAAGACTCTAAAGCTGCTGCCTTGGAGTATCAAAATCTGTTTGTCTATTTTATAAAACAATAAACAACAAGACTCTAAAGCTGCTGCCTTAGAGTATCAAAATCTGTTTGTCTATTTTATAAAACAATAAACAACAAGACTCTAAAGCTGCTGCCTTTGAGTATCAAAATCTGTTTGTCTGTTTTATAAAACAATAAACAACAAGACTCTAAAGCTGCTGCCTTGGAGTATCAAAATCTGTTTGTCTATTTTATAAAACAAAAAACAACAAGACTCTAAAGCTGCTGCCTTAGAGTATCAAAATATGTTTGTCTATTTTATAAAACAAAAAACAACAAGACTCTAAAGCTGCTGCCTTGGAGTATCAACATCTGTTTGTCTATTTTATAAAACAATAAACAACAAGACTCTAAAGCTGCTGCCTTAGAGTATCAAAATCTGTTTGTCTATTTTATAAAACAATAAACAACAAGACTCTAAAGCTGCTGCCTTTGAGTATCAAAATCTGTTTGTCTGTTTTATAAAACAATAAACAACAAGACTCTAAAGCTGCTGCCTTGGAGTATCAAAATCTGTTTGTCTATTTTATAAAACAAAAAACAACAAGACTCTAAAGCTGCTGCCTTAGAGTATCAAAATCTGTTTGTCTATTTTATAAAACAAAAAACAACAAGACTCTAAAGCTGCTGCCTTGGAGTATCAAAATCTGTTTGTCTATTTTATAAAACAATAAACAACAAGACTCTAAAGCTGCTGCCTTAGAGTATCAAAATCTGTTTGTCTATTTTATAAAACAATAAACAACAAGACTCTAAAGCTGCTGCCTTTGAGTATCAAAATCTGTTTGTCTGTTTTATAAAACAATAAACAACAAGACTCTAAAGCTGCTGCCTTGGAGTATCAAAATCTGTTTGTCTATTTTATAAAACAAAAAACAACAAGACTCTAAAGCTGCTGCCTTAGAGTATCAAAATCTGTTTGTCTATTTTATAAAACAAAAAACAACAAGACTCTAAAGCTGCTGCCTTAGAGTATCAAAATCTGTTTGTCTATTTTATAAAACAAAAAACAACAAGACTCTAAAGCTGCTGCCTTGGAGTATCAAAATCTGTTTGTCTATTTTATAAAACAATAAACAACAAGACTCTAAAGCTGCTGTCTTAGAGTATCAAAATCTGTTTGTCTGTTTTATAAAACAATAAACAACAAGACTCTAAAGCTGCTGCCTTTGAGTATCAAAATCTGTTTGTCTATTTTATAAAACAATAAACAACAAGACTCTAAAGCTGCTGCCTTTGAGTATCAAAATCTGTTTGTCTATTTTATTAAACAAAAAACAACAAGACTCTAAAGCTGCTGCCTTAGAGTATCAACATCTGTTTGTCTGTTTTATAAAACAATAAACAACAAGACTCTAAAGCTGCTGCATTAGAGTATCAAAATCTGTTTGTCTGTTTTATAAAACAAAAAACAACAAGACTCTAAAGCTGCTGCCTTAGAGTATACAAATCTGTTTGTCTATTTTATAAAACAATAAACAACAAGACTCTAAAGCTGCTGTCTTAGAGTATCAAAATCTGTTTGTCTGTTTTATAAAACAAAAAACAACAAGACTCTAAAGCTGCTGCCTTAGAGTATCAACATCTGTTTGTCTATTTTATAAAACAATAAACAACAAGACTCTAAAGCTGCTGCCTTGGAGTATCAAAATCTGTTTGTCTATTTTATAAAACAATAAACAACAAGACTCTAAAGCTGCTGCCTTGGAGTATCAAAATCTGTTTGTCTATTTTATAAAACAATAAACAACAAGACTCTAAAGCTGCTGCCTTAGAGTATCAAAATCTGTTTGTCTGTTTTATAAAACAATAAACAACAAGACTCTAAAGCTGCTGCCTTAGAGTATCAAAATCTGTTTGTCTATTTTATAAAACAAAAAACAACAAGACTCTAAAGCTGCTGCCTTAGAGTATCAAAATCTGTTTGTCTATTTTATAAAACAATAAACAACAAGACTCTAAAGCTGCTGCCTTGGAGTATCAACATCTGTTTGTCTATTTTATAAAACAATAAACAACAAGATTCTAAAGCTGCTGCCTTTGAGTATCAAAATCTGTTTGTCTATTTTATAAAACAATAAACAACAAGACTCTAAAGCTGCTGCCTTGGAGTATCAAAATCTGTTTGTCTATTTTATAAAACAATAAACAACAAGACTCTAAAGCTGCTGCCTTGGAGTATCAACATCTGTTTGTCTATTTTATAAAACAATAAACAACAAGATTCTAAAGCTGCTGCCTTTGAGTATCAAAATCTGTTTGTCTATTTTATAAAACAATAAACAACAAGACTCTAAAGCTGCTGCCTTGGAGTATCAACATCTGTTTGTCTATTTTATAAAACAATAAACAACAAGACTCTAAAGCTGCTGCCTTGGAGTATCAACATCTGTTTGTCTATTTTATAAAACAATAAACAACAAGACTCTAAAGCTGCTGCCTTGGAGTATCAAAATCTGTTTGTCTATTTTATAAAACAATAAACAACAAGACTCTAAAGCTGCTGCCTTAGAGTATCAAAATCTGTTTGTCTATTTTATAAAACAATAAACAACAAGACTCTAAAGCTGCTGCCTTTGAGTATCAAAATCTGTTTGTCTGTTTTATAAAACAATAAACAACAAGACTCTAAAGCTGCTGCCTTGGAGTATCAAAATCTGTTTGTCTATTTTATAAAACAAAAAACAACAAGACTCTAAAGCTGCTGCCTTAGAGTATCAAAATATGTTTGTCTATTTTATAAAACAATAAACAACAAGACTCTAAAGCTGCTGCCTTGGAGTATCAACATCTGTTTGTCTATTTTATAAAACAATAAACAACAAGACTCTAAAGCTGCTGCCTTAGAGTATCAAAATCTGTTTGTCTATTTTATAAAACAATAAACAACAAGACTCTAAAGCTGCTGCCTTTGAGTATCAAAATCTGTTTGTCTGTTTTATAAAACAATAAACAACAAGACTCTAAAGCTGCTGCCTTGGAGTATCAAAATCTGTTTGTCTATTTTATAAAACAAAAAACAACAAGACTCTAAAGCTGCTGCCTTAGAGTATCAAAATCTGTTTGTCTATTTTATAAAACAAAAAACAACAAGACTCTAAAGCTGCTGCCTTGGAGTATCAAAATCTGTTTGTCTATTTTATAAAACAATAAACAACAAGACTCTAAAGCTGCTGCCTTAGAGTATCAAAATCTGTTTGTCTATTTTATAAAACAATAAACAACAAGACTCTAAAGCTGCTGCCTTTGAGTATCAAAATCTGTTTGTCTGTTTTATAAAACAATAAACAACAAGACTCTAAAGCTGCTGCCTTGGAGTATCAAAATCTGTTTGTCTATTTTATAAAACAAAAAACAACAAGACTCTAAAGCTGCTGCCTTAGAGTATCAAAATCTGTTTGTCTATTTTATAAAACAAAAAACAACAAGACTCTAAAGCTGCTGCCTTAGAGTATCAAAATCTGTTTGTCTATTTTATAAAACAAAAAACAACAAGACTCTAAAGCTGCTGCCTTGGAGTATCAAAATCTGTTTGTCTATTTTATAAAACAATAAACAACAAGACTCTAAAGCTGCTGTCTTAGAGTATCAAAATCTGTTTGTCTGTTTTATAAAACAATAAACAACAAGACTCTAAAGCTGCTGCCTTTGAGTATCAAAATCTGTTTGTCTATTTTATAAAACAATAAACAACAAGACTCTAAAGCTGCTGCCTTTGAGTATCAAAATCTGTTTGTCTATTTTATTAAACAAAAAACAACAAGACTCTAAAGCTGCTGCATTAGAGTATCAACATCTGTTTGTCTGTTTTATAAAACAATAAACAACAAGACTCTAAAGCTGCTGCATTAGAGTATCAAAATCTGTTTGTCTGTTTTATAAAACAAAAAACAACAAGACTCTAAAGCTGCTGCCTTAGAGTATACAAATCTGTTTGTCTATTTTATAAAACAATAAACAACAAGACTCTAAAGCTGCTGTCTTAGAGTATCAAAATCTGTTTGTCTGTTTTATAAAACAAAAAACAACAAGACTCTAAAGCTGCTGCCTTAGAGTATCAACATCTGTTTGTCTATTTTATAAAACAATAAACAACAAGACTCTAAAGCTGCTGCCTTAGAGTATCAAAATCTGTTTGTCTATTTTATAAAACAATAAACAACAAGACTCTAAAGCTGCTGCCTTAGAGTATCAAAATCTGTTTGTCTATTTTATAAAACAATAAACAACAAGACTCTAAAGCTGCTGCCTTTGAGTATCAAAATCTGTTTGTCTGTTTTATAAAACAATAAACAACAAGACTCTAAAGCTGCTGCCTTGGAGTATCAAAATCTGTTTGTCTATTTTATAAAACAAAAAACAACAAGACTCTAAAGCTGCTGCCTTAGAGTATCAAAATATGTTTGTCTATTTTATAAAACAATAAACAACAAGACTCTAAAGCTGCTGCCTTGGAGTATCAACATCTGTTTGTCTATTTTATAAAACAATAAACAACAAGACTCTAAAGCTGCTGCCTTAGAGTATCAAAATCTGTTTGTCTATTTTATAAAACAATAAACAACAAGACTCTAAAGCTGCTGCCTTTGAGTATCAAAATCTGTTTGTCTGTTTTATAAAACAATAAACAACAAGACTCTAAAGCTGCTGCCTTGGAGTATCAAAATCTGTTTGTCTATTTTATAAAACAAAAAACAACAAGACTCTAAAGCTGCTGCCTTAGAGTATCAAAATCTGTTTGTCTATTTTATAAAACAAAAAACAACAAGACTCTAAAGCTGCTGCCTTGGAGTATCAAAATCTGTTTGTCTATTTTATAAAACAATAAACAACAAGACTCTAAAGCTGCTGCCTTAGAGTATCAAAATCTGTTTGTCTATTTTATAAAACAATAAACAACAAGACTCTAAAGCTGCTGCCTTTGAGTATCAAAATCTGTTTGTCTGTTTTATAAAACAATAAACAACAAGACTCTAAAGCTGCTGCCTTGGAGTATCAAAATCTGTTTGTCTATTTTATAAAACAAAAAACAACAAGACTCTAAAGCTGCTGCCTTAGAGTATCAAAATCTGTTTGTCTATTTTATAAAACAAAAAACAACAAGACTCTAAAGCTGCTGCCTTAGAGTATCAAAATCTGTTTGTCTATTTTATAAAACAAAAAACAACAAGACTCTAAAGCTGCTGCCTTGGAGTATCAAAATCTGTTTGTCTATTTTATAAAACAATAAACAACAAGACTCTAAAGCTGCTGTCTTAGAGTATCAAAATCTGTTTGTCTGTTTTATAAAACAATAAACAACAAGACTCTAAAGCTGCTGCCTTTGAGTATCAAAATCTGTTTGTCTATTTTATAAAACAATAAACAACAAGACTCTAAAGCTGCTGCCTTTGAGTATCAAAATCTGTTTGTCTATTTTATTAAACAAAAAACAACAAGACTCTAAAGCTGCTGCCTTAGAGTATCAACATCTGTTTGTCTGTTTTATAAAACAATAAACAACAAGACTCTAAAGCTGCTGCATTAGAGTATCAAAATCTGTTTGTCTGTTTTATAAAACAAAAAACAACAAGACTCTAAAGCTGCTGCCTTAGAGTATACAAATCTGTTTGTCTATTTTATAAAACAATAAACAACAAGACTCTAAAGCTGCTGTCTTAGAGTATCAAAATCTGTTTGTCTGTTTTATAAAACAAAAAACAACAAGACTCTAAAGCTGCTGCCTTAGAGTATCAACATCTGTTTGTCTATTTTATAAAACAATAAACAACAAGACTCTAAAGCTGCTGCCTTAGAGCATACAAATATGTTTGTCTATTTTATAAAACAATAAACAACAAGACTCTAAAGTTGCTGCCTTAGAGTATCAAAATCTGTTTGTCTATTTTATAAAACAAAAAACAACAAGACTCTAAAGCTGCTGCCTTAGAGTATACAAATATGTTTGTCTGTTTTATAAAACAATAAACAACAAGACTCTAAAGTTGCTGCCTTAGAGTATCAAAATCTGTTTGTCTATTTTATAAAACAAAAAACAACAAGACTCTAAAGCTGCTGCCTTAGAGTATACAAATCGGTTTGTCTATTTTATAAAACAATAAACAACAAGACTCTAAAGCTGCTGCCTTAGAGTATCAAAATCTGTTTGTCTATTTTATAAAACAAAAAACAACAAGACTCTAAAGCTGCTGCATTAGAGTATCAAAATCTGTTTGTCTGTTTTATAAAACAAAAAACAACAAGACTCTAAAGCTGCTGCCTTAGAGTATCAAAATCTGTTTGTCTATTTTATTAAACAATAAACAACAAGACTCTAAAGCTGCTGCCTTAGAGTATCAAAATCTGTTTGTCTATTTTATAAAACAAAAAACAACAAGACTCTAAAGCTGCTGCCTTAGAGTATCAACATCTGTTTGTCTGTTTTATAAAACAATAAACAACAAGACTCTAAAGCTGCTGCATTAGAGTATCAAAATCTGTTTGTCTGTTTTATAAAACAAAAAACAACAAGACTCTAAAGCTGCTGCCTTAGAGTATCAACATCTGTTTGTCTGTTTTATAAAACAATAAACAACAAGACTCTAAAGCTGCTGCATTAGAGTATCAAAATCTGTTTGTCTGTTTTATAAAACAAAAAACAACAAGACTCTAAAGCTGCTGCCTTGGAGTATCAACATCTGTTTGTCTGTTTTATAAAGCAAAAAACAACAAGATTCTAAAGCTGCTGCCTTAGAGTATACAAATCTGTTTGTCTATTTTATAAAACAATAAACAACAAGACTCTAAAGCTGCTGCCTTGGAGTATCAACATCTGTTTGTCTGTTTTATAAAACAATAAACAACAAGACTCTAAAGCTGTTGCCTTATAGTATCAAAATCTGTTTGTCTATTTTATAAAACAATAAACAAAAAGACTCTAAAGCTGCTGCCTTGGAGTATCAAAATCTGTTTGTCTATTTTATAAAACAAAAAACAACAAGACTCTAAAGCTGCTGCCTTAGAGTATCAAAATCTGTTTGTCTGTTTTATAAAACAAAAAACAACAAGACTCTAAAGCTGCTGCCTTGGAGTATCAAAATCTGTTTGTCTGTTTTATAAAACAAAAAACAAAAAGACTCTAAAGCTGCTGCCTTGGAGTATCAAAATCTGTTTGTCTGTTTTATAAGACAAAAAACAACAAGACTCTAAAGCTGCTGCCTTGGAGTATCAGCATCTGTTTGTCTGTTTTATAAAACAAAAAACAACACGACTCTTAAGCTGCTGCATTAGAGTATCAAAATCTGTTTGTCTGTTTTATAAAACAATAAACAACAAGACTCTAAAGCTGCTGCCTTGGAATATCAAAATCTGTTTGTCTGTTTTATAAAACAAAACAAAAAAAAACAAAAAACAAAACTCTAAAGCTGCTGCCTTGGAGTATCAACATCTGTTTGTCTATTTTATAAAACAATAAACAACAACACTCTAAAGCTGCTGCCTTGGAGTATCAACATCTGTTTGTCTGTTTTATAAAACAAAAAACAACAAGACTCTAAAGCTGCTGCCTTGGAGTATCAAAATCTGTTTGTCTGTTTTATAAAACAAAAAACAACAAGACTCTAAAGCTGCTGTCTTGGAGTATCAAAATCTGTTTGTCTGTTTTATAAAACAATAAACAACAAGACTCTAAAGCTGCTGCCTTAGAGTATCAACATCTGTTTGTCTGTTTTATAAAACAAAAAACAACAAGACTCTAAAGCTGCTGCCTTAGAGTATCAACATCTGTTTGTCTGTTTTATAAAACAATAAACAACAAGACTCTAAAGCTGCTGCATTAGAGTATCAAAATCTGTTTGTCTGTTTTATAAAACAAAAAACAACAAGACTCTAAAGCTGCTGCCTTAGAGTATACAAATCTGTTTGTCTATTTTATAAAACAATAAACAACAAGACTCTAAAGCTGCTGTCTTAGAGTATCAAAATCTGTTTGTCTGTTTTATAAAACAAAAAACAACAAGACTCTAAAGCTGCTGCCTTAGAGTATCAACATCTGTTTGTCTATTTTATAAAACAATAAACAACAAGACTCTAAAGCTGCTGCCTTAGAGCATACAAATATGTTTGTCTATTTTATAAAACAATAAACAACAAGACTCTAAAGTTGCTGCCTTAGAGTATCAAAATCTGTTTGTCTATTTTATAAAACAAAAAACAACAAGACTCTAAAGCTGCTGCCTTAGAGTATACAAATATGTTTGTCTGTTTTATAAAACAATAAACAACAAGACTCTAAAGTTGCTGCCTTAGAGTATCAAAATCTGTTTGTCTATTTTATAAAACAAAAAACAACAAGACTCTAAAGCTGCTGCCTTAGAGTATACAAATCGGTTTGTCTATTTTATAAAACAATAAACAACAAGACTCTAAAGCTGCTGCCTTAGAGTATCAAAATCTGTTTGTCTATTTTATAAAACAAAAAACAACAAGACTCTAAAGCTGCTGCATTAGAGTATCAAAATCTGTTTGTCTGTTTTATAAAACAAAAAACAACAAGACTCTAAAGCTGCTGCCTTAGAGTATCAAAATCTGTTTGTCTATTTTATTAAACAATAAACAACAAGACTCTAAAGCTGCTGCCTTAGAGTATCAAAATCTGTTTGTCTATTTTATAAAACAAAAAACAACAAGACTCTAAAGCTGCTGCCTTAGAGTATCAACATCTGTTTGTCTGTTTTATAAAACAATAAACAACAAGACTCTAAAGCTGCTGCATTAGAGTATCAAAATCTGTTTGTCTGTTTTATAAAACAAAAAACAACAAGACTCTAAAGCTGCTGCCTTAGAGTATCAACATCTGTTTGTCTGTTTTATAAAACAATAAACAACAAGACTCTAAAGCTGCTGCATTAGAGTATCAAAATCTGTTTGTCTGTTTTATAAAACAAAAAACAACAAGACTCTAAAGCTGCTGCCTTGGAGTATCAACATCTGTTTGTCTGTTTTATAAAGCAAAAAACAACAAGATTCTAAAGCTGCTGCCTTAGAGTATACAAATCTGTTTGTCTATTTTATAAAACAATAAACAACAAGACTCTAAAGCTGCTGCCTTGGAGTATCAACATCTGTTTGTCTGTTTTATAAAACAATAAACAACAAGACTCTAAAGCTGTTGCCTTATAGTATCAAAATCTGTTTGTCTATTTTATAAAACAATAAACAAAAAGACTCTAAAGCTGCTGCCTTGGAGTATCAAAATCTGTTTGTCTATTTTATAAAACAAAAAACAACAAGACTCTAAAGCTGCTGCCTTAGAGTATCAAAATCTGTTTGTCTGTTTTATAAAACAAAAAACAACAAGACTCTAAAGCTGCTGCCTTGGAGTATCAAAATCTGTTTGTCTGTTTTATAAAACAAAAAACAAAAAGACTCTAAAGCTGCTGCCTTGGAGTATCAAAATCTGTTTGTCTGTTTTATAAGACAAAAAACAACAAGACTCTAAAGCTGCTGCCTTGGAGTATCAGCATCTGTTTGTCTGTTTTATAAAACAAAAAACAACACGACTCTTAAGCTGCTGCATTAGAGTATCAAAATCTGTTTGTCTGTTTTATAAAACAATAAACAACAAGACTCTAAAGCTGCTGCCTTGGAATATCAAAATCTGTTTGTCTGTTTTATAAAACAAAACAAAAAAAAACAAAAAACAAAACTCTAAAGCTGCTGCCTTGGAGTATCAACATCTGTTTGTCTATTTTATAAAACAATAAACAACAACACTCTAAAGCTGCTGCCTTGGAGTATCAACATCTGTTTGTCTGTTTTATAAAACAAAAAACAACAAGACTCTAAAGCTGCTGCCTTGGAGTATCAAAATCTGTTTGTCTGTTTTATAAAACAAAAAACAACAAGACTCTAAAGCTGCTGTCTTGGAGTATCAAAATCTGTTTGTCTGTTTTATAAAACAATAAACAACAAGACTCTAAAGCTGCTGCCTTAGAGTATCAACATCTGTTTGTCTGTTTTATAAAACAAAAAACAACAAGACTCTAAAGCTGCTGCCTTAGAGTATCAACATCTGTTTGTCTGTTTTATAAAACAAAAAACAACAAGACTCTAAAGCTGCTGCCTTGGAATATCAAAATCTTTTTGTCTGTTTTATAAAACAAAAAACAACAAGACTCTAAAGCTGCTGCCTTGGCATATCAAAATCTGTTTGTCTATTTTATAAAACAATAAACAACAAGACTCTAAAGCTGCTGCCTTGGAGTATCAAAATCTGTTTGTCTGTTTTATAAAACAATAAACAACAACACTTTCTCAAACATTTTTGAGTTAGTTTGATCAGTATATTATGAATAATTTCCAAACAACAGTGCTTCAATATTAATCTCAATATTCATGTTAATTAAATCATTGAATAGAGATATTCCTTGGTTGTAATATAATTGGCATTCTAAAAGGTAATGAATGGCATCTTCAATAGGAGAACCGCAAGATTATTTTGGATGGTCCACTACATGAATTTTAATTAGATCAGCTTTTAAAGAACTACATTGGCGTGGTAAATTGTATTGTATGCCATATGTTAAATTTATTATTTGTTCTCGCAATGATATAAATGAAATATTGCTCATTTAACGTTAAGAAATAATTAGTTATTCTGTCATACTTTGCTTAAATGTAAATAAGTTTTTACACAATTTCTGTAAATAAAACTACAAATATTTCTGTTAACAACTCTGTTTATAAAATTGAGGTTATTTGTTCTTAGCGTACATGTTGTACCTCGTTAATCTAAATATCTCATGATATGACATATATAATAATTCACACAAATGATCCTTAAAACTGCGTGATATGATGTTTCTGTTTGTCAGCATTGCTCACCTAAGATCAAAATACTGAAAGTACTGAGAGCCGGGCTAACCTTTCAATCACAATGTGAAAGCCTTGAAAGAAAAAAAAATGGGTGTTGGAAATAAGATTTAGGCTTTGACAACAGGAGACATCTGTATAGCTGTTCAACTAGTCCTTTACCTGCCATGTTTGTGATGAATCAACACCAAAGCAACAACAATAAGAAAACATATATGGTTAACTGGAAAAATTGTCAAGATGTAAATGTTATTCACTATAGGCTACTGTTTGTAGCCATGTTGAATTTACCTCCAAACATACAATAATAATCTTACTGCATTCAACAAACATATATCATCTTGATATTTCCATGTCATGGTAGTTTAGACAAATCATTACATTTAAATATTAACCATGTTTGATATACTGGCACCTTGATGTTTCAGATCTGATTGATAAGGTTATAATACATAGATATAAGAGATTAAATGCAACTTAATGTTTTTGCTTAAGAATGGTAAAGCTGTAAAAATATAAGTTTGCAAGACAACATTGTTTTGGACCCAACATTGCTTATTAAAAAAAAAATACTTAGCAATTCATATGATAACAGATATCAATTGAAAATAGCAACCAAAAGCATTAAATTAAGAATAATAAATAATAGGCAAATTTATAGTACAATTATTGACACCATGGGTCAGACTTTTCCAGTTGGAATATTATTACTGGAGGAAACCGAAGTACCCGAAGAAAACCACGAACCTTCCGAAAGTCACCGACAAACTTGATCACATAATGTTGTAGCGAGTACGCCTCGCCTGAGTGGCATGTAGGTAAAAGGAGGCAATGGAACAGCTGCAGGATTATCAGAGATTTTATTACCACAGGTAAAAAGATGACATAATGGTATAATAATATTTCACGAAAATATTCACTAATCTTATTTCTATGATTATGGTGTTTAACGCCACTTTCAAAACAATATTTCAGCTATATCATGGCGGTTAGTTTGATTGGTTTGAGGAAATCAAAGTACCCAGAGTACACAACCTACCTTTCGCAAGTCACTGACAAACGTTATCACGTAATGTTGTATCAAGTACTCCTCTCTACGACGGGGATTGGACCTCACAACTTCCGTGGTGATAAGCACTAATTGCACAGGTAGTTTTAAAGAGAAAAAGATTATAAAAAGTATCACATTTCAGACAGAAAACGATCCTTAATGAAATACTGTTTGTATTATGCTACGATATATAAAATTAACAAAATCATAATAGATTTTAAAATCTATCCATGAAAAAGCATTAACAATAACAATGCTAATAGGAAATAATTGCCACACATTAATATTGTTTATTTTATAGCTTTCTTTTTGTATATCATTATAAGTACACAAAAAAAACCAATACTGAAGTTTTAAAAATCATTACACATTGTAATTAGGAATTCAAATACTTTTCAAAGTAATTAGAAATTACAAAAAGTATGAACAACACGAAGTGTCAAACTCCATCATTCATTTTGCATTGTGCATTTTAAGAGCACTAAACATATACAATAAATACTAAACCTCTACAACACTATGTAATAAATATATACACTATATTATTACTTTTTCACTTGATAAAATGTCTGGTTGATATTCAAAGATAAAAAAAATGGAGTTTTACCATGTGACAGTAGATTTTATGACAACATCATATGTATTCAATACAAAGGTTTTTTTTCAAGATTAACAATTTTTACAAAGTGATACAAAGGACGTACTATCACTCTTCATTTCAGACATGGTGACACAGACTAATTTATACTTTTAGTTTGTATCAGTTAATGTAATCTAATATATCTCATTAGAAACTAGGAAGACATTTTCTTCACATTCTGATATGCATTTGTATGTAGACTGTAATATTGAAAATGGAAACTTAAATTGAAAAGGGCAAAATCTGATCCATCCTTAGAATCAGGCCCTATGAGAGGAGGGGGGTTCAGCCGGTACAACGTCTGGGGCCCGGAGAGCCAAGAAAGGGCCTGTGAATCTCTGAAGGGCCCCATAGCCTTAGCCGTTTTATTTTTATTTTTATTTTTTTTGCATTTTCAACTATTTTTAGTTTATTTAGAAAAATAATTATGTATAATTCACTTAGACTTCTGAATTATATTTGTTACTGCTTTGTATAAAGGATATGTTATCTAGACATTCTGCTGCACAAGAAATAACACATTCATGAAAATTTACCAGTGGTTTAATTGGACCTCAAATCCTCTGTTTTGAGAGAAGTCTCAGCCTTTCCAAAGCAGTCTTGTCCGCCTTGTAAGATTTCTCTTGGATGCCCTGCTTAGAATACACATTTAGGCAACTTAGCTGCGGTCCCGTAGCTCTTATGGTCTTATAGAACTACGAATTTCACCCGTTTAAAACTTGCAAAATTGCGACTGCAACTGAGGGGGGGAACTTTCGGGTACATGTATAATGATTTACCGGTATTACTATGATTCAGCCAGCGCTCGTCATTTTCGTAATTGACGAATGCATTTTAATTTTGACAATTATTTTTGTAGAGCAATTCGCCTTTTAAAATAGTTTGAAAGCATAAAATGTATCATTAGTTGCTGCCCTGATATGTCTATGACCCACGTCAATTAAACAGAGGTAACATATATTTAATTACGTAATCAAAATGATTAGAAATTTACAACTTTTTTAGGTATGATAATTACACGAAGTTCAAGTCGACTTGTAATTTTGAATAATCGTCCTATATGCGTATGGCACCCGCGTATTTTTGCCACGTGTCTTTTATGAAAATGCCGATATCGTGTTTACTGAAATCTATTCAGGAAGTATTTTACTTATACACCAGAAAAACAAAAATATCAGAAAAGAAGAACAATGATAATATATCGGTTTAAATATTTTTTTTTGTAATAAAGTACAGAAAATGATTATTAAATCTAGATTTTCATGTAAATAACACTTAAAACTATGTAAAACGTAGATTATGGCATCTTTTATTCATGTCGATCTGCAAATCGCCGCGATTGGAAAAAGAAAAAGTGATATTTGCTAAACTATATCGTTTTTCTTAATTTTTTTTATATTTTTGTAGTCAAAATGATTATTAAATGCACAATATTGTTATAAATAACTCATAAAACAACACAAATAGTAGTTTTGAGTTCTTTTCTTCAATACTCTTGATAATACAGATTATTCTTGATTGTTCTTCAATTAGACCCACCGTACTCGCCATCTGGTTAAAAATTGCGATCTATTTGTTTAGATTAAATCTGATTTGTGGAGTACATTGATACCGTTCTGCAAGATAAATATTTTTTCTACAATCTTCCATAGTTAATTATCCTTGAATATTTATATTTACATCCTTAAATGGGATAAATATTTATTGTTTTTAAATTAGCCCTTCGCTCCGACATCTTCGATTGAAGTGAAGTGACGACGCGATCAAAACAATAGATATCTACGCTTCGATTCTGAGAATTTTACAGCTGAAAGTTTCAGTCTTAATGATTTAGAATCATAGAAACTCATTTGTATATTAATTTATTGTGGTCAGTTGTCATATTTATTTGTTAGGTATTGCGAATTCAATACACACTAATGAGAACTATGTTTCAATGCACAGTAATAAATGAGTGGCACGTAAACCACATGTCATACAGCATGAGCTACCGTTCTTGAAGGCGATCGTACCAATAGCTAAAAAGGGTGAAATTTTCCTGAGACGATTAGCGAGTCTCACGTATAATAGCCTGAGCATGCGCAGACAATTGGTTCAAATTTTACGTCACACTCAACTTTAATCAATTTTTTTATTTGTATAAAGCTATATGTTTATTTCCTTATTGGACCATTAGCATTCCGTGTTGTTGTCAGATATTCATGATCATGAACACCCTGAAATTACAAGAAAAAAACATAAAACATACATATTTTTAATTAGATGTAATTGATAGCACGGGTTAAAAACTTAACATAGCACATTCCTGATACTTTCATAATATTAATTCTTAATCGTATTACGGATATGTTGCCAAAGGATGACAATGTTATACGAACAATTACTTCCTGTTAAATCTACATTAAAATTGTTTAATACCATAACCACCACCCGCTATCCGACGATCCATTTATATCATATCATTGTCTAGTCACTGATTGGTCGTTTTATATGTGACCTCTGAGTATAAAACGACAAGGGATGTGATTAAAAGTGAATGCAACGAAATATTTAAATTTGAAATAGAAATTTGCAAATTATCACGGATTGTAATATATATATAGGGGCCGTCGTGGTCATGGTCGTATGGAAAACACTATCACCACAAGTTGTGAGTTTGAATACCGCTCATTGCGATGTGTACTCGATATAACATAATGTGATAAAGTTTGTCAGTGACTTGCGACAGATGGGTGGTTTTCTCCGGGTACTTCGGTTTCCTCCAACAACAACACTGACCGCCACGATATTGTTGAAAGTGGCGTTAAGCACTATATCCCTAACCCTATAATTTTGATTCAATATAATTATGTCATTTTTCGAATTTGTATTCAGTGTGCGGCCGTTTTGCAATCTATGTCTACAGTGATATTGTTTATTGTATCATGTACATACAGCCTGTGTACCATCCATTTTCTTGTTTGTGACTACAATTCTATTGTTTATTGTATCATGTACATACGACCTGTGTACCATCCGTTGTCTTGTTTGTGACTACAATTCTATTGTTTATTGTATCATGTACATACAGCCTGTGTACCATCCATTTTCTTGTTTGTGACTACAATTCTATTGTTTATTGTATCATGTACATATGGCCTGTGTACCATCCGTTTTCTTGTTTGTGACTACAATTCTATTGTTTATTGTATCATTTACATACAGCCTGTGTACCATCCGTTTTCTTGTTTGTGACTACAATTCTATTGTTTATTGTATCATGTACATACAGCCTGTGTACCATCCGTTTTCTTGTTTGTGACTACAATTCTATTGTTTATTGTATCATGTACATACAGCCTGTGTACCATCCGTTTTCTTGTTTGTGACTACAATTCTATTGTTTATTGTATCATGTACATACAGCCTGTGTACCATCCGTTTTCTTGTTTGTGACTACAATTCTATTGTTTATTGTATCATGTACATACGGTCTGTGTACCATCCGTTTTCTTGTTTGTGACTACAATTCTATTGTTCATTGTATCATGTACATACGGCCTGTGTACCATCCATTTTCTTGTTTGTGACTACAATTCTATTGTTTATTGTATCATGTACATACGGCCTGTATACCATCTGTTTTCTTCTTTATGACTACAATTCTATTGTTTATTGTATCACGTACATACAGCCTGTGTACCATCCATTTTCTTGTTTGTGACTACAATAATATTGTTTATTGTATCAGGTACATACGGCCTGTGTACCATCCGTTGTCTTGTTTGTGACTACAATTCTATTGTTTATTGTATCATGTACATACGGCCTGTGTACCATCCGTTTTCTTGTTTGTGACTACAATTCTATTGTTTATTGTATCATGTGCATACAGCCAGTGTACCATCCGTTTTCCTGTTTGTGACTACAATTCTATTGTTTATTGTATCATGTACATACAGTCTGTGTACCATCCGTTTTCTTGTTTGTGTCTACAATTCTATTGTTTATTGTATCATGTACATACAGCCTGTGTACCATCCGTTTTCTTGTTTGTGACTACAATTCTATTGTTTATTGTATCATGTACATACGGCCTGTGTACCATCCGTTTTCTTGTTTGTGACTACAATTTTATTGTTTATTGTATCATGTACATACGGCCTGTGTACCATCCAATTTTTTGTTTGTGACTACAATTCTATTGTTTATTGTATCATGTACATACGGCCTGTGTACCATCCATTTTCTTGTTTGTGACTACAATTTTATTGTTTATTGTATCATGTGCATACAGCCTGTGTACCATCCATTTTCTTGTTTGTGACTACAATTTTATTGTTTATTGTATCATATACATACAGCCTGTGTACCTTCCGTTTTCTTGTTTGTGACTACAATTCTATTGTTTATTGTATCATGTACATACAGCCTGTGTACCATCCATTTTCTTGTTTGTGACTACAATTCTATTGTTTATTGTATCATGTACATACGGCCTGTGTACCATCCATTTTCTTGTTTGTGACTACAATTCTATTGTTTATTGTATCATGTACATACAGCCTGTGTACCATTCGTTTTCTTGTTTGTGACTACAATTCTATTGTTTATTGAATCATGTACATACGGCCTGTGTACCATCCATTTTCATGTGTGTGACTACAATTCTATTGTTTATTGTATCATGTACATACGGCCTGTGTACCATCCATTTTCTTGTTTGTGACTACAATTCTATTGTTTATTGTATCGTGTACATACAGCCTGTGTACCATCCATTTTCTTTTTTGTGACTACAATGCTATTGTTTATTGAATCATGTACATACAGCCTGTGTACCATCCGTTTTCTTGTTTGTGACTACAATTCTATTGTTTATTGTATCATGTACATACAGCCTGTGTACCATCCATTTTCTTGTTTGTGACTACAATTCTATTGTTTATAGTATCATGTACATACGGCCTGTATACCATCCATTTTCTTGTTTGTAACTACAATTCTATTGTTTATTGTATCATGTACATACAGCCTGTGTACCATCCATTTTCTTGTGTGTGACTACAATTCTATTGTTTATTGTATGATGTACATACGGCCTGTGTACCATTCATTTTCTTGTTTGTGACTACAATTCTATTGTTTATTGTATCATGTACATACGGCCTGTCTACCATCCGTTTTCTTGTTTGTGACTACAATTCTATTGTTTATTGTATCATGTACATACAGCCTGTGTACCATCCATTTTCTTGTTTGTGACTACAATTCTATTGTTTATTGTATAATGTACATACGGCCTGTATACCATCCTTTTTTTTGTGACTACAATTCTATTGTTTATTGTATCATGTACATACGGCCTGTGTACCATCCGTTTTCTTGTTTGTGACTACAATTCTATTGTTTATTGTATCATGTACATACAGCCTGTGTACCATCCGTTTTCTTATTTGTTACTACAATGCTATTGTTTATTGCATCGTGTACATACAGCCTGTGTACCATCCGTTTTCTTATTTGTTACTACAATTCTATTGTTTATTGTATCGTGTACATACAGCCTGTGTACCATCCGTTTTCTTGTTTGTGACTACAATTCTATTGTTTATTGTATCATGTACATACAACCTGTGTACCATCCATTTTCTTGTTTGTGACTACAATTCTATTGTTTATTGTATCATGTACATACGGCCTGTGTACCATCCATTTTCTTGTTTGTGACTACAATTCTAGTGTCTATTGTATCATGTACATACAGCCTCTGTACCATCCGTTTTCTTGTTTGTGACTACAATTCTATTGTTTATTGTATCATGTACAGACAGCCTGTGTATCATCCATTTTCTTGTTTGTGACTACAATTCTATTGTTTATTGTATCATGTACATACAGCCTGTGTACCATCCGTTTTCTTGTTTGTGACTACAATTCTATTGTTTATTGTATCATGTACAGACAGCCTGTGTACCATCCATTTTCTTGTTTGTGACTACAATTCTATTGTTTATTGTATCATGTACATACGGCCTGTGTACCATCCATTTTCTTGTTTGTGACTACAATTCTAGTGTCTATTGTATCATGTACATACAGCCTCTGTACCATCCGTTTTCTTGTTTGTGACTACAATTCTATTGTTTATTGTATCATGTACATACGGCCTGTGTACCATCCGTTTTCTTGTTTGTGACTACAATTCTATTGTTTATTGTATCATGTACATACGGCCTTTGTACCATCCATTTTCTTGTTTGTGACTACAATTCTAGTGTCTATTGTATCGTGTACATACAGCCTGTGTACCATCCATTTTCTTTTTTGTGACTACAATTCTATTGTTTATTGAATCATGTACATACAGCCTGTGTACCATCCGTTTTCTTGTTTGTGACTACAATTCTATTGTTTATTGTATCATGTACATACAGCCTGTGTACCATCCATTTTCTTGTTTGTGACTACAATTCTATTGTTTATAGTATCATGTACATACGGCCTGTCTACCATCCATTTTCTTGTTTGTGACTACAATTCTATTGTTTATTGTATCATGTACATACAGCCTGTGTACCATCCATTTTCTTGTGTGTGACTACAATTCTATTGTTTATTGTATGATGTACATACGGCCTGTGTACCATTCATTTTCTTGTTTGTGACTACAATTCTATTGTTTATTGTATCATGTACATACGGCCTGTCTACCATCCGTTTTCTTGTTTGTGACTACAATTCTATTGTTTATTGTATCATGTACATACAGCCTGTGTACCATCCATTTTCTTGTTTGTGACTACAATTCTATTGTTTATTGTATAATGTACATACGGCCTGTATACCATCCTTTTTTTTGTGACTACAATTCTATTGTTTATTGTATCATGTACATACGGCCTGTGTACCATGCGTTTTCTTGTTTGTGACTACAATTCTATTGTGTATTGTATCATGTACATACAGCCTGTGTACCATCCGTTTTCTTATTTGTTACTACAATGCTATTGTTTATTGTATCGTGTACATACAGCCTGTGTACCATCCGTTTTCTTGTTTGTGACTACAATTCTATTGTTTATTGTATCATGTACATACAACCTGTATACCATCCGTTTTATTGTTTGTGACTACAATTCTATTGTTTATTGTATCATGTACAGACAGCCTGTGTACCATCCATTTTCTTGTTTGTGACTACAATTCTATTGTTTATTGTATCATGTACATACGGCCTGTGTACCATCCATTTTCTTGTTTGTGACTACAATTCTAGTGTCTATTGTATCATGTACATACAGCCTCTGTACCATCCGTTTTCTTGTTTGTGACTACAATTCTATTGTTTATTGTATCATGTACAGACAGCCTGTGTATCATCCATTTTCTTGTTTGTGACTACAATTCTATTGTTTATTGTATCATGTACATACAGCCTGTGTACCATCCGTTTTCTTGTTTGTGACTACAATTCTATTGTTTATTGTATCATGTACAGACAGCCTGTGTACCATCCATTTTCTTGTTTGTGACTACAATTCTATTGTTTATTGTATCATGTACATACGGCCTGTGTACCATCCATTTTCTTGTTTGTGACTACAATTCTAGTGTCTATTGTATCATGTACATACAGCCTCTGTACCATCCGTTTTCTTGTTTGTGACTACAATTCTATTGTTTATTGTATCATGTACATACGGCCTGTGCACCATCCGTTTTCTTGTTTGTGACTACAATTCTATTGTTTATTGTATCATGTACATACAGCCTGTGTACCATCCATTTTCTTGTTTGTGACTACAATTCTAGTGTCTATTGTATCATGTACATACAGCCTGTGTACCATCCGTTGTCTTGTTTGTGACTACAATTCTATCGTTTATTGTATCATGTACATACAGCATGTGTGCCATCCATTTTCTTGTTTGTGACTACAATTCTATTGTTTATTGTATCATGTAGATACGGCTTGTGTATCATCCGTTTTCTTGTTTGTGACTACAATTCTATTGTTTATTGTATCATGTGCATACGGCTTGTGTACCATCCGTTTTCTTGTTTGTGACTACAATTCTATTGTTTATTGTATCATGTACATACGGCCTGTGTACCATCCGTTTTCTTGTTTGTGACTACAATTCTATTGTTTATTGTATTATGTACATACGGCCTGTGTACCATCCGTTTTCTTGTTTGTGACTACAATTCTATTGTTTATTGTATCATGTACATACAGCCTCTGTACCATCCGTTGTCTTGTTTGTGACTACAATTCTATCGTTTATTGTATCATGTACATACAGCATGTGTGCCATCCATTTTCTTGTTTGTGACTACAATTCTATTGTTTATTGTATCATGTAGATACGGCTTGTGTATCATCCGTTTTCTTGTTTGTGACTACAATTCTATTGTTTATTGTATCATGTGCATACGGCTTGTGTACCATCCGTTTTCTTGTTTGTGTCTACAATTCTATTGTTTATTGTATCATGTACATACGGCCTGTGTACCATCCGTTTTCTTGTTTGTGACTACAATTCTATTGTTTATTGTATTATGTACATACGGCCTGTGTACCATCCGTTTTCTTGTTTGTGACTACAATTCTATTGTTTATTGTATCATGTACATACGGCCTGTGTACCATCCGTTTTCTTGTTTGTGACTATAATTCTATTGTTTATTGTATCATGTACATACGGCCTGTGTACCATCCGTTTTCTTGTTTGTGACTATAATTCTATTGCTTATTGTATCATGTATATACGGCCTGTGTACCATCCGTTTTCTTGTTTCGAAGAGTATTATATTATATGCTTTAGTGATCTATCTTAAATTATTTCCACGTAAATATTGTTGGGTAAGGAGACTTTCCAAAATAATCGTCCTAAGCGAGTTTGTGTTGTTAATGTGCAATAGTGGACACCCACTGGCCCTTCTTTAAATCAAATCAATATTTTGTGAAACTGCCATTTAATACAAGACAATATTTTATATGAATATTACGACTTATCCTAAATAAATGAGTACGTTTTAACGACATCGTTTTGATGTATGACGATGTGATTTTCCATGGTGTAAGATCCAGATACAATAAAACAAAGGTTAAACACAAAGGTAAACCACACATCAGAAGAACAATTCAAACAACTGAAAATACCATAAAATAGGAAAAACATATGGTCCTGTGGCGGTAGCTGGCACCCGTCGTGCAATGACGACATACAACACATTCTGATACGGAAATTTTGAAGTGTAACATACATACACATTTGTACACATAAAACAAGAGCGTTATGATCATAGAAAAGATAAGAATTAAAATAAAATAAAATAACACAAAATGAAATGGAGTTAAAAGTCAAAATTAGATGTTGTATCTTTTGACATACCTTTGGCGATATATATATATATACCTTAAATAAGATGCAACACACATCTATCTTTGATAATATTGACGTTCATAAGAACAACAAAAACTAATGCAATCTGAATAACACGAAAAACACGAAAACGACGTGTTAAATACACAGAGTATGCTTACGTGTGTTCCAGGACAGTGGAATGGTTGGTCCAGATGCCAGGTATGCTGCTTGCTGCCTGGTGCCTCAAACTTAAACATAGAAATTATTTGAATAAAACATTTTTAGTTTTTTTTATGTAATCAAACACATTTAAGAGGAAAGGATTAGATACAACATAAACTTTCCACATTCCTTGCTCACTAGACTTTAAACATGTAGATGGCATTTATCTGCTACTTCACAATTCCAATTTCTAGCATTTACGTATTAGATTTGAAATGGGATGAGCAAATCGTATCAGACCGGTCTAATATTTTCACAGGAAGTAACCAGGATAAACATACATGACTAATGATGGCATGCAAGTCATGTAACATAAAAATATGATACGCGTATTTGCTGAGGATAACCATAAATGTTTAAAATGAAATGCGCCATCATTGTTAATAGTTTTACAGTTTCAAATCATTTTGTAAATATGAAATATCTTATTTCCATGTACCAATTTTAAAAAAAAAATAAATCCTGCTTTGTAGTTTTCGTTTTAAGAATAAAAAGGTAGATATCTAAGTTAGTGCACACGACACGTTTCTGGAATAACCGTCATCTGGTACGTCCATATCCAGAAGTTTTGAAAGTCAAATATTCTAACAGGCTTTGGGAGCAAGAAACCTAACGATCACTAATCATAAGATATGCTGAATTCATGGCGGGTTATATCTAAATGATCAAGCATTGCCGTTACTACTCCATTCCATTCTACAACATGAAGCCAGGATTACAATGGTTGAAATCGCAGAGTGTTTGATAATATGTTGGGCTACAAATCGTCAATACTAAAGTTTCATACTTTAACAGCGTACCTGATGAAGGTTATTCCATAGGCGCGTTTTTATTATTAAGACATCAGCATTATATAAACCATATTCTAATAAAAGGGTTAAATTTATCAACTCTTCAATATGTCGACAAACATTTACAATATATTATTATTCTGCAATTGTACATAATTTGATGTGCTTAGAATCTCTTTATTTCCAGCGATTTTGTATATTTTCATGTGTATTTTGGTGCCACAAATTATGCTATAGCATTCTAACCACCTACCATATTATTCCATAATGAAATAGCTGCTGCCCCATGACCTTTCTCGTTGAAATGGAAACAATCCGGAGAGAAGTAGCTCAGATCAACCATATCTGTACCTGACTATCAAATATAAACAAAACTAAACATTTGAGGATACCAAAGGGGTAACCAGAGGCCGTAAATAAAAAAGGACTGGCAACACAATGGCCAAACGAAAAAAGGACAAAAGGACACACAACTATCTACACATCATTACACAGAAAACTAAAGATCGAGCAACACGACCCCAACTAAAAACCGAAGGTGAACTAAAAATAGTATCTCAATATGTACTCGTGTTGCACAATACGTAGGTAATCTTACAGACTAATGTGGATGTCGCCATTTTTCAGTACTTTCTAACGACGTATTCGTTTCATTTTACATATATTCTTTAATTGTCTTATCTGTACAATTTTGGGAAAGGCATAAGAGAAACATCCTAAATTAATAGAAAATGACAAACAAGTGGATAACGGATAACAAAAGAGACAAACTACAAACATTAGTCAACATGGACTATTACAGAAAACTTAAATCAGTAATATCAAATTCAGATATTCAAGTCGTGTGTCTATCGCGGCCTATCTTTTAAATTTGTTGTGTTCTACTGTTTGCTTTGCTTGCCTTCTTCCTACATATCTTGTATATCCAATGTTGCCATTGTTTCTGGATTGTTCATTATTGATTGGCCCTTCGGTTTTTTCCTACGTTTATAAATTACTGCGTTCCAAGCCTATTTACGCAAAAGAACCCTTCTATTAGATCATACATAATATAACTGGATCGCTTAGAGTAGTTGTCAGTACTCTAGCATGTATATTATATTGTATCCCAGGTTTGAAAATTATAACAACTTTTGATTGGTTAACATCCCGGGTATAAAATCCCATATTCCCAGGTGTTGCTAGGCCATATTACCATGTGTAACTAGCCATTTAACCAATCAAATGTTGTTACAATTTTCAAAACGGGTATAATATGACGCTAAAGCTCGCGACGTTGCGCTCCAAAGTCATATTTAGTTAATTTTGGCTATATATTGAATATAAAGCTGTTACTTTGATCAACTGCAGGGTTCTACCAAAGGTAGTACCATACACTGGGTAAAAAACACTCCAAACTTTCATATTGTTTACTTAATCTTTCCAAAAACAAAGAAAACGTCACTTTTATGTGGACCGCCGGGGTCCAAAATGTCTTATTGTTTACTATAACCGGGGATGAATTCGTTATCTACGTTCCTATCCGTAGATATGGAGATTATAGCACCCTTCAGTAGCCTGTACAACCTTCGGCTGCGCCTCAGGATGTACTTGGCTACTTCAGGGTGTTAAAATCTCCATATCTACGGACCCCCTTCCCAGAGGGTGTGCCAGGGGGTAGAATATGCACCAGGTTTCTCCGTCCTAGAGGCACTAGTCCTCTAAAAGGGGCCAACCCCGCGGTAACCCCGGAGTATAGAAATGGGACCGAGAGCTTCTTCGGCTTGAAGGGGCATCCATCGGTTGTGCGGGATGTATAAATTAACAACCAACCCGTCCTTCGGATGAGACGTAAATAAAACCGAGGTCCCGTGTTGAGAGATTGCCAACCTCTTCGCACGTTAAAGAACCCAGTGTAACAGCTCATTATGAACATTATGCTCATGATAAGTGGTCCATAGGAGACATGTTGCACTGGCTAAATTATCCGTCCATACCCATCACCTTTCCTTGTTTCGAGTCCCGTGGCGTTTAATTTTTTTCTCTCGTCCTGAATATAGCTGAAAAATTGCTAGCTGGACGTTAAACAACAATCAATCACCCAACCAATCAACCATATCTACGGATAAGAAGGTAAATAACTTATAGCATATCCTCTTAGTTATGTCCCCTTAAATACCGTATCTTTTTATCTGTATGGTTATTACAGTTATGTACATACATGTACTGGAGGTCGTGTGTTTGTAAAGGTTATTACAGTTATGTACATACATGTACTGGAGGTCGTGTGTTTGTAAAGGTTATTACAGTTATGTACATACATGTACTGGAGGTCGTGTGTTTGTAAAGGTTATTACAGTTATGTACATACATGTACTGGAGGTCGTGTGTTTGTAAAGATTATTACAGTTATGTACATACATGTACTGGAGGTCGTGTGTTTGTAAAGGTTATTACAGTTATGTACATACATGTACTGGAGGTCGTGTGTTTGTAAAGGTTATTACAGTTATGTACATACATGTACTGGAGGTCGTGTGTTTGTAAAGATTATTACAGTGATGTACATACATGTACTGGAGGTCGTGTGTTTGTAAAGGTTATTACAGTTATGTACATACATGTACTGGAGGTCGTGTGTTTGTAAAGGTTATTACAGTTATGTACATACATGTACTGGAGGTCGTGTGTTTGTAAAGGTTATTACAGTTATGTACATACATGTACTGGAGGTCGTGTGTTTGTAAAGGTTATTACAGTTATGTACATACATGTACTGGAGGTCGTGTGTTTGTAAAGGTTATTACAGTTATGTACATACATGTACTGGAGGTCGTGTGTTTGTAAAGGTTATTACAGTTATGTACATACATGTACTGGAGGTCATGTGTTTGTAAAGGTTATTACAGTTATGTACATACATGTACTGGAGGTCGTGTGTTTGTAAAGGTTATTACAGTTATGTACATACATGTACTGAAGGTCATGTGTTTGTAAAGGTTATTACAGTTATGTACATACATGTACTGGAGGTCGTGTGTTTGTAAAGGTTATTACAGTTATGTACATACATGTACTGGAGGTCGTGTGTTTGTAAAGGTTATTACAGTTATGTACATACATGTACTGGAGGTCGTGTGTTTGTATAGGTTATTACAGTTATGTACATACATGTACTGGAGGTCGTGTGTTTGTAAAGGTTATTACAGTTATGTACATACATGTACTGGAGGTCATGTGTTTGTAAAGGTTATTACAGTTATGTACATACATGTACTGGAGGTCGTGTGTTTGTTAAGGTTATTACAGTTATGTACATACATGTACTGGAGGTCGTGTGTTTGTAAAGGTTATTACAGTTATGTACATACATGTACTGGAGGTCGTGTGTTTGTAAAGGTTATTACAGTGATGTACATACATGTACTGGAGGTCGTGTGTTTGTAAAGGTTATTACAGTTATGTACATACATGTACTGGAGGTCGTGTGTTTGTAAAGATTATTACAGTTATGTACATACATGTACTGGAGGTCGTGTGTTTGTAAAGGTTATTACAGTTATGTACATACATGTACTGGAGGTCGTGTGTTTGTAAAGGTTATTACAGTTATGTACATACATGTACTGGAGGTCGTATGTTTGTAAAGGTTATTACAGTTATGTACATACATGTACTGGAGGTCGTGTGTTTGTGAAGGTTATTACAGTTATGTACATACATATACTGGAGGTCGTGTGTTTGTAAAGGTTATTACAGTTATGTACATACATGTACTGGAGGTCGTGTGTTTGTAAAGGTTATTACAGTTATGTACATACATGTACTGGAGGTCGTGTGTTTGTAAAGGTTATTACAGTTATGTACATACATGTACTGGAGGTCGTGTGTTTGTGAAGGTTATTACAGTTATGTACATACATATACTGGAGGTCGTGTGTTTGTAAAGGTTATTACAGTTATGTACATACATGTACTGGAGGTCGTGTGTTTGTAAAGAATGGTTGTAAAGCAACTGTAAAATCTGATCTTGTGTCGTAGTGACCACTGTCAATCAATTTCTTGGTCTCCTCTTGATATGAACGTGTGAATGCATCTAACATTGCCGCGTTGTTCTTGTCTTTCCCACATTCACATACCATGCTGTAATCAAGTACATATTAACATCTTAAATTATCGTACTAAATAATTTACCATGAATGATTCACTAGTAGAGCAGGATCTGCTGACACTTCCGGAGCACCTGAGTCCACCCCCGGGTTTTGTGGGGTTCATGCTGCGCAATATATACTTTTCTGTGTAATATCTTGTAGATTGTCTATCTCTTTGGTTTGTTACTTTTGAATATTGTATTGTCTGTCCTTCGATTTAATGTTACTGGTTAACTTTAATATCTTCAAACTTTTCTTTTCAAGAAGCAACGTTATCTATTCCAGGTACATTTTGAGCCTTTTATCAGTGAGAATTGTATCTGTCCAGTACTTCGATATATGACAAATTGATCAAGCATGAACATTCGTTAATTCTTCAAAAGCTGTCAAATCACACCGAGAAGTGAAAATACAAACTAAATCATAAGCGAACTCTTATATACTTGAATTATCATGTGCAGGGATTAAATATAATGATTATTTGATGTTTATTGATTCAGGCAATGAATGTTTAGATCCTTATGTGAGGTGCTGATGTGAGGGGGTGGGTGATCTATTGTTTAATGTCATATATCAGATATGCCACAGCGAGCATACATTACGTTGTACAATCAACATTTTGATGAATAATCAATATACTGAACTTGTAGTGAATCACCGAGTAATATCCTACAGTTTCACTCATTACAAAACATATAAACCTGACAAAATGCATCTGCTTATTCTCTGATTTTGTTCACATTGCTTTAAGATTATTGTAAATCCCGATATAAATATTAGATATCATATTATGTACAATATGAAATATGAGAGGTGATTGTTGACTGATGACCATCACTGTTTTAACTTTCTTTTGTTTTGTTGATATTAGTTGAACTGACGACCATCACTGTTTTAACTTTCTTTTGTTTTGTTGATATTAGTTGAACTGACGACCATCACTGTTTTAACTTTCTTTTGTTTTGTTGATATTAGTTGAACTGACGACCATCACTGTTTTAACTTTCTTTTGTTTTGTTGATATTAGTTGAACTGACGACCATCACTGTTTTAACTTTCTTTTGTTTTGTTGATATTAGTTGAACTGACGACCATCACTGTTTTAACTTTCTTTTGTTTTGTTGATATTAGTTGAACTGACGACCATCACTGTTTTAACTTTCTTTTGTTTTGTTGATATTAGTTGAACTGACGACCATCACTGTTTTAACTTTCTTTTGTTTTGTTGATATTGGTTGAACTGACGACCATCACTGTTTTAACTTTCTTTTGTTTTGTTGATATTAGTTGAACTGATGACAAAAGGACAAACAACGATCTACACAGGTGTAATAAGTCCGACAGATCACTTTTCAATATGACGAAAAGCATGTCTGCTTCGGTAAATTATGTAAAAAAAATATAATAGCAACGCCAGTTTAGATTGCACAACTTGACAAATCTTCCGCACATGAATTAAAAACAAAGAAATCACACGCCGCAAATGAATACAATGTACGTCCTTTGATAACAGTTGCTATACTTACCCATGAACTAAATTACAGAAGAAACCTCCATTCATAGATGCAATAGGTGCAATGTCAAAGATCTGTACAACATTCACAAACATCTTAGGAACTTCGGAATGTAGTGCGTCAAGAGCTTTCTTGATATTATTGGCGTAATTTACTCCGCTATACTTGTTCTGTAAAATGGAATACGGTTTAATATGTCTTCTTCTTGTTAAATAGTGTACAACATTATGTGATGAAGCTTGTCAGTGACTTGCGACAGGTCGATGGTTTTCTCCGGGTCGTCCGGTTTCCTCCACCAATAAAACTGACCGCCACGATATGATTGAAATATTGTTGAAAGTGGAGATAAACACCATTAAACAAACAATCTTGTCAAATATGCTAATTCTATGCATCTTGTTGTGACCTACTCTGATTTCTGCTAACCTGTTTTGAATTAAATTATACTTAAATTATTTGGCTTTCCTATTTTTTTTTACTATGACGTACCTGATGAAAGTTATTTCAGAAACGCGTTGTGTGCACTATATTATATATCTACGTTTTTTATGTAATATATCTGTCTTACATTGATACATAATAAGGTGGTGTAAGTGAAGATGGAAGCCTATTAGCATGTGATGATTGGAAATGAATTGAGCTAAATAAGCTACGATTAAATTGCTGATTTTGATCCCGTATTAACCGTATCGTGTTCATTGTTTAGCGAGATGAAGAGTATGTATGTCTGAAATGATTTTCAAGTACGATCCGGATACAAATATAATTCAAGATAGGGAGGAAATAACAATTTAATGGGACACAACATTTCACAATCTTGGTAGCCAAATAAAACCAGTAAAGCATAAAATCGAAACGAAATACAATAACAAATACTTTAGTTTAAACACATTTCAATTGTTAAATATAACAAATTGGGATTGGACACAAGTTTTTATAAGAGTCTCGGACACGGATAAAAAAAACCGTGTCAATTATACATGTACACAGAATAAGAAATGAACAAATATTCAGATCTCTCATAAATAAATATTGGAAGTGAGACCATGTATCTCATAATATGGTCAACTTCGCCTGTTTCATAAAATGTCTCCCGTCGAGTAGGGAAAGATGCGACATGGGTTTTATCTCGCAATCATTACATTTTTTTTACAATAAATAATACGTAGCGATTTTTGTTTATCCTTTTATCGTTTAGTATACAAAATAACATTCTCCTGGTACCTCATTGGTTGAGAGCGAACAGTAAGAAATGAGAACAGCATAGCGCAAACTGGAAAGAAGACTCCCTTGAAAATCACATAAAGACGCCCATTTCTGCTCTTTTAAGTATAGATGACCAGTAGTTATGGACGTTTTTGACATTGGATGATAAACACAATATTCGTACATTGTCGGGTAATAATAAAATTTAGTGTCCATTCGCATCTGCGTAACAGGCAAGACAAGGCTAGTTTTTTACCTGTTTCTAAGCCTAATTATATCTTTTTGCCATACTTAGTTATTTATTGATTATTATTAAAGATGAATGATTTTTTGGGTGTTGGAAACCAATTTAGACATACAAATACAATGACAGACAATGCATTTACATAGATTCTAAAGACGATATACCGGAAGGATTAACAAAGAATCTTAGAATCTTAGCAAAAGGTCACTTATTAAACACATAACAACGACAATAGTATTACATTACTAAAGCGCCTTGTGGGTGTACATATAACTCTATGGTGTCAACGATTACTCCTGATTCATTCACTGATCAGATTTAATAGCATCTACATCATGTAACGATTACTCTTGTTTCATTCACTGATCAGATTTAATAACATCTACATCATGTAACGATTACTCTTGATTCATTCACTGATCAGATTTAATAACATCTACATCATGTAACGATTACTCTTGTTTCATTCACTGATCAGATTTAATAACATCTACATCATGTAACGATTACTCTTGTTTCATTCACTGATCAGATTTAATAACATCTACATCATGTAACGATTACTCTTGTTTCATTCACTGATCAGATTTAATAACATCTACATCATGTAACGATAACTCTTGTTTCATTCACTGATCAGATTTAATAACATCTACATCATGTAACGATTACTCTTGTTTCATTCACTGATCAGATTTAATAACATCTACATCATGTAACGATTACTCTTGTTTCATTCACTGATCAGATTTAATAACATCTACATCATGTAACGATTACTCTTGTTTCATTCACTGATCAGATTTAATAACATCTACATCATGTAACGATTACTCTTGTTTCATTCACTGATCAGATTTAATAACATCTACATCATGTAACGATTACTCTTGTTTCATTCACTGATCAGATTTAATAACATCTACATCATGTAACGATTACTCTTGTTTCATTCACTGATCAGATTTAATAACATCTACATCATGTAACGATTACTCTTGTTTCATTAACTGATCAGATTTAATAACATCTACATCATGTAACGATTACTCTTGTTTCATTCACTGTTCAGATTTAATAACATCTACATCATGTAACGATTACTCTTGTTTCATTCACTGATCAGATTTAATAACATCTACATCATGTAACGATTACTCTTGTTTCATTCACTGATCAGATTTAATAACATCTACATCATGTAACGATTACTCTTGTTTCATTCACTGATCAGATTTAATAACATCTACATCATGTAACGATTACTCTTGTTTCATTCACTGATCAGATTTAATAACATCTACATCATGTAACGATTACTCTTGTTTCATTCACTGATCAGATTTAATAACATCTACATCATGTAACGATTACTCTTGTTTCATTCACTGATCAGATTTAATAACATCTACATCATGTAACGATTACTCTTGTTTCATTCACTGATCAGATTTAATAACATCTACATCATGTAACGATTACTCTTGTTTCATTCACTGATCAGATTTAATAACATCTACATCATGTAACGATTACTCTTGTTTCATTCACTGATCAGATTTAATAACATCTACATCATGTAACGATTACTCTTGTTTCATTCACTGATCAGATTTAATAACATCTACATCATGTAACGATTACTCTTGTTTCATTCACTGATCAGATTTAATAACATCTACATCATGTAACGATTACTCTTGTTTCATTCACTGATCAGATTTAATAACATCTACATCATGTAACGATTACTCTTGTTTCATTCACTGATCAGATTTAATAACATCTACATCATGTAACGATTACTCTTGTTTCATTCACTGATCAGATTTAATAACATCTGCATCATGTAACGATTACTCTTGATTCATTCACTGATCAGATTTAATAACATCTACATCATGTAACGATTACTCTTGTTTCATTCACTGATCAGATTTAATAACATCTACATCATGTAACGATTACTCTTGTTTCATTCACTGATCAGATTTAATAACATCTGCATCATGTAACGATTACTCTTGTTTCATTCACTGATCAGATTTAATAACATCTACATCATGTAACGATTACTCTTGTTTCATTCACTGATCAGATTTAATAACATCTACATCATGTAACGATTACTCTTGTTTCATTCACTGATCAGATTTAATAACATCTACATCATGTAACGATTACTCTTGTTTCATTCACTGATCAGATTTAATAACATCTACATCATGTAACGATTACTCTTGTTTCATTCACTGATCAGATTTAATAACATCTACATCATGTAACGATTACTCTTGTTTCATTCACTGATCAGATTTAATAACATCTGCATCATGTAACGATTACTCTTGTTTCATTCACTGATCAGATTTAATAACATCTACATCATGTAACGATTACTCTTGTTTCATTCACTGATCAGATTTAATAACATCTACATCATGTAACGATTACTCTTGTTTCATTCACTGATCAGATTTAATAACATCTACATCATGTAACGATTACTCTTGTTTCATTCACTGATCAGATTTAATAACATCTACATCATGTAACGATTACTCTTGTTTCATTCACTGATCAGATTTAATAACATCTACATCATGTAACGATTACTCTTGTTTCATTCACTGATCAGATTTAATAACATCTACATCATGTAACGATTACTCTTGTTTCATTCACTGATCAGATTTAATAACATCTACATCATGTAACGATTACTCTTGTTTCATTCACTGATCAGATTTAATAACATCTACATCATGTAACGATTACTCTTGTTTCATTCACTGATCAGATTTAATAACATCTACATCATGTAACGATTACTCTTGTTTCATTCACTGATCAGATTTAATAACATCTACATCATGTAACGATTACTCTTGTTTCATTCACTGATCAGATTTAATAACATCTACATCATGTAACGATTACTCTTGTTTCATTCACTGATCAGATTTAATAACATCTACATCATGTAACGATTACTCTTGTTTCATTCACTGATCAGATTTAATAACATCTACATCATGTAACGATTACTCTTGTTTCATTCACTGATCAGATTTAATAACATCTACATCATGTAACGATTACTCTTGTTTCATTCACTGATCAGATTTAATAACATCTGCATCATGTAACGATTACTCTTGATTCATTCACTGATCAGATTTAATAACATCTACATCATGTAACGATTACTCTTGTTTCATTCACTGATCAGATTTAATAACATCTACATCATGTAACGATTACTCTTGTTTCATTCACTGATCAGATTTAATAACATCTACATCATGTAACGATTACTCTTGTTTCATTCACTGATCAGATTTAATAACATCTACATCATGTAACGATTACTCTTGTTTCATTCACTGATCAGATTTAATAACATCTACATCATGTAACGATTACTCTTGTTTCATTCACTGATCAGATTTAATAACATCTACATCATGTAACGATTACTCTTGTTTCATTCACTGATCAGATTTAATAACATCTACATCATGTAACGATTACTCTTGTTTCATTCACTGATCAGATTTAATAACATCTACATCATGTAACGATTACTCTTGTTTCATTCACTGATCAGATTTAATAACATCTACATCATGTAACGATTACTCTTGTTTCATTCACTGATCAGATTTAATAACATCTACATCATGTAACGATTACTCTTGTTTCATTCACTGATCAGATTTAATAACATCTACATCATGTAACGATTACTCTTGTTTCATTCACTGATCAGATTTAATAACATCTACATCATGTAACGATTACTCTTGTTTCATTCACTGATCAGATTTAATAACATCTACATCATGTAACGATTACTCTTGTTTCATTCACTGATCAGATTTAATAACATCTACATCATGTAACGATTACTCTTGTTTCATTCACTGATCAGATTTAATAACATCTACATCATGTAACGATTA
Source organism: Bathymodiolus brooksi (assembly GCA_963680875.1). NCBI lineage: Eukaryota > Metazoa > Mollusca > Bivalvia > Mytilida > Modiolidae > Bathymodiolus > Bathymodiolus brooksi. Next base: position 5,269,275 of record OY804587.1, read on the forward strand.
CTCTTGTTTCATTCACTGATCAGATTTAATAACATCTACATCATGTAACGATTACTCTTGTTTCATTCACTGATCAGATTTAATAACATCTACATCATGTAACGATTACTCTTGTTTCATTCACTGATCAGATTTAATAACATCTGCATCATGTAACGATTACTCTTGATTCATTCACTGATCAGATTTAATAACATCTACATCATGTAACGATTACTCTTGTTTCATTCACTGATCAGAATTAATAACATCTACATCATGTAACGATTACTCTTGTTTCATTCACTGATCAGATTTAATAACATCTACATCATGTAACGATTACTCTTGTTTCATTCACTGATCAGATTTAATAACATCTACATCATGTAACGATTACTCTTGTTTCATTCACTGATCAGATTTAATAACATCTACATCATGTAACGATTACTCTTGTTTCATTCACTGATCAGATTTAATAACATCTACATCATGTAACGATTACTCTTGTTTCATTCACTGATCAGATTTAATAACATCTACATCATGTAACGATTACTCTTGTTTCATTCACTGATCAGATTTAATAACATCTACATCATGTAATGATTACTCTTGTTTCATTCACTGATCAGATTTAATAACATCTACATCATGTAACGATTACTCTTGTTTCATTCACTGATCAGATTTAATAACATCTACATCATGTAACGATTACTCTTGTTTCATTCACTGATCAGATTTAATAACATCTACATCATGTAACGATTACTCTTGTTTCATTCACTGATCAGATTTAATAACATCTACATCATGTACATATCAAACAGAAGACATAGAAATCTTAGGAAAAATAATTAATATACCTGATCATTGCAGGCATCACACAAATCATTTCCACCAACGAAAAGAGTTACCAGTTTCCAGTCGTCATAGTAACGTACTTGTGGGTCTGATTTCAATGTTTTGATCAACATGTTTGCCTGTTCTGGCATGTTGCTTAAAAGAAGGAAATAAAATTAAAAACAAAAAGACCACACCTGTCGGAGAGGCAGGTATATTACCTCACGGTATATTCTTAACATTTCATTACACTCCTCAATAAAAACTACGATAACAATATTGATACATTTGTAAGTTGAATTATGAGTAGGACTAAGAAGAGTTTGAAGATACTAAAGCCGTAAGTCGATGAAGAACAGACACCACAATGACCAAAAGAAAAGGTACAAAAGGACAAACAACAATCTACAAAACATACACAGAAAACTAATGATCGAGTAACACGAACCCCACTAAAAACCGGTGATGAACTCAGGTATATGAAGAAGAGCGCACCTTATTTTGGGGGTATGTATATAATAGGTAAGTGTATAATATTGTTCATTACAGAAACCAGCATGTGTGATAAGCGGTTATGTGTATATGTGAAGACCATACTTTAACTAATTCAATATATGTAGGCATTATTGCCACAATTATGCATGAATCTAAAAATAGACATGGATATATATCAATAGAACAGCTTTAAAACCAAAATGAAAAGCGTGAGCGAAGTACAGTAGACTATTCCATTTGAAGCAAACACAATATGCATAGTATCCAGATATTATTCATATAATGCTTACATCAAATGGAAAATAGTCTATTGTAAATAGGTTAATTCTTAATACCGTGAAACCTGTCTAAACCGAACTCTCAATAAAGCGGAATCATGGATACAGTTCTAATGTAGGAAATCTTTCTTATTTAAAATGTATAAACCAAACACCTGTATGGATGCATACCTATGCATTCAGTGCCCATCACAACTAACGATATAACATTATGTGATAAAGTTTGTCGGTGACTTGCAGCGGGTTTGTGGTTTTCTCCGAATAATCCAGTTTCCTTTCGAAGAAATCTGACCTCCACGATATAACTCAAATATTGTTGTAACACACCCTAACCCTAACCCAAACAAGGAAGTTCAGTTGATAGGTTTAGAAAGGCTTCACTGTCAATATATATTTACGTCAACATTGACTCTGATTCCAGTTTAAGAAGGGACGCAGTCTTCTTTACAGCAACCCTCAGCAATAAGTGAGGATTTGTATTTAATAACATGTAAAAATAAAAACAAACACGCGTATGACTGCATTAATTCACTAATTGTGGAGATTCGGGCCCATAATCTTAGCTTAGCTCTTCCATCTTTTATTGAAGTTTATGTATCAAGCCAGAGAGGTGGCCGATAATGTAGGTGTGCTAGAGGTATTCATTTTGTCTCTGTTTCTGTGGTTTTATTGAAGTTTATGTATCAAGCCAGATAGATGGGCGATAATGTAGGTGTGTTAGATGTATCAATTTTCTCTCTGTTTCTGTGGTTTTATTGAAGTTTAAGTATCAAGCCAGATAGATGGGCGATAATGTAGGAGTGCTAGAGTTATCCACTTTGCCTCTGCTTATGTGGTTTTATTGAAGTTTATGTATCAAGCCAGATAGGTGGGCGATAATGTAGGAGTGCTAGAGTTATCCACTTTGCCTCTGCTTCTGTGGTTTTATTGAAGTTTATGTATCAAGCCAGATAGGTGGGCGATAATGTATGTGTGTTAGATGTATCCATTTTGCCTCTGATTCTGTGGTTTTATTGAAGTTTATGTATCAAGCCAGATAGGTGGGCGATAATGTAGGTGTGCTAGAGGTATCCATTTTGTCTCTGTTTCTGTGATTTTATTGAAGTTTATGTATCAAGCCAGATAGGTGGGCGATAATGTAGGTGTGCTAGAGGTATCCATTTTGCCTCTGATTCTGTGGTTTGATTGAAGTTTATGTATCAAGTCAGATATGTGGGCGATAATGTATGTGTGTTAGAAGTATCCTTTTTGCCTCTGATTCTGTGGTTTTATTGAAGTTTATGTATCAAGCCAGACAGGTGGGATACGGATTTATATAAGTTTAATAACTTGTTTTCGGATCCTCTTAATTAATTCATAGTCATTACTATTGTTGTATTTAAATTGTTGTACTATATTCATATGTATTGATTAATAAAATATATTTACACTAAGCCAAAGAGGTGGGCGATAGTGTATGTGTGTTAGAAGAATCCATTTTTCCTCTTTTTCTGTCATTTTATTCAAGTTTATGTATCAAGCCAGATAGGTGGGCGATAATGTATATGTGCTAGAACTATCCATGTTGCCTGTGTTTCTGTGATTTTATTCAAGTTTATATGTATGAAGCCAGATAGCTGGGCGATAGTGTAAGCGTGTTAGAAGAATCCATTTGCGTCTATTTCTGTGATTTATTGAAGTTTATGTATCAAGCCAGAAATGTGGGCGATAATGTAGGTGTGCTAGAGGTATCCATTTTGCCTCTGCTTCTGTGGTTTTATTGAAGTTTATGTATCAAGCCAGAAATGTGGGCGATAATGTAGGAGTTCTAGAGGTATCCATTTTGTCTCTGTTTCTGTGGTTTTATTCAAGTTTATATGTATCAAGCCAGATAGCTGGGCGATAGCGTAAGTGTGTTAGAAGATTCCATTTTGCGTCTATTTCTGTGATTTATTGAAGTTTATGTATCAAGCCAGAAATGTGGGACATAATGTATGTGTGTTAGAGGTATCCATTCTGCCTCTGTTTCTGTGATTTTATTGAAGTTTATGTATCAAGCCAGATAGGTGGGCGATAATGTAGGAGTGCTAGAGTTATCCACTTTGCCTCTGCTTCTGTGGTTTTATTGAAGTTTATGTATCAAGCCAGAAATGTGGGCGATAATGTATGCGTGTTAGATGTATCAATTTTGCCTCTGATTCTGTGATTTTATTAAAGTTAATGTATCAAGCCAGATAGGTGGGCGACAATGTAGGTGTGTTAGATGTATCCATTTTGCCTCTGTTTCTGTGGTTTTATTGAAGTTTATGTATCAAGCCAGATAGGTGGGCGATAATGTAGGTGTGCTAGAGGTATCCATTTTGCCTCTGCTTCTGTGGTTTTATTGAAGTTTATGTATCAAGCCAGATAGGTGGGCGATAATGTAGGTGTGTTAGATGTATCAATTTTGTCTCTGCTTCTGTGGTTTTATTGAAGTTTATGTATCAAGCCAGAAATGTGGGCGATAATGTAGGAGTGCTAGAGGTATCCATTTTGTCTCTGTTTCTGTGGTTTTATTCAAGTTTATATGTATCAAGCCAGATAGCTGGGCGATAGCGTAAGTGTGTTAGAAGAATCCATTTTGCGTCTATTTCTGTGATTTATTGAAGTTTATGTATCAAGCCAGAAATGTGGGACATAATGTAGGTGTGTTAGAGGTATCCATTCTGCCTCTGTTTCTGTGATTTTATTGAAGTTTATGTATCAAGCCAGATAGGTGGGCGATAATGTAGGAGTGCTAGAGTTATCCACTTTGCCTCTGCTTCTGTGGTTTTATTGAAGTTTATGTATCAAGCCAGAAATGTGGGCGATAATGTATGTGTGTTAGATGTATCAATTTTGCCTCTGATTCTGTGATTTTATTAAAGTTTATGTATCAAGCCAGATAGGTGGGCGACAATGTAGGTGTGTTAGATGTATCCATTTTGCCTCTGTTTCTGTGGTTTTATTGAAGTTTATGTATCAAGCCAGATAGGTGGGCGATAATGTAGGTGTGCTAGAGGTATCCATTTTGCCTCTGCTTCTGTGGTTTTATTGAAGTTTATGTATCAAGCCAGATAGGTGGGCGATAATGTAGGTGTGTTAGATGTATCAATTTTGTCTCTGCTTCTGTGGTTTTATTGAAGTTTATGTATCAAGCCAGAAATGTGGGCGATAATGTAGGTGTGCTAGAGGTATCCATGTTGCCTGTGTTTTTTTGATTTTATTCAAGTTTATATGTATCAAGCCAGATAGCTGGGCGATAGTGTAAGTGTGTTAGAAGAATCCATTTTGCGTCTGTTTATGTGATTTATTGAAGTTTATGTATCAAGCCAGAAATGTGGGCGATAATGTATGTGTGTTAGAGGTATCCATTCTGCCTCTGTTTCTGTGATTTTATTCAAGTTTATGTATCAAGCCAGAGAGGTGGCCGATAATGTAGGTGTGCTAGAGGTATCCATTTTGTCTCTGTTTCTGTGGTTTTATTGAAGTTTATGTATCAAGCCAGATAGATGGGCGATAATGTAGGTGTGTTAGAGGTATCCATTTTGCCTCTGTTTCTGTGATTTTATTCAAGTTTATGTATCAAGCCAGATAGGTGGGCGATAATGTAGGAGTGCTAGAGATATCCATTTTGCCTCTGCTTCTGTGGTTTTATTGAAGTTTATGTATCAAGTCAGATAGGTGAGCGATAATGTAGGTGTGCTAGAGGTATCCATTTTGCCTCTGCTTCTGTGGTTTGATTGAAGTTTATGTATCAAGTCAGATATGTGGGCGATAATGTATGTGTGTTAGAAGTATCCTTTTTGCCTCTGATTCTGTGGTTTTATTGAAGTTTATGTATCAAGCCAGACAGGTGGGATACGGATTTATATAAGTTTAATAACTTGTTTTCGGATCCTCTTAATTAATTCATAGTCATTACTATTGTTGTATTTAAATTGTTGTACTATATTCATATGTATTGATTAATAAAATATATTTACACTAAGCCAAAGAGGTGGGCGATAGTGTATGTGTGTTAGAAGAATCCATTTTTCCTCTTTTTCTATCATTTTATTCAAGTTTATGTATCAAGCCAGATAGGTGGGCGATAATGTATATGTGTTAGAACTATCCATGTTGCCTGTGTTTCTGTGATTTTATTCAAGTGTATATGTATGAAGCCAGATAGCTGGGCGATAGTGTAAGCGTGTTAGAAGAATCCATTTTGCGTCTATTTCTGTGATTTATTGAAGTTTATGTATCAAGCCAGAAATGTGGGCGATAATGTAGGTGTGCTAGAGGTATCCATTTTGCCTCTGCTTCTGTGGTTTTATTGAAGTTTATGTATCAAGCCAGAAATGTGGGCGATAATGTAGGAGTGCTAGAGGTATCCATTTTGTCTCTGTTTCTGTGGTTTTATTCAAGTTTATATGTATCAAGCCAGATAGCTGGGCGATAGCGTAAGTGTGTTAGAAGAATCCATTTTGCGTCTATTTCTGTGATTTATTGAAGTTTATCTATCAAGCCAGAAATGTGGGACATAATGTATGTGTGTTAGAGGTATCCATTCTGCCTCTGTTTCTGTGATTTTATTGAAGTTTATGTATCAAGCCAGATAGGTGGCCGATAATGTAGTAGTGCTAGAGTTATCCACTTTGCCTCTGCATCTGTGGTTTTATTGAAGTTTATGTATCAAGCCAGAAATGTGGGCGATAATGTATGTGTGTTAGATGTATCAATTTTGCCTCTGATTCTGTGATATTATTGAAGTTTATGTATCATGCCAGATAGGTGGGCGATAATGTAGGTGTGCTAGAGGTATCCATTTTGCCTCTGCTTCTGTGGTTTTATTGGAGTTTAAGCATCAAGCCAGATAGGTGGGCGATAATGTCGGTGTGTTAGAGGTATCCATTGTATATCTGTTTCTGTGGTTTTATTGAAATGTATGCATCAAGCCAGATAGGTGGGCGATAATGAATGTGTGTTAGATGTATCTATTTTGCCTGTGTTTCTGTCGTTTTATTGAAGCTTATGTATCAAGCCAGATATGTGGGCGATAATGTATGTGTGTTAGAAGTATCCTTTTTGCCTCTGATTCTGTGGTTTTATGGAAGTTTATGTATCAAGCCAGACAGGTGGGATACGGATTTATATAAGTTTAATAACTTGTTTTCGGATCCGCTTAATTAATTCATAGTCATTACTATTGTTGTATTTAAATTGTTGTGCTATATTCATATGTATTGATTAATAAAATATATTTACACTAACCCAAAGAGGTGGGCGATAGTGGGTGTGTGTTAGAAGAATCCATTTTTCCTCTATTTCTGTCATTTTATTCAAGTTTATGTATCAAACCAGATAGGTGGGCGATAATGTATGTGTGTTAGAACTATCCATGTTGCCTGTGTTTCTGTGATTTTATTCAAGTTTATATGTATCAAGCCAGATAGCTGGGCGATAGTGTAAGTGTGCTAGAAGAATCCATTTTGCGTCTATTTCTGTGATTTACTGAAGTTTATGTATCAAGCCAGAAATGTGGGCGATAATGTATGTGTGTTAGAGGTATCCATTTTGTCTCTGTTTCTGTGGTTTTATTGAAGTTTATGTATCAAGCCAGATAGATGGGCGATAATGTAGGTGTGCTAGAGTTATCCATTTTGCCTCTGTTTCTGTGATTTCATTGAAGTTTATGTATCAAGCCAGATAGGTGGGCGATAATGTAGGAGTGATAGAGGTATCCATTTTGCCTCTGTTTCTGTGATTTCATTGAAGTTTATGTATCAAGCGAGATAGGTGGGCGATAATGTATGTGTGTTAAAACTAACCATGTTGCCTGTGTTTCTGTGATTTTATTGAAGTATATGTATCAAGCCAGATAGCTGGGTGATAGTGTATGTTTGTTAGAAGAATCCATTTTGCGTTTATTTCTGTGATTTATTGAAGTTTATGTATCAAGTCAGATAGGTGGGCTATAACGTAAGTGTGTTAGATGTATCAATTTTGCCTCTGTTTCTGTGGTTTTATTGAAGTTTATGTATCAAGTCAGATAGGTGGGCGATAGTGTAAGTGTGTTAGAAGAATCCATGTTGCGTCTATTTCTGTGATTTATTGAAGTTTATGTATCAAGCCAGAAATGTGGGCGATAATGTATGTGTGTTAGAGGTATCCATTTTGTCTCTGTTTCTGTGGTTTTATTGAAGTTTATGTATCAAGCCAGATAGATGGGCGATAATGTATGTGTGTTAGATGTATCGATTTTGCCTCTGATTCTGTGGTTTTCCGATTTATTTTGTAACTTGCTTGACGGTGTGATATACTTTGTTTTTCAATTGTTTACTTCAATTAGATTAATTCGAATTCCGATGCTTGATATGCTAAATATGAGACAAACTCAGCCACAAAACAAATGGTCATGACTGAGAGAAGATGGTCTATTTTTAGTTTCTACAATATTTAAATGAAAGTAGGTGTATGCTAACAAACTAAAGGGTGGGACTTAAAATCGTGAGTTTTAGATCTATCTTTTCAGCTTAAAGCAATTTAATGATCATAAATAAAATATCATATTATTTAACTCAATACAAACCATACTAATAACTAATCTAAATACTGACGATGCTGTTTGAATAATCCATGTCTCATGAACACGGACTAATCGTCTTTCAGCCTATACATTCTCAAAAAAGACTTTCGTGATATCTTTTTGTGATAATAGTCCATTGAGGTAAATCTGATTATGTCACCTGGTTAGTTGACACGTGAATAAATGTTCATTTTCATTTGCTGATTTGATTTATGGTGTTTAACGCCACTTTCAGCAATATTTCAGCTATATCATGGCGACCAGTTTTAGTGGTGGAGGAAGCCGGAGTACCCGGAGAGAGCCACCGGCCATGGGCAAGCAACTGGTAAACTTAATCACTTGTGGTTGCGAGTCGAGTGCACCCTTTCTGTAATTTACAAATCCTGGCGCGAACCCACGCCGTATTGGTGATAGGCTTGTATGAGTTGCTAGGTAATCCAACTACCTAACTCATTGAGCCACCCGGGCCCCCATTTTAATTGGTAATAGTATGTTAATCAAAGTAATTTACAACGGTCAGGTAAAATTTTCAATGATTTACTGTGTCCTGTTGAGGTGTAGACTCGTCATATCTACGTCTATATGATAATATATCGTGAATATGAAAGAATATAGTTGCAATTTTAAAAAAAAGCATATCGTCATAAAAACATGCTAAGGTGTGTAACATTATAAAAGGGATAGTGTAACCCCTTTGAAAACGACTTTAGATTTTGAAACCCTGCTTGAAATGTGAAAATAGCTATGACGAAGTGGGCTTATAGATTTAAGCGCAATCTCTGGGCAATCCTGGACTAAAATGAAAAAGCAAATTACCATATCATCAGATAAGGAACAAACATATATTATTAAACAAATGCAAAATTGATACCCCCTAAGGTACACATACCTGACCGCTTACTTTTCTGGCTTAGTACAGGAATTCCAATATAGAAGTGGCGGTGTTATACTATCTTTTACTATCTTTATCTCTAAACTTCCACTCTTATGGAAATGATGTGGTCATGCAAATGCATTCCCCATATTTATAGATTTATACAAAAGCAATAGATAAGACTGGAAAGAAGGAACCAGCTGTTTAGACATTTTAGTTGTCAAGGCGACGGGATAATACGTATATCTTACTATGATGTATCTCCTGGGTGAGCTTTATTGAGTCTTGAACCAGAGCTACCACGTCCACCTGTACCAGTTGAGTAACCATACAAATGTTGGCCAAATTGTTTTAGTATATCTACAAAATGATGCACACTGATAAAGATAGATCGGAATTATAACTTCATTTTCATGTGACAATTATTAGAACCTAACAAGAAACTGGAAGATCAGAGATAAATATTTTGTATGCATTTACAGTTTGATAAGAAGGGTGTATTATTTGTATTACACCAGGCATATGTTTTATGTTATACTTTATTTCAAAATAAGTGTCTTTCCATGTAGTAAATACATAGCCAATTATGTATGAATTGACTGTACATTTTGTGTAATGTCAAATGTAAATAATGCTCTATATACAAATTTATGCAAAAGGTTTGGTTTTATGGTTTTTAACGTCACTTTCAACAATATTTATATCGTGGTGGTCAGTTTTATTGGTGGAGTAAACCGGAGGACCCGGAGAAAACAACGACCTGTCGCAAGTCACTGATAAACTTTATCACATAATGTTGTACACCTCGCCCTGACCGAGATTCGAACTCACAACATCAGTGGTGATAGGCACTGATTGCATAGATAGTTCTAAATCCAACTACCATACGATCACGGTCATGATGGTCCCTATTCAAAGGGGTTTATGCTTATGGTATTTAACGCTACTTTCAACAATATTTCAGCTATATCGTGGCGGTCAGTGTTATTGGTCGAGGAAATCGGTGTACCCGGAGAAAACTACCGACCTGTTGCAAGTCACTGACAAACTTTATCACATAATGTTGTATCGAGTACACCTCGTCATGAACGGGGTTCGAACTCAAAACTTCAGTGGTGATAGGTACTGATTGCACAGTTAGTTATAAATCCAACTACCATACGATCACGGCCACGAAGTTCCCTCCTATTCAAAAGACAATACATGTATATGGATAAAGCTTTATGTAAACAAGGTTCTGTGCACGACTGACTGTTCCTGTGTGCAAACGGTTCTAGGCACGAAAATTCCTATGTAGGAAAGTTATCGTGTGAACAAAATGTCATATGAATAGGTCATGTATGCAGAAGATCATAAGTTACATTGAAATCATCAAAAGGGAAGTAATTCTTGATATATTTGAATAATCAAAAGGGAGGCAATTATTGATATATTTCGATGTATACAGTCGAAGTATTATACCATTTCTGTCAGATATATTGTCCCATTTACCAATATACGAACATGGTTTTCCTATGCTTTTATGAATACAACCCCGTATTTTGAGTAGTGAGTAGGGGGTACTTGCATGAGCATTAAATTCATGATTTTTAAAATATTATTTTTTAAATGAGTTATAGTGTTATTGCATAGAGAAAAACTTGTATGTTGATATACATACTTGGTAAAGTAAGGACAGTACTGCCAAGTGTACCATCTCCACCAATGCTGAAATATATCGTTTTGTATCATTTCATATGATTATGCAGCATCAATAACAAATATGAATGATATACTTGATCTGACATCAAATTGTCTATACCGAGGTTTGCTTGTTTGAACCTGAGGGTGTGAGATAGTCAGACCTTCCATGTCTATACCGAGGTGTGCTTGTTTGAGCCTGAGGGTATGAGATAGTCAGACCTACCATTTCTATACCGAGGTTTGCTTGTTTGAGCCTGAGGGTGTGAGATAGTCAGACCTTCCATGTCTATACCGAGGTTTGCTTGTTTGAGCCTGAGGGTGTGAGATAGTCAGACCTTCCATGTCTATACCGAGGTGTGCTTGTTTGAGCCTGAGGGTGTGAGATAGTCAGACCATCCATGTCTATACCGAGGTGTGCTTGTTTGAGCCTGAGGGTGTGAGATAATCAGACCTTCCATGTATATACCGAGGTTTGCTTGTTTGAGCCTGAGGGTGTGAGATAGTCAGACCTGCCATGTCTATACCGAGGTTTGCTTGTTTGAGCCTGAGGGTGTGAGATAGTCAGACCATCCATGTCTATACCGAGGTGTGCTTGTTTGAGCACGAGGGTGTGAGATAGTCAGACCTTCCATGTCTATACCGAGGTGTGCTTGTTTGAGCCTGAGGGTGTGAGATAGTCAGAAGTTCCATGTCCATACCGATGTTTGCTTGTTTGATCCTGAGGGTGTGAGATAGTCAGACCATCCATGTCTATACCGAGGTGTGCTTGTTTGAGCCCGAGGGTATGAGATAGTCAGACGTTCCATGTCTATACCGAGGTTTGCTTGTTTGAGCCTGAGGGTGTGAGATAGTCAGATCTTCCATGTATATACCGAGGTTTGCTTGTTTGAGCCTGAGGGTGTGAGATAGTCAGACCTGCCATGTCTATACCGAGGTGTGCTTGTTTGAGCCCGGGGGTATGAGATAGTCAGACGTTCCATGTCTATACCGAGGTTGCTTGTTTGAGCCTGAGGGTGTGAGATAGTCAGACCTTCCATGTATATACCGAGGTTTGCTTGTTTGAGCCTGAGGGTGTGAGATAGTCAGACCTTCCTTGCTATCTGATGGAATGTATGGTAGAAATAGTTCATAAGTCACTTGCAACATCATTTGTCATTTTTTTGAAAACTGTTTCTACTTGGATACAAAGCAGAATACAACTTCGCGTTCGCTTGTTTAACCGTTTAAACTCGGAAAACCGTGGTATAAGTGATTTGTAGCATGAAGCCATGCCATATCACATATAGGTCGTTGATTATTGCACGGCTCTCTGAGAGTAATAAAACTACAGCCCAGATTTAAGGTGTGCAGTATCTGTGTGTATTATTTCATAGTTCTTAGCTGTTACTTACATTCTGGTATATAAACCATTAAAAGATCAAAGGAAAAGAATGCATTCATGTTACAAGTAACTTTCTCGGAAACATAATTTGAATAGCAATCACAGCAAATAAAACAAATGTCTATACTTTCAACTAAATCTAAAATCTAAAACTAGTTTGTGTGAGTAAAATAAACACCCTCTAATTTGTTTTAAATTCTCCCATGCCAGCTCGTCCGAATTTAAATTTCCTTTCTAAATCCATTGGGCAAAATTAAGAGACAACACACAATTTAGGCTTGGTTGCTCACAGTAAATAAACGTTAGAGAATACCGAAGGGGCATTCAAAAAAGGACAATACAGAGAAACTGGCAACATAGGCTACACAAGACGAAGAAAAAGACAATCAAGAGAAACTGGCAACATAGGCTACACAAGACGAAGAAAAAGGACAATCCAGAGAAACTGGCAACATAGGCTACACAAGACGAAGAAAAAGGACAATCCAGAGAAACTGGCAACATAGGCTACACAAGACGAAGAAAAAGACAATCCAGAGAAACTGGCAACATAGGCTACACAAGACGAAGAAAAAGGACAATCCAGAGAAACTGGCAACATAGGCTACACAAGACGAAGAAAAAGGACAATCCAGAGAAACTGGCAACATAGGCTACACAAGACGAACAAAAATACAATCCAGAGAAACTGGCAACATAGTATACACAAGACGAAGAAAAAGGACAATCCAGAGAAACTGGCAACATAGGCTACACAAGACGAAGAAAAAGACAATCCAGAGAAACTGGCAACATAGGCTACACAAGACGAAGAAAAAGACAATCCAGAGAAACTGGCAACATAGGCTACACAAGACGAACAAAAAGACAATCCAAAGAAACTGGCAACATAGGCTACACAAGACGAAGAAAAAGGACAATCCAGAGAAACTAGCAACATAGGCTACACAAGACGAAGAAAAAGGACAATCCAGAGAAACTGGCAACATAGGCTACACAAGACGAACAAAAATACAATCCAGAGAAACTGGCAACATAGTATACACAAGACGAAGAAAAAGGACAATCCAGAGAAACTGGCAACATAGGCTACACAAGACGAAGAAAAAGACAATCCAGAGAAACTGGCAACATAGGCTACACAAGACGAAGAAAAAGACAATCCAGAGAAACTGGCAACATAGGCTACACAAGACGAACAAAAAGACAATCCAGAGAAACTGGCAACATAGGCTACACAAGACGAACAAAAAGACAATCCAGAGAAACTGGCAACATAGGCTACACAAGACGAACAAAAAGATAATCCAGAGAAACTGGCAACATAAGCTACACAAGACGAAGAAAAAGAAAATCCAGAGAAACTGGCAACATAGGCTACACAAGACGAACAAAAAGACAATCCAGAGAAACTGGCAACATAGGCTACACAAGACGACGAAAAGGCAATCCAGAGAAACTGGCAACATAGACTACACAAGACGAAGAAAAAGACAATCCAGAGAAACTGGCAACATAGACTACACATGACGAAGAAAAAGACAATCCAGAGAAACTGGCAACATAGGCTACACAAGACGAAGAAAAAGACAATCCAGAGAAACTGGCAACATAGGCTACACAAGACGAAGAAAAAGACAATCCAGAGAAACTGGCAGCATAGGCTACACAAGACGAAGAAAAAGACAATCCAGAGAAACTGGCAACATAGGCTACACAAGACGAACAAAAAGACAATCCATAGAAACTGGCACCATAGGCTACACAAGACGAACAAAAAGACAATCCAGAGAAACTGGCAACATAGTATACACAAGACGAAGAAAAAGGACAATCCAGAGAAACTGGCAACATAGGCTACACAAGACGAAGAAAAAGACAATCCAGAGAAACTGGCAACATAGGCTACACAAGACGAAGAAAAAGACAATCCAGAGAAACTGGCAACATAGGCTACACAAGACGAACAAAAAGACAATCCAGAGAAACTGGCAACATAGGCTACACAAGACGAACAAAAAGACAATCCAGAGAAACTGGCAACATAGGCTACACAAGACGAACAAAAAGATAATCCAGAGAAACTGGCAACATAAGCTACACAAGACGAAGAAAAAGAAAATCCAGAGAAACTGGCAACATAGGCTACACAAGACGAACAAAAAGACAATCCAGAGAAACTGGCAACATAGGCTACACAAGACGACGAAAAGGCAATCCAGAGAAACTGGCAACATAGACTACACAAGACGAAGAAAAAGACAATCCAGAGAAACTGGCAACATAGACTACACAAGACGAAGAAAAAGACAATCCAGAGAAACTGGCAACATAGGCTACACAAGACGAAGAAAAAGACAATCCAGAGAAACTGGCAACATAGGCTACACAAGACGAAGAAAAAGACAATCCAGAGAAACTGGCAGCATAGGCTACACAAGACGAAGAAAAAGACAATCCAGAGAAACTGGCAACATAGGCTACACAAGACGAAGAAAAAGACAATCCATAGAAACTGGCAACATAGGCTACACAAGACGAACAAAAAGACAATCCAGAGAAACTGGCAACATAGTATACACAAGACGAAGAAAAAGGACAATCCAGAGAAACTGGCAACATAGGCTACACAAGACGAAGAAAAAGACAATCCAGAGAAACTGGCAACATAGGCTACACAAGACGAAGAAAAAGACAATCCAGAGAAACTGGCAACATAGGCTACACAAGACGAACAAAAAGACAATCCAAAGAAACTGGCAACATAGGCTACACAAGACGAAGAAAAAGGACAATCCAGAGAAACTGGCAACATAGGCTACACAAGACGAAGAAAAAGGACAATCCAGAGAAACTGGCAACATAGGCTACACAAGACGAACAAAAAGACAATCCAGAGAAACTGGCAACATAGTATACACAAGACGAAGAAAAAGGACAATCCAGAGAAACTGGCAACATAGGCTACACAAGACGAAGAAAAAGACAATCCAGAGAAACTGGCAACATAGGCTACACAAGACGAAGAAAAAGACAATCCAGAGAAACTGGCAACATAGGCTACACAAGACGAACAAAAAGACAATCCAGAGAAACTGGCAACATAGGCTACACAAGACGAACAAAAAGACAATCCAGAGAAACTGGCAACATAGGCTACACAAGACGAACAAAAAGATAATCCAGAGAAACTGGCAACATAAGCTACACAAGACGAAGAAAAAGAAAATCCAGAGAAACTGGCAACATAGGCTACACAAGACGAACAAAAAGACAATCCAGAGAAACTGGCAACATAGGCTACAAAAGACGACGAAAAGGCAATCCAGAGAAACTGGCAACATAGACTACACAAGACGAAGAAAAAGACAATCCAGAGAAACTGGCAACAGGCTACACAAGACGAAGAAAAAGACAATCCAGAGAAACTGGCAACATAGACTACACAAGACGAAGAAAAAGACAATCCAGAGAAACTGGCAACATAGGCTACACAAGACGAAGAAAAAGACAATCCAGAGAAACTGGCAACATAGGCTACACAAGACGAAGAAAAAGACAATCCAGAGAAACTGGCAGCATAGGCTACACAAGACGAAGAAAAAGACAATCCAGAGAAACTGGCAACATAGGCTACACAAGACGAACAAAAAGACAATCCATAGAAACTGGCAACATAGGCTACACAAGACGAACAAAAAGACAATCCAGAGAAACTGGCAACATAGGCTACACAAGACGAAGAAAAAGGACAATCCAGAGAAACTGGCAGCATAGGCTACACAAGACGAAGAAAAAGACAATCCAGAGAAACTGGCAACATAGACTACACAAGACGAAGAAAAAGACAATCCAGAGAAACTGGCAACATAGGCTACACAAGACGAAGAAAAAGACAATCCAGAGAAACTGGCAGCATAGGCTACACAAGACGAAGAAAAAGACAATCCAGAGAAACTGGCAACATAGGCTACACAAGACGAAGAAAAAGACAATCCATAGAAACTGGCAACATAGGCTACACAAGACGAAGAAAAAGACAATCCGGAGAAACTGGCAACATAGGCTACACAAGACGAACAAAAAGACAATCCAGAGAAACTGGCAACATAGCTACACAAGACGAACAAAAAGACAATCCAGAGAAACTGGCAACATAGGCTACACAAGACGAACAAAAAGACAATCCAGAGAAACTGGCAACATAGCTACACAAGACGAACAAAAAGACAATCCAGAGAAACTGGCAACATAGGCTACACAAGACGAACAAAAAGACAATCCAGAGAAACTGGCAACATAGGCTACACAAGACGAACAAAAAGACAATCCAGAGAAACTGGCAACATAGGCTACACAAGACGAAGAAAAAGACAATCCAGAGAAACTGGCAACATAGGCTACACAAGACGAAGAAAAAGACAATCCAGAGAAACTGGCAACATAGGCTACACAAGACGAACAAAAAGACAATCCATAGAAACTGGCAACATAGGCTACACAAGACGAACAAAAAGACAATCCAGAGAAACTGGCAACATAGGCTACACAAGACGAAGAAAAAGGACAATCCAGAGAAACTGGCAGCATAGGCTACACAAGACGAAGAAAAAGACAATCCAGAGAAACTGGCAACATAGACTACACAAGACGAAGAAAAAGACAATCCAGAGAAACTGGCAACATAGGCTACACAAGACGAAGAAAAAGAAAATCCAGAGAAACTGGCAACATAGGCTACACAAGACGAAGAAAAAGACAATCCAGAGAAACTGGCAACATAGGCTACACAAGACGAAGAAAAAGACAATCCAGAGAAACTGGCAACATAGGCTACACAAGACGAACAAAAAGACAATCCATAGAAACTGGCAACATAGGCTACACAAGACGAAGAAAAAGACAATCCAGAGAAACTGGCAAAATAGGCTACAATAGACGACGAAAAAGGACAATCCAGAGAAACTGGCAGCATAGGCTACACAAGACGAAGAAAAAGACAATCCAGAGAAACTGGCAACATAGACTACACAAGACGAAGAAAAAGACAATCCAGAGAAACTGGCAACATAGGCTACACAAGACGAAGAAAAAGACAATCCAGAGAAACTGGCAGCATAGGCTACACAAGACGAAGAAAAAGACAATCCAGAGAAACTGGCAACATAGGCTACACAAGACGAAGAAAAAGACAATCCATAGAAACTGGCAACATAGGCTACACAAGACGAAGAAAAAGACAATCCAGAGAAACTGGCAACATAGGCTACACAAGACGAAGAAAAAGACAATCCAGAGAAATTGGCAACATAGGCTACACAAGACGAACAAAAAGACAATCCAGAGAAACTGGCAACATAGGCTACACAAGACGAACAAAAAGACAATCCAGAGAAACTGGCAACATAGGCTACACAAGACGAAGAAAAAGACAATCCAGAGAAACTGGCAACATAGACTACACAAGACGAACAAAAAGACAATCCAGAGAAACTGGCAACATAGGCTACACAAGACGAACAAAAAGACAATCCAGAGAAACTGGCAACATAGGCTACACAAGACGAAGAAAAAGACAATCCAGAGAAACTGGCAACATAGGCTACACAAGACGAAGAAAAAGACAATCAAGAGGAACTGGCAACATAGGCTATACAAGACGAATAAAAAGACAATCCATAGAAACTGGCAACATAGGCTACACAAGACGAACAAAAAGACAAACCAGAGAAACTGGCAACATAGGCTACACAAGACGAAGAAAAAGGACAATCCAGAGAAACTGGCAGCATAGGCTACACAAGATGAAGAAAAAGACAATCCAGAGAAACTGGCAACATAGACTACACAAGACGAAGAAAAAGACAATCCAGAGAAACTGGCAACAGAGGCTACACAAGACGAACAAAAAAACAATCCAGAGAAACTGGCAACATAGGCTACACAAGACGAAGAAAAAGAAAATCCAGAGAAACTGGCAGCATAGGCTACACAAGACGAAGAAAAAGACAATCCAGAGAAACTGGCAACATAGGCTACACAAGACGAACAAAAAGACAATCCAGAGAAACTGGCAACATAGGCTACACAAGACGAACTAAAAGACAATCCATAGAAACTGGCAACATAGGCTACACAAGACGAAGAAAAAGAAAATCCAGAGAAACTGGCAGCATTGACTACACAAGACGAAGAAAAAGACAATCCAGAGAAACTGGCAACATAGGCTACACAAGACGAACAAAAAGACAATCCAGAGAAACTGGCAACATAGGCTACACAAGACGACGAAAAAGACAATCCAGAGAAACTGGCAACATAGGCTACACAAGACGAAGAAAAAGGACAATCCAGAGAAACTGGCAGCATAGGCTACACAAGACGAAGAAAAAGACAATCCAGAGAAACTGGCAACAAAGACTACACAGGACGAAGAAAAAGACAATTCAGAGAAACTGGCAACATAGGCTACACAAGACGAAGAAAAAGACAATCCAGAGAAACTGGCAACATAGGCTACACAAGAAAAACAAAAAGACAATCCGGAGAAACTAGCAACATAGGCTACACAAGACGAAGAAAAAGACAATCCAGAGAAACTGGCAACATAGGCTACACAAGACGAAGAAAAAGACAATCCAGAGAAACTGGCAGCATAGGCTACACAAGACGAAGAAAAAGACAATCCAGAGAAACTGGCAACATAGGCTACACAAGACGAACAAAAAGACAATCCATAGAAACTGGCAACATAGGCTACACAAGACGAACAAAAAGACAATCCAGAGAAACTGGCAACATAGGCTACACAAGACGAAGAAAAAGGACAATCCAGAGAAACTGGCAGCATAGGCTACACAAGACGAAGAAAAAGACAATCCAGAGAAACTGGCAACATAGACTACACAAGACGAAGAAAAAGACAATCCAGAGAAACTGGCAACATAGGCTACACAAGACGAAGAAAAAGACAATCCAGAGAAACTGGCAGCATAGGCTACACAAGACGAAGAAAAAGACAATCCAGAGAAACTGGCAACATAGGCTACACAAGACGAAGAAAAAGACAATCCATAGAAACTGGCAACATAGGCTACACAAGACGAAGAAAAAGACAATCCGGAGAAACTGGCAACATAGGCTACACAAGACGAAGAAAAAGAAAATCCAGAGAAACTGGCAACATAGGCTACACAAGACGAACAAAAAGACAATCCAGAGAAACTGGCAACATAGGCTACACAAGACGAACAAAAAGACAATCCAGAGAAACTGGCAACATAGCTACACAAGACGAAGAAAAAGACAATCCAGAGAAACTGGCAACATAGGCTACACAAGACGAACAAAAAGACAATCCAGAGAACCTGGCAACATAGGCTACACAAGACGAACAAAATGACAATCCAGAGAAACTGGCAACATAGGCTACACAAGACGAAGAAAAAGACAATCCAGAGAAACTGGCAGCATAGGCTACACAAGACGAAGAAAAAGACAATCCAGAGAAACTGGCAACATAGGCTACACAAGACGAACAAAAAGATAATCCAGAGAAACTGGCAACATAGGCTACACAAGACGAACAAAAAGACAATCCAGAGAAACTGGCAACATAGGCTACACAAGACGAAGAAAAAGACAATCCAGAGAAACTGGCAACATAGACTACACAAGACGAAGAAAAAGACAATCCAGAGAAACTAGCAACAGGCTACACAAGACGAAGAAAAAGACAATCCAGAGAAACTGGCAACATAGACTACACAAGACGAAGAAAAAGACAATCCAGAGAAACTGGCAACATAGGCTACACAAGACGAACAAAAAGACAATCCAGAGAAACTGGCAACATAGGCTACACAAGACGAACAAAAAGAAAATCCAGAGAAACTGGCAAAATAGGCTACAATAGACGAAGAAAAAGGACAATCCAGAGAAACTGGCAGCATAGGCTACACAAGACGAAGAAAAAGACAATCCAGAGAAACTGGCAACATAGACTACACAAGACGAAGAAAAAGACAATCCAGAGAAACTGGCAACATAGGCTACACAAGACGAATAAAAAGACAATCCAGAGAAAATGTCAGCATAGGCTACACAAGACGAAGAAAAAGACAATCCAGAGAAACTGGCAACATAGGCTACACAAGACGAAGAAAAAGACAATCCAGAGAAACTGGCAACATAGGCTACACAAGACGAAGAAAAAGACAATCCAGAGAAACTGGCAACATAGGCTACACAAGACGAAGAAAAAGACAATCCAGAGAAACTGGCAACATAGGCTACACAAGACGAACAAAAAGACAATCCAGAGAAACTGGCAACATAGGCTACACAAGACGAACAAAAAGACAATCCAGAGAAACTGGCAACATAGGCTACACAAGACGAAGAAAAAGACAATCCAGAGAAACTGGCAACATAGACTACACAAGACGAACAAAAAGACAATCCAGAGAAACTGGCAACATAGGCTACACAAGACGAAGAAAAAGACAATCCAGAGAAACTGGCAACATAGGCTACACAAGACGAAGAAAAAGACAATCCAGAGAAACTGGCAACATAGGCTACACAAGACGAAGAAAAAGACAATCAAGAGGAACTGGCAACATAGGCTACACAAGACGAACAAAAAGACAATCCATAGAAACTGGCAACATAGGCTACACAAGACGAACAAAAAGACAATCCAGAGAAACTGGCAACATAGGCTACACAAGACGAAGAAAAAGGACAATCCAGAGAAACTGGCAGCATAGGCTACACAAGATGAAGAAAAAGACAATCCAGAGAAACTGGCAACATAGACTACACAAGACGAAGAAAAAGACAATCCAGAGAAACTGGCAACAGGGGCTACACAAGACGAACAAAAAAACAATCCAGAGAAACTGGCAACATAGGCTACACAAGACGAAGAAAAAGAAAATCCAGAGAAACTGGCAACATAGGCTACACAAGACGAAGAAAAAGACAATCCAGAGAAACTGGCAGCATAGGCTACACAAGACGAAGAAAAAGACAATCCAGAGAAACTGGCAACATAGGCTACACAAGACGAACAAAAAGACAATCCAGAGAAACTGGCAACATAGGCTACACAAGACGAACTAAAAGACAATCCATAGAAACTGGCAACATAGGCTACACAAGACGAAGAAAAAGAAAATCCAGAGAAACTGGCAGAATTGACTACACAAGACGAAGAAAAAGACAATCCAGAGAAACTGGCAACATAGGCTACACAAGACGAACAAAAAGACAATCCAGAGAAATTGGCAACATAGGCTACACAAGACGACGAAAAAGAAAATCCAGAGAAACTGGCAACATAGGCTACACAAGACGAAGAAAAAGGACAATCCAGAGAAACTGGCAACATAGGCTACACAAGACGAAGAAAAAGACAATCCAGAGAAACTGGCAACATAGACTACACAGGACGAAGAAAAAGACAATTCAGAGAAACTGGCAACATAGGCTACACAAGACGAAGAAAAAGACAATCCAGAGAAACTGGCAACATAGGCTACACAAGAAAAACAAAAAGACAATCCGGAGAAACTGGCAACATAGGCTACACAAGACGAAGAAAAAGACAATCCAGAGAAACTGGCAACATAGGCTACACAAGACGAAGAAAAAGACAATTCGGGGAAACTGGCAACATAGGCTACACAAGACGAAGAAAAAGACAATCCAGAGAAACTGGCAACATAGGCTACACAAGACGAAGAAAAAGACAATCCAGAGAAACTGGCAACATAGGCTACACAAGACGAAGAAAAAGACATTCCAGAGAAACTGGCAGCATAGGCTACACAAGACGAAGAAAAAGACAATCCAGAGAAACTGGCAGCATAGGCTACACAAGACGAACAAAAAGACAATCCATAGAAACTGGCAACATAGGCTACACAAGACGAAGAAAAAGACAATCCAGAGAAACTGGCAACATAGGCTACACAAGACGAAGAAAAAGACAATCCAGAGAAACTGGCAACATAGGCTACACAAGACGAAGAAAAAGACAATCCAGAGAAACTGGCAACATAGGCTACACAAGACGAAGAAAAAGACAATCCAGAGAAACTGGCAACATAGGCTACACAAGACGAAGAAAAAGACAATCCATAGAAACTGGCAACATAGGCTACACAAGACGAAGAAAAAGACAATCCAGAGAAATTGGCAGCATAGTATACACAAGACGAAGAAAAAGACAATCCAGAGAAACTGGCAACATAGGCTACACAAGACGAAGAAAAAGACAATCCAGAGAAACTGGCAACATTTGCTACACAAGACGAAGAAAAAGACAATCCAGAGAAACTGGCAGCATTGGCTATACAAGACGAACAAAAAGACAATCCAGAGAAACTGGCAACATAGGCTACACAAGACGAAGAAAAAGAAAATCCAGAGAAACTGGCAACATAGGCTACACAACACGAAGAAAAAGACAATCCAGAGAAACTGGCAACATAGGCTACACAAGACGAAGAAAAAGACAATCCATAGAAACTGGCAACATAGGCTACACAAGACGAAGAAAAAGACAATCCAGAGAAACTGGCAACATAGGCTACACAAGACGAAGAAAAAGACAATCCAGAGAAACTGGCAGCATAGGCTACACAAGACGAAGAAAAAGACAATCCAGAGAAACTGGCAACATAGGCTACACAAGACGAAGAAAAAGACAATCCAGAGAAACTGGCAACATAGGCTACACAAGACGATCAAAAAGACAATCCAGAGAAACTGGCAACATAGGCTACACAAGACGAAGAAAAAGACAATCCAGAGAAACTGGCAACATAGGCTACACAAGACGAAGAAAAAGACAATCCAGAGAAACTGGCAACATAGGCTACACAAGACGAACAAAAAGACAATCCAGAGAAACTGGCAACATAGGCTACACAAGACGACGAAAAAGACAATCCAGAGAAACTGGCAACATAGGCTACACAAGACGAAGAAAAAGACAATCCAGAGAAACTGGCAACATAGGCTACACAAGACGAAGAAAAAGACAATCCATAGAAACTGGCAACATAGGCTACACAAGACGAAGAAAAAGACAATCCGGAGAAACTGGCAACATAGGCTACACAAGACGAAGAAAAAGAAAATCCAGAGAAACTGGCAACATAGGCTACACAAGACGAAGAAAAAGACAATCCAGAGAAACTGGCAACATAGGCTACACAAGACGAACAAAAAGACAATCCAGAGAAACTGGCAACATAGCTACACAAGACGAAGAAAAAGACAATCCAGAGAAACTGGCAACATAGGCTACACAAGACGAACAAAAAGACAATCCAGAGAACCTGGCAACATAGGCTACACAAGACGAACAAAATGACAATCCAGAGAAACTGGCAACATAGGCTACACAAGACGAAGAAAAAGACAATCCAGAGAAACTGGCAGCATAGGCTACACAAGACGAAGAAAAAGACAATCCAGAGAAACTGGCAACATAGACTACACAAGACGAACAAAAAGACAATCCAGAGAAACTGGCAACATAGGCTACACAAGACGAACAAAAAGACAATCCAGAGAAACTGGCAACATAGGCTACACAAGACGAAGAAAAAGACAATCCAGAGAAACTGGCAACATAGACTACACAAGACGAAGAAAAAGACAATCCAGAGAAACTAGCAACAGGCTACACAAGACGAAGAAAAAGACAATCCAGAGAAACTGGCAACATAGACTACACAAGACGAAGAAAAAGACAATCCAGAGAAACTGGCAACATAGGCTACACAAGACGAAGAAAAAGACAATCCAGAGAAACTGGCAACATAGGCTACACAAGACGAAGAAAAAGACAATCCAGAGAAACTGGCAACATAGGCTACACAAGACGAAGAAAAAGACAATCCAGAGAAACTGGCAACATAGGCTACACAAGACGAACAAAAAGACAATCCAGAGAAACTGGCAACATAGGCTACACAAGACGAACAAAAAGACAATCCAGAGAAACTGGCAAAATAGGCTACAATAGACGAAGAAAAAGGACAATCCAGAGAAACTGGCAGCATAGGCTACACAAGACGAAGAAAAAGACAATCCAGAGAAACTGGCAACATAGACTACACAAGACGAAGAAAAAGACAATCCAGAGAAACTGGCAACATAGGCTACACAAGACGAAGAAAAAGACAATCCAGAGAAACTGGCAGCATAGGCTACACAAGACGAAGAAAAAGACAATCCAGAGAAACTGGCAACATAGGCTACACAAGACGAAGAAAAAGACAATCCATAGAAACTGGCAACATAGGCTACACAAGACGAAGAAAAAGACAATCCAGAGAAACTGGCAACATAGGCTACACAAGACGAAGAAAAAGACAATCCAGAGAAACTGGCAACATAGGCTACACAAGACGAACAAAAAGACAATCCAGAGAAACTGGCAACATAGGCTACACAAGACGAACAAAAAGACAATCCAGAGAAACTGGCAACATAGGCTACACAAGACGAAGAAAAAGACAATCCAGAGAAACTGGCAACATAGACTACACAAGACGAACAAAAAGACAATCCAGAGAAACTGGCAACATAGGCTACACAAGACGAAGAAAAAGACAATCCAGAGAAACTGGCAACATAGGCTACACAAGACGAAGAAAAAGACAATCCAGAGAAACTGGCAACATAGGCTACACAAGACGAAGAAAAAGACAATCAAGAGGAACTGGCAACATAGGCTACACAAGACGAACAAAAAGACAATCCATAGAAACTGACAACATAGGCTACACAAGACGAACAAAAAGACAATCCAGAGAAACTGGCAACATAGGCTACACAAGACGAAGAAAAAGGACAATCCAGAGAAACTGGCAGCATAGGCTACACAAGATGAAGAAAAAGACAATCCAGAGAAACTGGCAACATAGACTACACAAGACGAAGAAAAAGACAATCCAGAGAAACTGGCAACAGAGGCTACACAAGACGAACAAAAAAACAATCCAGAGAAACTGGCAACATAGGCTACACAAGACGAAGAAAAAGAAAATCCAGAGAAACTGGCAACATAGGCTACACAAGACGAAGAAAAAGACAATCCAGAGAAACTGGCAGCATAGGCTACACAAGACGAAGAAAAAGACAATCCAGAGAAACTGGCAACATAGGCTACACAAGACGAACAAAAAGACAATCCAGAGAAACTGGCAACATAGGCTACACAAGACGAACTAAAAGACAATCCATAGAAACTGGCAACATGGGCTACACAAGACGAAGAAAAAGAAAATCCAGAGAAACTGGCAGAATTGACTACACAAGACGAAGAAAAAGACAATCCAGAGAAACTGGCAACATAGGCTACACAAGACGAACAAAAAGACAATCCAGAGAAACTGGCAACATAGGCTACACAAGACGACGAAAAAGAAAATCCAGAGAAACTGGCAACATAGGCTACACAAGACGAAGAAAAAGGACAATCCAGAGAAACTGGCAACATAGGCTACACAAGACGAAGAAAAAGACAATCCAGAGAAACTGGCAACATAGACTACACAGGACGAAGAAAAAGACAATTCAGAGAAACTGGCAACATAGGCTACACAAGACGAAGAAAAAGACAATCCAGAGAAACTGGCAACATAGGCTACACAAGAAAAACAAAAAGACAATCCGGAGAAACTGGCAACATAGGCTACACAAGACGAAGAAAAAGACAATCCAGAGAAACTGGCAACATAGGCTACACAAGACGAAGAAAAAGACAATTCGGGGAAACTGGCAACATAGGCTACACAAGACGAAGAAAAAGACAATCCAGAGAAACTGGCAACATAGGCTACACAAGACGAAGAAAAAGACAATCCAGAGAAACTGGCAACATAGGCTACACAAGACGAAGAAAAAGACATTCCAGAGAAACTGGCAGCATAGGCTACACAAGACGA
The DNA here is from genome assembly GCA_963680875.1 of Bathymodiolus brooksi. NCBI lineage: Eukaryota > Metazoa > Mollusca > Bivalvia > Mytilida > Modiolidae > Bathymodiolus > Bathymodiolus brooksi. The sequence continues at coordinate 5,295,352 of OY804587.1, forward strand.
AGAAAAAGACAATCCAGAGAAACTGGCAGCATAGGCTACACAAGACGAACAAAAAGACAATCCATAGAAACTGGCAACATAGGCTACACAAGACGAAGAAAAAGACAATCCAGAGAAACTGGCAACATAGGCTACACAAGACGAAGAAAAAGACAATCCAGAGAAACTGGCAACATAGGCTACACAAGACGAAGAAAAAGACAATCCAGAGAAACTGGCAACATAGGCTACACAAGACGAAGAAAAAGACAATCCAGAGAAACTGGCAACATAGGCTACACAAGACGAAGAAAAAGACAATCCATAGAAACTGGCAACATAGGCTACACAAGACGAAGAAAAAGACAATCCAGAGAAATTGGCAGCATAGTATACACAAGACGAAGAAAAAGACAATCCAGAGAAACTGGCAACATAGGCTACACAAGACGAAGAAAAAGACAATCCAGAGAAACTGGCAACATTTGCTACACAATACGAAGAAAAAGACAATCCAGAGAAACTGGCAGCATTGGCTATACAAGACGAACAAAAAGACAATCCAGAGAAACTGGCAACATAGGCTACACAAGACGAAGAAAAAGAAAATCCAGAGAAACTGGCAACATAGGCTACACAACACGAAGAAAAAGACATTCCAGAGAAACTGGCAACATAGGCTACACAAGACGAACAAAAAGACAATCCATAGAAACTGGCAACATAGGCTACACAAGACGAAGAAAAAGACAATCCAGAGAAACTGGCAACATAGGCTACACAAGACGAAGAAAAAGACAATCCAGAGAAACTGGCAGCATAGGCTACACAAGACGAAGAAAAAGACAATCCAGAGAAACTGGCAACATAGGCTACACAAGACGAAGAAAAAGACAATCCAGAGAAACTGGCAACATAGGCTACACAAGACGATCAAAAAGACAATCCAGAGAAACTGGCAACATAGGCTACACAAGACGAAGAAAAAGACAATCCAGAGAAACTGGCAACATAGGCTACACAAGACGAACAAAAAGACAATCCAGAGAAACTGGCAACATAGGCTACACAAGACGAACAAAAAGACAATCCAGAGAAACTGGCAACATAGGCTACACAAGACGACGAAAAAGACAATCCAGAGAAACTGGCAACATAGGCTACACAAGACGAAGAAAAAGGACAATCCAGAGAAACTGGCAGCATAGGCTACACAAGACGAAGAAAAATACAATCCATAGAAACTGGCAACATAGACTACACAAGACGAAGAAAAAGACAATCCAGAGAAACTGGCAACATAGGCTACACAAGACGAAGAAAAAGACAATCCAGAGAAACTGGCAACATAGGCTACACAAGACGAACAAAAAGACAATTCGGGGAAACTGGCAACATAGGCTACACAAGACGACGAAAAAGACAATTCGGGGAAACTGGCAACATAGGCTACACAAGACGAACAAAAAGGACAATCCAGAGAAACTGGCAACATAGGCTACACAAGACGAAGAAAAAGACAATCCAGAGAAACTGGCAACATAGGCTACACAAGACGAACAAAAAGACAATCCAGAGAAACTGGCAACATAGGCTACACAAGACGAACAAAAAGGACAATCCAGAGAAACTGGCAACATAGGCTACACAAGACGAAGAAAAAGACAATCCAGAGAAACTGGCAACATAGGCTACACAAGACGAACAAAAAGACAATCCATAGAAACTGGCAACATAGGCTACACAAGACGAAGAAAAAGACAATCCAGAGAAACTGGCAACATAGGCTACACAAGACGAACAAAAAGACAATCCAGAGAATCTGGCAACATAGGCTACACAAGACGAAGAAAAAGAAAATCCAGAGAAACTGGCAACATAGGCTACACAAGACGAAGAAAAAGACAATCCAGAGAAACTGGCAACATAGGCTACACAAGACGAAGAAAAGGCAATCCAGAGAAACTGGCAACATAGGCTACACAAGACGAACAAAAAGACAATCCAGAGAATCTGGCAACATAGGCTACACAAGACGAAGAAAAGACAATCCATAGAAACTGGCAACATAGGCTACACAAGACGAAGAAAAGACAATCCAGAGAAACTGGCAACATAGGCTACACAAGACGAAGAAAAGACAATCCAGAGAAACTGGCAACATAGGCTACACAAGACGAACAAAAAGACAATCCAGAGAAACTGGCCACATAGGCTACACAAGACGAAGAAAAGACAATCCAGAGAAACTGGCAACATAGGCTACACAAGACGAAGAAAAAGACAATCCAGAGAAACTGGCAACATAGGCTACACAAGACGAAGAAAAAGACAATCCAGAGAAACTGGCAACATAGGCTACACAAGACGAAGAAAAAGACAATCCAGAGAAACTGGCAACATAGGCTACACAAGACGAAGAAAAAGACAATCCAGAGAAACTGGCAACATAGGCTACACAAGACGAAGAAAAGGCAATCCAGAGAAACTGGCAACATAGGCTACACAAGACGAACAAAAACAAAAAAACAACACAATATGTATTTGACACCACTATACACAAACAAACAGATATAACGTAAATAAGACATGATCTCTCCTACAAACAACTGGAGGTAAATAAGACATGATCTCTCCTACAAACAACTGGAGGTAAATAAGACATGATCTCTCCTACAAACAACTGGAGGTAAATACTTCTGATTAATCTCTTGCAAAACAACTTGTATTATATAAACAATATCATTCATTTCATACAGGTTTGAAGTTTAGGTTTATATGGTGTCTAACGCCACTTTCAACAATATTTCATTATTTCATACAAATATAGCAGATCATCATAAGTACAAAATAAACTGTGCCCCCTCCCCCCCCCCCTCCCCCCCCCCCCCCCCACCAACAAACTGTAGTGTCCGTAACACTTACTGTGAGCACCTTTGGTATTAAAACTATTGCAACGATCGTTTGTCTATATCAATTAAAACACCCCACCCTGAATACCAACAAAACCTTTCTCCTACAAAGTCTACCTGTAACTATTAAAAACCCAGTTATTTACACTATACAAACAGGCTACCCGACCCTCTATTTAAAAATCACTTTTATTTTTAACGGGAAACCCCTATGTCAAACGAAAAGAAATACATTTATATTGTATCGATGTACTGTCTAATTTTTTCACTTTTATCTGTAATGCAGCAGTTTTTTATCTATTTTATTTATTTATTTTTTTTTGTATACTTTTTTCTTTTCTTTTTTTCTTGTCTTGTACTTTTTTTGGTGTGAGAGGGGGGGGGTCTCGTTTTTTTCTTTTTCTTTTTTGTATGTCTACCATATTAATAAATGGGACAAAAACATATTTATTAAATTTGCATATGTCAGTGATTTGTAGTGAGAGGTACATTTTAGTTGTTCGTTTTGTTGATATTGGAAATATTGTTGACCATCACTGTTTAAACTTTCTCTTCATAGACATGTATTATTGAACGCATTTACAAGCATGCAAATATGACTTATACTGACCATACCCTCCCCACTTTATGATATATACTGACAAAATATTTTGTGTAATCCCAGTCTTCGCACAAAGGATTAATTTATTCTCAACTACTAAATCAAGCATATCTATTCGCATCGTCCGATAGTTTATTATTTTCTTTCTTTTCTTTAAATTTTCCAAGATTCTTTATTATTTGCGTTACTATGGGAATTATGATATGTATTCTCCCTCAGATTGAAAAGTAATTTTTACCCTACATTACTATGTTTAAGATACAGAATCAAATTGAGTTTAATAAAAATAAATAATTTTCAGGATTAGAGGTTATAGTGTTTAACGCCATTTTCGAAAATATTTCAACTATATCTTGGTGGTCAGTTTTATTGGTGGAGGAAACCGGAGTATTGGGAGAAAACCATCAACCTTACATATTTTTTAGAATTATGGCTTGTTATGACAATGATAATCTCCATTAAGCAACATACCACCATGAGTGTCCTCTGTACTCTATCAAATCTCCAAGTATGTTGGTTGCTAGGATACCATTACCTGCCTGAAGCATATCAACTACGATTAACGATTCAATTTTCTTACATCAGGGCATTGTAAATGAAATGTATATTAAGCAGTTGACTGTCTAGAAAAAAATAGAAAGCTAAATAATGGTATTGAAGATGCCATCATGGTAGCAATCAAAATGGTAGCTGTTATCTTTGCAATCTGTGCCTTTCGTCAATACAGTTCTTTGATTGCCGCACGTAACGAGGTGTACTCGATGAAACCTTATATGGTAAAATTTGTAATTGATACGTCAAATCCGAGGTTTTTCACAAAATACCCATGTTTTCTCTAACAATACAATTGAGTGAGTGAGTGATATGTAGTTCAACTTCAACTCAGCAATTTGTCAGCTATATCATGGCGAGAACCAGTTAATTTTCAATGAGATGATAACGAGATCTACTTTGTACTAGAACAACACGCTTAGTTGTCTAATACAATGCAATTGAGAGTTTTGGTTTATTATGATTAACACCACTGATGTATGACCGTTTATTGTCTACATATGCATTTCTATATATTTGGTAAAAGGTTATGTATAGTAAAATAGTTATATGCTCATTATCCCGTATTTGATAAAAAAAAAAAACACAGAAAAAAACACAAAAAAACCCCAAAAAAACGAAATACACAACACGTGAACCATATTTATTTATAGATACCGACAAATCTTTACATGTTTGAATTTAAGTGAGAGATTGGTATTGGATTTTCAACAAGATTTTATTTTTATGGCGGGGGTCACTTTTATTAGCGGAGGAAATCGAAGTACAGTAGACGCTATTATAGCACAGGTTTTCGCGACAGTATAATAAAGATAGTTGATAAAGTTCTAAGAATTGGGAAATTATGAAATAAGAAGATTATCTTGGTGTAAGCCATTTGAAAACAAAAGTGTTGGCGTTAGATATATTGATTGTTAATGGATTAATTAATAATTCTGTATTTGTCTTTATTAAATATATTTATCATGAGTACGATTTCGTTATAAAAAAAAAACAACAGATAAATCAATGCTAATATATGACCTTATATATGTCTTACCGTAAGCGAATCTCCCAAGGCTGCAATTATTCTGATATCTCCAGGATGAAGTTCATGAACTAAAACACATGTGGGAAATTAATACAGTCTTATATAAATCATGCTAATATGTTGTTTTTCTTCTTGAAATATAACATAATCACTTCACATGCTTCAATGTCAAAATACAAAAAAGTGAGAGAGAAAAAAACTAAATAAATAAAAACATAAACAACACAAGTTACATCTCACGGTCTGAAAGTGTAAACAAGTTAAATAGTGTTCCTCGACGACAAACTCCGGAATGTTTCCGTATCCTCTCCGATAAGAATTTCTCTGATGAATAGTGGAGAATAGTATGCGGATTGTAGCTGGAACGGAAAGGGAGTTTAATTAGTTCGACATAATCTTATTCTATCCAAACTCGGAGACACTTATTGTTTTGGTTCATTCTCTTTCCTTCGTTCTTTTCCATCATGTTGGTCCGTAGCTTTTCCTGGAAACGTAAGTTGGTTGTACTAAAGATTTTAATGTGTGCTAGGCATGGATGTCTAATTATAATTTGTGCTAGGCATGGATGTCTAATTATAATTTGTGCTAGGCATGGATGTCTAATTATAATTTGTGCTAGGCATGGATGTCTAATTATAATTTGTGCTAGGCATGGATGTCTAATTATAATTCTAACATGACGTCCTTCTTTCGCTTTGTAGACTTTTCCATTGGCAGCATCAATTGTGTGCGACATTTTCCACAAACGTAAATATAAATTATCGTCTTCCAATCAAAGTATACTACCGTATTTGTACTCTTAGATATATTAGAATCGAAATAAATCATGGAAGCCAGAATGTGTTTTGAGTTTTATCATGGATTGGCGAATATTAGTAAATTTTATCCCTCGCCTCTGGCTCGGGATAAAATACTAATATCCGCCGATCCATGTTGAAACTCCCAACACATTCTGACTTCAAGATTTATTTCTTAAATATAATTTTGCTTTTGCACGAAATTTGTCCGCATGAAAACTGGATTCGTAAATTCCAATCGCATTGTATACAGGAAATTATTGCAAACATCTTGTAGTTCAATTTTGATTTTATTGCTCCCAAGTAATGCGTATGTAGGGGTTTTTACATATTTCCACATATTTGTATGACCACATCGTTTCAGTAAGAGAGGAGGTTTGGACCCATACAATGAGTTTAACCCTTCCACTTTTTTCAAGTGCCTGTACATCGCCAGAAAAGTGAGCAGTCATGTATTTATATGTTAATGAGCAGTCATGTATTTATATGTTAATGAGCAGTCATGTATTTATATGTCAATGAGCAGTCATGTATTTATATGTTAAGTGAGCAGTCATGTATTTATATGTCAATGAGCAGTATGTATTTATATGTTAATGAGCAGTCATGTATTTATATGTTAATGAGCAGTCATGTATTTATATGTTAATGAGCAGTCATGTATTTATATGTTAATGAGCAGTCATGTATTTATATGTTAATGAGCAGTCATGTATTTATATGTTAATGAGCAGTCATGTATTTATATGTTAAGGGTATCGATTTTGCTTCTTACTACGAGATTTCTATTTGATTTTGGAACTGTTTCGACAGTGTGGTATTTTTTGTTTTCGATGTTATTGGCATCAGTAAAGTACAGTAGCAATATCACAATAGATCAAGGCTAATTCTCTCAGTATGATTTATTATACACTACTTGCCATTTGTTGCGTGGTGTCCATTATGTGGAGAAAGATTGTGACAGTTGAAGGATGGTATTGCATACTTTTCACGTCGTGTTCTATCCTGTAATAATTTTAATGAATAACAACTTCAGAACTCAAAACAAGATAAAGGTCGATAGATGAGAATTACACTATGATTCCTTTACTTAAATTTGATTACATCTAATATGGTTCTGTATGATAAGTGGTGGTATGTTGTTTGACGCTACTGTCAACAATATTTCATAACAATTATATCGTGGGGGTCAGCAATATTGGTGGAGGAGACCAGAGTACCCGGAGAAAATCATCGACCAGCCGCAAGTCACTCACAAGCTTTATCATATCATGTTGTATCGAGTGCACCTCGCCTTCTAGTACAAGCATATTTATTATGTACATGGCCTCCAAGAGAAATGTTGTAAGGCGGAACAAGACTACTTTCGGGCCCTGGGGCCAGGCTGAGACTCTCAAAATTGAGGATTTGAAGTCCAATAACACCACTTGTTTACTTTCATTAATGCTGTATTTCCTGTGCAGCAGAATGTAACCAGAATTCAAAAGTCTACGTGAATTTTACATAATTATTTTTCTAAATAAACTAAAAATAGTTGAAAATACCAATGCAAAAATGAAAATATCAAAATAAACCGTTTATGGCTAAGACTATGGGCCCCTTCAGATATTTACAGGCCCCTCCTTGGCTCTCCGGGCCCCGGACCGATGTACCGGCTGAACTCCCCTCTCATAGGCCCTGATTATATTTACTAAAGAGTAAATACCGGAATGGACCCCTCATCAGTCCACTGCTTTAAATGTTCTCTCCACATCTCCATAAGAGTGCTGTTGTTTGGTAACGTTTCATTAAAAAACTTGACATAGTTGTCCCAAAATTTTCCTCCTACAAACGAAATTTATATATATATGAATATAATATGAAGACGATATGAAAATTGTACTGCTACTATTTAAATATTCGACTGTGATGTCATGCGCGAGTTTTCTTTAAGCAAAGCTTATTTAGCTATTTTTTTTAAAATTTTATTACGCAATCAGTCTTTAATAAAAAAAAATAATGATAACGTAGACATGTTATTTAGTACGAACAACGCCTTTCTAGAATAACCTTCATCAGGTACGCTTTTAAAACATCTACTGTAATCTAAAAGTCTTTGGGAACAAGAAAACCAAAGGGCCTAAGCATGCTAGCCGATATAGACTAAGGTCACATATGAGGGAAGGATGAATAATAATTCGATTAATTAGCAACTGTGAATTTTTATTAATGTATGTACGGTTTAAGCAGTTGATCTCTGGTCGAAATTTCTGTGACCCGGATGTACAACAATTCATTACTTTTAATTTTGGTTTATTCCCTGTTCATAATATCGTCATATATAGATATTATTAATACAACCAAATAGCATTTAGCTCACATGTCGGAAAAAACTTGCATTATTTCATTAAGTGTGAGGTTTGGGCATATTAGCACCGCCTCTTTTATTTTAGGTGTTTGTACCAAGTCAGGAAATTAAGCTGTCATATATATATATATATGTGTGTTAGAGGTTTCAATTCAACGATCTGTGTCTACCATTTTTCGATGAGATTTTGTAACTGTTCCGACATTGTGGTATTTTTTTTTATCACCGGGTTTGTAACTAGATTAACACGACGGGTGTCACTAGTTGAGCAGGAACTGTTTATCCTTCCGGAGCACCCGAGTTCACCCCTGGTATTTAGTGGGGTTTGTGATACTCGACCTTTAGTTTTATGTGTATGTTTTGTAGATCGTTGTTTGTCCTTTTGGCCATTGTGCATTTGCAGAGCGTTTGCATTTCTAGCACAAGTTATAAAGACTTATTTCATTCGGGTGATGATATTTCGATGTCAATTACGTACAATATTGAAGATTTTTTTCTTTTCGCTTTTCTTCGTTTTATATTAAGTGCTAACAATGGAGACGCCCACATATTTTAATCGCATTCTAAACTAGTGCGTAATATTGGTTTAAAACGTAATATAGTTAATATACATACGATGAAATGGCCACAATTGTTATTCGTTTTTATTTAAGAAAAAACAAAAAAAAACAACAGAAACAGTTTCCTCCGCCTCCTTTCTTGACATATACCTCAAATGTGACACCAATGGTCAACTGTCTAGAGACTATGTCAACCAATGCGACCTAAGTTCTGCCATAGCTACTTTTTCGACGCTTGATTGTAACATAACAACTCCTCTTTCAATGATTTTAAAGAATCGTTTCATCTTAGATTTCAAACTTTTTTCGGAGGATATTAATACCTTTATGAAAAACTTGCATGCATATTTTTATTTTGGTTCAAAGCTGACCGTTGTTACTGTGTACTATCTAATATCTCAATGATGTTCATTAACAATTAGAGGGAAGAGGTTTTGTAAAACATCTATTTAGATGTAAATGTCATTGAAATATTCAGTGGAAGGAACTGTTTTTTTAAATTGTATTTATGAACGAGAGTTCACTAGTCAACATTTATTTTGAATATTTTCAAAATTGCCCATTCTCAATATCGTCGGGTTTTTTTATATTTCAAACCAGTTCGTCTGTCAATGTTTGCAGTTAATCCCGCGAATAACGAAAAGTCGTAGCTCCAAATATATATACCAACATCATATAAATATACTACCTAAGACTAATATGAACCTTCCTGATGAATGTTATTCCTGAAACACATCGTGCGTAATAATTGACATATCTACGTTCTTATTTTATTTTTAGTTCATAACCATCGACAAATATGTCAGTTACATGCGAGAAACAAAGTGCACAAAAGTCAGATTTGCTTTAATAGTCCAACACTTCTATACAGCTCAGCGAAAGATCCAAGTGACGACCGTGTTTTTTTTTTGCAGAATGCTTGTCCCAGTGGGGTGACATGTCTACCCACGGGCTGTTTTTCAGTGAGTTATCACTATAAAAATCCAACTAAGCGTGGTGGTCTAGTACACAGCGGACCTCATCATCATCTAATTGAAAATTAACTTGTTCTCGCCATGATATAGCTGAAAAATTGCTGAGTTAAACAACAATCACTCACTCATTTAACTGAATATTAGTTAAGATAGACATGATTACGTCAAGCCTGAGTACGACTGAATACTTATTACAGAAGACATATCAAATATTAAGATAGACATATGTCTACGTCACGCCTGAGTACGACTGAATACTTATTACAGAAGACATATCAAATATTAAGATAGACATATGTCTACGTCACGCCTGAGTACGACTGAATACTTATTACAGAAGACATCAAATATTAAGATAGACATATGTCTACGTCACGCCTGAGTACGACTGAATACTTATTACAGAAGACATATCAAATATTAAGATAGACATATGTCTACGTCACGCCTGAGTATGCCTGAATACTTATTACAGAAGACATATCAAATATTAAGATAGACATATGTCTACGTCACGCCTGAGTATGCCTGAATACTTATTACAGAAGACATATCAAATATTAAGATAGACATATGTCTACGTCACGCCTGAGTACGACTGAATACTTATTACAGAAGACATATCAAATATTAAGATAGACATATGTCTACGTCACGCCTGAGTACGCCTGAATACTTATTACAAAAGACGTATCAAATATTAAGATAGACATATGTCTACGTCACGCCTGAGTACGCCTGAATACTTATTACAGAAGACATATCAAATATTAAGATAGACATATGTCTACGTCACGCCTGAGTACGACTGAATATTTATTACAGAAGACATATCAAATATTAAGATAGACATATGTCTACGTCACACCTGAGCACGACTGAATACTTATTACAGAAGACATATCAAATATTAAGATAGACATATGTCTACGTCACGCCTGAGTACGCCTGAATACTTATTACAGAAGACATATCAAATATTAAGATAGACATATGTCTGCGTCACGCCTGAGTACGCCTCAATACTTATTACAGAAGACATATCAAATATTAAGGTAGACATATGTCTACGTCACGCCTGAGTACGACTGAATACTTATTACAGAAGACATATCAAATATTAAGATAGACATATGTCTATGTCACGCCTGAGTACGCCTGAATACTTAATACAGAAGACATATCAAATATTAAGATAGACATATGTCTACGTCACGCCTGAGTACGCCTGAATACTTATTACAGAAGACATATCAAATATTATGGGTTTTTGTATTCTTCTGAAATGTTGCAAACGCCGCAACGGAACAGTGAACAAACAAAATGATAAAAACGGATTTTATCAGAAAACAAGTGTACATTAAAATGTTCACTAAATTGATACTTCAGTTAAAATTGGATCGAATTTCTTTAAGCCTTCTCGTGATATTATTCTCAGCAGACTGACGGATGGAAAAAGAACACCAACCGATTTTGAAACAATTTGTCGTTTCTACTTTTGTGTTCACACCATAAGATTTTTGCCGAAAGCATGTCGCAAGAAAATACCGGATGGAAAATGGTATCGTGTGACCGCCCCTTTACGGTTCCACAGCTACATATTCAACAACCCGCCATATTAAATCATTGACCTTCGCCCTAATAAAAACATGCATAGAATTTCTACAGCTATTTCCAGAAAAAAAACCTAGAGATTTAAATGAAGTTGTTGACTGAGGCGTGACGTCGTAATGAATTATGGGATTGATTTTAATTTATTTACATGTAATAGTATATACTTATTGACTGGGTATGAGGGAATATCAAGTTTGTTGTCCCCGAGACCCTGACGGGTCGATGGGACAACAAATTTGCTATTCTCGAATACACAGTCTATAAGTATTTTATTATACCGATAAACATTAGACTCATAGTTGAATGATCACCTCAAAATGATAAAGACCAATAAAATCATGCATCTTTTGCCAGTATTTTGCATTATAAATCTGAATATTGTCTCATGGACATTGTATTGCTATTTCCCCAGTCATTCATAAGAGTTTGATTCTTTTGAGAAAGTAGACTTCAACATAAATGTGCATGGTGACTACAAGTTTTATGAAAATTTTGATTTTTTTTTTGAAATTTTTGAAATTTTTTAATTTTGTGAAAATTTAATTTTTTTATTTTAGAATTTTGACATTTTTTGAAAATTTTATGAAATATTATGAAAACTGAAATTTTGGAAATTTTTTGAAAATTTTGAAATCTTAAAGGAGAACGGAACCATCCAGATATTTAATTAAAAATTAAAAGTATAGTTGTTTTCAGGTAATGTTCATATCAAACAAGGATAATATTTCATCTCCTTAAAAAGTATAAGGGGATTAAAAAAACGAATTTTGAATTTCCCGCCTTATAATGGGATTAGACATCTTGTGGAACTCTCTAGTATTGAAGACCACATATTGTACCCGGATTGTATGACGACACTCCATCTATGCAGGTTAACAAGTGAATAGCTGATCGACAAATAATACGTTACAAATGTTGAATAAACTTCAGAATAAAAACAAAAATAGATACCCTTAAAATGTTTCACGTCATTTATAAATTGGTAAAGCTACTTGCTTAAACTTATATTTAATTTCTACTAATATTCACCACATAAAACACGTGACAAAAAAGGGGTGGCCAGTAATGTCATGTATACTCTTTATAAAATTAATTAGAGAAGACTTTATCTGAAGAAAATGTGTGTGGTAATGGTTAATTTCAATAGTTCCTTCAGTTGAACAGATAATTTGTTTTTACGAAAATCGAAAATCTTGACAAATATTGCATTGCGATCGGTACACGTGAGGACACAAAAATTAATAAGATATAAACGTGCTTTAACATCAGCCCTTGTAAAATTTTCATAAAAAACGTCATATTTTCATTTTGTAATTAGTTCTAGATTCTGTAAAACCACAAATCAAAAGTTGGTTTCGTTCTCCTTTAAGAAAATTTTGAAATCTTATGAAAATTTTGAATTTTTTGGAAATTTTTGAAATTTTGAAATTTTTGGAAAATTTCAGAGTTTTCGTTAATAGACGATAAAGTCCAAGTGTTCTGAATAAATAGAAAACCTTTATCCAATCCGGTTGCGGAACTAAAAATCCGGGAAAACGATTCACATTGTCGGTCCATAGTCTTAAAAACTATGGACCGCTCAATAGTCAAACAACTGGAAAAGGAGAAAAATAGCAATTTTAATGTAGAAAATTTTGTAGTGATGTTCATATACTGAGGTACAATAATAGAAACATACTGCCCTTGGATGAAGGTGTTAGGGTAGATTAACACACGAGGGGAAAAAAAATTTCACAGTGTGTTTATCACCCTAACACCTTCATCCAAGGGCAGCATGTTTTTATTATACTGAATGCCTAATGATTCAAGTGTGCATTATGTTATTAGAAGGACAATTGTTAAAAAAAATAAAAAGTTATAAATTAAGATAGTTTACTTACATTAACAACAACAAAACATCAAATAGCAACAAATTTAACACGATAATAACATAATGTTTATAAAAATTAATGTAAAATGTTAATTGTATATTTTGATAAATATTATCACATGATTGCTTCTATATTCTGACTATTGCATAAATAATTGTTTTATCATTTTTCAATATCATTATTTAAATACATGTCTTAAAACTTTGAAATTTTATGAAAACTTTGACATTTTTTAAACTTTTTGAAAATTTTATCATTTTGAAATTTTTTTAATATATTTTAAAATCTTACGAAAATTTTGAATTTTTATTGAAATTTTTTAAACTGAAATTTTTTGAAAATTTTGAAATTTTGAAATTTTTGGAAAATTTTGAACTTTAAAATAAAATTCTTTTTTTTTAATGTTAGAATTTTGACAATCGGTAAACTTCGGCCGGAGCGGATGTTAATTTGTCCGGATCGGCAAACTTCGGGCTCAACTGGTGTTAATTTTAGGCATTAACACCAGTTGCTAATATTATCACATGTTGCTAAGGATGGGTGGGGCTTATGAAAGGTTAGTGAAAATTAACAAATGCCGCTTGTCCAATGAAATGAATGGATAATGTAAGAAATTTGCATAAAGTATAATAATATATACTTATTGACTGGGTATGAGGGAATAGCAAGTTTGTTGTCCCCGAGACACTGACTATTGACCGAGGCGAAGTATTTTATTATTCCGATAAACATTAGACTCATAGTTGAATGATCACCTCAAAATGATAAAGACCAATAAAATCAGGCATCGTTTGCCAGTATTTTGCATTATAAATCTGAATATTGTCTCATGGACATTTTTATGTTATTTCCCCAGTCATTCATAAGTGATTCTTTTGAGAAAGTAGACTTCAACATAAATGTACATGGTGACTACAAGTTTTATGAAAAATTTGAATTTTTTTGAAATTTTTGAAATTTTGAAATTTTAAAATTTTGTGAAAATTTTGTGAAAATTTTGAAATTTTGAACTAAAATTTTTATTTTTTTTATTTTAAAATTTTGAATTTTTTTTGAAATTTTATGAAATTTTATGAAAACTGAAATTTTTGAAATTTTTTGAAAATTTTGAAATTTTGAATTTTTTTTGAAATTTTTGAAATTCTGAAAAAAAAATCCGGGTTTCTCGATAGCGACGATAACGCCAGAGGATCACGCAAAACAATTACCGTAGTTTGTTCAATAAGCGACGTCCAATTAAAAATTCGCGAAAGTTGTTTAAGTTGCCAGTAAATAGTTCAGCGGCGGTCAATAGTCTTGAAAACTATGGACCGGTAAAAGTTAGAAACAGTAAAAAAAAATGTACTTAAAATTGTTTTAATTATTGTAAATATCAATAAAGATGAAAATAAATCACTCATTTCAAATCAATTCTCTCTTAAAAATGATTTCCCCCTCACTTCTTGGAGAACTATTTTGCGGAGGTAAAAATTAAAAAGTTAAAAACGATCACAAATCATATTTAAGAGAGAATTGATTTGAAATGAGTGATTTATTTTCATCTTTATTGATATTTACAATAATTAAAACAATTTTAAGTACATTTTTTTACTGTTTCTAACTTTTACAAGAATCTTGTAAAATGGGCGTTGACAGAGATAGAGTCTAGCGTAGCAGGAACGACAACTCTGGATAGAGAATTATCACACCCCATGTAACACGGATGCCGTATTACATCCCACATATATAATACGGATGTCATATTCCACCATAGCACGAAATATAGATTTACCTTAACCATCTATATTACATTCGCAAAATTATTGATATCGAAAAATATGTTGAATGACCATATTGACATTCTCTATTCACCAAGTTGCTGCTTCATTTCATAATTTATAATAATGCGTGGTGTAGGGGTCTTCCTTTTCAAGAAACAATTTCTGGTGCATTTTAGTAAATGTCATAAACTAAATGTTAGCACGATATTTCTGAGATCATATTTAATTGTGATCGATACCTGAATGAAAAATCTTTTTTTTTTCTCGAAATTTAAGAAAAAAGAATAAGTAATTGACATACCATAGGAACCAGTTATGCAAGCGAAGAAAATGACCGCGACCAAACGAACCATCTTGTTGGCAGACGACAGAGAGTTGACCGCTTTAATCTGACTTATCTTGATCGTGACAGTAATAAATGTAAGGCAGTTGACAATAGAAACAAGGTAAACCAAGCCTACTCGGTATATCGGTTAACTTTTAATTTTATCAAGTATGACCAAGCGAATAAAAACATGCAGTTAATTGTGCGAGAGATCAAAGAAAGAGTAGATTTATAATATATATAAGTTTACATATGATACGACCTTGTGCCTAGATTTGTATAATAATTTGATTGGCGGTGAACCAACGTATTCCGCAATGTCAAAATATTGCTGAATTAACAAGCGCAAATGTGGAAGAATGGCGGCGATTCCCACAAGAGAGGCCTCGTATCCTAGTTCGTGGAATAAATAGACGAGTGCGGTAGCTTTGGCTACTAATTAAATGTGCTTCCGTCTTCATTCAAAAGTTCTCGAAAAAATTATGGCTCGTTCGTTTTCGTAAATTGTTGAAAAACAATAACCAAATAAAACATTTTTGAAGTTTTAGAATGTTCATGTTATTCCCCTTTTTCCATTTGTAATAACCAACCATTTGATTTCTTAATCAGCTTCAAATACTACTCAAATTGTAGCCCATGATCTAATCCATAATGAAATATTACCAAAAGAGAATTTCGTGTTTAACTTCTTTCATCTTAAAATAAATACTGAATGTTCTCTGGATTGTCCATTTTTGATTGGCCAGGGAATATAGATCCTAAGCCGGGAATGTCACATTATATCCCCTGTCTGATAGCTGAATAACATATAATATTCTTTCATGGTACCTGTAATTTTGTATCGGTCGATTAATTAAAGAACGACGAAACAGGGTTTTATAAGTTCACCTGTACCTTTGCAAAACTCAAGTTTGGTGGGGTTTTCAAATCGGTATCTGCACGTGCAGTACAGGTAAAACTTTAAATTTTCTAAACTTTATTTCAACATGACTGGTCGAAAACTGTCAGATGTAGAAAGATGGCAAGCGGTTGGAATGGTAATTGGTGGTATGTCATACAGACAAGACGGCTGAACGATTCAATGTAAGCCACTCGATTATTGTTCGATTGAAGCAGCGCGTGAACCAAACCGGGAATGTAAAAGAAAGCCAAAGGACATGACAGCCTCCTGAAAACGACTCCAAGAGAAGAGTTTGTCATTAGAGGATTTCAGGAGATAAGTAGCCAGATGGCGAACCCACTGGGTCATTACTAAAAGTAATGATTTGCCAACAACACTTTGTACCACACTTGATTCTGTAAATCCAGTTCTCTATCCTTCTATAGATACAATATTGATAAAACTATGTGTTTTGTTAACTATGCCAGTAGCAAGCGCTACTGCTGAAATGCCATTTAGTGTACTGAGACGTTTGAAAACTTATGTTAGGTCGACCATGAAGAATGACAGGCTATCTTCCCTTGGATTGATGCATATATTAACCGAGATTTTGAAGTGGACTTGTACAAAGCAGATTTTTGACAATTTTAAGAAATTCTTGTCTATCAAAGTCATTAAAATAATGCTTGATTCTATGTTATATGAAACCTTGAAATGGCCCCAGATCGCACCATTTTGCATCTCTTCAAAAAAAAAATCCCAGACCCCCTCCCCCTCTCAAGAATTATGGCGTGCACACTATTAAGCCTCAGCTACGCCCCTGTAATTGTTCATTTGAAAGTTTTCATTTGTGCGTTTTATTTATTAAGTTGTGCATTGATGCTTAGCAACCGCATCACAGTTTTATAAGACGGCAATTGTCGAACTCTCTACCCTTCCGGAGCCCCTGAATTCACCCCCGATTTTTAGTGGGGTTCGTGTTACTCGATCTTTAGCTTAATTTGTAGGTTTTGTAGATCGTTGTTTGTCCCTTTGTCCTTTTTTTTGGCCATTGTGATTACACCTTTGGTAGCTTCAAACTATTCTTACTAATAGTAATACCATGTGCAATCCTTCATATATATCAATTAAACCTTTGTTTCCATTTTCTTATTTCCATGCTCATGTATTTGTTTTTGTAAATAAATGCCTTATCTTCTTAACAAAGGAAACATTACAAAGACATTTCACATGAACTACTAAATCTATTACAGATGTACTTAGATGACAATGTACGTATACATATATCTATGTGTCGGCATGGTTTTGACAAATTTCAATAGATAACCATAGAGATTTTAAATTATTGCTAATTACAGCATCTGCTAAATATAGACATTCCTGTAGCCATTTTTAGAATTTGATCAACTGAAACTGCAATGGCTAACATTTTAATGTGTGTCTGTTTGTCACAGATAGTTTGGTACAATGGTTTGAACCCTAGATTCAGTAACATATCTTTGTTTCTTTTTTGTTTCCGTGTTGTAAAATGCCCTTTACGATTTTCTCGCACAAGCGACGTTCGGTTCGTCTTTTACTCCGGTTTAATTTATATAGGGGCTCATGATTTAATTGTGTGATTTGTATTCATTTACGCTTACTTTCCATTAAAACGATTTCCATGTTCTTGTCGCTTAGCAGTATCACAACGGGTGCCAATAAGGAAGCAGAAGCTACCTGTGTATCCTTCCGGATCACGTGGGTCTCTTGGGATTCGTGTTTCGCAATTACTTTTTCTATGTTGTGCTTTGCGGATTGTCTTTTCTTCTTGGCCTTTGTTTTATATGTCCTTTGATATACGCCTCTGATTACTTCTTTGGTATCGTCAAAGCTTTGTTGCAATTCACTAAGGACTGACAATAGGGAGTATTTATTAGTGCTCTGTATGGCTCTAGAGATCTTATCTATATCGAAATATTGTTTTATATTGGAAAGTGTTTATGCCAGTTTTTTTACTTAAATCGGTCGATTACAAAAATTCTGACGAAAACGTAATCTATTATTTTATCCTACAGCTGTGTAGCTCGAACAGACAGAATACATTGACTTTATAAATGTTTGACCACTGGTTTTTCTGATATTTATCTTATGATTTCAAGTCAGGTGATGATAAATATGTTTATTTTTGATGTCGCTCTTTTCTTGATGAATTTCAGCGTTATCTGTCATTTTTTTTTAAATTATTATGGTCAGGATAAATCATATATACATACATTGTCTGAATATATAATGTATTTGTACTTGTTTTTTCTTAACTTCTTTTTCTGTTGGCCATTGCATTGCTTTTCCTTCGATTTACTGCCTCTGATTACCCGATTGGTATCTTAAAAACTTTTCTTGTCTATATGTTCGTTTTTTCTTCTTGTATTTGTATTGAAATTCTTCGATTTACGGCTTCTGATTCTTTAGGTCTTTACATAACATATATATATCTGACATTGAAGATACCAAAGGGGTATTAATTATCTGTAAGTTACTGAAGGACAGACAACACAATTACCAAAAGAAAAAAGTCAAAAGGACAAACAGCGATCTATTAAACAACTACACAGAAAACTAAAGATCGGGCAACACGAATCCCACTAAAAACGAGGGATGAACTCACGTGCCCTGGACGGGTAGCAGTTTCTTCTCCACTAGTGGCACCCGTTGTGTCATTCTTGTTATAGAAAAACCAGGTGATAACTCATGAATGGGTAAAGGACCAGATTGTACTTTTGGGTGTATCATATTGATGGCATCACTGATGATTGTTGTTTGTCTTACTTGGTGTAAGACACTTATTTCTTTCTATAATACTTTCTACTATATTTATGGGTATGTGTTAGTCTACATCGGCATGTTTCCTAAAGGTTATCCTTATAAACACCATATAATTTCAGAAACGTATATGATTTCTTTAAGTTCTGTCAGAATATCATGAGATGTTTAACATCTTGCAATGGCATGCCATCCTGCAGGGCATCCCCTGCTCTACAAATAGCATCGATATCCCAAGGCAAAATAAGTGTTATATTTAAAAAGAACCACTGAATGTCGAATAATTGTTTTATGCGATATTAATGAAAACGTAGATATTAAGCTTAGTGCGTACGGCGCGTTTCTGGAATAACTTTCATCGGGTACGCTCAAAATAACTTTCATCGGGTACGCTCAAAGTCGAAAGATTGCAAAGCCAAATAATTTAACGTTTTGAAAACAATAAAACCAAAGGGCCTAAATAGGATAGCCAACATTGGCTAAGGTCACCTATGCCTGTTTCTGGTGTAGTTACTATTCTGTCTGGAAGTTGACCATAGATTTCAACTTATTTGCACTGAAGGATTGTACATGCTATTGCCATTGTTGATAATTGATATATGTATCCATTGACTTGTCTATTAAGTAGATAATATGTACATATGATATTTACCTACTACTTATCACCAGTTTATTAAATCGCATTAGAATATTTGTATCACGACTTGTAATATGAATATCATACTATCAAATTAAGTAGGACTCGATGTTGTAATGGTTTAGCGATCCAATGTCGGGTCAATGAAAACACAATACCACACTGTTGGAGCAGCTTAAAAAAGCAATAGCAGAATCGGAGAAAGCCTTCCCTCTTATTGAAATGATGCGGACCTCCTATGCAATGTATATTTAAAATGTTGAGTTGGACTGTTGAATAAGGTAATCACACAAAAAAAAACATGTGTATTCCATCACCACACATGTATAATGACGTCCCGTATTCTCAACTTACATTACAAAGTATCATCTTAAAATCCGAGATCATGACATGATTTTTTTCTCCAAATCCATCCATGAAAACAATCTCGAATAGAAATATAAACAAGCTTTAATGGAAATATTATGTGAAGGCGTATATACTGGTAAATAATTAGTAGGAAATTATATTGATGTAAATGAACATAAGAAGCTATCCAACATTACACTTAGACACAAAATCAAGTAAAGGAACGGCGCTTTTATTGCTGTTCTGTGTTTCACAGTCATAGTAGGATCTTCAACAATGAGCAAAGCACATACCCTATTATGAGTGTGAAACAGCATCTAACCTGTAGGTGAGTGATACTCCTTATTTCTACCGATAAACGTTTTGTCGTTTCGATGTTACGATGTTACTTGGTGTATATAATTTAATATCCCAGAAACGGGATATAATAATATAGGAAATGAGAAAACAAACACGGGTGAAGCAATCTTACATACTATATATATATATATATACAATAAATATGAACAAATTAAAAACTCTTTATTAATCATAAATTCCAAAGTACTGAACCTCACTGCAATACAGAGGACTGTTTCTAAATATAAGCATGGTCCCCTAAAATATATGGTGACAAATTGAAGACAGGAACCTGATAAGGAAGAATTACCCTCAGAATCATGCCAGGAGGACAATCAGTCGTATATTATTACAAATCACCGTCATGGTCGTCCTCGTATTGAGGTTAACATCTATTGGTCAATGTCCGTCCATCACTTTAGTGTACTCCATACAACTGTATGTGATATACAGTTTGTCAGATTAGGAACAAAGAGGAAATCAAGAATGGACAACCCAGAGACAGAGTCAATATTGGGCACAAAATACAGAACAAAACACAAAAAACAATACAGAAAACGAAAAAGACAAACAAAAACTAGGAGTGAACGCATGTGCTTGCGAAGTTCCTGCTTCTAGCAACACATTCGCCGTGAAAGTCAAAGTCAAGTAATTTGGTGCGCATGATTCCCCTATGAAATAATATTCATCAGAAACGCCTGTTAAGAGATTGGAAGCTAAATCATTTAAATCTTTAGGAACAAGAAAAACAAAGAGAATAGAATGGATAGCCAGGTCATTTGGATATTAGCCGCAACCAATAGAACTGACTACCAAAATATAGCTGATCTTTTTTTCTATGTTAGATGGCATTTAATACCAATATAATATAAAAGAGAGTAGTACTCATCAATATTCTTGTCTTCATTGTATCGCTGCCCAACCAATCTAATTAATAATTTTGTGGGATTCTTTTTTCATCCAACAACATCGTGTATCCTGCATTCGTGCGATTTTAAGTACTGAAAAAAATGTCACATAAACTTGATTTCTTATTCTTGTTTTCTGTTCTGTTTTGTTATTGTTTTCTTGTTTGTTTTTGTGTTTGTTTTTTATTTGTTTATTTTGTTGTTTGTTTGCTTCTTTTGTTTTATCTTTGTTGGTACCAGGATAAAGCTTTGCTGGTACCTGGTTCATGTGGAGCGAACGGTAAGAAATGACAACAGTATACGATAAAAGTGGCGCTTATGTCTGGTACCTCAAAAACAATATTAATCCTATATGAAACTGTATGATAATGGAATCAAATATTCATTAAATTTCCAGTTCTCACATTTTTTGTTATTAAATCATTTTTTTCTCACTATGCATTCTTAAATGCTTTCTACTTACGTGCAGATAATGAAGCATTATATTGGCAATTACAGTTTGGTTCAAAATAAATGTTAGAGAATACCAAAAATGGACAATCCTGAGAAACTGGCAACATATTGTACACAAGACGAAGACAAACAAAGCAAAACATACAACACAATATGTGTTGTACACACCTATGCGCAAGCAAGAACAAACAACGTAAATACGACATGAGCCCTCCTTTTTTAGAAACAACTGGAGGTAAAGACGAACCGAACATCGTTTTTATGCGGAATTCGTAACGGACATCATAGCACGTTACTAAGAGCATAAAGACACATAATAGGACAACACAAAAACACTAAAAAAATGAGCAACAGGTGCCCCACCAAAAAACCCGAGATGAGTAAGCACTACTTGCCTCTTATAAGACAGTCATGTTCACTTGTATTTCCCTATTATGTCTTGCGATTACCTTAATTTAAATAACGGTTAAGGCAATCGACTCTCTTGTATAGGAATAATATCATCAATATGACACTTTCTGTGTGGCGAAGATGAAATATGCTATGCATGCATTTCAAGATTAGGTTCAATGTTTTTTACATCAACGCTGTGTATCCAGTTACTTGTTATGATTGGTAAATTACTCACATGTGCACAACACTACCGCCTTATTTCATTAAGAGTGAGTTTGGGTTATTAAGCTAGTATGACCCCGCCAAGTATAATTGATGTGCCTGTACAAAGCCGAGAAAGTTAAGTAACAGGTCATATATGTGTTTTATATATTTTGCCCCTGTTTCCACTATTATTCTATTAGATTTTAGAAATGTTCCACAAGTGTGGTATTCATTGCTTTTCATTTTATTATATTAATCAACGAAGAGAAGAACGATCGTTTTACTGTCTGGCATTATATGCCTTATAACACGACAACAGTCAAGCAGGATTTGATAGCTGAACCCTATCCTATTATGTTTCTTTAGAACATTTATCGGATATGGTGTCGTTTTATGTTATCAATAAGATTATCAAGATGTAGAAGGACGATATAATGCCATTCTGTGATTATTCGTGTACAGCTTGAGTTCAAACGGTGCAATGGATTTATACTAGAACGATTTGTCAACCTTTTTACATTCGTTTTATTATTTCCAATATTGTACTTCTCTTATGATTTATATACATGGTTAGTAAAAAATGATATGGATGCAATTGAACATGAGAGACAATCCGACTTTAACACTTAGACACAGCGGGGTTGTAACTAGATTAACACGACGGGTGCCAATAGTGGAGCAGGAACTGCTCAACCTTCAGGAGCACCTGAGTTCGCCCCCAGCTTTTGGTGGAGTTCGTGTTACTCGATCTTTAGATTTAAGTGTATGCTTTTGTAGATCGTTGTTTGTCCTTTTGTCCTTTTTCCTTTGGCCATTGTGTTGTCAGTTCTTCGATCTACGGATTCTGATGATCTCTTTGGTATCTTCAAACTCTTCTTAAAGAAAATGGACAGCACTTTCATTGGCATTGCTGACATACATTTCAAATTCACAAAATAGGATCTTCAATAATGAGCAAAGCAAAGATCATTATATTAAATTTTGTTTGAAGTGGGTGGTCGTCTGCAAGTCAAATATGTACATGTACAACATTCAATATCTTTATTTGTGTAGCCTGTCTCCTAATTGGGGTGTTATGGATTGTGGTGTTATAAACGCTACTTTCAACAATATTTCAGTTATATCGTGGTGGACAATTTTATTGATGGAGAATACCGGAGTACCCCGAGAAAACCACCGACCAAGTCACTGACAAACGTGTGGTATAGAGTATACCTCTCCATGAACACTGACTGTGCAGGTAGTTGTATTTCCAACTACCGCACAATCACGACCACCACGGCCCCTGTCTCCTAAATAGAAACAAGCAATTTTCAGCTTTGGATGAAGGAATGCAGTAATTTGAGAATTTAATAAGGTTCAGCATTGAACGTAATATAAAATCATGTGATAATGCTGGACATGGTGATTAATTCAGTAAGACATTTGTTTGTAAATTCATACAATCAGATTACGCTTAGCCTGTGTGATAAGGAATGTCTGATGACAACGTGAATCCTTGTAGAAGACAATTGCTTAAAGAACACCTTTGTTTATCTTCGGAATTTTGCGATAAAAAAAGTTTGAAGATACCAAAATGATTATGACAAGTAATAATTTGGTTAGGGCTATGGTATTTAACGCCACTTTCAACAATATTTCATTGAAGCCGTAATCAAGGATGAACAGACAATACAATGGTCAAAATAGAAGTGGGATCTATCTTGCTCAATCTTAAGTTTTCTGTTTGGTGTGTTGTGGATCATCGTTTGTATTTCTGTCTTTTTTTTATTTATTTGTTTACCATTATCTTGTTTGTTATTCTTCCATTAAAGTGGTTCCTGGTTACCTCTTTTCTACCTTCAGCAGTCATTAGTCAAATGTCTTATTTTGACCAATTGGATCAAGAGAAAACATATAGAAGACAAATCTTGTATTATCGGTGGTGCAGATTGATCTGAGCAATTAAACATTAGTATAGAAATGTCATTGCCTACTCTTCCGGAGCACCTGACTTCATCCCCAATTTTTAGTTGAATTCGTGTTGCATAATCTTTATTTTTGTGTGTAGTATTTTGTAGTTCATTGCTTGTCCTTTTTATTCTGACCATTGAAGTGTCTGTCCTCCGATTTACGGCTTAGGAAACCGGTTTCTGAATTTTTGTGTATCCTGACTCTCATCACTGAGACTAAACTTGTTCTTTATAATAAAGCTTAATGCATTTTTTTTCCAATATTTTTATTATATATTGTCACATTTGTATTCTTAACTTATTTATATACATGTTTTTGTGGTCCTCTCGATCGATCGATCGATCTCGAACGAACGAACGAACGAAATGTTCTGTGCTATATATACATTGCGTATAAAACAAAAATAAAGTCTCCCTAATTAAATATTAAAACAAAAGATATTGTTTTCTAAATACAACATAGCCAAATCAGGATCTGAAAAAAATCAATATATAAATACTCTTTTTGTATACCTTATTATATAATACCTGTAATTACTAATAGTGCCAGGTTACATATGTCAGATAACAGTACGCTATGTCTCATTTGAAACGGTACATTATTATATTTCAATCAACTTTTTTTAATAATTCATTTCCAGTAATCTTCATCTTACGTACGTATGCCGAGCAAATGAAGATATGCTATAAAATTTTAGAGCTGATATTTATCAGAGATCTCAGTTTCTGCATCGTTGGCAGGAGCAACCATTTGGCGCCAATACAGAGGTCACAGGTTTGACCCCCGGAAGTAGTTCCGTTCCGTCGTAACATTCTTCAAGGATTACTGATTTCCTTCTTTGTCCAATCTCACGACAACATTTGCAGTCCTGAAATATAAATACGTCTAAATAGTATTAATTCATTACGAAATCATATGTTATTTATTATCAGACAATCAGTGTCGAATGTATGCATGGGTCAAAATGCCCCATGCCCCAGGGGCTCCTATATATGCCATGTTGCAATTTAATAGTATGATACAGTATTTTTTATGTTTACTGTAGCATGCACATTTGTGTACTAGTTGCACAATAATATGATTACTTTTAGGCATCTAAATAGTTGAATATTACATACGCAAAATTGTAAGGGCAGTACTAGATCTAAATCCGACCCCGCAGACAATATTACATTGGATGTATGTTAGATTCTTTTTTTTAACAATACATTATTAACTAACTACATCTCGTATTGGTTCACTCACACTTATCATTGGCCGTTTAGTAAGGTGCAAAACAGTCAAATCTATTGAACACTCAGACAACGGCTAGTGCTTAGTTTGTTATATTTCAATATTTGATAGGCTCATCGCTCATTGGTTGGTTGAAAATATGACCACGAAGTAACTTAATACTGTGTGACGTGGGATGTTATCGTATGTCTAAGGAAAGATCAAATGAGCATCTTGTCATCCATCAAACACACTTATGCCCTAGCTATGAATAATAGGTGCACTATAGTAACTAGGCACAGCTATCTTTAATATTTCTCTTGTGTCTATCGATGTTTTCATTTATGGAATTTAGCAATAGTGGAGTAGGAAGTACTTGAATCAACCACTGGTTTTGTGTTATTTCTTAATGAGGGTGTTCGTTTGATCTTTTGTTGTCTGTTGAGTGTTTCATATATCATTGTTTGTTCTTCTTCTGTTGACCATTGTATTGTCTGTGCATCTTCGACTTACGGCTTCCCATTACCCTTTTGGTATTTTTAAACTTGTCTTGCCATGTATATTTACTATGTATATAATCAAGAAAATTCTAAAGGAAATTAATTTATATACAATGGTATAGTTATATAGCATACGTTCTGAATGTATAGTTTTATCTTTAATTTGTACATATAATCCGATTGTTTTATTGACAAGTGTGTTTTATTTATACTACTCTTGTAGGTGTACAAGTGTGTTTTATTTATACTACTCTTGTAGGTGTACAAGTGTGTTTTATTTATACTACTCTTGTAGGTGTACAAGTGTGTTTTATTTATACTACTCTTGTAGGTGTCTAAGTTTAATAATAAAATTTGTTCACGCCACGATATATCTGAGATATTGCTAGGGTTGGCGTTAAACACCAACCATTCAATCAATATATATAATTAGCATTACCCTTTGCATTCCTGTGTCACTATTTGCACTTGGTTTAGCATTTGAAATGCATATACCTTCACATTTAGTAACTGTCACACGTCCCGTACAATCAACATTCCGAACGCTTCCCTCATGTAAAACTCTCAGATGACGTGATATGTCCATTTCCGTTTCCTGTTCTTTGCACGTGAGTTCATTGTCAGAAACAACAACTTGTAGACTATTTACAATCCAAAGTATATACAATAATGTCCTCATGGATGACATGACTGAAAATAGATAGGGGATGACAAATTGTATACGCAATGCAATGATTATTAATTAACGTTGTAGTTATGTCCTACTTGATATTTGCACACATTTAGTCCAAAAAAAAAGAACTGTTGAAATTCACTTAAACTTTCGCGTATATATAATCAGTTAGAATGTTTTCACAGAAAAAAAATTTGTGTGCACTGTTCGCATTGGATAAGAGCAATAAACGTCAATACCTTCCTGTTAATTGGTTCCATGGTATACTAAGAGATTAACACCTGCATGTCTACTTGTGAATATTATTTCAAAATGAATTACTTTTGCATAAGTGCTAATAAGTTAGATTATTGATATCGCGTTACCAGTACCTAGATTTTCATCTTTGCACTTTTAAAACATTTTCTATATTGAAGCTATGGAGATTCAGCAGATCGGTGGTACTCTGGTTTCCCCACCAATAAAGCTGACCGCCACGATATAATTGAAATATTGTTGGAAGTTGTGTTGTTGTTGTTGTTGTTGTTGTTGTTGTATTGTACATTTTGATTTGTTATTCTACCTTGTGTGTTGATGTTATGTGTTCATGTCATTGTGTATGTGTGTATGGTTGTTCGTGGGTTATCGTTACTGCGTTTTTCTTTATTCGATAGTCGAAATTCCGAACTAGTTATCATATATATACTATTTTATAGAGACGTTTATTTTCTAGGGGGTGTCATGGTCATGATCGTATGGTAGTTAAATTTACGACTTCCTATGCATTCAGTGCATATCACCACCAGTTGTGAGTCCGAATCCCGCTCATGACGAGATGTACTTGGATACAACATTATATGATAAAGTTTGTCACGGACTTGTGACATGTATATGGTTTTCTCTGGTTACCCCGGTTTCTTCCACCAATAAAACTGACCGCCACGAAATAACTATAATATTGCTGAAAATGGCGTTAAGCATCATAATGTTATACAAATGTAGTATCGTTTGAATAGCTATATAAAATTTCCCCTCTGATCTTCAATTTGGATAGAAAAGTAAGCATAACCAGACAAACAACATATCATACAGATTTTGTCTTTTTAACGCAGATTATTTGGCAGCGGGATATCATGATTGATATTAATATTGAATAATGTTCTATTGTGGTCTGTATCGTGGAAGCGTTGAACTATTTGTATGAAATGTGTATGACATCTTCTGAATATTATAAGTTCTAAGCTCCCTAGTGACTGACTATGCTTATTTAGACGGTCAGTAAATTGTTGAATGGTGAGCGAAACCCTTCAACAATTTACTGACCGTCTAAATAAGCATAATCAGTCACTAGGGAGTTTAGAACATTTTTGTACGATGTTGATCTATAGCTTGAAACAGTAACTAAGTTTTTTCCACGAACTATGTTTGACGGACTTTGTTGGAAGTTATAAGACTAAATACGTAGTGGTCACTAGATAAAATTAAGCACCGCCCACTGACCTTTTGTAATATTCCATCTGCATCGTTTCATAACTGCACAAGGTGTGGACTTAAATGAACTGTTTGCAGAATTTACGGAAACATTCGTCGTAAAGCAGTGTCAATCAACAGGAAATTTTCAACAATTGTTCCGTGACCATTGTGTATAAGAAGGACTGACTCGGGATTTGTTAGCCGTACATTATTTTAAGTTATTTTAGAAGAAAATATAAATCATCATGTTTCTTGCAGTTGTGTTTAATTATGCTAAATCAAAATACACACACATATATATAGTGAGCCTGGTCAAGTACACTTGGCATACGTCGTGTCTCAGTTATCGATTACAATATATCTTTATTTCGGACAGCGTCAAGGTCAAATTATGCAATGCTGCAGTCACCTTCACGACTTCTATCGTTATTTTTAGGAATGGAATTTTCCACTGACCAGTAAGGCGTATTAATCTTATTACCGGTATCGAGATTTCCATATATGGCTCTGTCTTCTTCCGTTATTTATAGGAATGATGTTATCCAATCATAGATCGTCAAATAAATGCAACATCGTACACATTTTTTTTAATATTCAAGATGATAGCGCCCTCTTTAATAATGCAAATGTGTGAGAGTTGACAATTATTCACATGTGGAAAGGACTTGCATAACCGCATCATTTCACTAAGAGGCGAATGTTGGGCCCATAAAACTAGTATAACCCAGCCACTTTTTTTTATTGAAGTGCCTGTACCAAGCAAGAAAAGAGAGCTGTCATGTATTTGTGTGATGGGTGTATCATCGCTTTTGCCTCTTTCTACGATCTTCATATTTGATCTTGGAATTGTTTCGAGTGTGGTATTTTAGAATTGTTCCGACAGTGTGGTATTTTAGAATTGTTCCGAGTGTGGTATTTTAGAATTGTTCCGACAGTGTGGTATTTTAGAATTGTTCCGACAGTGTGGTATTTTAGAATTATTCCGACAGTGTGGTATTTTAGAATTGTTCCGACAGTGTGGTATTTTAGAATTGTTCCAACAGTGTGGTATTTTAGAATTGTTCCGACAGTGTGGTATTTTAGAATTGTTCCGACAGTGTGGTATTTTAGAATTGTTCCGAGTGTGGTATTTTAGAATTGTTCCAACAGTGTGGTATTTTAGAATTGTTCCGAGTGTGGTATTTTAGAATTGTTCCGACAGTGTGGTATTTTAGAATTGTTCCAACAGTGTGGTATTTTAGAATTGTTCCGAGTGTGGTATTTTAGAATTGTTCCGAGTGTGGTATTTTAGAATTGTTCCGACAGTGTGGTATTTTAGAATTGTTCCGACAGTGTGGTATTTTAGAATTGTTCCAAAAGTGTGGTATTTTATAATTGTTCCGACAGTGTGGTATTTTAGAATTGTTCCGAGTGTGGTATTTTAGAATTGTTCCAACAGTGTGGTATTTTAGAATTGTTCCGAGTGTGGTATTTTAGAATTGTTCCGACAGTGTGGTATTTTAGAATTGTTCCGACAGTGTGGTATTTTAGAATTGTTCCGACAGTGTGACAGTGTGGTATTTTCTGTTTCTCATTCTATTAATCCTAAGCAATTGTGAAGCAGAGCATGTCCATAAATTGGGTCTTACTGAACCGAATCATTATTTAAGTAAAATGTTTTGCTTCATTTTGTATATTTTTAATTCACAACATGGATAATCTCATTCTTATTGGCAAATTAAAATGAGTATTTTAGCTGATTGAATTTCACTTTAAGAAGTACTTTAGTTTTGTTTGCAATAGTCGATGTGTTAACTTATATTTAAACAAATAACTTTGGAATTATCATAAAAGGAATATATTTCAATAAAACGTGATTAATTGAAAACGTCTTTGAGACTTGTGAGTGCGTCTACTTTCTTATAATTATATGTGAATAAAAATGAAAACTAAAGCAATTTGTGTAATTTAATTGACATCAATATATAACAAAACTTGAATTCAAGGTGTGTCAATTCAATATATTCTTTCTTGCAAATATCTGTGAACTTTCAATTGGTTGTTTTGATTTCAGTTTCAGATTCATATGCATAAACCACTCAAACCATTTGTCTTATTATTTTAAACTTTAATAAAAAAGAAAAAAAAAGGGAAGCAGTTCCGACAAAGATATTACATCACATTCTATTCAATAAAAACGTATATATCTAAATTAGTGCGCACGACATGTTTCTGGAATAACCTTCATCGGGTACGCTCAAGGTCAAAAGATTGAAAAGCATGCAAAATAATTAAAGCTTTTTGAGAGCAAGAAAGAAAAAGAACCTACACAGGATAAGAAACAATAGGTTAATGCCTGAGGTAGGAGAAGCTTAGTTTTAATAATAATTACACTATATAGGAACTGTAAACAGTGGTGCATATATCTAATAAACCATGTAAGTACCGAAACGTGGATTACTGTACCGATGATACAATAGTCCAGCAACACAGAAATCCACCGATTACCGTGCCGATGATACAATAGTTCAGCAACACAGAAATCCACCGATTACTGTGCCGATGATACAATAGTTCAGCAACACAGAAATCCACCGATTACTGTGCCGATGATACAATAGTCCAGCTACACAGAAATCCACACCGTAATAGTAATGAAATCGTTAATGTCTAATTTAGTGCGGCTGTGTGAAATATAATTATTTAGTGCGGCTGTGTGAAATATAATTATTTAGTGCGCTGTGTGAAATATAATTATTTAGTGCGGCTGTGTGAAATATAATTATTTAGTGCGGCTGTGTGAAATATAATTATTTTGTGTGGCTGTGTGAAATATAATTATTTAGTGCGGCTGTGTGAAATATAATTATTTAGTGCGGCTGTGTGAAATATAATTATTTAGAGCGCTGTGTGAAATATAATTATTTAGTGCGGCTGTGTGAAATATAATTATTTAGAGCGCTGTGTGAAATATAATTATTTAGTGCGGCTGTGTGAAATATAATTATTTAGAGCGCTGTGTGAAATATAATTATTTAGTGCGGCTGTGTGAAATATAATTATTTAGAGCGCTGTGTGAAATATAATTATTTAGTGCGGCTGTGTGAAATATAATTATTTAGAGCGCTGTGTGAAATATAATTATTTAGTGCGGCTGTGTGAAATATAATTATTTAGAGCGCTGTGTGAAATATAATTATTTAGTGCGGCTGTGTGAAATATAATAATTTAGAGCGCTGTGTGAAATATAATTATTTAGTGCGGCTTTGTGAAATATAATTATTTAGAGCGCTGTGTGAAATATAATTATTTAGTGCGGCTGTGGGAAATATAATTATTTTGTGTGGCTGTGTGAAATATAATTATTTAGTGCGGCTGTGTGAAATATAATTATTTAGTGCGGCTGTGTGAAATATAATTATTTAGAGCGCTGTGTGAAATATAATTATTTAGTGCGGCTGTGTGAAATATAATTATTTAGAGCGCTGTGTGAAATATAATTATTTAGTGCGGCTGTGTGAAATATAATTATTTAGAGCGCTGTGTGAAATATAATTATTTAGTGCGGCTGTGTGAAATATAATTATTTAGAGCGCTGTGTGAAATATAATTATTTAGTGTGGCTGTGTGAAATATAATTATTTAGTGCGGCTGTGTGAAATATAATTATTTAGTGTGGCTGCGTGAAATATAATTATTTAGTGTGGCTGTGTGAAATATAATTATTTAGTTCGTATGTTGTGCTGTTTCTCAAACTATGAACAATATACTAAAAAGGAGAATCATAAAAACCACAATCCAAAGTGATAACAATGATATGACGCCATAGCAAATTCATAGGATTATATATTATAGCATGCATGATGTTGATTCTTCTCCTAACCAATATCATATGTCATATAGTTCCATGGTTAGCCATTGTCCTTTGCTCGTATTTCAAAATGCTGTGTTCTACTTCTTCTGTGTTGGTTATCTATCTTGCTTAGACATGTTGGTTTTCTGGTTCCTAAAGACTTTGGTTTTGGGCGTACCTGGTGACGGTTATTCAAGAAATGATTAATGTGCACTACTGTTGATATCTACGTTTTTATTTTGTTTTATCATACTTCATGCAAAAATCTATTAATTTCATTGGATAATAGGCATTTGACATTCTTCAATAGCTTTTTTTGGGTGTAGGAATCAGATCGTAATAACACCCTCTGCAGTAACACCCTCTCGAGCCGAACTTTGCCGAATAGGAAAATAACACCCGTCCGAGTTTTGTCAATTAGTCATTTCCGGTAAGTTTACAATGTAAATTTTTCATAAATTCTATAAAATAAAAAAATTCTAAAATAAAAAGATTAAAAATTTTGAAGTTCAAAATTTTCAAAAAATTTCAATTTTTTTTAAAAATTTAAAAAAATTTAAAAAAAACAAAATTTTCATAAGATTTCAAAATTTTATAAAAATTTAAAAATGATAAAATTTTCAAAAAGTTTAAAAAAATTTCAGTTTTCATAAAATTTCTAAATTTTAATATTTAAATGATAATATTGAAAAATGATAAAACAATTATAGCCTACCATAAAGAAAATATTACCGGTATTTGTTGAAATGATAGTAGTTGTTGCTTTATTTAGGTAGTGATATGTACATAGTGTGTCCCATTGGTTAACTGACTCCAATACAAATACAAAAAAGTCCTCTTTACTACTGGCATTCAGTATAATAAAAAAACATATGACCACACTCTGGAAAAAGAATATTACCCTCGACTTCATCTCGGGTGATATTCTTTTTCCAGAGTGTGATATTTTTTCCCTCGTGTGGTAATTTCCCATAACACCCTCAACTAAAGGCAATATGTTTATATTACTGTTTGGCTATTTAAGGAATAACAGTACTGTATTTGAAGAGTTGGAGGTGTCAATTGTGGATTTGACGGTCGCAAATGCCGTTTTACTGGCGACGCGACGCGAAGCCAGTAAAACAGATATTTACGACCGTCAAATCCACAATTGACACCGACAACTCTTCAAATACAGTACTGTTATTCCTATTCTTATGCAATTCTCCCAACGTGTACACACTAGTTTGAAAACATACAAATAAATGACGAAATATATGCACTTTTCAAATTCCTTCCGCTAAAAAAATAGTAATGTAGTTGTTTAAGGATCCGCCATCTTGAAAACGTGAAATCCTATATGTCATATGTACAACAATACACAAAAATAATTAAAATGCCTACCTTGAAAACTTATTTTAGTTAAATTCTATCTAAATTGAAGCGTACACGAAGCCAAATAACGTCTGATATTTACATTTTAAACTGGAAGTCTTCATATGATGTCACGTTGTTTATGTGCCAAAGTCGTTCAACAATATTTCCCGGAATTTCCATTGTTGTGCCTTTTAGACCCAGGGATATGCAAGAATACATTTTTATGCTCAGTATTGCATTAGAATGGACAGTAAACTCGATTTGCGACCATCAAATCTCCAATTGATGAAATGAAATTTTCAAGTACAAACAAGTGCATTCAGCGTAGGAATATAGCATTCCTTCAGGCCTGGCAACTGTAGATTTGACGGCTCTCGATAACCAATGGAAATACTCGTTACATTATAATTGTTTTTATACTGGTATCAGGGGTTTCCTCTGAATACACAAACCCAGTAAGATACAAATTCTTCTCGTTCTCTAGAACGTGATATGCACAAGATACTAGTGTAAACAACAGAGAAGATATTTTAACACAGGAACCCTCTGAGGAAATTACATTGAACGTCGTCCTCTCCTCTTAACTGCTGGGAAACACATTCATTGCATAATTTCTAGCATTTATTCCTAATCATTTGCAAAATGTTTTATTTTGATTGGAAATGAAACATGGCCATCCTTGTAATATTTTTGTGTATGTTACCATGCTGAATTTCGTCTTTCCACCAATGTATTTCGGGGCCGTCGTGGTCATTGTCATTCAGTAGTTGGATTTACAACCTCCAGTACAATCAGTGCCTATCACTACTAAAGCTGTGAGTTGGAAGCCTGGTCATGGCGAGATGTACTCGATACAACATTATGTGATAAAGTTTGCAGTGACTTACGACAGGTCGGTGGTTTTCTCAGGGTACTCCGGTTTCCTCCACCAATAACACTAACCGCCACGATATAACTGAAATATTGTTGAAAGTGGTATTAAACACTATAACTACTAACCCAATGTATTTCAATGTTTAAGAAAAAAATGGATGTGATACTTAGCATACAGTTGCAAAAAAACGTTTAACAGGATCAAATGGTAACATGTTAAATTATATCTTTTCTCAGAAACTACGAGTCTAATTTATTTCAAAGCTGTAGGTAATTTATCATTTGATAGTAAATAAACCATTTTAGGGTCGCCATTATACTTATATGTGAACATACATGCATCTCCGCAAAATCAGATTAGCCCACCATTTATTTAAGTACTTCTAACAAGTCAGGAGAGTAAGTTGTCTTGTATATGTGACTGATGTTGCCTTTGTTACTGTGGGGTTTGTTTTATTAGTTTTTGGGTGGATTTTTTGTTTTGTTTTGTTTTGTTTTGTTTTGTTTTGTTTTGTTTTTGTGTTTGTTTTATTTTTGTTTTTGTTTTCTTCTTTTTTAGTATTTTGGGTTTTTTTAGTATTTGTTTTGTCATTATTATTATAAATAGGAGGCAGAATCAAGACAACGTCGGTCAAAATATGTTTGTATTTTCAAAACTTAAGTGCGCAATACCATCGTTGTCAACATGAATCATTTAAGAAATAATTCATGGCCGGCATAGAGTTGTGCAAATTTACACATGGGCTGAACCTTTACATTCGAATTTTAACCCGAGCGATATCTAAGAATATAAAGGCCCAGCCCATGTGTAAATTTGCACAACTCTATGCCTGCCATGAATTATTTCGATTCTAATAGGACAAATACGATAATTTTTAACCATTCGTGAACTGTATACACACGGCATTTGGTGGCTGTTCCATTTACCTCCTTCGGAAATTTTGAATTGATTTTGAATTATTTGTATTTGAACAAGATATTTTAAAACAAAGATATGGATGTTAACATAAAAAAACATATGTATTGTGTATTTTCCAACATAGATTCGATTGAACAATTCCGGCGTAAAAATATTTAAAAAAAAGTCGGAATTCATTCGTTCATCATTTCGTGCGCTAACAAGATGGCGGAGCGGAGTTGTCAAACATAATATCGAACACTTGAACAGTTGTTAATAATCGACAATTATTGTTAGATATGAAATAAAAAATAATAAATGCCAATGGAAAAAAAAGCTTGTATTGTTGATATAGAAAAAAATTCCGGAATAAATACTTAAGACAACCATCTATCGACTTTGACTTTTGTAATATATCGTCATCCTGTGACGTTGTTTACAAGGGACGCTGATTGACACAAGCTGGTTACTGATTTATTTTACGATTTTGTGAGCATTTTACTTGTTTGAGTAGCAAATTTCAAAATGCCATCAAATTGGAAAATATCAGTAACTTAATTACATCACCGTCCAGTTATCAATGTATACGTAGGAAAACATTAAGGTTAGTGCATTTTCCGGTTATTCATGGCCGACACATATCAATGGAATGTATGTGTGCGTACTGGGGATCCCCAAATGTAAATTTTCAAAACAAATGATAAAAAAATACTTAGGTACAGAATATTTATCTATAACTGAGGGGAAATTTTTATTTTAAGGACTTTAAAAATACGCTATATGTCGGTGTTTTGTTTGTTTACACTCGGTCGTCACGGTAATTTCACAGCGGGAGTCACATCGGAACAGCCAGATTTGTTGTGTACTGCACTTGCGCTAAATATAGAGTTGTTGAGTATTATCGTGTGTGTCGTATTAGAGACGTCATATTAGAATCTTTGATTACAATAAAAAAAAATCAATGGGAAATATGAATACGATATTTATTCTGGTATACAATATAATGTTAGTTCACCTTTTTTGACCGTACATAATGAATTTGTCATTTTTCATCTTGCTTTAGAGAAATCGCATTTCCGACTGTTTTGATAGACAGTATAATCTAAGGTCAATGAATAATCGGTACTAACAAAATAATTAGTTAACTGAACCAATCGTTTGTCTTTGTTATTATATATAAGCTTTGTATCAATGAGATCAATGAAATTGAGGATGGTGGCTTAATGGATTATACATATATCACGAGTCTTGAGGATGGTGGCTTAGTGGATTATACATATATCACGAGTCTTACAAATAAACTTATTTCAAGTTCATGATTAAGACAAGTGGTATATATGTTTTGTAACAGACATAAAATGATTAACATTTTCATTCATGCTATTACTGTACCATGGTATAAGCTCCACACATTTGTATTTTAGATTCAACAAAGTTTAATGGTTGATTAATTGAATACGGTACACTATTAATTCCAGATAATAGAACATGGTTTTCTACAAACACATCTTTTAAGCTGAATAAGTCATGAAACCATCAAAGGAAAAAATGTCAAATATGTTACAATTATTGAATTGTTATGGAAGAGGTAGTCAGAAACTGTAAATCGAAGTACAGACAACACAATGGACAAACAACGATCTACAAAACATACACATAAAACTAACGATCTACAAAACATACACATAAAACTAACGATCTACAAAACATACACATAAAACTAACGATCTACAAAACATACACATAAAACTAACGATCTACAAAACATACACATAAAACTAACGATCTACAAAACATACACATAAAACTAACGATCTACACAACATACACATAAAACTAACGATCTACACAACATACACATAAAACTAACGATCTACACAACATACACATAAAACTAACGATCTACACAACATACACATAAAACTAACGATCTACAAAACATACACACAAAACATACACATAAAACTAACGATCTACAAAACATACACATAAAACTAACGATCTACACAACATACACATAAAACTAACGATCTACACAACATACACATAAAACTAACGATCTACACAACATACACATAAAACTAACGATCTACAAAACATACACATAAAACTAACGATCTACAAAACATACACATAAAACTAAAGATCTACAAAACATACACATAAAACTAACGATCTACAAAACATACACATAAAACTAACGATCTACAAAACATACACATAAAACTAACGATCTACAAAACATACACATAAAACTAACGATCTACAAAACATACACATAAAACTAACGATCTACAAAACATACACATAAAACTAACGATCTACAAAACATACACATAAAACTAACGATCTACAAAACATACACATAAAACTAACGATCTACAAAACATACACATAAAACTGACGATCTACACAACATACACATAAAACTAACGATCTACACAACATACACATAAAACTAACGATCTACACAACATACACATAAAACTAACGATCTACACAACATACACATAAAACTAACGATCTACACAACATACACATAAAACTAACGATCTACAAAACATACACATAAAACTACCGATCTACACAACATACACATAAAACTACCGATCTACACAACATACACATAAAACTAACGATCTACACAACATACACATAAAACTAACGATCTACACAACATACACATAAAACTAACGATCTACACAACATACACATAAAGCTAACGATCTACAAAACATACACACAAAACATACACATAAAACTAACGATCTACAAAACATACACATAAAACTAACGATCTACAAAACATACACATAAAACTAACGATCTACAAAACATACACATAAAACTAACGATCTACAAAACATACACATAAAACTAACGATCTACAAAACATACACATAAAGCTAACGATCTACAAAACATACACATAAAGCTAACGATCTACAAAACATACACATAAAACTAACGATCTACAAAACATACACATAAAACTAACGATCTACAAAACTTACACATAAAACTAACGATCTACAAAACATACACATAAGACTAACGATCTACAAAACATACA
Organism: Bathymodiolus brooksi; assembly: GCA_963680875.1. Lineage (NCBI taxonomy): Eukaryota > Metazoa > Mollusca > Bivalvia > Mytilida > Modiolidae > Bathymodiolus > Bathymodiolus brooksi. The sequence goes on from OY804587.1 coordinate 5,333,457, forward strand.
CATAAAACTAACGATCTACAAAACATACACATAAAACTAACGATCTACAAAACATACACATAAAATTAACGATCGAGTAACACGAACTGCACTAACAACCGGAAGTTCTTTAATTTGTTTCTATATATTATTATGCATCAACCATCGAAAGTCCTTAATGTTTTAGGTTTGTCAATTTTCTTCGATTCTGACTTATCATGTACATTGTTCTCGTCAACTGGTAATACTAATCTCACTTTATTTAGACGTGAACAGCATTCGATACAGGAAACAATATTCCAAGTGGTATTTACAACCTACAAGGGGCGCACAAGTGCATTGCAGACTTTGTTTTACAAGTAACCAGGACTGGGTAGCACAAACTTCAATTAAATTCAAGTCTCATTTAAACCTTAAGTGTAAATTAATTTCATATGTATTCAAAGTAAATTTAAGTGTCAGTTAAGGCTTAATTGACCTTTTAATTTAATTGAGGTTTGTGCAACCGAGTCATGTCATTGTCTAAGTTTTGCGTTCTGAATATTCTATTGTTACGTAATGATATAGATAAGGAAACCATTAATACTAAGCGTCATCGTGAGGTTAGTGGTCACTAACTGTAGTTTGACACCAACTGACCATTGTGTACTAGTATATCACGGCGAGAATAATCTACAATTTGTTCAGATTATGATTAACTTTTTTATGCTAATAAAACAAATCACAACTATCTAATTTAGTAGGCATGACGCGTTTCTATAGAAACCTACTTCAGGTACCCTCTAGATTTATCATTATATTAATAGTCGTTAGTTCGAAGAAACTAGGTCGCCTAAGAAAAGAGTATAGAAAAATTCGGTTAGTGGTTCCTTGCCTGAGGAAGGTGTGCCTTTTATAATTGTTTTAATGAATACATTATTTAGGAAGTCGCTGTAAAAACACCTTGACTGAATGTTCCAATTGAAAACATCATCCTGATTTGGAACAAAAACAGTCTGTACACTTATTTTTTAATGCTACCTTCTTAGAGGAGGACCAAATGACAATTTACATAGGTTGTGGGTTGACATGACTGTAGATCAAACTCAAGATCTTCAACATTCCACTATTAGATCACAGAAGTGGTTATAGTTTAGATCACAGAAGTGGTTATAGTTTGAGACGATTTCATCAATTTGATCAAAATTGAAAGATGGAAGAATAATTATGTAAAATTCATCACATTGTAAGTGGAAGGTGTGATATTCATGATATCATATTAGTTAACTTCATATTGTCTCTACAGATTGAAGATTTGGACATTTTCTGTTAATGTCAATATACAATCCAACCTCTTCGTGTCGATAAGACCGATAACTTTATTTAGAAACATCCTAGTTTGAATTATTCGTAATCAATCAAAATGAAATTTACGAGCATTTCAATGGACTCTGATCAGAAGCCGCGTGTGAAGTTTGGTCATAAAGAAAGACAATTAAGGATTGATCGCAATTTTTGTTCGGTTCATGCAGAAATAACCTCAATCAGATTACGCAAGGGTGTGTACAACTTGATTGAGGTTATTTCGCGATCGAATGAACCGAACAAATAATTTCGATCAATCCTTATAAATTAATTCAAACTTTTTTTGTTATGATATTGAAAAATATATTAATTTTTTCAAAATAAGGCAAATAATCGGAAATAAATTTAAATAACCCAAAAGGCGCCTCATTTAAAGAAAATCACCTGATGACAACAGCACGCGACGCCTTGAGAACGACGTCTATTTTCAGATTCCTTACATAGGAAAATAACCTCAACTTTTTAAACCAATCAAAACACGTATAAAATGACATGTGACTCTAAAATTTATTTATTTCATATTATATTAATAAAAACGTAGATATTAAATTTAGCACACACGAGACGTCTATGCAATGACCTTCATCAGGGACGCTCAATGACAAAATATTGAAAGCAAAATAATTCAAAACACATTTGACAAACGACTGTGTACTGTATGCAAAAAATAGGTAAATGTTTGGAGCAAACTAATTAAACATTAAATATACGCACTTAGGGAGCAAGTGGGTAGATCTAATTTTAATTCTAATGCAATTATAATGTAAAGCGTATTTTCATTGGCTATCGAGAGCCGTCAAATCTGCAGTTGACATGCCTGAAGGAATGTTATATTCCTACGCCGAATGCACTTGTTTGTAAGCAAAATGGCTGACCCAGATATTTCCGACTATGAATGTGACGCTGACGACCTATTATTGATGCCAATCTTCATTCCACAGTTTGACTTGCAAGCTGAGATTCCAGATGTAGACTCCGAGGACTCAGTGGGAGAAAAAACGGGCAAGGACATCACTGGAACAGATATTGAATCGCAAAATCAGGAAGCCGAAGCGGAGGCAGACGACGTCCTTCCTGTTCAGATTGAACGTAGGCTCAATAAGCTAAGTACATGAATTGTGCCCAGTTTAACCCCAGTCCCTTTCTTACTGTCTTTATGCATACATTTGTTTATTCCAAATATAAAGGTACTGACCATTTGACGTGAAGTGTTTCACTGCAGTATGCACACGTCAAAGTTTTTCTCTCAATTTCAGTTTTGAAAATATAAAAATTCTCTCAATATTTGGATACAATAAGTCCTACAAATAGTCATGATCAATGCCTAGATAAATGAATTGAAAAAAAAATCCAGTCTGTTTTTATTTTATTTTTACACAAAAACCCCACTTCATAAGCAATAAACAAACACCTGAATTTCAGGAAAATATTGCATCATTTTCTTCTGTACAATCAACAATGTTCATCATGGCCATTTAACATCCAGTTCACGAAAGTTGTGCATTGAGGTTTTCTCCCATTGTTTAAGTCTCATCATAATTATTATTAAAATTAAGGCCATACGTTTCCCTTTGGATGCTTTTTTGTTGTTGCAATGTTGGTGTGGACACATATTTTACGATGAATTACAGAAAAGTAATGACTAAATTAAACGAAAATAGTGTTACCTATGTTATACAAACTATGACTTCCATGAATTATTTTGATTCTAGTAGGAAAAATCTAACATATATTTTGAATGGAAGTCAGTAATAATGGAAATGCATGTAATAACAAAATTCACAAACCTTCATGTGGTTTTCCTACATTAATAACTATACAGTGATATGATTAAGTAACTGATATTTTCCAATTTGATGGCATTTTACATTTAGCTACTTAAACAAGTAAAATGCTCACCAAATCGTATAATAAATCAGTAACCAGCTTGTGTCAATGTCACCAGCGTTCCTTGTAAACTACCTCACCGGATGACGATAAATTACAAATGTCAAAGTCGATAGTATTTTTCCGGAAATTTGTTTTATGTCAACAATAATTGTAGAATTTTTATGTTTGTATGTACCACGGTCCTACTGAATTAGATGATACATTGAGAGCATGTGAAGAGTTGTCGGTGTCAATTGTGGATTTGACGGACTATTTTTTTAGCGGAAGGAATTTGAAAAGTGCATATATTTCGTCATTTATTTGTATGTTTTCAAACAAGTGTGTACAGGAGAATTTCATAAGAATAGGAATAACAGTACTGTATTTGAAGAGTTTTCGGTGTCAATTGTGGATTTTTTATTTTTTAATTAAATTGATGTCTTTTTTTTTTCATCTTTTTTTTCTTTGTTCCTTAATTGTTTTATTTTAATTTCATTTAATAATACAAAACTGTATATTATTTAAAAAAAGATAGCTAAGATGATAACACCTTCCGAAAAAACACTTTTTTCCGAGAAATAAAAGAAAAGTAAATACATACAGAGTATAATATTATTAAAAAGTGACAAATAACACATACATAAATTTTAAGATATTTGGCACAAGAAAAATACTGAATTCATACATTATGGATTCCTATCTACAAAATATAGTCATGACACCCCCCTTCCCCCCTCCCCCTTTTCAAACATTATGAAATAGAATATATAAAGTCCTGTAAACGTTAGAGAAAACGGAAGGAGCAATCAAGAATGAACAATCCAGAAACACTGGACACACAAGACACAGAACAATCATAAACAAAGAATAAAAACTAAAACAAAGTACAACACCACACAGAACACTAAATTACTGACTAGTACATACAATATACAATTATATGTCCAGTCCAATTGTTATATAGTTAACCATGAAATAAGTTTAATCTAATCTATATATATACGTCTAAAATGTTTTGTAAAACAACACCAAGTACACAAAACAAAGTGATAAAGAATTAAACACTTCGTTGAATGACAAAATGTTCGTCCCATCGAGGAACTTGATCAATGTCTAATTAAATAAAATGTCGAACCAATATGGCGACTTTACAATTTCAAAAAAGGTGTTTGGTGGTCCATGTGCGGGACAAAAGAACCAGATGTTACACATATGAAACTACATACATAAAAAATTGAAATCCTACATATAAATCATTAAAAGTACAATAACAATAATATAAATACACAATAGGGCTACACATCTAAATAAATGTTAAATTAGAAATAAAGATAAAAATGAGACATTATTGGTTAATGTATCAAATAGCACTGTCAAAAATATTTTTGAAAACGGTATGATACCCAAACTCATTCAATAAACGGCCCACCACAGTGTGGGATATATACTTTGGGCCAATTGAGCAGACTGTATGTCCTAATACGACTGGAGGAGACCAACACAAATAGGAGTTAAGAGAGGATATTCCTTTTTAATATATTTTACTGGATATATATTTCATTCATTTTTGATAGAGGGTTCTTTTGGATTGAAATAGTTGACGTTTTAAATTCTCATGGATGTAATTAAAATATATTTGAAATTATCGTCAAATTCTGCATAATTAAAACTCTGCATGCGACTGAAATCCTATTATCTTCTGAACTGATTAAAATAGAGTTTATCGCGGAAATTTGTAATATTATCCTTTTTTTAATCATTAATTATAGTATTTATCAATTACCTTTCCAATGCTGTATCTTATGATCATTTTTTCTTCACAAGAAATACAATTTCCAAAATATATAACCAAGTTATTTTCAATATCTTTTTCTGTTTCTATTTTAAAACAGAACACATTTATTTTTTGCATTGTTCTATAGCAGAAATCTGGTTCCATAAAAGGTCATGTATGATTACAAAATGCAATGTATAACGATTCACAAAACATGAGGAACTAAAGGAAATAACTAAAAACTATTAGAACACTGAAGTGGTCAACGCAAGTGAGAACTTTATTAAATTTGATCAAAAATAAAAGATGGAATAGAATTAAAAACAAAAAAATACTACAATGTCAGAAAAGTTCTAAACTCCAATAAAACTATCTTAAAAACAGACACAAAATCAATACCTCTAACACAAAAACATGATCACTCACTTTCTTTCTACAGACACTTCAATAAAAAGTGGCGGAGTTAAGCTATTTCTATAGAAGAACTTTAATGTAGAATTTAGATAAAACAGAAACATGATTGCAATACATGGTTACAACTTGTAAAGCATTCACAAAATATCAGCGAGCAATAAAGTACAGAGTAAAGTATAATCTTAATTTAATTATATTTGTCACTCTTTACAATAAGTATAATTTCAACAATAAATGTACGTTAATTTCATTTAGAAGATTTGTTCGGTAATTTTCTAAAACAGAGACACGGTTCCAAAAAAATGTTCTACATTGCTACAAAGTCTAACGGTAACGATTTACAAAAATATGAACAAGCAGTATAAAGTATGATCTTAATTTAATTATGTTTATCACTCTTTACAAGAAATATAATTTCAACAATGTACGTTAAATTTATATAGAATTCTTGTTTCTGTTCTAAAACAAAACATTATTTTTCTATGATTTTCTACACAGAAACATGGTTCCAAAACATTTATCATGCATTGTTACAACGGCTAGCTAATGATTCACAGAACATGAGCTAGCAATAAAGTGGTTAGTATAAAGTCATTTAATTATGTTTAATAAAGTGGTTAGTATAAAGTCATTTAATTATGTTTAATAAAGTGGTTAGTATAAAGTTATTTAATTATGTTGATCACTCTTTACAAGAAGTTATAATTTCATCAATGTACGTTAAATACATTTAGAATTAGTTTCTGTTCTAAAACAAAACATGTTTTTTTTCTGTAATTTCCTAAAAGAGAAACTTGGTTCCACAAATGTCATACATTATTGGTACGTACAATATGTAATGAATAACCATTGACAAAATAAGAGGAAGCAATAATATACAGAATATTAAGTAAAGATCTTAACTGACTTACGTTTTTCACTCCTTAAATGTTGAATCAATATGTGAAGCCTAGTGCTGCTGGAAGATTGAATATGTTATTGACTATAATTCAGACAATTAGGGTTGATATGTCTTCATTAATACAGTATGTAGGTGTCGATAAGCTAATGTCAATCATAATTCATCTATTATCTATCTATGTATATACTTCATGGTATTCTGTCGGGAACCAGTAGGGTAAATACATTGTATGGTCGTCACTTGCTTCAGATGATTATAATTCATCTATTTATATATCTATGTAGATGCATACCCATTACATACATAGTGTGGTGGTACAATACTTTGTATCAGATCGAGCCTGTTGTGTGAACCAGTATCATTACGAGTCGCGATAGCGACGAGTTGTGATGCGGTTATTTCACGCAACAGGCAAGACCTGATATAAAGTATTGTACCAACACACTATGTATATAATAAGTTTATCTAACATTTCAATAAAAACGAATTATAAACAAATAACAAGGGTTGAATTCAAATTCGTACACTACTCACAGGGAGACTACAATTTGTGCATGACGTCACGTTATTTTTTCCATTCTTTCATTGATGCCAGGTTACTGTGTTTTTGTTCTCACCCTTTGGATAAAGTAGTCCGTTAATTTAGGTGAAAAAAAATTGCTATCTTACCCCGGCTCCAGGGTAAGACAAGCTACACGCCGTTTTTCCCGCAAAATTGTTTTCCATTGTTGAATTAAATTGTCGATTTACGGCAGTATTTTTAATGTATTTCACAATAAAATACAATGTACCTTATAAATATATTATAAATGCTACTACAACAGCGATAAATGCCTGTAAAACAAATTATTTGACGTTGGCCAAAGGGAGGTAATTTTTTTCTATTTACGTTTTAGTTACTTAACAAGGGAGAGCACTCTATATTTTCTCAACGTAAGCAAATATTGACACGATAGAAAGAGATGAGAAAAAGAGGCAAACATCGTAAAAGGTGCAAGATTTTGTTATTGTAGAATCTATCACAAGTTTGTTAACTTTAATATGAAACCGGCTCGGCCATGAATGCTCGCGCATCTGAAAATTATCTGGCAATTTATTTCACGCTCATCCAGTGCATCAAAAAGTGTCGGGATTTTTTGGGCCGAGATATATGGGGACGACTTTTTTTTAGGGCCGAATCTAGTCTCATTCAATCGAGCTGTCGTACCTTTATTGGAGTTATGGTTCCTTACGAAATCTCAAAAGTTAACTTCCGCGTAGAAACAAAAATTCCTGTCAGTATGTCAGAAGAGATTTAATAAATTAAAAAAAATCAATATACGTAAAACAAGCTAACAAAATGACTTTTATTACATATAAGCGAGCTCTTTATGGTATAAAATGTGTACTTAGGATTTTTTAACAAACATGGTTGAACATATTGTTGAAGAAAAAAAAATTCTACGTTTTGTAAACACCGGTTTCCGGGTAACACACTAACACACTCAATTAATGAAGATCTTCTTAACATAAAGCGCAAATGTGATCCTGAAGTCTCGTACCCTCTCTCGTACGTCCGATACCAATGAAACCCGGAACCCGTGTGTAATAAAAGTCATTTTGCTAGCTTGTTTTACTTATATCGATATTTTTTAATTTATTAAATCTCTTCTGACATACTGACAAGAATATTTGTTTCTACGCGGAAGTTAACTTTTGAGATTTCGTAAGGAACGATAACTCGAATGAAGGAACGACAGCTCGATTGAATGAGACTAGATTCGGCCCTAAAAAAAGTCGTCCCTAATATATCTCGGCCCAAAAAATCTCGACACTTTTTGATGAAATTGCCAGATAATTTTCCGATGAGCGAGCATTCATGGCCGTGCCGGTTTCATATTATTCTGCTAGCTAACGTGCACCTTTCACGGTGTTTGATTCTTGTTTCAGGCTCTCTTCCAGTCAATGTTTGCTTACTTTGAGTAAATAATAGAGTGCTCTCCCTTGTTAGTAACTAACGTAAAGAAAGAAATTACCTCCCTTGGACCAAATTCAAATATTTTTTTACAGGAATTTATCTCTGTTGTAGTAACATTGATAATATATTTATCAAATACATTGTACTTTATGATGAAATACATTTGAAATACTGCCGAGATACGGTTGCATATGGATAAATCGAATATTTACTTCAGCAATGGAAAAATAAATTGCGGGAAAACACTCGATGGAATGTAAACAAAAATAATTAGGTGTTTAGTGAGAAATAAAATCAAACACCGGAAAAAGTACAAGATAGGGAAATCTGAGATTTCCCTATCTTGTACCCTCCCCGGTGTTAGATTCTATATGTCTCACATTCCAATGATATGACGTAATGTTAAAGAAGTTCGACAGAGAACGTCTCGTGCAACGTCGCGCCATTCTTTCATCACCACATTGTGGTAATACAACATATTGTATCAGACACCTTGTATCTGACAGACTACTTTCTTTCATTTCAAAGGAAAACGTATATAATGTTAGATAGATCATGGTATTCTGCCGGGAATCAGTAGAGTAAATACATTGTATGGTCGTCACTTGCTTCAGATGATTTTATACATAAACATTCAACCATACAGTGTTAGATATGACTTAATAGGTTATTAACTGACAAATTCTACCACTGGTGGATTGAATCCCGGTATCGCTAGGGTATCATGTGAGATAGATGCATTTTATGGTCGTCACTTGCTTGAGACAGTTATATACAGTAGATGGCCATAATTATTTCACCAAGATGGCCGCCATCTCATGACTTGTGGAATATATGCGATAGGGAAAAATAGGAAATATGTTCTTAAAATTTATTTTACATACCTGTCATTTTCAGTATTTCGTTGTGACCTTTTGCTACAATTACACTTCGAATTCTCCTTGAAATTGAGTTATATAAGCTCTAAATATAAACTGGAGTCGGTCCAACCCATATCTTTTTCACCTCCCTCACAAGAATTTGTTTATTCAAAATGTCACATTTAGAATTCTGCAGTTTGATTTTAATTGTTCTCCACACATTTTCAATTATGTTTAAGTCAGGCGATTGAGATGGCCAATTTAGACAAATTAATTCATTTTCTCTCTTCCACTGGACAGCTCTGCAAGAGGCATGACATGGAGCATTATCATCTTTAAAGATGTACCCACCGCTTGGAAATATTTTAGCGATTACTGATCATACATTATCACCAAGAGTCTCTAAATATTTTGTAGTGTTCATATTTCCCTCAATTTCAGTCAATGTACCAACTCCATCAAAGGTAATGCATCCCCAAAACTTCACTGCTACACGGGGACCACCCCTCAAACCAACACATTCAGGTCGCCAAATTTCGCCAGCCTTTCTCCAAACATGCACTCGCCTGTCATGACCAACAACTACTTGTGTTTCATCTGAGAATATTAGACGTTTCCAATATAATTGAACTGACATGGCAAGCTTACCTCTACACCAATTTACACGATTTTTTCGGTTTTTTAATGACACTGTTAAAGTCTTCCGAACTCGCGCCTCGTGTAACCGTGAAATTTCAATCTGCGGCGAACGGTTCTAGTAGAAACAGGTCGTGGTAGTCTTTCATTTACAATGTTTGTCAAATCTCTCAAAGTTTCTCTCCTGTTGACTTTCACTGAGCGTAAGATTACACGGTCTCCTCGTTCCGTCACCAATTTTTTCCTTCCGTTTTAGGCTTATTTTCCACGGAATTCCTCTCATCATAACGCTTTAGAAATTTTGTAATCGTAGAATGATCCCTCCCGATTATTTCAGCAATTGGTTCGTCTCTGTTGTCATCTCCTTGTTGTGACGAGCCATTTTTTTTGGCAGATGAAATTTAACCAATGTTGTCAAAATAACGTCACTTCCGTCGAATGACTTTTTGAGCTTTGACCCCCAATTATACACTGTCAAAATTTTGGACATTTTAATGACAGTTAATTACATGTATATTAAATATGAAAGAGAAATTGGATGTTTCAATAATTGATTTTTAATTGCCGCCATCTTGGTGAAATAATTATGGCCACCTACTGTATATATAATGCTTTCCTCCATCGACGGGTTTCGAAGTCACACCTTTAATAAACTATAGCCCCAATCACTTAGCCTTAGTCTAGCACCACATCCGCTACAGAAAAATATAGCATCAGTTTCTGGAATAACCTTAATCAGATACGTTTCTGGAATAACCTTAATCAGATACGTTTCTGAAATAACCTTAATCAGATACGTTTCTGGAATAACCTTAATCAGAGAGGCTTCTGGAATAACCTTAATCAGATACGTTTCTGGAATAACCTTAATCAGATACGTTTCTGGAATAACCTTAATCAGATACGTTTCTGAAATAACCTTAATCAGATACGTTTCTGGAATAACCTTAATCAGATACGTTTCTGGAATAACCTTAATCAGATATGTTTCTGGAATAACTTTAATCAGATACGTTTCTGGAATAACCTTAATCAGATACGTTTCTGGAATAACCTTAATCAGATACGTTTCTGAAATAACCTTAATCAGATATGTTTCTGGAATAACCTTAATCAGATACGTTTCTGGAATAACCTTAATCAGATACGAACATAATCAAAAAATTAGAAAGCTAAATGACATAAAAAATCTTTGGGAACAACTAATCCACAGGGCCTAAGCAGGATAGCAAAATCAGCTAAGGTTTTTAATGGGGTTCGTGTTGCTCAATCTTTAGTTTTCGGTGTACTGGTCGAGGACCAATTATCGTCAAGTACCCTTCCTCCATTTACGTTGCTAAGCAACGAAGGACAAAGCGAAATCATCCAAAAATTTATTTTTCTTACCTTTCAATGATTGTGTTTAATATTATATCTATAGAAACAGTTTCTGAGATTGTGCCAAAATTTACCCTTATCATACCCACTCCTTTGCTTCGTTTTATTTTCATAATACACTTCAAAATGAATAATGGAACTGAGACATTAAAATATAATAAGACGTTTGCTTGTGTTCCAAAACACCGTTTATATTTTGTTTGGATATAAGGATTGTCTTAACAGATAACATATACCTTTAAATTGTGTTGAGAAATATCTGGAGACATAATTTAGTTGTCTCATGTTTTGATGCACGTTTTCATCCCAACCAAAACTGATAATTGGTACAGAAAGATTAATATGACTTAGTTATGTTATAAGTGTTTTTTTAAATTTCAAATAGCTTGTTGATTGAATGCTTTATTTCTAGTATCAGCAATTCTTATGCAATACTAATATTGGTTATAAAAAAATTAGAAATTGTCGTACGAGTGGTATTTGAAACTCGCTATTAGATTGGATATTGAAATATTAATTTATTTTTCTATCACCCTATGGCTATGACATTAGACGCATTAACGAAGATAATAATCACCACAGCATAATTGTGCGATTTCATTTTAATTGTATACAATGCACAAACATTCCTTTATGACTGCGAGCGTTAGTTTACAGACACGTAAATGAATGGAGAGATTCAAATAGAACACTTTACTGAATGGACATTGCCTAATGGCAGTGTTGTCTATTGCTAAAATTATTATAGAATTTATTTATTTTTACACTGAAGTTGGTTTCTATAACTGTTTAAGATGTTTGTCAAAGGGAAGCTCTTTAATTGCCGACGGACATCACGTCCTGCAAAATGGAACGATGTCCTTTCGTGAATAATGACGTTTCTGTTCTGTTCCTAATTTTTATTTCTGTTTTATTATTATTACTACCGGTATTATTATTATTATTATTATTATTATCATTATTATTATTATTATTATTATTATCATTACTACCGGTATTATTATTATTTTTATTATTTTTTGTTTTTTAACAAGTTCTGCCATAGAATGGTTAAATTATTGACAAGACAGAGCTAAAAACATTTAATACTTCTTAATGTTACCAACAGCAACAATAACAATAAGACCACTCATATAGGAAACTTTAAAACTCGACATTACAACAAAAAGACAGCGAGAGAAGGCGGTGGACATTATAGGGTCCGGTTAATAGAATTCATCCTTTCTCTGTAAAGATCCAGCTCCTAAATAGCCAAGTAAACATAAATAAACAAAAGAAACACATATTGCATACACAGATTTGCGTCGATATTTAAAATTTCAATTTGTATGCTGATTTCCCCTCCATCAATCATATGTGACCATAGCCTATTTAGGCTATATCCTGTTTAGACCCTTTGGTTGTATTGATCCCAAACACTTTTAAATTATTTGGATTTCCAATCTTTCGATTTTGAGCGTACCTGGTGAAGATTATTCCAGAATCTCGCCGTGTGTACTGATATTTATATATACGTTTTATTACATTTGGTGAAGTTGTTGTATAGAAGATCACAGGCGCAGAATACACGTATTATTCATGATGTATGACGTCTACTGATATTGTCAAATGAAGAAAAACGAATGATTATGAAAATTTTGAAAAAGGAATGACTATGAAAATTTTGAAAAAAGGGGGGGGGTAGTAGAGAAAGGGAGGAGGAGGAAACGAAATCCATGCCCCATGCGCCTGTGTAGAAGAACGGTTCTTTAGTAATCCACATATGTCTTGTAGGTCATTGTCTATCACTCCTCATAAATAACATTTATAATTCTGATCCCATAGAGGCAAAATAGGAGTGATGTTTTTATTTGCATTTTTCTTGTGGCTAGAAAATCTAATTTAGTATTTGTTACAGTCAATAAATTTGATCCATCTAAATAGGTTTGCAGAAAGACAATATTTGTGTTTGATAACTATTTAGCTGTTAGAATTTCTTGGTCCCTGATTATTTAAGAAACGCGTCGTGTGCACTAAATTTGATATCTACGTTTGTATTGGTCGCAAACTATGCCGTTTGAGAAAAGGTTATTACAGATACTTTTACTTGGAATTTATAAAGCTTCTCTCTGTCCGTATTTAGACTTTAGACTTTAATCAAATGTGTTCTTTAATGCTTCCTACAGATAATGACACTCTTGTTTGCTGCCTTAACAAAATTTGTATTTATCATTAATTTCAAGACATATAACGGCAGTTTTGAAGGCCGAGACAGACATTATCTCCTGTGGCCGAGATGTGATACTAGTGATAATATATATCGAGATCTTCGTAATTGTTTTTATCGGTGATGGCATGATGTGTTTGACGTCACGTTTTTATCGGTGATGGCATGATGTGTTTGACGTCACGTTTTTATCGGTGATGGCATGATGTGTTTGACGTCACGTTTTTATCGGTGATGGCATGATGTGTTTGACGTCACGTTTTTATCGGTGATGGCATGATGTGTTTGACGTCACGTTTTTATCGGTGATGGCATGATGTGTTTGACGTCACATTGACCTAGAATTTTCAGTATCATGGTTAGACTGTTGATTCCGAAAATATGATTTGGTGAGACCAAAGGCTTGAGAAATTGATAATCAGACTTATTTTATAGAAATATAATTTGAATCCATTAGATTATTCATCACGTTCTTTTCGTAGGGTTGGTGCAATCTAGGGTAAGAACTTATCCATTTTCATTGGGTTTTTTGTGTGTATAAAATGTATTTGAAGTTTAATTTTGAGGATGTAAGCTCCACATTAGCGTATCATGATTAACCTAATTCCAGCTTAATTTTTTTACAGGAGTTGTCGAGAAGAGAATTATCTTAATATCAAATTGTACTTGTAAATCCATTGACATTGTTGTTGACATAGGTGTGATTTCAATCTCCGGTGTTAATGTGTTTGCTCTGTCAATACATAAAAGATGACAAGTCATGTAAAGCTACTTACTCTCACCTATAAAAGATGACAAGTCATGTAAAGCTACTTACTCTCACCTATAAAAGATGACAAGTCATGTAAAGCTACTTACTCTCACCTATAAAAGATGACAAGGCATGTAAAGCTACTTACTCTCACCTATAAAAGATGACAAGGCATGTAAAGCTACTTACTCTCACCTATAAAAGATGACAAGTCATGTAAAGCTACTTACTCTCACCTATCATTGATTGGTGGAGATAACACTTGACGTCAAACGACCTATTTTCACTTCCTTCCTTTAGCGTCATAAGGACTGTCATGATTTGTTAAACCCGATTTTTCGAGCTACCGTTAGCATCAAATTGATAGGAAATTTTATTGTTACCGTTCTTTTGAGCGTAATCATTTGCCATGAATCGCTTCACAATCCCCCACACTATTTTTTCCACATTTTATTACATGTTAGCACGAATCGTATTAGTTTAAGATTCTTTACAATAACACTTCTCCAGTTTTATGTGAGGCCTATTACTCACATGTTTAAAACACTTACATAACCGCATCATTTTACTAAACTGGAAGGTTTTAGGCCTATAAAACTAGTTTTACCTCGCCACTCTTCATTGAAATATCTGTACCAAGCCAGAAAAGAGGTTATGTGTTAGGGATGTCGAACTGTTCTGCCAGTGTGGTATATTTGTTTTGCGTTCCTCAGTCATGTTTTGATGTGTAATATGCAGTGTTTGTACCAAGCCACATGAGACACATGTCGTATATTTTAGCTTGGTATATAAAGGTTCTGCACCAATCTAACACAGAATATCAGTCATGGTATTTTTAACATTGGTGGATTTCGATTTTATATTCCTGATACCAGCCAGTTAATTTTTGCATCATTATGGCTTTTCACAACTTAACCTCTGTGTACTGGAAATTTCTGTCTAGACACTGTAGACGACTTTAGATCAAACAGATTAATCCATAAATAGCCTACTTATAATTGAAAATAAAGGTAATAACAAAATTACCGAACTCCGAACAATATTACAAAGGGAAAGTCAAAACTCATAATTATATAAACAGACAAAATCAGTCAACAACCGGAAAACTGTGAAAACCGTAATGACCCTGACTTGGTACAGGCATTTCTAAAGAATTTATATCATATTTATTGCTAAAATATGTTAAGCGCCTTTAATTCTCCGATCCTTTACGAACTAACATATTTATGAAATAATGTCAGTTACAAGTCGATGTTGGAAGCCGTTGTTGCAGGCTTCTGTACTAATGAATGAGTTTAAAAGTAATCGGACTCATTTTTGTGACAGTTAATATCTGTAACCTAGTCATAATAAATGGGGAAAATTACATAAACCCACTGTCAAACAAAACAGTTTCTCGCACTTTGGATCGCCAGCAAAAAACATACACTCATGTGTACATTTTGATCTTTGTTTACGTATCATTGACAAATGACAGAAAAAAATCGCAATCGATATTGATACATTTCCGTTAGTGATTTCATTTATATAATGTTCATCAAGCTTCATCTGCTGTATCGCTGTATATAGTGGTCTGGGGGGGGGGGGGGGGGGGGGGGGGGAATATAGAAATATACGTCCAGGTGTATATTAATCCAATTTATTAAATAATGATAAATGAAAAAAAGGTGTAAAAATGAAACGAGGAGTACACGTTCAATGTGCTTTTTTTTTTTAGCTTAAAATGCAAAAATTCCGCGTGCGAATTGATACAATGTTTGTCTATCGGCGTATATATGCCGGCACAAATATCTTCTTCTTCTTCTTCTTCTTATTTGGTTACGGAAAACCATCAACGTACTGATGTTTACTTTCCGACGCATGCGTGGTAAAATGTTTCCAAATTTATAAAAAATTTCGGAACATAGTTAATTAGTTTGATATAATTGATTTTTTTTTTATTTATATATTATCAGTTTTTACAATTTTTCTTTTATTTTTGAATTTTTACAATTTTTTATTTTTTATTTTTACATTTATTAAGATAAAAACATGATTTCTGTTTATTTAAGGTGTGGATAAGTATCAAGGAGCACATGGTGAGTGAGTGCACCCTTGAAGGATTCTGTAGTGGTGTTTTTGGTTATGTCGGGGGATAATTTGTTCCAGTCTTTAATGGTTTGACAAAAGAAAGAAAATTTATAACTGTCTTTATTGCATTGGATTTGTCTGTAGGAGTCTTTCCATCCCCAGAAATATTCCTCACCTGAAGACAGTAGGAGTTATCCTTCCTTACCATGTCAAATAACTAAATAATTTGACCAGGTTATACAGGTAGATAATTAATTCTTTCGTCAGATCATTTATGTATCAAATAGAAATTAGCCTCGAATCACAGTATTTCATTACTGTTATCTAAAACAACCACTTTTTATTGAACTATAGTGTGTGTAGTATGTGTAACTTAAATGTTGTTGAAGATGAATACCATTTTATTCTGCAATGTGAAAAATATATTGATGTAAGAAGAAGATATCTTAAGAAATATTATTGGCAAATGCCGTTATGTTTTAAATTAGTACAATTACTGTCTGTACGCAATATTAAAGAACTTAACAATCTTGGTAAATATTTGTTACTAGCTCAAAAAATTCGCAACGCTTAATTTCATTTCATTTCGTATTATTGTTTTACATATATATTATCATGCTCCGCTGTTATTATCATAATTGTATATGCATTTTCACTGATGTATTGAATAATTGTATATTATATGTAGATTTCCATAAACAGTATTGCTTTTGAATAAAATAATTTATTTATTTATTTGTATAGTTATTTAAAAATAGTTATTTAAAAATTGTGACTGATTACAAATTATTTGCCAATTCTAAAAGCAAAACGGGTAATATTTTATTAATATTTATTTCAATATAATACACAATTTATGACATAAAACAAGACCGTAACTTATTAAATCAATTAATTTCATTTAATAATTCGACCTTTGAAGGATTAAAAATAATTTATTGCTTTTCTATATACCTGTTAACTGGTATGCAAAAACATACAAAATAGTGATATTACTACTGTGTTCTTGATAGTAGATCGACCAGTTTGTCTTTATTTCTTAGTTTTGTTTTAACACTAAGATTTGCTAATTTTAGTTTAATTTCAGCAACAGACATACAAGAAATATTTTGACTAGTATGCGTTTTAGAACTTTCACATATTTTATATGTTTCTGCAACATTTTTCATTTCTTCCATAATTCGGTTTTTCTTAGCCGATCTCTGATGATAAATTTCATCATCCCAATATCTTTCAGATTGTTTTTATTATATCACGTTTCATTCTTTCACAACCATCTGTTTTGAGATATTCTATTCTTTTTCTCACTTTTAATGCGTCAATTGTAGCATCATATTTGTTTGTTTTTGATTAACCAGTTTTCCATACTGGCTTAATGTATTGAGATCTAACTGTAGGCGGAATGTGTGGATATGACTCCCAGGTGCAATTGTATCATAACCTTTCCATTTGACCAGAAATTCACTTCCATGATTATTGCTTGGCTTGGAAATTAAAAGTAAATATAGACAAAACTAAAATTGTATGCTTTACAAATGGAAGATTACCACAAAATTTACAATTTACATATAGCAACAGCGAAATTGAAATTGTGAAGGAATTTAATTATTTGGGTTTATTATTGACAAAAACGGGAAACTTTAAAAGGGCAATTAAAACACTTGCTGATAAAGGGATCAAAGCAATGTACGAAATCCCGAAAAGAGGAAAATTCCACAATCTTTCTATTTCATGTCAACTTGATTTATTTAATAAAATGGTAAAACCTATATTACTTTATGGTTGTGAATTATGGGGATTAAGTAACTGTGATATAATTGAGAGAGTACATTTGAAATATTGTAAGCTTCTACTAAATCTCAAATCTTCAACTCCAAATTGTATGATTTATGGTGAATTGGGACGCTACCCCCTCTATATAGATATAAAACAGCGGATGGTGTCATACTGGATCAAACTTATAACAGGAAAACAGTCAAAAATGTGCTCTGTTGTGTATCGTTTAATGTACCATTTATGTAATACACAGAATGCAAATTTTTCTTGGTTAAACAGTGTAAAAACTATTTTAGATGAATGTGATTTTTCGTATATTTGGGAAACACAAATTTTCATAAGTGAAGTCTGGTTAAAATCCAATATAAAAATGAGATTGCACGATCAATTCCAGCAGACATGGCGACAAACATTACACAATTGTTCTAAAACCCTAAATTATTGTATTTTTAAAGAAACGTTTATTTTTTAACAATATTTTGATATTTTAGACGAAAAAGAGTTCTTAACTCTGTGTAAATTTCGAACAACAAACTGCCAATAGAACATGGAAGATGAAATAACATACCGCGCGAAAATAGAAAATGTAATTTATGTAATTTAGAGGAAATTGGTGATGAATTCCATTATATTTTAAATTGTCCATATTTTAAGCAATATAGAGATATTTATATCAAGAGGAGATATACAAAAAGACCAAATATCATTAACTTCTTGGGGATTATGGCGTCAACAAATAGACTGAATCTGACTAATCTATGTAAATTTATACGGATCATAAATGAAAGGGTGTGTCCTCCTAGCTAATTGTTTTCCTGTGTTCTAATATTGTATATATATTGTATATATTGTATATAATTGTGTCTATGTCTTCTCTGTACCTATGTCATTTGGTGATGAGAATAAATATATATATATATTACAAAGAAAACAAAGATTTTTGTGTACATGGATATTTTAAATAGTTAGTGATTTGGACAAGATAAACAAAACTTGTTAGTTGATGTAATTTATTAAATTTCTATCCCCTGGGCATATTAAACCATAAAGGTGACACATATTGTGTAACAGATTTAACAGTTAAATTGATAGTTTGTGATAAAAATCAATCAATATTCATCACTTTAATGATTCAACTCTACCTTTCTATATCTTGATATCTTTTTAAAACTTTGGTCTTGGTTTTAATTATTTGCCTGTCACATATTTTTCGACACATGTATAAGTTAGGTCAAAAATATGAAATCCTAGATTCTCACCATCCCCCACAAAAAAATGATTTGATGAAATTCTTTAAATTTTACAGCATTTTTCACTAAAATTGATAAAAAAAAACTTGCCTGTCCAATTTTTCAAATAATTCGATGCAATTTATTTTTATGGATTTGGCGACCTTTTTCAAAATTTCAAAAAGTTCATTTCCTTAGAAATTGAACGGGTTACCCGATCTGAAGTAAATCAAACAAATAATTACCTTTCTGGATTTTGTTCTTTGAGCTATTATCCGCTCAACCTCAAATAATTCACTTAGTATTTCTGCTTTTCTTTCTCTCTTTCCAAAAGCAATTGGTTTACCACAGTGCAGTTCCTTATAATTAACTGCCTCCTTTTCTCTTAAACGCCATTGTGATTGTTTAAAATAGTTTTAGAATGTATTCAAATTGGCGCGTATTTTTTATTCGACGAAATAACTATGAAAACTATTCACGAACCATTTGAAAGGCAGTTAGATTAGTATGGTATATCTACATTTCATTAAGATTCATAAAATGATCGATTAATATGAAAATCGAAAAATAAAAAAGTAAAAAACTTTCCTTATCGATATATTTATATTTTATATAGTTCTGTATAAACATATTTTAGTCGTGTACAAACACACAGCATGTCTTAATTAGTTAATTATTAAGAAAACTCGAAAAGTCTATTTATTGCGTAATATGTATTTTGACACCTAGACTTATTTAACCTGTACGGACTTAGACATTTTATCGGATTGTTTTAAAAAGTTGCAAACTTGTATTTTTGAATGAAAATGGAAATATCAAGACCTCTACCAACATAAGAATAACTTATATGTTCTAAAAGTGCGTTTTATTGTGAACATGGTAGTATGTGCTTCTAATTTGAAATAAAAACGATAAAATAGTAAAATACCTCTGAAAACCGTCAAAAGGCTGTTTTACAATTTCAATCCTATATTTTATATACAAACGACTGTATCCATTTCAAATGAAAAAGGAAATATGTAGATCAAAACCAATTTTAAATATCTTAACACCAAATAAAAGATAAAACTTTCAAGAATATGTGTATATGTACTTCTTTATAAAATTCAACATAATAAAATAGTTATTCAGAATAGAAGTAAAGTTTCCAATGACCGACTAATTAATCAAGGCAAAAATGGCGCATGCGCAGTCTCTGATGAGGAGAATTGCTGTCCATGCGGGAAGATCTCGTCGTAGACTGGCTCTGAAGTAATATGTTTTGTGTTTGTATACATATTACATTAATTACATTTCTTACTCTTTGTTACTCTTTCGTGTAAAACGAGCTAACTAGGAAACGTAAACACCATATGATGGGACCAAAGGAACGTCACCATCCAACAAAAATAAAAAACAGAAGGAAAATTAAACGGCAACAGCTACAACAAATATGTTGCCATTCTCTAAACAGGAATTTTTCAGAGGAATTCATTAAAAAAAAAAAAACTGCATAAAAAGCTGACATACAAGTCAGAAAGTTATCATTTTGGGTCCCTTCAACCCCTTCATCTCGAAAACCACATGAGCTAGGTCAAATATGGTTGGGGAAAATGTAGACAGGAAAACTATCTTGGAAACGGTAAGATCTATAAAAAAAATATGTAAGAATGCTATATAGATAATTTTACAAAGCCCATAAAGAAAAAAAACATCAGTTTGCTGAAAAATAAACCCTCCATATACAAAAACAGACAATAAGGGTAATAACAAAATTACCGAACTCCGAACAATCTTACAAAGGGAAAGTCAAAACTCATAATTATATAAACAGACAAAATCAGTCAACAACCGGAAAACTGTGAAAACCGTAATGACCCTGACTTGGTACAGGCATTTCTAAAGAAATGGTTTTGACACCTTTGGGCCTTTTGTTTCTTTTGTGTAGTTCCGATCAAAACACAGACTTTTTATAGAACCCTCCAGAGAACATTCCAACCAAGTTTGGTTACAATTGGCCCTGTGGTTTGAGGTAAGAAGATTAAAAACAGACATCCTTTTTGACACCTATCAACCAACGAAAAGACATAAACCTTTTTAATAAACATTCCTTCTTAGTTTGGTTCCAATTGGCGCAGTGGTTTCAGAAAAGGACTCAAGGCTGACAACACCCTTTATGACACCTAACTTTCTAGGGGACTACCCATTCCTACCAAGTTTTGTTCCAAGTACCTGAAGTGGTTATAGAGGATATTAAAACAGGCACAACTTTTTGATGCCTTTGTGCTTTGTTTCTTTTGTGTACTTCTGATCAACTTTCTAGTGTATTATCCAATGAGCATTCCTACAAAGTTTGGTTCCAATTGGCCAAGTGATTTCAGAGAAGAATACAATATATATAAAGGCACAATTGTTCAGCTATATCACGAGACGTTACATTTTGATTCAATGATGATGATGCCCTCTGTGTACTAGAACATGCTAGCTCACTGAAACAACAGTCCAGAGGTAGACATGTTGCTCCACTCCGACACATTATCAAGATTCTGAACAAACCAGTTTGTGTTCCTTAATGTTGTGTGGTAAGACGAAAAGTTGTAAATACCAATATTATATTCTTTGGTTTTACCCAACTGGGGCTTGAAGCATATACCACACTCAATGCAGAAATTAAACAATTAAAGCAACATGATATTAGGGTGGTATCAGGTTATGTTTGTCATTCAACAATTAAAGCAACATGATATTAGGGTGGTATCAGGTTATGTTTGTCATTCAACAATTAAAGCAACATGATATTAGGGTGGTATCAGGTTATGTTTGTCATTCAACAATTAAAGCAACATGATATTAGGGTGGTATCAGGTTATGTTTGTCATTCAACAATTAAAGCAACATCATATTAGGGTGGTATTAGGTTATGTTTGTCATTCAACAATTAAAGCAACATGATATTAGGGTGGTATTAGGCTATGTTTGTCATTCAACATGATATTAGGGTGGTATTAGGTTATGTTTGTCATTCAACATGATATTAGGGTGGTATTAGGTTATGTTTGTCATTCAACATGATATTAGGGTGGTATCAGGTTATGTTTGTCATTCAACATGATATTAGGGTGGTATTAGGTTATGTTTGTCATTCAACATGATATTAGGGTGGTATCAGGTTATGTTTGTCATTCAACAATTAAAGCAACATGATATTAGGGTGGTATTAGGTTATGTTTGTCATTCAACAATTAAAGCAACATGATATTAGGGTGGTATTAGGTTATGTTTGTCATTCAACAATTAAAGCAACATGATATTAGGGTGGTATTAGGTTATGTTTGTCATTCAACAATTAAAGCAACATGATATTAGGGTGGTATTAAGTTATGTTTTTCATTCAACATGATATTAGGGTGGTATCAGGTTGTTTGTCATTCAACAATTAAAGCAACATGATATTAGGGTGGTATTAGGCTATGTTTGTCATTCAACAATTAAAGCAACATGATATTAGGGTGGTATTAGGCTATGTTTGTCATTCAACAATTAAAGCAACATGATATTAGGGTGGTATTAGGTTATGTTTGTCATTCAACAATTAAAGCAACATGATATTAGGGTGGTATTAAGTTATGTTTTTCATTCAACATGATATTAGGGTGGTATCAGGTTGTTTGTCATTCAACAATTAAAGCAACATGATATTAGGGTGGTATTAGGTTATGCTTGTCATTCAACAATTAAAGCAACATGATATTAGGGTGGTGTTAGGTTATGTTTGTCATTCAACAATTAAAGCAACATGATATTAGGGTGGTATTAGGTTATGTTTGTCATTCAACATGATATTAGGGTGGTATCAGGTTATGCTTGTCATTCAACAATTAAAGCAACATGATATTAGGGTGGTATCAGGTTATGTTTGTCATTCAACAATTAAAGCAACATGATATTAGGGTTGTATCAGGTTATGTTTGTCATTCAACAATTAAAGCAACATGATATTAGGGTGGTATCAGGTTATGTTTGTCATTCAACAATTAAAGCAACATGATATTAGGGTGGTATTAGGTTATGTTTGTCATTCAACAATTAAAGCAACATGATATTAGGGTGGTATCAGGTTATGTTTGTCATTCAACAATTAAAGCCACATAATATTAGGGTGGTATCAGGTTATGTTTGTCATTCAACAATTAAAGCAACATGATATTAGGGTGGTATTAGGCTATGTTTGTCATTCAACAATTAAAGCAACATGGTATTAGGGTGGTATTAGGTTATGTTTGTCATTCAACAATTAAAGCAACATGATATTAGGGTGGTATTAAGTTATGTTTTTCATTCAACATGATATTAGGGTGGTATCAGGTTATGTTTGTCATTCAACAATTAAAGCAACATGATATTAGGGTGGTATTAGGTTATGCTTGTCATTCAACAATTAAAGCAACATGATATTAGGGTGGTATTAGGTTATGTTTGTCATTCAACATGATATTAGGGTGGTATCAGGTTATGCTTGTCATTCAACAATTAAAGCAACATGATATTAGGGTGGTATCAGGTTATGTTTGTCATTCAACAATTAAAGCAACATGATATTAGGGTGGTATCAGGTTATGTTTGTCATTCAACAATTAAAGCAACATGATATTAGGGTGGTATCAGGTTATGTTTGTCATTCAACAATTAAAGCAACATGATATTAGGGTGGTATCAGGTTATGTTTGTCATTCAACAATTAAAGCCACATGATATTAGGGTGGTATCAGGTTATGTTTGTCATTCAACAATTAAAGCAACCTAAAATTAGGGTGGTATCAGGTTATGTTTGTCATTCAACAATTAAAGCAACATGATATTAGGGTGGTATCAGGTTATGTTTGTCATTCAACAATTAAAGCAACATGATATTAGGGTGGTATTAGGTTATGTTTGTCATTCAACAATTAAAGCAACATGATATTAGGGTGGTATTAGGTTATGTTTGTCATTCAACAATTAAAGCAACATGATATTAGGGTGGTATTAGGTTATGTTTGTCATTCAACATGATATATAGGGTGGTATCAGGTTATGTTTGTCATTCAACAATTAAAGCAACATGATATTAGGGTGGTATCAGGTTATGTTTGTCATTCAACAATTAAAGCAACATGATATTAGGGTGGTATCAGGTTATGTTTGTCATTCAACAATTAAAGCAACATGATATTAGGGTGGTATTAGGTTATGTTTGTCATTCAACAACTTGTACTTTCTTATTTCACATTCATTCTTACTGCAGTGATTTTAGGTATGACATATTCTTCATTTCTTCATTATCAAATTTTTTTTTCATTTTTACCAAATTTTCAAAATTGACTTCATGTTTCCTCTCCTTTTATAATGGGAATATCAATAAATTCCTGTAAAATATAATAGGGAGATAGAAAACAACACTCACAATACAAAAATATTTATTTCAAAACATATAAATTTATAATATATAACAAATATCACAGAGAAAAGTAAAGTATACTGACAAAGCTCTTTAAAATTACTACATATAAAATCTGTTAGATCCGTCTAGAGAATAGATATAAACAGTGATTAAGATCAAATTACACAATATAGATATTAACAGTGATCTTAGTTCAATATACAGAATATAGATATAAACAATGTCTATAGGAATAAATCATAAAGTGATTTTTAGTCAAAGTCTACACAAATAATAGAACAGATATAAAAAAGACTTGTAAATTATTTCTAATAGTTAATTATTTTTTTAAAGCTCACTAAATTACATATCTACATTTTAATTTTATAAAGAAAAAGTAATAATGCCCAAATAAGGTGAGAAACCATCATAATATTCTCATATCGTTCTCAATGTCAATTTTATTTGTCAGATGTATTTGACCTTTCTGCACTGGGTATATTAAACAAAAGAGATCTATTTATAATTATTAACACTTCATAACAACTCTTTGTTGCTAGTTAATAGTTTTATTGTATCTATTTGTCATAATCATGATATTATTGTCTATGGGTTGTTATTGTTATTTATCATAATTAACTATTTCAGTTATTTATCATAATTAACTATTTCAATAAACTTATAGAAATCTAATTTGGTGAGCATCACACTTTTCTCTTGTTTTTTTCTCTCCAAATTTCACAAAGCTAAAAAAAAGTTAGTAATATTCTTCCCTTTATTGTATTCCTGAGTATTATAGTTTAATTTTTCTTAATATCTTTTCGACTTGGATAATTAATTTTTTTTTTCTTCCAATTTTTATACAGTTGAAGTGTTGATACATTATGGGTCCAGTTGTTCAACTTGTTGCTAAATTAACCATATGGTTAAATTCAACCATTGGTTAAAGATTTAACCATGGGTTAGTAAACCAAGGGTTAAAAATGAGTTTTTCAACTTCATTTAACCACTTGGTTAAATAACTATTTGGTGAAAATTTAACCAACCAATAACTGCAGGTTTAATATTTAACCAAGACCAATGTATCCCATAATTCCTGGTTTTATCCTAGCAACAGATAAATAAAAAAATAAATATGGCTGACTCAATATTTCTGAGTTGTTAGCCCTCTGCAATGTTTACATTTTTAAGCTAGAATGACCTTCACTCGACAATCGACCTAAATTGTGAACTAAAGAAACCGCTGGCAAAATACCTCAAGATTATCATTACTTGCTGTTCCACTGTCAGCACAGTCTTCTTGTTCGTCCCTCTTTGTAAATTCTCACGGACCAGTTCTGTGATATAATTTATCCCCTCTCTGCCAAAACGATATCTTTTCCTACGTTCTTCATTCGTAAACAAATTTGCACAGAGCTCAATTGCCCGAAACACTCTTGGTTTCCTGTTTTGTACGGGAGGCATCATAAAAAGAACCTGTCTGGCAGCCATTTTGAATTGATAACCAATGGTTAAATATTTTAACAGAGCCCCTAGATTAAATATTAATCAATTTAACCATGCTTTAACCAGTAGGTAAATTTAACAATAAGTTGAACAACGCATTGCGTGCTTTGGTTAAATTTGAACCATAGGTTATCATTTTTAACCATTGGTTAAAATTTAACTACAAGTTGAACAACTGGGCCCTCATGTCTCATCTGCTCCTACATGGGCAATAACAATAATAATATGAAATGTTTAAATTTATTCTACAATGAAATGTTTAAATTAGTTCTTTGATCTATCCCAGACTCTTCAGGGTTTGAGAGAACGAGGTTTTACAGTAAACATTGCATATAGACACTAAGAAAAAGTACAACTGGTCATGTACATGTATATCACAGAATATATTGATTGCTTAATATAAATTTATTTGCATAAAAAAACTAATTATTTATATTTTTCTGACATCATGATTTAAAAAATAGATAGAAGGGATGACATTATAGATCAAACATTGTGTTATTACATATTTACACTTTTTGTACTTGACAATAAGTACCTGTGCAAGTGGCTGAACATAACATTCACATTTTTTTTTTTTTTTTTATTATATCTATATTACACCTGTGAACAATTTACCTCTGGGTGCCATGAAACCTCAAAGGTTTACAAATATTTACAATGAACAATATAATTAAATAAATAAATACTGGTACAGTTGTAGTAAGAATACAATACCATAAGCAAATAAATCATATTTTATCTCTCATATTCAATTTATAAACATACATTTTTACACAGTAAACAATGAAAGGAATTATTAATACAACTAAATTCATAATATATCCAATAATAGCTGTAATTTCCTAATATTATATAAGTTTCGAACTTCTGGGTTCTTAATCATCATTTGTATATTACTTCTGAGTTCATTTTTGAGATTTGTGATAACTATTGCTTCCCTGTAAGTACTTTTATTATATTTTATATAATTTCTTGTTTTCCAAATTACCCATTTTAATATACAAATTACTAAATTCATTAAAAGTAGATTTTCAGTTATTTCTCCCTCATACACCCCAATGTTTAAGTTTTCCTCAACAAGTACTATATTTTTTTCAAAAATGCTATTAAAAATGTGTTTTAATTCATCTAAGACATGTTTAATTTTATGACACCTGTAAAACAAATGCATAAGGGACTCTATTTCATTTTTACAAAAATGACATTGACCATCTGATTTTCCCATTTTTTGTAATCTATATTCTGAATAGACAATGTTATGCAAACATTTCCATTGGAACTGGATAATGCTTTGTTTACATTTAATCTTGTTCAGTATATACCAAATTGATATCCAGTTCAATTTCTTTTCATAAATTGTATCCCATTTGAATTGACATTTTGGCGTAATTGGTTTACGTATTTCTTTCTGGATATTCTTCAGTTTCAGCTCTTTTGGAACAATGATTTTATTATTATGATTTCTAATATTCAAATAACTATCTATTTTTAAACCTAATGATTTTTTTATCTTTTCGTTATCATCGGATTTTAATTTCTAAACAAAATTTTCTGGTATTGATTTTTTTATTTTTGCCCATTCTGATATCCAGTTCCTTTTATCATCCAGTCTATTAAATATAGTCTGATTATCAACAAAGGTATTATTGTTTTTATCCCATATATCGTTTATTTTAAATATATTATTTCTCAAAAACGATTGAAAAAAAGTGGATTTCTATTAAATTTGATCTCAGAGTTACCAAATATGTTTTTATCTAAAATGTCATTTTTAGACTCCGTAGAACATGACCCCAAAAAATTGTTCCATGCTTGTATAGCGTCTTGATAGTATTTTGGAATGGATGCAATATCTAAACCTTTAATATCGGAGCATTTACAAAGAAAAAAATCAACTCCAAATTGTTTATCGTATTTCTGTAACCAGTGTTTACCTATCGCATTCCATGAGTCCATCTCACTGTTGATTATTTTGTATATAAATTTTATCTGTTTACTTTTGACAAAATTGTCTATGTTAATTCATTCCCATCCCCCCTTCATTAATATTTAAGCAACATACGTTTCTTTCTATTTGGTTTGGTTTATTGTCCCAAAGAAATTTCCAAATCAAATCATTCACCTCTTTTTTATATTTCTCTGGTATCCCCCTCATTTCAGTTTCAAATCCCATTTGAGCTAACAGAAAAAATTTTACGATTAAAGTTTTTCACATTTTAGGACCCACTTTCAAAAATAATCTTGGTAAGGATTCCCTTTATAAACATGTTATTAACATTGCTCAAAACAAAATCCATTTACTGTAAAAAGCACAAAATTTTTATTTTTCCGTATAACATAGTGAGCACCTCCCCGAAATCCTCAAAAATAAAATCTACATCTCTTTAAGGATTCCTTTCCCCCCAAAAAAATAGGGGAAGGTGTTCCCCTTTAACAATGGTATAAATATTGTTGAAAACAAAATCAAAAGAAGTAGATTAAAAATTTATAATTTTTTTCAATTTAACATAGTGAACACCTTCCCATTTTGACCTCCTCCAAAATCCCTATAGAACCCCCTATGCAAAAGCCATCCATTTAATATTTAACACCTAAAAACCAATGACATCATATAGATCTACTTATGGTACTGACAAACAA
Source organism: Bathymodiolus brooksi (assembly GCA_963680875.1). Lineage (NCBI taxonomy): Eukaryota > Metazoa > Mollusca > Bivalvia > Mytilida > Modiolidae > Bathymodiolus > Bathymodiolus brooksi. Next base: position 5,362,147 of record OY804587.1, read on the forward strand.
TCAAATAAAGATAACTCTAACTCTTGTCACTGTACAACCAATAGCTGCCATTTCTGGACAGGGGACCAGATCAAAAGACACAATTTTCAAAAGGGACTACCCAAGGACTATTTGTACCAAACTGAGGAAAGGGTTTTAATGCTCCCAAACACTTTTAAATTATTTGACTTACCAATATTTAAATATTGAGAGTACCTGATGAAGGTTATTCTTTGAGAGTACCTGATGAAGGTTATTCTTTGAGAGTACCTGATGAAGGTTATTCTTTGAGAGTACCTGATGAAGGTTATTCTTTGAGAGTACCTGATGAAGGTTATTCCAGAAATGTGTCGTGGGCATTACATTTGATATCTAAGTTTTTATTAGTTTAATTTTGCCCCATGAATATGAAATTAATTTTGTTTGAAATTTTTCAAGAAATCCCTGCTAATTGGTGGACGTCTTAGATAACAGACAAGGTCAACACCGGACAAGATTTTAGAAGAGGATCATCTAAGGAGTATCATATCCAAGTTTGGTTTCAATTGGCTCAGTGGTTTTTGAGAAGAATTGTTGATGGACAACAGATGCCAAGTGATAGCAAAAGCTCACGTGATCCAAGGATCTGGTATGCCCAAAAAAAAATAATTAAAAATTTCATTCTAGGCTACTTTACTCATTATATTCATACGAGCAGCTAGAATATGTTTAGGGTTGTTTTGTTTCATATTTATTTTCTTAAAAGCTAGTAAAAAAATTGGTAAAACATTTTATGTTGACCATTTTATGTAGATGCATACTATAATAGTCTGGCTCAATATCTATATTTCAAATTATGTAACTTTTATAAAAATAAAATTTTACTATTCAAAAAAGATTGTATATCATAGGTATCATTTTCACAGATGGTTGTATCAAGTACACCTGACCATTTGGTGGGAAACTGAACTCACAACTTTCGCTATGATAGGCACTGATTGCATAGTTAGATGTAAACTCAACTACCATAAGATCATTGCCATGATAGCACATTAATACCTAGGCTATGAATTTAAATTAGCACTCATATCCCTGACAGACAATGTACATGGATAAATTTAAGAAAACTTGCAGTACTATTAGTACAAACGATCTTTTATAATTTATTTATTAATATTGATGATCTACAACAAGTGATTCTTGTAAAAACGACCTCTACAACAGAAAACCTAATTGGGTTTTTTTAAATAAAATTTCATGAAATTCAGCAATAGTCACATGATACCTATTGATTTAAGATGTGAGCCACCTAATCAGAGATACATAAGTAATGTCTAGGTGAGTCCTGGGCTCATTCTTTGTGTTTGGGATTCACCATTTTTTTAACAACATACTAATTTTATTTAAGCTGAATTCTTTCTTGTTACAATTCTTATCAAGAGTCCAAGCTTCTCTTGATGTACCCTGTTACACTCCACTGATTAACTAGGGAATTAATCAGCTGATACATATTAGAGGGACTCATCTTTTACAAAAAAAATAAAAGATGGACTAGTGGGACTCATGATTTTTAGGCTGGGACTCGACAAAATCGAAAAAATACATTAACAGCGCTTGGTCTGCAATGTGTGATCAATACTGAATAGACCTAATAAAAATACTTTTAACATACAAACTTGAAATTACCATGCTCCTGGGAACGACATGAATCACTATGAAATGTAGACTCAACGATGTATAAAAATACAAAAATGTCAGTGATCTATTATATGTGATTAGAAAAGACATAACAGCTGTTGACAATACAGTCAATTGGAAAAAACCAATAACTATGTATTACCAAAGAGACAGACAAGACAATAAATCGTAAGATAACTTCTAAAATGTACAAAGAAAAAGTACAAATCGTTTTGAGGACTTAACACATGACCTTTAAACATTATGTATATGTACTGTAAACACACTTTTTTTTTTTGCTAAGAAAATCATTTGAACAGATGAGTATTATACACAATGATTCTGGGCCATGAAATGTTTGAGTACGAGTTTTGTACTCATACTCTAATTGTCCAATCAGAATGCAGTATTTATTGTACTCATACTCTAATTGTCTAATCAGAATGCAGTATTTATTGTACTCATACTCTAATTGTCCAATCAGAATGCAGTATTTATTGTACTCATACTCTAATTGTCCAATCAGAATGCAGTATTTATTGTACTCGTACTCTAATTGTCCAATCAGAATGCAGTATTTATTGTACTCATACTCTAATTGTCCAATCAGAATGCAGTATTTATTGTATATGACATTTTGATTGGATGTTTTTCGAGTATGAATACAAAACTTGTACTGAAATGTTTTATGATTGTAAAGCCAGAAGTCAGAAATGTTACTGAAATGTTTTATGATTGTAAGGCCAGAAGTCAGAAATGTTAAATGATTCCACTAGTGACTACATTGAATACAATGAAGTAGGTGTGTAGTTTACATAAATACATATTGGTACTATACACAAACAATTACAGTATTGCTTAGTTAATATACAGAATTAGTATCATTGGTGAAAACAGGTGGAAATATACATAAATGAGACATGATTTAAATAGAGTAATACAGTACTCCCTCTCTTATAAAGACATGCCTTCTGTAAAGAAAGTGGCCTTCCAACAGAGGTGGTCTCTCTTATAAAGACATGCCTTCTGTAAAGAAAGTGGCCTTCTAACAGAGGTGGTCTCTCTTATAAAGACATGCCTTCTGTAAAGAAAGTGGCCTTCCAACAGAGGTGGTCTCTCTTGAAGTCATGCCTTCTGTAAAGAAAGTGGCCTTCCAACAGAGGTGGTCTCTCTTATAAAGACATGCCTTCTGTAAAGAAAGTGGCCTTCTAACAGAGGTGGTCTCTCTTATAAAGACATGCCTTCTGTAAAGAAAGTGGCCTTCCAACAGAGGTGGTCTCTCTTGAAGTCATGCCTTCTGTAAAGAAAGTGGCCTTCCAACAGAGGTGGTCTCTCTTATAAAGACATGCCTTCTGTAAAGAAAGTGGCCTTCTAACAGAAGTGGTCTCTCTTGAAGTCATCAATTTAGTAGTAATTTACATAAATCGTGTCTAAACCGAACCCTGAATAAAACAGAATCCTGTATAAACCAAACTTTGAATAATAAAGTCCCAATGAAGGGAATCTTTGTTAATTTAACAGCTGATAATGGTAAACATAAGCACAATGACATGGATGAGGACTCTTACGTGAATATGTTAACACATCAAACACAAACACCTGTCTATTTAGAACACAAAATTTGGTCCCATGGAGGTTCGGTTCAGATTTCAATGTACTATCAAATTTTTAATGCCACTTTCAACAATATTTCAGCTATATCATGGTGACCAGTTTTAGTGGTGGAGGAAGCCGGAGTACCCGGAGAGAACCACCGACCATGGCCAAGCAACTGGTAAGCTTTATCACTTGTGGCTGCGAGTCGAGTTCACTCTTTTTTGTAATTTACAAAGCCAGGCGCGAACCCACGCCATATTGGTGATAGGCTTGTATGAGTTGTTAACTCATTGAGCCACCTGGGCCCCTCAAACTTTGCCTGATAAGAAGGGTGGCCTTTGGTGAGAGGGGCACTATTGTATTCATATATACATAATACATATATACCTTATTGCTTTATAAGTATTCAGAATTTGTTTTAAAAAAATATGTGGAAAATATACATAAATGATATATATGATCTAAATAAAATATGTAACATATTAACATAATAAAATGATTAAACAAGTGCAACGCAAAGCGTGGCATATCCCCTCGCCTAAAAATTTGACCCGGTGACCTATGACCTTGAAAATCAATAGGATTCCAGATTCTCTTAAGGAATAAGTATGTACCAAGTTTGGTCAAAATCAATTGAAGGATGTTGATTCTAGAGTCTTCACAAGGATATTACAGAAGGACCGACAGTAGAACAAATGCGTTACTATATCCCTTCGCAACTTCGTTGGTGAGAGGATAATAATATATGTATGTTAAAACATGTAAAACAAAAATTATATAATTTTAATACGATATTAGATATTATGATATAAACAACATACTATAATATCATTTCTTTTTAAATAATAAATTTGATTTCAATATGAAAAGTTAGTTTTTTTTTCACCAATGTAAAAATATCATAAATGGTATTTCAACCTATATATGTTAGAACAAATGGTTTATACATAACCAGGGTAAACATCTGACACAGTCTTCAACAATTAAACAAAAAGATGGTCTGTATTTAGTAGAAATAGCACTATCCCCGACGAAAAAAATACTCTTGAAACACAATTCCACAAAAACACAAGAATCCATGGTAGACAATACAATGAAAATAAATGTACCAAATATAAAAACTTTAATATTTTGCTGCATAGTATATGCTTTGTACAACTAAATGAAATGGATTTATGGATTTAACACCACTTTCAACAATATTTCAGTTATATTATGGCAGTTAGTTTTATTGATGTCCAAAGATAATTGTGTGTTGTTTTTTTCACTAAGATAGGTATTAGTTTAAACATTATACAATTATTGCCTGCACTTAAGGTAAACATCATAATTGTTCACCCTTGGGATGTTGTTTTCCCTCGGGCTCATCATCATTGTTCACCCAAGGGGTGTTGTTTTCCCCGAGGGCTTTAGAGGGATTAGAAAACAAGTTCAAAAAAACTTATATAAATTCGTTTCCCTGTAATATCTCTTTACAATAATAAAACTGGTCTCGATCTTTATACATTTTAAATTTTAATAAACAAAGTTATTCTGAATAGGTAATGTGAAAGTTTTCATACAGAAAAACTAAGTGGTGAAAGAGAAGTGCACAAAAAAAAACAATGAAAGAAAAAAAGAAAAAGAAAAAATCACTTACTACAGATAACAAATTGTTGAACTGCTAAAAATGTATGATTTTATCCAATTATTATCATTATTTTTATTGTTTTATTTTCTTATGATATCAAACTTTATGTACAACCATACTGTGTTTACTTAAGTATTGCAATAACTATAAGAAATTCTACATAAAGCTGATGTCTGTGTTTGTCACCACTACACGATGGGTGTCTTATGTGTGGCAGGAGATATGATAAAATAAACACCAATAACATTAACTTCATATTTTGATATTTCTTTTCATGTTTTTCACTAGTGTAGTTTTATGATTTTTATTGTATATTTTCCTCTTATTAGCATTTAAGATTTTACACTAAACAAGAATACAGTAAAGCTACTTTTCAGAATAATCTCCTGTCGTTGAAGAAAAAATATATCTAAAAAAAATCAATCTTCCCCTTAACCAATAGCATGATACATATTGTTAACACCTAATTTTAATTATTAAATTTTAGGTTTTATTTTTAGGTCAACTATAAATTTTTAATGACTTGTGTGGATTGTTGATATATTTTTAACCTAAATATATTTTACCTTTGTTTACCGTACAAGAAAAAGACTTGAGCACCCTAGTTTTCCTGAGTATTTTAAACTAAATAAAGTAAGTTACAGGTACACTTAGTGAGAAAGGATATGGATGTAAATGAACATGAGAGACTATTCAACATTACACTTAGAATAGACACAAATAAAAATAACGGAACAGTGTAGTGAGGGGGGAGGTACAGAATAAAAACGCATCAAATCATCTGTGAAATATCATTGATTAAATTAAATCTAGTCCCTTACTGTAAGTATGACTAGAGGTGAATCAACATTTTACATGTAACTTATTAACACAACAACAAATAAAGGCACACTGGAATTCAACATCTGAACAAATATTAAGATCATTTTGGCTTTCTTTTCTGGCTTTTTCTGTCTTCTCTAACTGGCATCATTTTAACATTGGTCAGGTATATTAAATACGACTATACAACAAGACTAGATCTGAAAAAATAAGATTAGTAAAATATCAGAAATGTGAAGCCATAGACCATTAAACATCAGAAATGTGAGGCCATAGACAATTAAACATCAGAAATGTGAAGCCATAGACAATTAAACATCAGAAATGTGAAGCCATAGCCCATTAAACATCAGAAATGTGAAACTACAGACCATTTAACATCAGAAATGTGAAGCCATAGACCATTAAACATCAGAAATGTGAAGCCATAGACCATTAAACATCAGAAATGTGAAACCACAGACCATTTAACATCTAAAATGTGAAACCACAGACCATTTAACACCAGAACTGTGAAACTACAGACCATTTGACATCTAAAATGAGAAACCACAGACCATTTAACATCAGAAATGTGAAACCACAGATCCTTTCACATAATATATTTTTTATATAGATTTCTGGCTTTATTTTCAGCAATGAAAAGTCAGAGACAAACTGAATTTTTTATTCAGTAAATATTCAAATATACATGAATTAGTAGGAGTTATCTTTCTTTGTTCTAATCTGAACGATTTCAACTCGAATACATAAAATAAAATTTGACATTGTGTATTTTTATTGACAATACTATAGCTAATTAAGGTTCCCTAGAGGAGAAGTAAACAACATCTAGTTCAATCATAACCCAGAATGGCCATCTAGGATTTCAAACTGCTATTAAAAGAATGAACACTACTTCAGTTCCTCTAGAGGAACATTTCTGACCTAGTGATCAAATATGATATAGCTTTGGGGAAAAAATTAAAAAATATCTCAGCCAATCAGAGGCTGTGGCAGCCATGTTGGATTTAAAATCACTCTGAAAATAAACACTTCTTGAGAACCACTAGAGCACCATTTCTGGTCTAATCGTTTCAAAAAGATACAACACTTCTTCAGGACCCCTAGAGAAATATTTGTGGTAAGTTTGGTGACTTGACATGCTGTGGTTCTAAAGAGGAAGTTGAAAATGTGAAAAGTTTACGACATACGAACGGATGAACAGACAGAGGCCAGACACTTTTCGATCAGAAATGCTCAGATGAGCTTAAAACAGAGGCAACATCCATACTCCTAACACAATGCTCACTCTATTAGCTTTGTACATCAATAGAAAATGGCAGGGTTAACAGCTTTTAATGACCTAAACCTACCCTCTAAGTGAACAGCTTTTAATGACACAAACCTACCCTCTAAGTGAACAGCTTTTAATGACACAAACCTACCCTCTAAGTGAAATAATGTGGTCATGAAATAGCCAGTTACAGATGGAGTACAGCACTCACAGCAAGAATGTTAGATATAACTTTGAAAGGACCGTTCCAGTCAAGTATAATTAAACTATTATGTCTATCTCATAGGAAAAGATTAAAACGTGAAAAAACTACAACATACAGCTGACATACAGATAAACAATCTCTGTAGGGGCAAATGTGATAAATCTGCCATTTTATTCTGTAAAAATAATAGCTTGTAGAAACATTTAAGAATAATTGGAGAGTCATAAAATTTCATGCTAATTTTATCACCTGCTTTAAATGTCAAATTTTGTTTGTGTCATTAATATGCATATTAATTGGAATCCATGATTGTTCATTCCATGACCATGCAACATATACAAATGTACTGTATATCACATACAAAAATGTAGTACTAGTATGTAAAAAGGTTTTTATTTATAGAAAATAAGATAAATAACATTCTAATAATCTTACAGAAGTAAGGAATTTGTCCTAGATAACTTACATTTAACTAAACATATAACATTTAAAAATGGAGGACTACCACACGACAGCCTGGTGGCATGTTTATACCATAGCAACAATTAAATCAACCATTTTTTGCTACTTTGGGCCTCCATTTGGAAACCAGAGGAGCTAGAATCCCCAAAATCTACCAGAACCTTTATTATGTTGCAAATATCATTGTGTTAAAATTTCAGAACGATCGGTCAAAGAAATTACTAGTAAGTTATTGTGAACAAATGTAAAAATGTGTCCTAATTATCTCTCAGCTAAAGAAAACATGGGAAATAACTCTAGAACATTACATTGAAAATTAATCAAATTCTAACTTGGTCTGTGTTATTATGGTTCCTGACCTTCTGTATCAATATTAAATGATTTAATCAAGAGAAACTGAAGTTACTGAGTTTCCAGAAATGAGAAATTTGTATTATTCAGGAAATCAAGGGTAACAATTTCAGAAAGGTACATGTGGTAAAGTTAAAAATCAAGCTTCTTCTCAACATGGTTATTATGGTTCAAGAGCTTGTGTATCAATTTCAAATGATTTGTTTAAAAGGATCTTAAATTACTGCACAGAAACCAAATGTGTGACTTACATACGCAAAGACACACAAACAGGCCAACAGACATGGTTTACATTTAATGCACCCCGATGTCTAGCAGATAAGGCATTCAAACTGGAGGCTCCCAGGAGCCTGTAATCGCTCACTTGGTTTTTAATTTGACATCTAAAGTTGATAGAAAATGGGGGTGTTACACATAATTTTGAAAGTCGGCCACCAAAAGATCATTTCAATTCAAATTTCTGAGCAACAGATTTTGATGTGATTTTTTTTCTCATAATATTCCTAAACGGAATAAACTGGCTGAAAAAATCTCACAGAAAAACCCATAATGTATGTTAAACTACTAATTGCCATGTAGCTGCAGTTAAAATTTCAGTTCATTTTGATGTGTAATAAAGCAGAAATTGATAACTAAAGAAATTTCTATTTTTAGCAACAGCAGCCATTTTGAATGGAGGGCGGGGCTGTCGGACACAATATAGAAAGGGGATCACCCAAGGACTATCCCAGCCAAATTTCCTTTAATTTAGTTTAGCAGTTTCAGAGGAGAAGATTTAAATGTGATCTTTTATCAAAATATGTGTAATTTGTATAATCGGTATAAATCGGTTGAAAGAAAAATTTCACAGAAAAACCCAGAATATTTGTTAATCTACTCATTGTCATGTAGCTGCAGTTAAAATTTGAGCTCATTTTAATTTTAAAAAAAAGCAGCAATGGGCAATTGAACAAATTTCTATTTTTAGTAACAGCAGCCATCTTGAATGGAGGGCAGGGCTGTCGGACACAATTTTGAAATGGGACTGCCCAAGGACTATCCCAGCCGGGGAAACAACAATAGGGCATTACAAAAATTGAGTCCACAGGGGAAAAAACAATAACAATGACGAGGATGATATGTCTATACCATATTAATACGACCTCAAACATTTTGCAGTCAAATAAAGATTTTGACTTGCAGATTTAGAATAAAATTGTGCAAGTGTTACGATTTCATATTACAACATGATGCAGGATTTTGTGTTTTTTTAATTACAAAATACAGTGAAACCTGTCTTAACTGTACCTCCTTAGGTCAAACCTGTCTTAACTGTACCTCCTTAGGAAAAACCTATCTTAACTGTACCTCCTTACAAAAAAACCTGTCTTAACTGTACCTCCTTAGGTCAAACCTGTCGTAATTGTACCTCCTTAGGTCAAATCTGTCTTAACTGTACCTCGTTAGGTCAAACCTGTCTTAATTGTACCTCCTTAGATCAAATCTGTCTTAACTCTACCTCCTTAGAAGAAACCTGTCTTAACGGTACCTCCTTAGGTCAAATCTGTCTAAACTGCACCTCCTTAGGAAAAACCTGTCTTAACGGTATCTCCTTAGGTCAAACCTGTCTTAACTGTAACTCCTTAGGTCAAACCTGTCTTAACTGTACCTCCTTAGATCAAACCTGTCTTAACTGTACCTCCTTAGATCAAACCTGTCTTAACTCTACCTCCTTAGGTCAAACTTGTCTTAACTGTAACTCCTTAGGTCAAACCTGTCTTAACTGTACCCCCTTAGCACAAACCTGTCTTAACTGTACCTCCTTAGGACAAACCTGTCTTAACTGTACCTCCTTAGGTCAAACCTGTCTTAGCTGTAACTCCTTAGGTCAAACCTGTCTTAACTGTACCTCCTTAGGAAAACCTGTCTTAACGGTACCTCCTTAGGTCAAACCTGTCTTAACTGTACCTCCTTAGGAAAAACCTGTCTTAACTGTACCTCCTTAGGACAAACCTGTCTTAACTGTACCTCCTTAGGTCAAACCTGTCTTAACTGTACCTCCTTAGGTCAAACCTGTCTTAACTGTACCTCCTTAGGACAAACCTGTCTTAACTGTACCTCCTTAGGTCAAACCTGTCTTAACTGTACCTCCTTAGGTCAAATCTGCCTTAAATGTACCTCCTTAGCAGAAACCTGTCTTAACGGTACCTCCTAAGGTCAAATCTGTCTTAACTGTACCTCCTTAGCAGAAACCTGTCTTAACTGTACCTCCTTAGGTCAAACCTGTCTTAACTGTACCTCCTTAGGAAAAACCTGTCTTAATGGTACCTCCTTAGGTCAAACCTGTCTTAACTGTACCTCCTTAGATCAAACCTGTCTTAACTCTACCTCCTTAGGTCAAACCTGTCTTAACTGTAACTCCTTAGGTCAAACCTGTCTTAACTGTACCTCCTTAGTACAAACCTGTCTTAACTGTACCTCCTTAGGACAAACCTGTCTTAACTCTACCTCCTTAGGTCAAACTTGTCTTAACTGTACCTCCTTAGGTCAAACCTGTCTTATCTGTACCTCCTTAGGTCAAACCTGTCTTAGCTGTACCTCCTTACATCAAACCTGTCTTAACTGTAACTCCTTAGGTCAAACCTGTCTCAAATGTACCTCCTTAGGACAAACCTCTCTTAACTGTACCTCCTTAGGTCAAACCTGTCTTAACTGTACCTCCTTATGTCAAACCTGTCTTAACTGTACCTCCTTAGGTCAAACCTGTCTTAACTGTACCTCCTTAGGAAAAACCTGTCTTAACGGTACCTCCTTAGGTCAAACCTGTCTTAACTGTACCTCCTTAGGAAAAACCTGTCTTAACTGTACCTCCTTATGACAAACCTGTCTTAACTGTACCTCCTTAGGTCAAACCTGTCTTAACTGTACCTCCTTAGGTCAAATCTGTCTTAACTGTACCTCCTTAGCAGAAACCTGTCTTAACGGTACCTCCTTAGGTCAAATCTGTCTTAACTGTACCTCCTTAGCAGAAACCTGTCTTAACTGTACCTCCTTAGGTCAAACCTCTCTTAACTGTACCTCCTTAGGAAAAACCTGTCTTAACAGTACCTCCTTAGATCAAACCTGTCTTAACTGTAACTCCTTAGGTCAAACCTGTCTTACCTGTACCTCCTTAGATCAAACCTGTCTTAACTGTACCTCCTTAGATCAAACCTGTCTTAACTGTACCTCCTTAGATCAAACCTGTCTTAACTCTACCTCCTTAGGTCAAACTTGTCTTAACTGTAACTCCTTAGGTCAAATCTGTCTTAACTGTACCTCCTTAGGACAAACCTGTCTTAACTGTACCTTCTTAGGTCAAACCTGTCTTAACTGTAACTCCTTAGGTCAAACCTGTCTTAACTGTACCTCCTTAGATCAAACCTGTCTTAACTGTACCTCCTTAGATCAAACCTGTCTTAACTCTACCTCCTTAGGTCAAACTTGTCTTAACTGTACCTCCTTAGGTCAAACCTGTCTTAACTGTACCTCCTTAGGACAAACCTGTCTTAACTGTACCTCCATAGGTCAAACCTGTCTTAACTGTACCTCCTTAGGTCAAATCTGCCTTAACTGTACCTCCTTAGCAGAAACCTGTCTTAACTGTACCTCCTTAGATCAAACCTGTCTTAACTGTACCTCCTTAGGAAAAACCTGTCTTAATGGTACCTCCTTAGGTCAAACCTGTCTTAACTGTACCTCCTTAGATCAAACCTGTCTTAACTCTACCTCCTTAGGTCAAATCTGTCTTAACTGTACCTCCTTAGCAGAAACCTGTCTTAACTGTACCTCCTTAGGTCAAACCTGTCTTAACTGTACCTCCTTAGCAGAAACCTGTCTTAACTGTACCTCCTTAGGTCAAATCTGTCTTAACTGTACCTCCTTAGCAGAAACCTGTCTTAACGGTACCTGCTTAGGTCAAATCTGTCTTAACTGTACCTCCTTAGGACAAACCTGTCTTAACTCTACCTCCTTAGGTCAAACCTGTCTTAACTGTAACTCCTTAGGTCAAACCTGTCTTAACTGTACCTCCTTAGGAAAAACCTGTCTTAACTGTACCTCCTTAGATCAAACCTGTCTTAACTCTACCTCCTTAGGTCAAACTTGTCTTAACTGTAACTCCTTAGGTCAAACCTGTCTTAACTGTACCTCCTTAGCACAAACCTGTCTTAACTGTACCTCCTTAGGACAAACCTGTATTAACTGTACCTCCTTAGCAGTGCCTGAATATTTTTGGGCCAGTAAAAAATTAGAGTCACTGGTCCAAATGGCATAATGGTGGCCCAATCATTTTGTGACATTTTTTTAAAAAAAAAAACCATCAGATATCAATATATAAACAGTTCAGATTAATTAATTTTTATTAATAACATTAAAATTAATTCTTTCACTAGTCTCACGAGGGTTGGGGGGGGCTCTTCGGTATCAGGACATCTCGGTACTGAACATACGAGACATCTCGGTACTCGGTACTGGACATCTCGGTACTGGAAATTTCGGTACTGAATAATAAAAATAATTTGATTGAATTTAAAAACTTTTTTAATTTTTTTTTACATGTAGACCTTGTTTATTTCGGTACTGAATAATAAAAATAATTTGATTGAATTAAAAAACTTTTTTAATTTTTTTTTTACATGTAGACATTTATACAAATTTTTATGTGTTTTTTTTTAATCATCTTTTATTAAATGGACATCAAAGAGGCAATTCATTAATATTTGTAAATAACTTTTGTTTTGATAACTAAGTCCCTTTATCAATAAATCACATATAAACTTAACGGGATGATTATTTTCATTTGTTTTGATTAAATAAATGTGTTAATTAGATAGCTTTAATTACCAAATTTAATTTCTTTAATCATAGATCAATGCTTTAATCTTTTGTTTGACTTCAAAAGACGATACAAGCTGAATTTTATTTGAGAAATATTTGCCAAGCCGAAAACACCCCAATGCATATATTGCTATCTAATGAAACCTGAATTTACTTGTTATAACCTTTTTGACAACCTTGACGCCATTGGCTAGGGTGGTCTTAAGAAACGATGCTAGTCCATCGGATGGGGACAATAGAAGGCTGGTTTGTGTTAGGGGAGATCAATGCCATGATCACATTAAAGATAAAATAACCTCTCAGTTCGGGGTAACGTCAGTTGGTTATTCATTCCAAACAAGTATCTCACCAGTTTGTTGAAATAACAAACGGTGCTGTCATTTTCTGTTATATATTAAACAACTGTTAACTTTTCCTGTTTTTTTTAATTTGTAAACAAAAGTTCTTGTTCCAAAAAAGAAAACCACTCCCAATTGTCATTAAAATGTAGCAGTGTACACATGAACTATAAAAAGTTTAAAAGAAGTGACAGGCCAGATCGTTTCCATAGTTTGACATTACAGTCAACGATTTTCTCTCCGTTGTTGGGGAAAAGTTTTTCAATGATTACCTAAGGATTGACACAAAAAGGTTTCCGATTTCTGTAAAATGAAATTCGTACATGTTGTATGATGTACATTTTGCAGCAGATTGAATGAATAAATTTCCGAACCGTGGTCGTGGATACCAGATCGCAAACATTATAAGTTGACAGAATTCTCTTTATTGTTCACAACTTTCCACTTCGTCCGTGATTTTTAACAATTTTAATAATTAAATCATAAAGAAACAAAAAACACGTTTCTTTTCTAATATTTAGTGAATACTTGTGTATTACATGAAAACGTGTAGGAAACGTGTATTGATTGGCTTGATAAAAATACATAATTGGGGAGAACAGTAAATTACATTGGCTGTGTATTCATTGGCTACAAAAATGTATTTGGACCAATCGCTGTGCTCGCAACAAACTATTTTCGACTAGAACAGAAGAGTTATCCACCGTTACAGTTTATGTCGGGTTTCGGAAAAACAACAATTTTTAACGGTCTAATAGGCAATCGCCCAAACGTTTTTTGTTGGGCCAGTGACTACCTAATTTGGAGCAGCTTTCGGTCGCCCGAATAACATATTAGTCGCATTTGGCGACTGGGCGACCGTCCATTTCAGGCACTGCCTTAGGTCAAACCTGTCTTAACTGCATCTCCTTAGGTCAAACCTGTCTTATCTGTACCTCCTTAGGTCAAACCTGTCTTAGCTGTACCTCCTTAGGTCAAACCTGTCTTAACTGTACCTCCTTAGGACAAACCTGTCTTAACTGTACCTCCTTGGGACAAACCTGTCTTAACTGTACCTCCTTAGGTCAAACCTGTCTTAAATGTACCTCCTTAGGACAAACCTGTCTTAACTGTACCTCCTTAGGAGTGTTTGGTTTACACAGGTTAAATAAACAAAGATTTCCTACGCTGGGATTTTTAAAATTGAGTTGATACAGGGTTCGGTTTAGACAGGTTTCACTCTATAATATAGTTTTACTGTGATCAAGTTTAACCTGTGACTTTAGTTTATATAGTAACTGCAGACAGGTAATTAATATAATATTTGACTTTGTGACTGGGGAAATTATTAGGCCTTTTTTTAAATTAAAAGCCAATATATACAAAAATGTATGTGAATCGAATTGCTATGCAAAAGCTGAGAAGTTCCTTTTATATACTATTATATTTGAGCTAGTAGGGAAAACAAAAGGCAGTTTATTATATATATTGTGCATTTCAAGAATCTGTTTTTACCTCACCTGTAAGATTTACTTCGTTTGAGGTCAACTCAATAATAAAGTATTCCTGAAAAATATGACTAGTTTTTAAACAAAAAATCTGGATAAATTCTTATGCAGTAGTAAGCCTAATGTTTAAATGACACATGGCAGTAAATACAAGCTGAAAAAGTCCTTTAAGTTTATACCTATCACAAAACTTGTGAATAAATTTCAAATGACTTGCTTAATGGGAACTTGTTACTGAAAAATTTGTCTTTTTATCTGTAAATCAAGGGGCATAACCCCATAACAGAAAAAGTCTTAAAGTCTAAAAAACAAGCTAGGTCTGCATTTTATGGTTCCTAGCCTTCCCTATAAATTCAACTGAATGTTTAAGAGGAACTTGTTATTGACCGGAAACCAAAACCGAGCTACATACAGGTACATATAACTGATATACAGACATGGGTAAAACTTAACGCCTTCCCCCCACCTAATGCCCCACCCCTGGACACCTAGTGGCAGGGACATAATAAGTATACCTACTTGTGATATTCTCCATGACTAATATCACTGTGTCTAACCATAACATCACACTGCCAAACTGTGATTGGTTCTATAGAAATTGTGTGACCTTTCTTCTCCTCTAATCCACCAAACAAAAGGAAGTAAGGTGTACCATTCTGAAAATAAATCACATTTCTATGTACACTGTACTTTGTGTGTATTAATAAGATGTATATATTTCAACCTGCAAGAAATGAACACCAAAAAAAAATCAGAACTCAGGCACATGACCAGGTTGTACAATGGGAGTTAGATAAACTCTGTATATCTTGCAGTCAGGATCAATTTTTTTACATTAATAGTTGTAATTCAACCAAAATCTTGACTTTAATAATCATAATTCAAATCTCAACTGATATTCCTTGGTTTTCAACGAACAGTTTGTATGTACATTGTACCTCTAGAACAGTTTGTATGTACATTGTACCTCCAGAACAGTTTGTATGTACATTGTACCTCCAGAACAGTTTGTATGTACATTGTACCTCCAGAACAGTTTGTATGTACATTGTACCTCTAGAACAGTTTGTATGTACATTGTACCTCCAGAACAGTTTGTATGTAAATTGTACCTCCAGAACAGTTTGTATGTACATTGTACCTCCAGAACAGTTTGTATGTACATTGTACCTCCAGAACAGTTTGTATGTACATTGTACCTCCAGAACTAATACCCACTATCTCTGTTGACTATGTATGGGTGTGCATTTGTTTTATAGGTTCTTTAAAAAATGATTGTGCAAGTGGTTAAAACTATTATTATACTGGTGCCTACAAGAATACAAAGTCTAATCAACCACTGAGTCAATCTGAACCTACATGCTAAAATCTACATTGGCTAACGGTTGTGTCAAGATTGAGGTGTTAAATTTCATGTCTTAAATATTCTTGTTGTAGTCACTCCCACCAAATGCCACCCCTCTTATAAGCCAGATTTCAGATGCATTGAGACAGTTAAATACTATTAAATTGTCCCTCTCAAAAGAGCTAGAGGCCAATCAATTAATAGTTGGCCACCAGTTTTTCATTGCAGGAGAGGCCTAATGAGAAGGGAACTTCTGTATGAGGAACACCACATATTTTATATTCATCATGTTTTACCTCTATAATGACCTCTTTATCTCTTTCTTGAACCTTTTTGGTTTGGGTATCTGTTTCTTTCACATCATCTATTAATACTTGTGATGCAACAGTTATCCCATTGTCAACATCAACTGGTGTTAGACTGTCGTCTTCATTGCTGTTTTCTGCTTCTTCCATCCAACAATTCAAATTACATTTTCTATAAGACATTAGCTGTGGTACATGCATACTTCTTGACCTCGAGGCCAATGAGTCATTTTGAATGAGGTGTGTTTTAGTAATATCATTCATTGAATATGATTTTTCTTCCAGATGGTTTTCTCTTTTCACATGTGTCCTTCCATAAAATTCTGTTTCACAAAACTCTGAATCACTTGAGTTCTTTATTTTCAAATCTTGGTTAGAAGAATGTTTTTTTCTATTTACATGAGTAAAACGTTGATGTCTATGATCACCATGCTGAGAATTGATTGAGAAATAATTATCACAGAGTTCAAGATCCTCTACGATCAAGTCACTTCCTGTATTTTGATCAATGCTCACTTTTTTATATAAAGTTTCTGTTTTTGGTGGTGATAAATCAACTTGTCCTGGAATGTGAGAGGTATGAAACATTTGTTTATTATTTTTTACATATCTAGTAACAAGCTGCTTTTCACTATTGGCTGATGACATAGTTTCCTTTTTGTCACTGAAGTCTTTCAATTCAAAAGAAACCAAAAACTTTGAATCGTCACAGCATCTATTTTCAAAATTATCTAGCTTTTCACAACTACTATCCAGCTCTAAGCAGGGGTTATCAGTTCCTAAACTGCTATTATTGGATGCTACACTATCCCTGGATAATTGTCTGTTAGCTAACAATGGAGATATATCTTCTGCTTGTTTAGAATTTTTTTCTGAAAAACCATTTCCTTTATATGGACTCCTCCTATCACTATTTCTGTTATGTAAATCGGTCATTTCTATTGGTTGTGAAGTAGAATTAACTTGATTGGTGTCATTTGTCATTTTTAATGGTAAAGTAATAGGACGGTTTGATGGGATACTTTCTACCGCCTCTGGAGATTTCCGTGGCAATCTAGCAGAAGAATACACTGGACTGGACCTTGGTCTTGTAACTATTTTGTTCTGACCTTTCTTTTGTAAATAAGGTAACGATTTAGTTCTGACAGAGTTATCTCCCTTTCTATATCTTGCCGTTATTGGAATTATTGCATGCCATTTACGAGGGGACGGATAATGATGTGAGTTCTGATAACGAGTCCATTTTAATGTACCTAAAAATAACAAGCAATAACAATAATCAAATATAATATTTCTATAACTACACTCACGGGTCAAAAGTATTTCGGCACTAAGATATTTCCCTATACATTTCATATAAAACCACTTATTTTCATAACATTCTCATGAAGTCATTCCTTAGCCGATTTTCATGAAATTTTCACCTTTAATAGTAGAATTATTAGAGTTTATCTTAATATATTCATGTAATTTTTTCGAACTTTTATTTACAAGCATTTATGATTTAAACACAAATGTAAATTCTTGACTTCACAATTTTATATGATTATATAGTAAGATTTGGTGAAAAAATTAAACTTTGTTTTTAAATCAATTCTTAAGAGAAAGTAGAAATACAATTATTTGAAAATTATATGAAGAAGAAACTATATTTATTTCTGCATTTAATGCTGAAAATTTCGTGAAAATCAGATAAGGAATAACTTCATGAGAATGTTATGAAAATAAATGGTTTTATATGAAATATATAGGGAAATATCTTAGTGCTGAAATACTTTTGACCCGTTAGTGTAGTTATAATGTATTCATTTCTAAAATCATCTGAACCCCATCGGTGGTGTATTTAATACACAGGGCTCATCAAACCAGACCAAGTGGGCCAAATTCTCCCCCTATATCGGCTAAAGTCGCCCTCCTTCGACTCAAAAGCGAAATTAAAGTCGCCTTGTTTCTTTTTGCAAGTCATTCTTTTCTTGCAAATAATATCCGTTTTATGGTAAAGCTGATTAACAAACCAATGGAAAATATATAAGAATAAGAGGAAAATGTTTTATTCATGCAATAAAGAAGGTTTAATTTGTTGACACAAACGAATCACGGCAAACTTCTAAATTTGTACTGACGAAATTCCAGTGAAAATTAAATCCTAAATCTAAAAATATACAAACAGATGCTTCCTGTACCAAATTGATTGTTGAATTGTGTTATATTCTAATTATTTTAACAAAATTTGGTCATTTGTAGCTTTTTTCAAAACTTAACAATCAGTATTCTGTATTCTTCGTGTCATAGACACTGAATTGTCCCTCTTGTAATTTTGGTATCGTCTACACGCATGTACAATTTACACTCGGTAATTTCAACACACTTGTACTTTTGATAGGTGGACACTGATATAAAAATAAAATAAAAACTAGAAAAGAAGTATGCCCCCCACACTTGATAATTATGAACGAAGTTGTTTTGTTAGTAGTGATTTCTTAAAAATGAAGTGTGTCTGTAAGACACAAATGATGCCCCCCACCTGACCATCAAAATCCTGTGGACATGCACACCTCCGTTATGTGTATAAACATCATACAAAATATTAAAGCTGTAGCTCCACAACTGTAGGAGGAGATAGCTGAACAAACCATGTATCTATATCCGGACGGACAAACAAAATGACTAAGTCCAACTGCCTGTCATTTTGAGAATATTTGATGAAAATCAAAATCTTGTGGACATGCACACCTCCATTATGTGTATAAACATCCTGCAAAATATTAAAGCTGTAGCTCTAAAACTGTAGGAGGAGTTGGTCAGACAAACCATGTTCCCTTTATGCAGCTAGTATGAAAAAAATGACTAAGTCTAACTACCTGTCATTTTGAGAATATTTGATGAAAATCAAAATTCTGTGGACATGCACACCTCCATTATGTGTATAAACATCCTGCAAAATATTGGTTACTGTAACGCAGAGCGTTACAAATGTCCCCCAAACGAACAATACAAGTACTAGTGGTATGAATGAAGAATAGTGTGAGAACATAGCAAGAAATAATTAGAGCCCAGTTTTTGACTCTATCATGTCTATTGTAGGGCTTCTTTGTTATGTTACCCTACAATGTGCTACAATAAACTAGTAAGCAAAGCAAGAAAAAAATGGCTTCAATTGTCTGCCATCATCTACAACACCAGTAATGGAGATGTTAGAAGACTA
This sequence comes from Bathymodiolus brooksi, assembly GCA_963680875.1. Lineage (NCBI taxonomy): Eukaryota > Metazoa > Mollusca > Bivalvia > Mytilida > Modiolidae > Bathymodiolus > Bathymodiolus brooksi. The sequence continues at coordinate 5,381,661 of OY804587.1, forward strand.
TATTATTAGCATGAAATCAAATGCAAAAGATGTTTGTCATACACTATTATATTAATAAGCAAATATTAGATAGCTATTTGCATACTAAGTCTGAAAAGATATGGTTGTTATTCACCTGTGTTAAATTGAGTGTTTTTGCAGTTTCCATGGCAATGGCAGGCATTTTGAAATTTCCAAGCCTCAAAACCATTTATACACATGCCATACAACATTTCTATTAAGTTCCATTCCAATTCCAAGTACTTTAAAATTTTCACGTTTTTTGTGGCCATTCTGAAATTTCTAAGCCTCAAAATTATGTGTACACATGTCAGACAAAATTTCTGGAAAGTTTCATCCAATTCCGAGCATCATAGCAAACCAACGATGAATATCAATTCACAACATCATAATCTACTTGGAAACCAAATTTCGCCCAAATCGGAGAATTTTTGCATTTGGCGGCAATTTTATACCTTGGTTACCATGGCAACGGCCGCCATTTTGAATTTGTTCAACCCCCCAAAAGCTGCCACATACTACAGTGGATATTCCTACAAAGTGGATAATAATATGGCTCCCAAACCATGGATAACAATTCCCAACATCAAAATCTACTTGGAAACCAAATTTCGCCCAAATCGGAGGATTTTTGCATTTTGGCTGCCATTTTGGATTCAAAATGGCCGCCATAGCAAACCAACGATGAATATCAATTCGCAACATCATAATCTACTTGGAAACCAAATTTTGCCCAAACCGGAGGATTTTTGTATTTGGTGGCCATTTTGTACCTTGGTTACCATGGCAATGGCCGCCGTTTTTAATTTTTTCAACCCCCAAAAGCTGCTACACATTACGGTGGATATTTCTACAAATTTTCATGAAGTTTGATGAAAGGAATCCAAAATATTTTTTAATCCCCCCTTTTTTGTTTACATGGCAACTGCAGCAAAGTTTGTCCAACCGATTCCGATTTTTTTGGCTTATCTCGTTCCACTAGATGTGAATGTTGTTCCTATCAAGATTCATCAATTTCTGTTTGGCGAGTAACCTGCTATGATTATTTTTGTGTTTCAATTTTTTAGCATTTTGGCCGTTTCCATGGCAACGGCGGCCATTTTGAAAATGCCGAAAGTAGTCTGCACATCTACTCAAAGTGCTTAACATTCCTGTGAAGTTTCATTGATTTCCGTTCAGTAGTCGCAGAGAAATGTGTCGGATAAACTTTTGGCGGAAGAAAGAAAGAAGAAAAATAATAATAAGAATAATAACAAGAAATGATATGATCTGAAGATCACTAATGGCTCCCAATTCCAAAAACTATGATGGATATCAATTCACAAGAACAAAATCTACTTGGAAACCAAATTTTTGTATTTTGGTGGCCATTTTGGATTCAAAATGGCTGCCATAGCAAACCAAAATGGTCGCCATATGGTGCAGCATGTCTTACTCCCTGTAAATATCAATTTCCATTGAAATCTTTTCATCTTAAAATTTTAAACAATTTATTTTTATTGTTTTTATTTTTATATTGGTGGCCATTTTGAAATGGTGGCCATCTTGAAAATTTTAAAAACAAAGAGCACAACTTTGATTGATGATCTATTTTTGTGTCAAGTTTCAAAAGGATCAGCTGTACGGAGTGAAATAAAAAAAAATTGCACCTTGGTTACCATGACAACGGCCGCCATTTTGATTTTTTTTCAACCCCCAAAAGCTGCCACACACTACGGTGGATATTCCTACAAAGTTTCATGAAGTTTGATGAAAGGAATCCAAAATCTTTTTAAATCCCCCCCCCCCTTATTTGTTTCCATGGCAACTGCGGCAAAGTTTGTCCAACCAATTCCGATTTTTTTGGCCTATCTCATTCCACTAGATGTGGATGTTGTTCCTATCAAGTTTCATCAATTTCTGTTTGGCGAGTAACCTGCTAAAAAGCACAACTTCACATGGCATATGATATTCCTACAAGGTTTCATGAAGTTTGATCAAGGCATCTCCGAGAAACGTGCCGGACAAAATTGATGCGGAAGAAAAAAGTGCGGAAGACGGAAGAATAATAAGAAGAATAATAATAATAATAAGAAACTGAGCAAAAGTAATATGTCTCACAAACTTCGTTTGGGGGACATAAATATTAAAGCTGTAGCTCTAAAACTGTAGGAGGAGTTAGCTGGACAAACCATGTTCCCTTTATGCAGCTAGTATGAAAAAAATTACTAAGTCCAACTACCTGTCATTTTGAGAATATTTGAAGAAAATCAAAATCCTGTGGACATGCACACCTCCATTATGTGTAAAAACATCCTAAAACATATTAAAGCTGTAGCTCCAAAACTGTAGGAGGAGATAGCCGGACAAACCATGTATCTATATCTGGATGGACGAACAGACAGGGGGTAAATTAATATGCCCTCCAAACTCTTCGTCGCGGGGTCATAATAAATAAAATAATTACGGTAGAAAATAATCAATAAATTATGAATAAATAATAAATCAAAGCGTTTGGTTTCCTGTATATAATTTGCTAGAAGTCGAATCCGTTCCGTTTCCATTAGTGAAACTTCTTCATCTGCTCCTACTGTAAGGAGCACCTCCAGACTGAGGTGCATTGAGCCAGACAATAACTAGAAAAGAAGTATGTCCCCGCACTTGATAATTATGGACAAAGTTGTTTTGTTAGGAGTGATTTCTTAAAAATGAAGTGTGTCTGTAAGACACAAATGATGCCTCTGCCTGACCATCAAAATCCTGTGGACATGCACACCTCCATTATGTGTATAAACATCCTACAAAATATTAAAGCTGTAGCTCCAAAACTGTAGGTGGAGATAGCCGAACAAACCATGTATCTATATCCGGACGGACGAACAAAATGACTAAGTCCAACTACCTGTCATTTTGAGAATATTTGAAGAAAATCAAAATCCTTTGGACAATGCACACCTCCATTATGTGTATAAACATCCTGCAAAATATTATAGCTGTAGGAGGAGTTCGCCAGACAAACCATGTTCCCTTTATGCAGCTAGTATGGAAAAGTCCAACTGCCTGTCATTTTGAGAATTTTTGCAGAAAATCAAAATCCTGTGGACATGCACACCTCCATTATGTGTATAAACATCCTAAAAAATATTAAAGCTGTAGCTCCAAAACTGTAGGAGGAGATAGCCAGACAAACCATGTATCTATATCCGGACAGACAAACGGACGTACAATGGGTGGGTAAATTAATATGCCCCCCCCCCCTCTTCGTCGCGGGGACATAAAAACATGTCATGAATTAGTTTTTCTCTTGCTTCTTCATATTGGTCACAATGAAGAATATAATGTTCAACGGCATCCCTTTCTCCACATTGACAGTTTGCACTTTCTGTGATGTTTAATTTGTGGCAGTAATCATTAAGTTTGGCATTATCCTGATCTGAGGTTGTAAATTAATGTTGAAATTTTTTTGTTTGGAAAGTCATGAAGGTTTTTGTTTTTACTTGATGGAAATTGTGGTAGAATCTTCCTCTGTTACTGAAATTCCATCTGTTTTGCCATTTTTCTGTAATGTGGTCCCTTGCTGCTTTTTTCACATCTTTTTTAGTTATAGTATTGTGAGTGTCTAATTGATTTTGTTCTGCTTCCTTTGCAGCTTCTTTAGCTAATCTGTCAGCTAATCTGTCAGCTATTTCATTTCCATTAACATTCGCATGTCCTGGTGTCCAATGATTTTTTATTTCGATTCCATTTTTTTGTATTCTTTTCATTTTATCCAATATTTCGAGTGTAATTCTTTTGTGGTTTTCAATTTTCCAATGTAGGGTAAGTATTCCAATTGCTGTTTGACTGTCTGAAAATATTGTAAGTTGTTCTATTTTTCTTCTTATTTCTGGGTGATCTATATATTCTAATACTATTTTGATTGCTATTAACTCTCCTAATATAGATCCTCTTTTACAAACCGGTTGTTTTAGTTCTGTTGTTTCTTCCTCTACAAATACTATTGCCCCTGCTCCACATGGTCTAGGATTATTAAGGCATGAACCATCGGTGAATGCTATTGCTGTATTATCGGTTGTTTCAGTGATCTTTTGAAGTATCAAATCTCTACCTTTGATTTCCTGTTCCTTTGTTCTAGTTTTTGATGATCCCAAATTTCTCCAATATTCTGCTTGTAAGCCATGGAATTGAAATTCTTCTTCTATGTTTTTAACATCTATTTTCATTTCTTTTTTCATTTCTTCCCCTTGTAAACACATCAATCCTAATGGTGATATATGCCAATCAGTAGTTTCTTTTCTTCTTCTCCATTTGTCTAGTTGGTTCTTAATGGGAATTTTTGTAGAGTTAATTTTTCCAATGTCTCTGATGGCGATTTCCTCTCTCCTAAAGTCTAAAGGTATTACCCCAGACATTACTTCCATTGCCTCTAGACTGGTAGTCGATGGTAAGCCTAGGATTATTGACAATCCTTTCCTCTGTACTGTGTTTAACTTATCTAGATTGTCTTTATTTCCAATTTGCCACACACAGCTAGCATACTGTAAAACTGAACCAATCAAACTGTTGTAAAGGCAATAAAAATTTCCTAATGAATTTCCTGCTTTCTTCTCAATATTCAGAATGTGTTGTCCAAAGTTAAGCTTTTCATCTAGTGTTACTCCCAATAATTTTGGATTTCTATTGTATTTTAGAATTTTGTTGTTTAATTTTAAGATTGTATGTCCAGGATGTTGTTTTAATCTAGAGAATATGCAATATTCTGTTTTATCTGCATTGATGTTGATTCTCCATTTTCTACTCCATTTCATAATTTCATTGATGTCCTTTTGTATATGTTCAGAAACTTCTACTAAATTATCCCCTGATTTCCACATTGTACTGTCATCTGCAAACTTGCATCTTTGTGAAACATTTTTTTCAAACAAATCTTTGACATATATATTAAACAATATTGGAGAAATCACTGCCCCTTGAGGTAATCCAATGTTGGTTTTAAACCATTCTCCCTCTGTGTTGTTGACTAAGCATTTTGCTAGCCTTTCATCTAAGAAGTTTTGTATCCACTTCCACATTTTCCCTTGTATTCCTGATTTAAACAACTTTACTAATAGCCCCTCTCTCCAGACACTGTCATAAGCCTATTCGAAGTCAATTAATACGGCTAGTGTAAATTTCTCTTCATTAAAACCATCCACTATACATTGTGTTAAATTTAAAAGAGCGTTTTTTGTTGTTCTATAATGTCGAAATCCTTCCTGTTCCTCATCTAATATGTCATTTGTTTCTACATATCCTTCTAGACGATTTGTAATTATTCGTTCCATTAGTTTGCCAATAATACTGGTTAAACTTATAGGTCGATATGATGATGGGTTATTGTAATTAGGTTTTCCTGGTTTTTTTAGAAATTTTACATTTGCCTTTTTCCATTGTTTGGGTAAGTATCCTTCTTTCCAACTTTTGTTAAAAATTTGTAGTAGAAAATCCAAAACTGTTTTATCTGCATTGATAAGTAATTTAGAAAATCATCTTGTCAAATTTTAAACAATGGTGGTAACAGGGACGATGGGAGTAGGGGAATGAAACGAACATTTAGATGTCATTCATATATCATTACAGAAATATTCAAGACAAAATGAAAAAAAATCTAAAATCAACAAATATTAGACCAATAATAACTAGAACTGTGAGTGACCTCACTGAGTGATACCCCCTACTTGCAATACTATGATGTTCAAACTTTTAGCAAGTTACCTATGAAAAATGAACGGAAAAATCCAATAAGCTGTTTAGGAGGAGTTGCACTTACAAGGTACATGCCCTCCTTCTTTTCATGAAAGTACAAGTTGAATTATCTCCCCTTCCAAATTTTGGACAGCGACCATATTTCTTCATGCACATCTGCAGGTAGTGTACTACAACTGTGTAAAGTTTCATAAAAATCCAATAATCCGTTTAGGAGGAGTTGCACTTACAAGGTACACGACTCCCCCTTTTCGTGAAAGTATAAGTTGAATTATCTCCCCTTCTAAATTTCAGACAGCAACGGTATTCCTTCATTCACATCTGCAGGTTGTGTACTACAACTGTGTAAAGTTTCATAAAAATTCAATAAGCAGTTTAGTAGGAGTTGTGCTTACAAGGTACATGTCCCCCCCCCCTTTTCATGAAAGTATAAGTTGAATTATCTCCCCTTTTAAATTTTGGACAGCAACCATATTCCTTCATGCACATCTGCAGGTAGTGTACTACAACTGTGTAAAGTTTCACAAAACTCCAATAAGCCGCTTAGGAGGAGTTGCGCTTACAAGGTACACGACCCCCCCCCCTTTTCGTGAAAGTATAAGTTGAATTATCTCCCCTTCTAGATTTCAGACAGCAATGGTATTCCTTCATGCACATCTGCAGGTTGTGTACTACAACTGTGCAAAGATTCATAAAAATTCAATAAGCAGTTTAGTAGGAGTTGCACTTACAAGGTACATGCCCCTCCTCCTTTTCATGAAAGTATAAGTTGAATTATCTCCCCTTTTAAATTTTGGACAGCAACTATATTCCTTCATGCACATCTGCAGGTAGTGTACTACAAATGTGTAAAGTTTCATAAAAATCCAATAAGCCGTTTAGGAGGAGTTGTGCTTACAAGGTACATGGACGGACGAACAGACGGATGGACGGACAGATGGACGGACGGACAGGGTGATTCCTATATACCCCCCCAAACTTTGTTTGCGGGGGGTATAATAATAAAACAAATACAAAACATGAATAATATGAGGCAGGTGCAACCTGAAACGCTCCCGAAGAACAGTAATTTTCCTTCCTGTTTACAAAATATCAAGCTGAAAAATAACACTACCTAAAACTCTACAGCTGAAAACTTTGGATTTCTTGCAGCAGATGATCACAATGTATTTCTTCCTTTTTCTCATTGCATCGATCACTTTATTTGCTACTCACGTATTGTTTATATTGGAGATAGTTTAGGTCACGTGATTTGTCTTTTAATTTATTTCCGGTTGGCAGCCATAGCTTAGGTCACGTGATTTGTCTTTTAATTTATTTCCGGTTGGCAGCCATAGCTTAGGTCACGTGATTTGTCTTTTAATTTATTTCCGGTTGGCAGCCATGTTGTTGAACATTTTGAAGTGCATTAGTATGTTCATACTTCTACCATTAACGCTCCCTTCGGGAGTGCATAAAGTTAAATATGACGGATATTACCAAGATACATGTATTAGCAAAGGCACACTTAAAATGCAAATATTTTAAAAAATGATGCGAAAAAAAACACACATTTTTGCAGAATCATGTCTCTATGAAGCTGGTGGAAGTCTCCCTGTCATGCCTTCACTTCTCCCTCATGTTCTCTGAGGGAGATGTCGAGTCTCCCTATTTTTTGCAAGTGTGGTGAGCCCTCGTGTAATGGCTTAGCAATCTCGCCTCGAAAGTACGGTAAATTGCGGGTTCAAACAGCTGTCCGGTTAATCCAAAGACTCTAAAATTGGTACCAGGTATTTGTTGCTTCTCTGCTAAGAAACACAGCATTCAGGAGTAATAGCGAAAACTGGTTTGCTCAGAATCAGGATAATGTGACTGAGTGGAGCGACATGTCTACCTGCTGACTGTTGTTTCAATCAGCTAGTACTATAAATATCCAACTAAGCATGTTGGTATAGTACAAAGCAGACATCATCATCATCTCATCAAAATGTAATTTGTTCTTGCAACGATATTGCTGAAAAATTACTCTCTTGGGCCTTTTGTTAATAATTATTCCCTCACTAAAAACATTTGTCTCTAGGCCTATCCCAATACCAGCTTTAGTGACCACTTTAATTAAGCAATAACTTGTTTAGGTGACTATGATCTTAAGCTTCCTTCACAGTGCATTTCATATAAATTAAGCCTGTATTTAAAGACCACCTGACTTAGGTGACCCTATTTCTACATTCCCATGGAACGTCACACACACAAGACAAGCTTGACTGTATGTATTTATGAACTGGTAAATTGTAGATAAAAATACATTTCTGGAATAGTTCTTAATAGACTCAAACCTGTCAAAGGTCACCTGTATATAACATAAAGGACAGTTTCATTTTCTCAATTTAATGAATAATGCAATTCATTTTAACCTGTATATAAAGTGCAACTGTTCATAAAGGGGCACATTTTCAGGTTTGAATTCTTATTCATTGTTAGATATTTATATTATTATTTTCTTGTTTATTTTTACAGATGTAATATTTTCTAAAGAAGTAGACATTTTTTATTATAACATTAAGACTTACAAAATCCAAAGATCCATATATCACTTGACAGGGTTCCGTTACTTTCTCCACCAGTGATCATCATATATTCCTTCACCTAAAGACAGAGAAAAAATGTACATAATAACAATACAGTGAAACCTGTCTAAACAGAACTCTCAATAAATTATAATTCTCTATAAATTAGAATCCTGAATTAACTAGGAAGAACTGTTTTAGATACCTAAAACTTATGTCTCCCCTTAATGCAGCCATCTGTACAACAACCTATCTCGAAAGACAAAAATGTTATGGCCCAGGCAAGAAAAAAACTATTTAAAAAACAATTATTTGACCTTGAGGTCAAAGGTCAAGGTCCCACAAAGGTCATTACAGTACGCGACACACCGCCTTATGGTCATGCACCCACATACCAAATATCACTGACCTTATGTCTCCCCTTAATGCAGCCATCTGTACAACAACCTATCTCAAAAGACAAAAATGTTATGGCCCAGACAAGAAAATACTATTTAAAAAACAATTATTTGACCTTGAGGTCAAAGGTCAAGGTTCCATGAAGGTCATTATGACACGTGACACACCGCCCTATGGTCATGCACCCACATACTAATAAATATCATTGACATATCTCGAAAGACAAAAATGTTATGGCCTGGACAAGAAAATACTATTTAAAAAACAATTATTTGACCTTGAGATCAAAGGTCCCATGAAGGTCACTACGGTACGCGACACACCGCCTTATGGTCATGCACCCACATACCAAATATAATTGACCTATCTCAAAAGACAAAAATGGTATGGCCTGGACAAGAAAATACTATTTAAACTAGAGGCTCAGCTGAGCCTGTATCGCTCACCTGACATAAATAAGTCCTCTTAATGTCTGCATGCCGAATATATCTAAGTTACTATTCAAATCCCATACTGCCATAGGGTTCTATGTTAAAACTATGTCTGCTCATGGCAGCCATCTTGGATGGAGGTCGTGGTCACCGGACACAATTTTGAAAGTATACTACCCAAGACCATCCATGCCATGTTTGCTTTAAATTGGCTGACTGGTTTCAGAAGAAAAGACTTTTAAACAATTTTCCCATAGGGTCCTATGTTAAAACTACAATATGTCCACTGAAGGTGGCCATCTTGGATGGAGGTCAGGGTTACTGGACACAATTTTGAAAATTGACCACTTAAGGACCATCCATGCCATGTTTGCTTTAAATTGGCTTACTGGTTTCAGAGGAGAAGATTTTTAAACATATTTCCCATAGGGTTCTATGTTAAAACTATGTCCGCTGATGGTGGCCATCTTGGAAGGGGGTTTGGGTCACTGGATATATTTTGAAAGTTGACCATTTAAGGACCATTCATGCCATGTTTGCTTTAAATTGGCTTACTGGTTTCAGAGGGAAAAATTTTTTAAACATTTTTCCCATAGAATCCTATGTTAAAACTATGTCTGCTGGCGGTGGCCATCTTGGATGGAGATCGGGGTCACAGGACATAATTTTGAAAGTTGACCACCTAAGGACCATTCATGCCATGTTTGCTTTAAATTGACTTACTGGTTTCAGAGGAGAAGACTTTTAAACATTTTTTCCATAGGGTCCTATGTTAAAATTAAGTCAAGTCATGACGGCCATCTTGAATTTCCGATCAGCAAACAATTCACAAGTTTAGTACAGGACCACCCAATGATCATTCCTGCAAAGTCACAATTCAATTGGCTTAGTGGTTTCTAACAAGAAGATTTTTTAAATTTCGACCAATCAGAACACAATATGGGCACTGGCAGCCATGTTGGATTTCAAATCAGCGCCAAAAACAAAAATCTTGTATATGACCATCCAATGAATATTTCTGCCAAGTTTGGTTCAAATCTGTTTTGTGGTTTCAGAAAAAAAGATGAAAATGTGAAATTCCCATAGGGTCCTATGTTAAACTAAGTCGAGTCATGGTGGCCATCTTGAATTTGCGATCGGCAAACAATTCACAAATTTAGTACAGGACCACCCAATGATCATTCCTGCAAAGTCACAATTCAATTGGCTTAGTGGTTTCTAACAAGAAGACTTTTAAAATTTTGACCAATCAGAACACATTATGGGCACTGGCAGCCATGTTGGATTTCAAATCAGCACCAAAAACAAATCTGGTAGAGGACCATCCAATGAACATTTCTGGCAAGTTTGGTTGAAATCTGTTCAGCGGTTTCAGAGAAGAAGATTTAAATGTGAAAAGCTAACGGACGGACGGACGACGACAGACGCTTACCCATGACAAAAGCTCACCTGGCCTATACATGGCCTATGGCCAGGTGAGCTAAAAACAATTATTTGACCTTGAGGTCAAAGGTCAAGGTCCCACGAAGGTCATTATGGTATGCGACACAACGCCTTATGGTCATGCACCCACATACCAAATAAATACTATTTAAAAAACAATTATTTGACCTTCAGGTCAAAGATCAAGGTCCCACGAAGGTCATTATGATACGTGACACACCGCCTTATGGTCATGCACCCACATACCAAATATCATTGACTATCTCGAAAGACAAAAATGTTATGGCCCGAACAAGAAAATACTATTTAAAAAACAATTATTTGACCTTGAGTTCAAAGGTCAAGGTCCCACAAAGGTCATTACAGTATGCGACACACCACCTTATGGTCATGCACCCACATACCAAATATAATTGACCTATTTGGAAAGACAAAAAAGTTATGGTCCGGACAAGCTTCGCTGAGAAGAAGCGGAAGCGGAAGAAGAAGCGGAAGAAAAAATCAGACTAAAACAATATGTCTCCTAAACAATAAAACAATAAGAGGAGGAATTGATGACCATCACAGTTTAAACTCTCTTTACATAATGATGGCAATAAGAGGAGGTATTGATGACCATCACAGTTTAAACTCTCTTTACATAATGATGGCAATAAGAGAAGGAATTGATGACCATCACAGTTTAATCTCTCTTTACATAATGATAGCAATAAGAGGAGGAATTGATGACCATCACAGTTTAAACTCTCTTTACATAATGATGGCAATAAGAGGAGGAATTGATGACCATCACAGTTTAAACTCTCCTTACATAATGATGGCAATAAGAGGAGGAATTGATGACCATCACAGTTTAAACTCTCCTTACATAATGATGGCAATAAGAGGAGGAATTGATGACCATCACAGTTTAAACTCTCCTTACATAATGATGGCAATAAGAGGAGGAATTGATGACCATCACAGTTTAAACTCTCCTTACATAATGATGGCAATAAGAGGAGGTATTGATGACCATCACAGTTTAAACTCTCCTTACATAATGATGGCAATAAGAGGAGGAATTGATGACCATCACAGTTTAAACTCTCCTTACATAATGATGGCAATAAGAGGAGGAATTGATGACCATCACAGTTTAAACTCTCCTTACATAATGATGGCAATAAGAGGAGGAATTGATGACCATCACAGTTTAAACTCTCTTTACATAATGATGGCAATAAGAGGAGGAATTGATGACCATCACAGTTTAATCTCTCTTTACATAATGATGGCAATAAGAGGAGGTATTGATGACCATCACAGTTTAAACTCTCCTTACATAATGATGGCAATAAGAGGAGGAATTGATGACCATCACAGCTTAAACTCTCCTTACATAATGATGGCAATAAGAGGAGGTATTGATGACCATCACAGTTTAAACTCTCCTTACATAATGATGGCAATAAGAAGAGGAATTGATGACCATCACAGTTTAAACTCTCTTTACATAATGATGGCAATAAGAGGAGGAATTGATGACCATCACAGTTTAAACTCTCTTTATATAATGATGGCAATAAGAAGAGGAATTGATGACCATCACAGTTTAAACTCTCCTTACATAATGATGGCAATAAGAGGAGGAATTGATGACCATCACAGTTTAATCTCTCTTTACATAATGATGGCAATAAGAGGAGGAATTGATGACCATCACAGTTTAATCTCTCTTTACATAATGATGGCAATAAGAGGAGGAATTGATGACCATCACAGTTTAAACTCTCCTTACATAATGATGGCAATAAGAGGAGGAATTGATGACCATCACAGTTTAAACTCTCCTTACATAATGATGGCAATAAGAGGAGGAATTGATGACCATCACAGTTTAAACTCTCTTTACATAATGATGGCAATAAGAGGAGGAATTGATGACCATCACAGTTTAAACTCTCTTTACATAATGATGGCAATAAGAGGAGGAATTGATGACCATCACAGTTTAAACTCTCTTTACATAATGATGGCAATAAGAGGAGGAATTGATGACCATCACAGTTTAAACTCTCCTTACATAATGATGGCAATAAGAGGAGGTATTGATGACCATCACAGTTTAAACTCTCCTTACATAATGATGGCAATAAGAGGAGGAATTGATGACCATCCTAGTTTAAACTCTCCTTACATAATGATGGCAATAAGAGGAGGAATTGATGACCATCACAGTTTAAACTCTCTTTACATAATGATGGCAATAAGAGGAGGAATTGATGACCATCACAGTTTAAACTCTCCTTACATAATGATGGCAATAAGAGGAGGAATTGATGACCATCACAGTTTAAACTCTCCTTACATAATGATGGCAATAAGAGGAGGAATTGATGACCTTCACAGTTTAAACTCTCCTTACATAATGATGGCAATAAGAGGAGGAATTGATGACCATCACAGTTTAAACTCTCCTTACATAATGATGGCAATAAGAGGAGGAATTGATGACCATCACAGTTTAAACTCTCCTTACATAATGATGGCAATAAGAGGAGGAATTGATGACCATCACAGTTTAAACTCTCCTTACATAATGATGGCAATAAGAGGAGGAATTGATGACCATCACAGTTTAAACTCTCCTTACATAATGATGGCAATAAGAGGAGGAATTGATGACCATCACAGTTTAATCTCTCTTTACATAATGATGGCAATAAGAGGAGGAATTGATGACCATCACAGTTTAAACTCTCCTTACATAATGATGGCAATAAGAGGAGGAATTGATGACCATCACAGTTTAAACTCTCCTTACATAATGATGGCAATAAGAGGAGGAATTGATGACCATCACAGTTTAAACTCTCCTTACATAATGATGGCAATAAGAGGAGGAATTGATGACCATCACAGTTTAAACTCTCCTTACATAATGATGGCAATAAGAGGAGGAATTGATGACCATCACAGTTTAAACTCTCCTTACATAATGATGGCAATAAGAGGAGGAATTGATGACCATCACAGTTTAAACTCTCCTTACATAATGATGGCAATAAGAGGAGGAATTGATGACCATCACAGTTTAAACTCTCCTTACATAATGATGGCAATAAGAGGAGGAATTGATGACCATCACAGTTTAATCTCTCTTTACATAATGATGGCAATAAGAGGAGGAATTGATGACCATCACAGTTTAAACTCTCCTTACATAATGATGGCAATAAGAGGAGGAATTGATGACCATCACAGTTTAAACTCTCTTTACATAATGATGGCAATAAGAGGAGGAATTGATGACCATCACAGTTTAAACTCTCCTTACATAATGATGGCAATAAGAGGAGGAATTGATGACCATCACAGTTTAAACTCTCCTTACATAATGATGGCAATAAGAGGAGGAATTGATGACCATCACAGTTTAAACTCTCTTTACATAATGATGGCAATAAGAGGAGGAATTGATGACCATCACAGTTTAAACTCTCCTTACATAATGATGGCAATAAGAGGAGGAATTGATGACCATCACAGTTTAATCTCTCTTTACATAATGATGGCAATAAGAGGAGGAATTGATGACCATCACAGTTTAAACTCTCCTTACATAATGATGGCAATAAGAGGAGGAATTGATGACCATCACAGTTTAAACTCTCCTTACATAATGATGGCAATAAGAGGAGGAATTGATGACCATCACAGTTTAAACTCTCCTTACATAATGATGGCAATAAGAGGAGGAATTGATGACCATCACAGTTTAAACTCTCCTTACATAATGATGGCAATAAGAGGAGGAATTGATGACCATCACAGTTTAAACTCTCCTTACATAATGATGGCAATAAGAGGAGGAATTGATGACCATCACAGTTTAATCTCTCCTTACATAATGATGGCAATAAGAGGAGGAATTGATGACCATCACAGTTTAAACTCTCCTTACATAATGATGGCAATAAGAGGAGGAATTGATGACCATCACAGTTTAAACTCTCTTTACATAATGATGGCAATAAGAGGAGGAATTGATGACCATCACAGTTTAATCTCTCCTTACATAATGATGGCAATAAGAGGAGGTATTGATGACCATCACAGTTTAAACTCTCCTTACATAATGATGGCAATAAGAGGAGGAATTGATGACCATCACAGTTTAAACTCTCTTTACATAATGATGGCAATAAGAGGAGGAATTGATGACCATCACAGTTTAATCTCTCCTTACATAATGATGGCAATAAGAGGAGGTATTGATGACCATCACAGTTTAAACTCTCTTTACATAATGATGGCAATAAGAGGAGGAATTGATGACCATCACAGTTTAAACTCTCTTTACATAATGATGGCAATAAGAGGAGGAATTGATGACCATCACAGTTTAAACTCTCCTTACATAATGATGGCAATAAGAGGAGGAATTGATGACCATCACAGTTTAAACTCTCTTTACATAATGATGGCAATAAGAGGAGGAATTGATGACCATCACAGTTTAAACTCTCTTTACATAATGATGGCAATAAGAGGAGGAATTGATGACCATCACAGTTTAAACTCTCCTTACATAATGATGGCAATAAGAGGAGGAATTGATGACCATCACAGTTTAAACTCTCCTTACATAATGATGGCAATAAGAGGAGGAATTGATGACCATCACAGTTTAAACTCTCCTTACATAATGATGGCAATAAGAGGAGGAATTGATGACCATCACAGTTTAAACTCTCCTTACATAATGATGGCAATAAGAGGAGGAATTGATGACCATCACAGTTTAAACTCTCCTTACATAATGATGGCAATAAGAGGAGGAATTGATGACCATCACAGTTTAAACTCTCCTTACATAATGATGGCAATAAGAGGAGGAATTGATGACCATCACAGTTTAAACTCTCCTTACATAATGATGGCAATAAGAGGAGGAATTGATGACCATCACAGTTTAATCTCTCTTTACATAATGATGGCAATAAGAGGAGGTATTGATGACCATCACAGTTTAAACTCTCCTTACATAATGATGGCAATAAGAGGAGGTATTGATGACCATCACAGTTTAAACTCTCCTTACATAATGATGGCAATAAGAGGAGGAATTGATGACCATCACAGTTTAATCTCTCCTTACATAATGATGGCAATAAGAGGAGGTATTGATGACCATCACAGTTTAAACTCTCTTTACATAATGATGGCAATAAGAGGAGGAATTGATGACCATCACAGTTTAAACTCTCCTTACATAATGATGGCAATAAGAGGAGGTATTGATGACCATCACAGTTTAAACTCTCCTTACATAATGATGGCAATAAGAGGAGGAATTGATGACCATCACAGTTTAAACTCTCTTTACATAATGATGGCAATAAGAGGAGGTATTGATGACCATCACAGTTTAATCTCTCTTTACATAATGATGGCAATAAGAGGAGGAATTGATGACCATCACAGTTTAAACTCTCCTTACATAATGATAGCAATAAGAGGAGGAATTGATGACCATCACAGTTTAAACTCTCCTTACATAATGATGGCAATAAGAGGAGGAATTGATGACCATCACAGTTTAAACTCTCCTTACATAATGATGGCAATAAGAGGAGGAATTGATGACCATCACAGTTTAAACTCTCCTTACATAATGATGGCAATAAGAGGAGGAATTGATGACCATCACAGTTTAATCTCTCCTTACATAATGATGGCAATAAGAGGAGGAATTGATGACCATCACAGTTTAAACTCTCCTTACATAATGATGGCAATAAGAGGAGGAATTGATGACCATCACAGTTTAAACTCTCTTTACATAATGATGGCAATAAGAGGAGGAATTGATGACCATCACAGTTTAATCTCTCCTTACATAATGATGGCAATAAGAGGAGGTATTGATGACCATCACAGTTTAAACTCTCCTTACATAATGATGGCAATAAGAGGAGGAATTGATGACCATCACAGTTTAAACTCTCTTTACATAATGATGGCAATAAGAGGAGGAATTGATGACCATCACAGTTTAATCTCTCCTTACATAATGATGGCAATAAGAGGAGGTATTGATGACCATCACAGTTTAAACTCTCTTTACATAATGATGGCAATAAGAGGAGGAATTGATGACCATCACAGTTTAAACTCTCTTTACATAATGATGGCAATAAGAGGAGGAATTGATGACCATCACAGTTTAAACTCTCCTTACATAATGATGGCAATAAGAGGAGGAATTGATGACCATCACAGTTTAAACTCTCTTTACATAATGATGGCAATAAGAGGAGGAATTGATGACCATCACAGTTTAAACTCTCTTTACATAATGATGGCAATAAGAGGAGGAATTGATGACCATCACAGTTTAAACTCTCCTTACATAATGATGGCAATAAGAGGAGGAATTGATGACCATCACAGTTTAAACTCTCCTTACATAATGATGGCAATAAGAGGAGGAATTGATGACCATCACAGTTTAAACTCTCCTTACATAATGATGGCAATAAGAGGAGGAATTGATGACCATCACAGTTTAAACTCTCCTTACATAATGATGGCAATAAGAGGAGGAATTGATGACCATCACAGTTTAAACTCTCCTTACATAATGATGGCAATAAGAGGAGGAATTGATGACCATCACAGTTTAAACTCTCCTTACATAATGATGGCAATAAGAGGAGGAATTGATGACCATCACAGTTTAAACTCTCCTTACATAATGATGGCAATAAGAGGAGGAATTGATGACCATCACAGTTTAATCTCTCTTTACATAATGATGGCAATAAGAGGAGGTATTGATGACCATCACAGTTTAAACTCTCCTTACATAATGATGGCAATAAGAGGAGGTATTGATGACCATCACAGTTTAAACTCTCCTTACATAATGATGGCAATAAGAGGAGGAATTGATGACCATCACAGTTTAATCTCTCCTTACATAATGATGGCAATAAGAGGAGGTATTGATGACCATCACAGTTTAAACTCTCTTTACATAATGATGGCAATAAGAGGAGGAATTGATGACCATCACAGTTTAAACTCTCCTTACATAATGATGGCAATAAGAGGAGGTATTGATGACCATCACAGTTTAAACTCTCCTTACATAATGATGGCAATAAGAGGAGGAATTGATGACCATCACAGTTTAAACTCTCTTTACATAATGATGGCAATAAGAGGAGGTATTGATGACCATCACAGTTTAATCTCTCTTTACATAATGATGGCAATAAGAGGAGGAATTGATGACCATCACAGTTTAAACTCTCCTTACATAATGATAGCAATAAGAGGAGGAATTGATGACCATCACAGTTTAAACTCTCCTTACATAATGATGGCAATAAGAGGAGGAATTGATGACCATCACAGTTTAAACTCTCCTTACATAATGATGGCAATAAGAGGAGGAATTGATGACCATCACAGTTTAAACTCTCCTTACATAATGATGGCAATAAGAGGAGGAATTGATGACCATCACAGTTTAAACTCTCTTTATAAGATTCTGTTTATTGTTGAATGTGATCTGACAAAAACATTTGTCATTGTTTTGTTTTAAACATATTTGATTCACAACTGCATTTGAATGGGATTGAGCAACAGGCTATGCCTATACAAGCTCTCTCCTTTTTACATTTACAAGCCATACATTCAGTAATAAGTGTTTGAGTATGTACAAATTATATCAATAATATAAGATAATTAATTATGTTCCTTCCACTTTTGTCATTCTGTGTTACTTACCACTGACGCAGTGTGACCTGACAAACATGGAGGTCCAAACTTTGTCTTTATTCTGTCCCACTTCAGGGAATCTGTAATTATAAAATTTATTTAAGTTTTCAAAAAACATTTAATATTCAAACACTGTGTAAGAGGCAAGAAAACTATTCGTACTTCATTTAATCTCTCCCCAAAAGTGAACCTTGGGATATAGAAATAGGGCCTAATTTTTGTGCTGGGGTTCGGGGGACTCTCAGACAGGATCATCCAGGGTTCAGGAGACTCTCAGACAGGATCATCCAGGGTTCGGGGGGACTCTCAGACAGGATCATCCAGGTTTCGGGGGGCTCTCAGACAGGATCATCCAGGGTTCAGGAGACTCTCAGACAGGATCATCCAGGTTTCGGGGGGCTCTCAGACAGGATCATCCAGGGTTCGGGGGACTCTCAGACAGGATCATCCAGGTTTCGGGGGGCTCTCAGACAGGATCATCCAGGGTTCGGGGGACTCTCAGACAGGATCATCCAGGGTTCAGGGAACTCTCATACAGGATCATCCAGGGTTCGGGGGACTCTCAGACAGGATCATCCAGGATTCAGTGGACTCTCAGACAGGATCATCCAGGATTTGGGGGCTCTCAGACAGGATCATCCAGGGTTCAGAGGGCTCTCCGACAGGATCATCCAGGGTTCGGGGGACTCTCACACAGGATCATCCAGGGTTCGGGGGCTCTTGGACAGGATCATCCAGGGTTCTGGGGGGCTCTCAAACAGAATCATCCAGGGTTCGGGGGCTCTCAGACAGGATCATCCAGGGTTCAGGGGGCTCTCAGACAGGTTCATCCAGGGCTCTGGGGGCTCTAAGACAGGATCATCCACTAGTTATATGGGACTAATCAGATGCACAACTAACGAATAGGACGGGACAAAAAAAGAGTTCCTTGTGTTTGGAAAATGTCACATTTCTTGCACATAAAAGACAACTTGCAGCCACTGCTTATTACGAGTGGTTGCAACTCAAAATATTCTAACCGCATCCAATATTTGTTCTTCGGTCCAGTGGCAATCTACATTTTGTTAAGTTCAGCCCACAGACCCAGTGCCACCTTTTGACCTATATTTGTGAGCTTGTTCTCGTCATGAATACAGCTGAAATACTGCACTTAAAATTAAATAACAATCAATCATACATTTAATTCTATATTAGCATTAAAGAAGCACTGTACAGTAATTTTCTTGCAGTTACCAATCTAATCAAATGTTATCTTATGGGTCAGGGATTATTGGTGATTGATTGATTGATGTTTTATGTCAATATTAGCAATATTTCAGCTATATCGTGGCAACGGATTATTGGTGTTTAATACCGCTTTCATCAATTGATTGATTTTTTGTGTTTTAACAATATTTCAGCTACAGTACACTCCAAGTGCATCAACGATCAAACACTCAGGTCCGACATATTCCACCCAAAATGTCCGACAAATTTGAGAGTCAACACTCTCTAAGTCCGACTATTTGGTCAGACATTTTGGTCTTGGTCGGACATTTTGGTCGGACGTGAGAGTGGATATTAAAAGATTTTTTTTAACATTTCTCGAGGTGAATATGTCAAACATTTTGTGATCGATGCATATTTGTAAGCGTACTTTCTTTCCGGTGTGTAAAATGTGTGGGTACGTAAATACCCTAGTGTATTTTTACCTTGCACCATATTCTCGCCAGGAAAGGTAGCTCCAAGGTCAATATTTGTCACGCTCGGGCACAACAGTCGTTCGATGCATAGGAGCACCTCATAATCAAAGAATTGTACAATAATTTCGAGTTACACCGTTTGTGTTTCTTTAATCTGTTTAATTTTAATAGATCTTTCTAGTACATTTAAATTTTACGATTACAATCGGATTGCTAGAAATATCGTAACTTTTCCGAAATATAAACTTTAAAATTATATACGCCAAGTCCAGCCCTGGCTTGGATTTCTCGAAAAAAGTTTTCTTAACAAACCAAATTAAATTTGAGTAAAAACTCGACTTAAGTTTGCGTTTTGACTTTGTTTGTTTGGAGAAATCACTGACGATTTAAAAAAAAATAATCTGTTGTCACTTAAAACAGTCAATGAGGCCGGTAAGGCTGTGTACATGAATGAATAAGAAATAATTCTTTCGGAGTGTGATATCCATATAAAGGTGAAATAACGGATGCAAAAATCACTGGCTAAAGTTACACAATATTCCGTTTACAAATATTTCAAGTCCCTATACTTGTTCATCTGTGACGGCAATATGTGTATTGGACTAGGTATTACAGCCAGCTTGATATGAATTAATTAGCTCAGGTTACAGGTATCAATAATGGAAGGAACATCTTGTTGACACAAATTTCCAGGTGTCAGTGGGAGAACAATTATAATTAATTCTATTTAATGTTGTTGTTTTTTATTACTATTTGTTTGTAGGTACATTTGCAATCATTGACGTAAATTTAATTTGAGAGTCAACACTCTCTAAGTCCGACGTGAGAGTGGATATTTAAAGATTTTTTTTACATTTCTCGAGGTGAACATGTCAAACATTTTGTGATCTATGCATATTTGTAAGCGTACTTTCTTTCCGGTATATCGAATGTCCGTTTACGTAAATACCCTAGTGTATTTCTACCTTGCAACATATTCGCGCCAGGAAAGGTAGCTCAAAGGTCAATATATAACTGAAATATTGTTGAAAAGTGACGTTTAAACACCCATAGCCTCATATAAATTATTGCAATAAAATATCGATTAAGTAACGAAATTGATATAAATTATTTTCCAGTATATTTGGTATAAAAAGCTTGTTCTACACGTTCACTGTGAGATGTATTGCAACTGCCATTTTTAACTACAATCACGTGCGCATGCTCGTGTTTGATGGAAAGCTATAGCTATATTTAGATATTTTGTGATAATAATTTTATATTGTAAATCGATCCATCCTGTGATTTTTTTCAACAAGATACATTTTTTATAGTATATATTTTATTATAAAATACAATATTGAACTGATTTTCGATAACACTTCAATCATTGAATATTGATTTTTTCGAATGTTGAATATTTTATCCCCAGAATTGCACCCCCCTGTTAGTATACTTTTATTGCTTTATTTTAAAAAAAAATAACACCAAGAACAACGATGATACGAGTCTTCTTATTCAGAAATAAACCTACAGCAAAATAAAGGTATACATTTTTTGTACTGTGAACAAAATCGTCATTTTTATCTAGATTTATCGTCCGAAAAATACGGTACTCCTCTACTATACTAATTTGGATTAGGTGATTGGAATTAGGTGCCATCATCAAAATAAAGATTAAAAAATGTATTTCATGATAATGATGGCTGATTAAAATTGTTTGTCATGCATTAGCAGTCAGTTGTAACCAATATACAGGAAGAGCCCCTACTGTGAAGCCATTCAATGAAAATAACAACCTGACCATATTGTTAAATAAGAATAAGAATTAGATAAGAAATTAAAATTTATAGAAGGCAAGGATTTGTATAATTAACACATTAAGTCACATTTCATTTATTTAGCTTGGGTCAGTTATCAATTAAAAAGACAAAAATGGTTTTAAAAAAAATCTGTCTAATAAGTATTTACCTAAATAACGATATCATGACGTATAATAATTTCTCACCGTAAAGGTATTTATTTTATTAAGATATTTATACACATATATAAGAAAAAAGATATAAATTTATTTTTTAAGTACAAATAAATTGGAAGACGGCTTGAAAATCGAAAACGTAGAATAGTTATCTATGTTTATAAGTCTTAGTAAAAAGAGTCTTGAGCAACGTTTTTTTTCACACCTGTGATAGGTGTATTTGTATATCATGAATGCACGATGCAACAACATGCTGAGATGGGTGATGTTTTGACAGGTAAACTGTAAAAAAAAAAAAACGTAGGATACACTAATAAAATATTATTTCACCTATATCAGGACTCCGCAGACTGCCAATTTTCAAGAAGAAAAAAACGGGATTTATGACCCATTCGCTATGAACAAAATAAAACTTAAATTCTACTAAATAATTTTAATCCAAATTTGCCTTTGTCATGCATTAGCAGTCAGTTGTAATATACAGGATGTAACCAATATACAGGAAGAGCCCCTACTGGGAAGCCATTCAATGAAAATAACAACCTGACCATATTGTTAAATAAGAATAAGAATTAGATAAGAAATTAAAATTTATAGAAGGCAAGGATTTATATAATTAACACATTAAGTCACATTTCATTTATTTAGCTTGGGTCAGTTATCAATTAAAAAGACAAAAATGGTTTTAAAAAAAATCTGTCTAATAAGTATTTACCTAAATAACGATATCATAACGTATAATAATTTCTCACCGTAAATGTATTTATTTTATTAAGATATTTATACACATATATAAGAAAAAAGATATAAATTTATTTTTTAAGTACAAATAAATTGGAAGACGGCTTGAAAATCGAAAACGTAGAATAGTTATCTATGTTTATAAGTCTTAGTAAAAAGAGTCTTGAGCAATGTTTTTTTTCACACCTGTGATAGGTGTACAGTAAAACCCCGCTTTATTGCCCCTCGATTCACCGCCAAACTCGCGTATCGCCAAGAATTTCTGCAGTCCCGTTTTCCGTATGTAGTAATAACTCCGTTAAAATGCCAAACTCGCATACCGCCATCCGCCATGGTAATTGAAGATCAAACGGTCAATTTACTGTTATTTAAACCTCGATCATAATGCCAATCAATAATGTCATACCTCGGTGATTTTAGAGTGCCTGTCAATCAAGGTAAGTAAACAAGCAGTCAAGGCAAATAGATATCGCTATGAAAACAGTTAATTGTTTTCTTTACAATAACATTTTACAACCCTGAACTGATTACTTTTCATTCTGAATAAAACTTAATAAATTTGTTTGTGTGTTCTTTCATTTGTGTTGAAAATGTTGATGCCTAAACGTAAAAGAAATTTGCTTGATTTTCGACAGAAAAGAGAAATTGTAGAAATTAAGAATCCATCGATATATTGGCAAATGATGTCCTCCAGTGACCTCGACTTTCTGAACATTAATGAAGAAATAAGTGCAAGCCTTCCTTGTAATGGGTTATAATCCACGTGAACATGTTGTGAATTATTTTATTGTGAATGCATGCGTAAAAACGACAGAAATGTTTATATGTGAATAGATTTTAACAACTTCCGGTTATAGAAATCAAATTTACTTCCAAACCATACACTGACGGTGACACGCTTCTAAGTGTTGTATAAACATTTTTCAATTAAAGTATAACACCCTTGCTTCTATAAACATATGTTATCACCTTTCTTTAAACAATTAATGATCAATTATCCATAAGTTAACTGTACATTTGCCCCGGGGACAGGATTAATCTTGTGACACGACAACGAGTGAGAAAAAAACTTTATTGTTCTTTTTTTAGTTGTGATAAACAAAAATTGAAAATAAAATGGAGAGTAAATATTTGTAAGACGTAAAAACGAATTTAATATATATTAAAGGAAATTGCCAGTATACGTGGTAACAACGCAATTTCAGTAGATTTTTTTTCTTTTCAAATTCGATAAAATAAATTCTGCTAAATTTACAAATGCCGAAATTTTCTACAACTATCAAAATGAAACTTATATATTAGAATATATATTAAAATTTAAATTGTAAGTGATGATACTCATTTCCGGTAAACTTGTCAAAATCAAACCGTCAGTCATTCTAAATTTAAAATCAAACTGTTGACTTTCGGTTTTCTGTCCTTACTCAGTTTATCGCCAAACTCGTTATAACACCAAAATCTGGCTGGACAGATAGTGGCGGTTTAACGAGGTTATACTGTATTTGTATATCATGAATGCACGATGCGACAACATGCTGAGATGGGTGATGTTTTGACAGGTAAACTGTAAAAAAAAAACCTGTAGAATACACTAATAAAATATTATTTCACCTATATCAGGACTCCGCAGACTGCCAATTTTCAAGAAGAAAAAAACGGGATTTACAGATTTATGACCCATTCGCCATGAACAAAATAAAACTTAAATTTTACTAAATAATTTTAATCCAAATTTGCCTTTAAAGAAATAAATGTAAAATTATAATTATTTACCCGGGTTCATTCGCCCTACATTTGGCAAACACGTAAAAGAGCAAACGCACCCGATATCGTAAACCGGCAACTGTCTGCAGCAAGTGAAAGGGCCTTGGCATCGATTGTCGCGAGTACATAGAGACATATTAATATTCACTTCTAGTGCACTTAAAACATGGGTACTGCATGTTAATACATTTTATTCATGGATATTATTGTATATATCGCCCGTGACAGCCGTTAACATATCTATACTTTCCGTACCACTGTATATCACTCATTTACTTCAGCTTTACTATGATACGCATGTTTCTTTATGCACAAATTTATTGGTTAGCAGAATTTGGGGACGTTTCCTGTTTACAGTTTAACTATCTGAGAGTGGAGACTCTCACTCCGACCTGGGAGGATTTGGTCGGACATTTGTCGGACAATTTGGTCGGACATTTGTCGGTGTGAAGTCCGACAAAACTCTCTGTCCGACCTGAGTGTTTGATCGTTGATACACTTGGAGGGATCTGTATATCATGGCAACCAGTTTTAGTGGTGGAAGAAGCTGGATTACCCGGAGAGAACCACCGACCATGGGCAAGCAACTGGTAAACTTTATCACTTGCGGCTGCGAGTCAAGTGCACCCCTTTTTGGTAATTTACAAAGCCAAGCGCGAACCCACGCCGTATTGGTGATAGGCTTGCATGAGTTGTTAGGTAATCCAACTACCTAACTCATTGAGCCACCCGGGCCCTCCATTTTCATAAATATTTTAGCTATATTGTGACTGTCTTTTAAAGGTTTTCACGTGCCTATGCTAGAAAAGGCACCTTTTCAACTAAAAACAGCCCTTACTCATTTTCCATTTTGAAATTTTTGCTAAGAAATTGCAAAAAAACAAATTTGTAATTTCCTACTTACAGAAATTAAACCTCCAGAAGTCAGATTTAGTCTGTAGACCTGACATTCCACCATACACCCACATTTCTCTGCCATGCAGAACAGCTGAGTGTCCATGACGGCTACCTGCTGTGTTTACTGTCCTTTGTTTTGGAGTAATTAACTCCCAATCTTCATCATCTGTAAAATCAAGTGTAAGATCTGTAGGATTTTGAAGGACAATGTAATTATATTATAATCGTCTTGTAATTTAATATCTGTTGACATATTGAGTGAATAATTAATCCCATTTTGAGAATAAAAAATCTGCATTTATTACATAAACAGAATGGATAGGTAGATCAGATTGTTTATATCTTTTTTTAATCTAATTAGCTCAAATAACAGAATCCGGAAATAAATGATTTGGTATTAAAATAATATTTTAGTTATGAAAATTGAAGCGGTTTTTTGGGTCCATTCTTTTTTCCTCAATAAAAACATTAGGGTGTGAGATAAAATATAGGATCGGTCAGGAAACCTGAAACACACATATTTTTCTTTTCGGTTTTTATCTAATTGACAAATGCATGTCGTGTTTCCTCATTAAGTGACAAATGGCAAGCCATACTATATTCTATTTCCAAGTAGATACAGTTTACATCTTATCCTATAAGTTTGGTTTAGTTTATGGTATTTAACGCCACTTTCAACAATATTTCAGTTATATCGTGGCAGTCAGTTTTATTGATGGAGGAAACCAGAGCACCCAGAGAAAACCACTGATCTACCGCAAGTCACAGACAAACTTTATCACATCTTATCCTATAAAGATACCATACTATTTCTGTAATGTCATACCTATATGATAAGCCCAGATTTCTGATGTTGACCCCTTGAGGTCAAGAAATCCACCATATACATACATAACATTGTTATACACTAAGGCTGTATGATTTCGTCTGGTACAAGGCTGTAAACTGCCAGCGTCAGGAATATGTTTCCTTATGTACTTTAAATCTAGGTATAAAATCAAGCACAATTATATTAAGAATTTGTCAGATGAAAGATCATTGAAGAAAATGACCATGAGAGAAAATCACAAACAAAATTTTAAATGAGCCTTTTGTTGCTGTACCTCTTACAAGCAAAATATGTCACAAATATTAATCCTATATAGTTGACTTGTGTCGACTTGGAACAGATCGATATTATAACTTCCTAATATCCAGTATTCAAGTTATCTAATAACTTCCTAATATCCAGTATTCAAGTTATCTAATAACTTCCTAATATCCAGTATTCAAGTTATCTAATAACTTCCTAATATCCAGTATTCAAGTTATCTAATAACTTCCTAATATCCAGTATTCAAGTTATCTAACTACTATGTACTATGAATGGATCAATTTTCTACTTCAAGATATTCAAGGGAAGTTAAAGATTCTTAACAAAGGTATTTAGTCATGTACTGATAGATACATTTAGGATTAGGGTTATGGTGTTCAACAATATTTCAATTTTATCATGACCATCAGTTTTTATTGGTGGAGGAAACCGGAGTACCTATAGAAATCCACCGACCTTCCGCAAGTCACAAACAAACTTCATCAAATAAAGTTGAATCGAGTACAGCTCGCCATGAGCATCATTCAAATTCACAATTTAGTAGTGATAGACACTGATTGCATAGGCAGTTGTAAATCTAACTAGCATAAGATCATGACCAGACATGTCGCTCCTCTCCGACACATTATCCTGTTTTCAAGCCAACCTGTCTTTGCTCTTACTCCTTTTCAGAGAAGCAGCAAATACTGATCTACAGCACTCGAGGTGAGCATGCTAACCATAACCGATGTGGTTATCTCCCTTTGAAAAATTTCTTAATCTGTCAATTCATCATATTTTTGTACTGGTTCCTTACCTGGATTAACAATCCATAATGCTGATTCAGTATTGTCGTAACCAAATACACCTCCAAACAGGAGAAGCAATCTCTGTAAATAAATGGTAAACAAATTTTAGTTTACAAAATAAATGTACAACTCCAATCAAAACAATTAACCTCTATCAACCAACTTCCTCAACTTAGTACATCTATAATTATGTTGTGATAGCCATATTTATGCATATTGGCCTAAAAACATATTTTACAAAATATAAAATTTAATCAAATAAAGGTGATATGTCAATAAATTTTTAATTCATTTTCTATGCTAACATCTATCACCAAAAGACTGAAAAGATAATAGGTCAAATACGGTAGTATACGGTAATTTATATTTACGTTTGCGGAAAATGTCGCACATAATTTATGCTGCCAATGGAAAAGTCAGTCACATTCACCGGCGCATGTGCTGATTAATGAGATTATACCGAATGGATAACTCGCTTGTTTGTTAACAAAGTGAAAGAAGGAGGTCATGTTAGAATTACAAATAAAACTTAAAATCTAGATACATGTATTAAATGAAATTTTATGCCACTTAATTCAATGTTGTCAACCAAAAATAACTCATGAAAGCCTTTAAGCTCAATTCCAATGGGGTCCTTTACAGCTAATAGCTTATGTGGGTATTTAAGGTCAATCATCAATTGACTGCTCTTTCGTTTTTCTCTAACGTTTATTTTGCATTGCAGTGTGCCATCATTGTGAACTCATAATAAACTGTTGTTCATTAAAAGCCATGTATATTTTCCTTATGCCTGAACTTTATCAATAATATTACAGATCTACACACTCAGTCAAGGTGTACTCTATACAACATTATGTGATAAAGTTTGTCAGTGACTTGCGGCATGTCAGTGGTTTTCTCCGGGTACTCCGATTTCATCCACCAATAAAACTGACTGCCGCGATATAACTGAAATGTTGTTGAAAGTGGCATTAAACATCACAACCCCAACCCTACAGATAACATAAGATAACAAACCTTATGGGGTACAAAACTATGTCCTTCAAAGTAAGGAATGTTCTCTCCTTTGTATGTAAGTTCTTCCCATTTATTTGTTCCTGAAAAATCAACATCCAACATATTAAAATCTAATAACAATAAAGATTTTTGACACAAGGTGAAGATTTATGTTATTAATAAAGCGTTCCAGTTTATTCAGGATTGACCTGTTTCACTGTAATGTCTTCTTAAAGGAATATAATTCTGTTACATTGGTGGTAGAGTGTGTTGGTTGTTGACTTCTAACTACTAGATTAATGGGGCTGTCATGGTCGTGATCATATGGTCGCTGGATTTACAACTACATGTGCAATCAGTGCCTATCACCACTATAAACGTTGTGAGATCAAATCTCCTTAATGGCGAGGTGTACTCGATACAACATTATGTGATAAAGTTTGTCAGTGACTTGCAACAGATCTGTGGTTTTCTCTGGTTTCCCCACCAATAAAACTGACTGCCACGATATTACTGAAATATTGTTGAAAGTGGCATTAAACATCATAACCCTAACCACTAGATAACACCATTGACATACTGGATTCAAGTTCTGATACACACTTCAAGTGTTAAGGTTTCCAGATATTTACTGTACAAAATTATTAATAATTTGTGGTGTTTTTGTTTTCACTATTTTCAAGATCAGTAAGAAACCGTGAAAAATAATGCCCCTGAAAACCTCTACTCAAAAATGAACCCATTCCAGATTTGAAAACACAAAAACAAAAAAACAAGAAGTGTAATTTTAGTCAACTTTAATTATCCCTTATGTTCGTTTTTATGTATATGAGCGGCTAATGAGCCTACATGTATACGAAATTAGAAATTTGAAGAAGAAAAAAATCAAGTATATTGTCCCGTTTATTTTTAATTTTATATTAAATGCATGCGAAACTGTTATAAAATAAATATATCATTATTTTATTACCTTCAAATGTTACACAGATAATATACACACTGGTATTAAACTGATGTTCGTAACTTTAGTTACCTACATCCCAACATGGCGGACACCGAAAATGGTAAATTAGAATATCCTTGTTTTCTCTTTATCAGTAGTGCTTATTAGTAAGTCCAACGGTATGATTACAGGTGGGAATATTAGATACTCGAATGCATACATAAAAATGACGAAACTCTTATGAGAGCATTGAAATATTAACTTGAAAAAATTTGAAGGATATACGTAACTCTTTGAAGTGATGTTCGTAACGTTAGAAAGATATTTAAAGAGATGTCCGTAACTGCAGATTTCCATAACTGTTAAATAATAAGAAGGTGTTTAATTGCTCGTTAAGAAACTCTTGGTTTCAATTTAAAAGCAAAATTAAGCATGCAGACAACTTAAAAGTAAAAAGAACAACAAGCAATGAAACGAAAGCATATAGAACGAGTATTAAGAAGAAAAACAATTCAGGGTCGCATACATGTACAGTATTCTACCTTTCTCACATTTTTAGGATGTTGATTTGTTTTAGCGTCAAATGTGACTTATTGACAGTTGAAGACGTGTTGATCCATGAAACATCGTAATCATATCAATGTAAACAATTATATACTTGATACAATAAGTTCCTTTCTAACCTATGTGTATCTTGTGCGTACCCCTTTAATACGTTTGCTGCTGAAAGCAATGTATCTGTACTATATAAATATTGTCGGTAGAGATATATTACCTATAGCAACATATTTACTAAAGTATACAAGAATATACAAAGGTAGATAAGGGACTTGTAGGAAATCTATGTGTATAATTATATTTAACATGGGTGAAGGAAATTCATGTATGTTGATCCTGATTTAAACTAGAACTGTGAGTGACCTCACTGAGTGATACCCCCCGCTTGCAATACTATGATGTTCAAACTTTGGAATACAGGTATATTAGCAAGTTACCTACAGTACAGCTGACAGCATACACTGATAAATGCTGAGCATTTAAAAGGCTCAGCATTCAATGCTGAGGTTTTATTGGGGGTCGTAAATCATGGGCTGATGATCAGTTTTATTACCCTCACCTGTACAGATGGTCAGCAATTGAATAAACAATATGATCATAATGATTTCCAGGTAGATGTACCTGATTCAATAGGTGTTAGTAAAATTAACCTGAGCATGTATGTGTGATTTGTTACACTTGTGACTTTTTATTTAGTGGAAATATTTACATAATAAATTTTCTATTTTACAATGTAGTAATGTTTTGATAATTCTAAAATTGAATTAAAATTTCTCTGTTTTTCAATTGATTTGTTTTGTTAAAATTTCAATTATTATCTGTATTTTAAAATTTAAAAGTAAATTATTTGAAAATATTTACATGTATACAATAGATGTGTATCTATTCTTTTTTTAACGAATTGTTTGTTTTCTCTTTTTTTTTTCTTTTTTTTGTGTTTGTACTAACAAAAACAGTAAATTATTTTTAAAAAAAGTTTAATTCAAAATTCATGAATATTTATGAAAAAGAAATTTATAGTAATTTAATTTTAACCATTGAACATTTCACATTTTATAAAAAAAAATATATGTATTTAATTTAGGAATCTAGTTGAATATGTGTGTGTGTGTGTTTTTCTTTTTCATTAGCCTAGACAGTATGACATGAGAGTGAATAAGTGGCAAATTACAAGTGTCCATAAATCCTTCATTGATTGAGATTTTCTATGTTTACCATATCTGTGTGTTAATATACAAAAAATACTTAATTTGTCATTTTTTTATATTGAAAAGAATGTATTTTTATAATCAACTGGCACATTTTTTTTAATGTTTAGAATGTATGTTTAACAACATAAGAATAAAAATGTGAAAAAAAAATGTTCAAGAAATGTCCTGAATAACAAAAAGAAAAGAAATTAATATTACCTTGGATAAAATGGATTAAAAAAAAAATCCAAAAAATCCAAACATAGTAACAAGTATATTTTTGAAATTGGATTACATTTATTTGATTAAATTGATAAAGCAAATTAAATATATTATTCCTCTGCAAAATAATTTTTTTTTTAATTTTAAATACATGTATCATAAAAGAACAACTATAACATTTTCGTCAAAGTTGAAAAAAAAACCTCTTAAATACATGACTAACATGTACATTACATAGAAAGAAAATTTTTAAAATGTTAAATCTAATCTTAATTAATTAATCTATTGATTAAAATAGCATCACAATTAATCTTGTTCTTCTTTGCCATATTTTCAGTTAAAAATTCTTATATATCCAACACAAAATTATGATTTCATTTCAATTATTTGTTTAAATTGTTAGCTGATGCTAATATCACAAAATATTAAATTTTGAAAATATTATTTTATTGACAAATTTTCAAGGTACAGTTAAATGTATTAAAGTCCTTTTTTTACACATCAAAATCACTGAAATCCAAATATAACACAAACAGGTGTATATATTTACCTGTAGATCACCTGTGAAATCAACAAGACACTACTGACCAGGTATTTTATGGTCCTGTTTATTACCTTGAGGTTAATTAGCAGACCATCAGCGAAAATACTGAGCCTGGCTCAGCATGCAGATTATGCTCAGCATTTATCAGTGTATGCTGTCAGCTGTACTGTATGAAAAATGAACGGATATGGAGTTATGTCAAGGAGACAACATCCCATCTCCAAAATAAACTAACCAAGAACATACATCTAGGGGTCACCACAAGTACACGACCCCCCTTTTCGTGAAAGTATAAGTTGAATTATCCTCCCCTTCTAAATTTTAGACAGCAACGGTATTCCTTCATGCACATCTGCAGGTTGTGTACTACAACTGTGTAAAGTTTCATAAAAATTCAATAAACAGTTTAGTAGGAGTTGCGCTTAAAAGGTACATGCCCCCCTTTTCGTGAAAGTATAAGTTGAATTATCTCTCCTTTTAAATTTTGGACAGCAACCATATTCCTTCATGCACATCTGCAGGTAATGTACTACAAATGTGTAAAGTTTCATAAAAATCCAATAAGCGGTTTAGGAGGAGTTGCGCTTACAAGGTACATGGACAGACGGACGGGGTGATTCCTATATACCCCCCAAACTTTGTTTGTGGGGGGTATGGGTATAAAAACTATTGATATTAAACTAATTCGTTTATATACTGTCAAGACTGTTCAGACTAACATCCTGTCAATTTCAGTGCATATTTATAAATGTATATGTATTTGTAAATCTTGAAATGGTATGATATAAAAAAAATGATCTTTTCGAAAACAGCTTTACCATAGATTAATCCAATTTTAATACTTACACATTATAGATTCGTTAAAAAGTATTATAAATCTGTATTTATCTGTATTTAATACAATAGTCTAACAAATTAATAATAAATTAATCTGGTTTCATTTCAGCATTAAAGGGAAATAATTAGATGTGTCATTCTTA
This sequence comes from Bathymodiolus brooksi, assembly GCA_963680875.1. Classification (NCBI taxonomy): domain Eukaryota; kingdom Metazoa; phylum Mollusca; class Bivalvia; order Mytilida; family Modiolidae; genus Bathymodiolus; species Bathymodiolus brooksi. Next base: position 5,414,332 of record OY804587.1, read on the forward strand.
AAATACTTGATCTGGTGTGTCCATTTTTATTAAAATAAGCAAAAAACACAAAGGACAATTAATTTGGTAATAATTCATGGCATATCTACACATAGAACTGTTAATTTACATACAAATATACTTTGTTAGAATTTATATATGAGACCCAGAATGGCCCTAATCGAATTTAATGATGATGTCGGAGGTCGCCATCCATGGGAGGTTCTAAACACCCAAAGGTCGGAAGTCAAAACGCCCTATTGTAAGGTCGTAGTTTATGAAAGACCCTTCTATAGCACACAGTCCAAGACCAAATAGAAATATCAATATAATACTAAACAACTACACATGTTGTATCGACTGCCGCATCGGCCTTAGCACTATTAATTATCTGGTCATTCTCGATATCCATCGCTGTAAGATTACAAAAGATTACAGGAAACGCAAAGCCACGTGTTTATTATTGCTAATTGGAAACGAGCGTTGGACAAGGTGTTCTTCTCCCGCTACCCTCATCTTTCGTTCATCTCACTCATTCATAACCCTCTCATCCTCCGCTCTGTAATTTTTTTCTCTCGTGCATTATATAATCTCTCCCACCTCTATTACCCTCTCTATCACTTCAGGGATGTTTTTCTTTGTTTTCAAATTTTATTTATTACAAAAGCGTTGTTCTTTAAATGTTTTAAACATGATTTTAGAACCACCAAACTTTAAAGTTACCAACATCATATTTGAAAGTTACGAACATCGTTCAAAAATAATTCTACAGTTACTTACATCATTTGTATTTCTTAAAGTAGGTTTTGTGCCACATAGGAGAATTTACAGTTGATTTAAACATATCACTACAGTTAATTGTTAAAATATCTATACATTTGAAATGAAAATATTTGAAAATAAACTAAAAACAAAGAGAAAACAAGGATATTCTAATTTACCATTTTCGGTGTCCGCCATGTTGGGATGTAGGTAATTAAAGTTACGAACATCAGTTTAATACCAGTGATACATGTACATTTGTATAACAATTAATGGAACAGTTACTTAATCTTTGTTTCAGTGTACATGTACCTTTTTTTTTGTACCTCCAGGTGTCAAGTATCCTTTAGACTGATTGTTACTGTTAATTAGAGTAACTGTACTCACTTCAGATATCAGACATTATGTTAATTAAATTGTTTTGTTTTATGATTACAATCGTAAAGCTATATTTTTTAATAGAAAGAGAAAGATTTATGTATTTAATTAAATGTATACTGGTAATTTGAAATATAACATTAACACATGCATACAGTACATGTACACGGTATGTACCTCAAAATACTGATTAATATCCAAACTTCTCGTTCCAATAATTATAAGAACATGCAGTAGTTGTAGTCTGTTTGATAAATGTATCTTTTGATTTTTTTTAGTTAGATGTCTTCCATGAAAAATGAGTACCAAACTGATTTTAATACTGGTAAATAATGAAAAATGCTAAAAACAATACAGGTCTGCGAATATGTCTGTAGACCAGAAACCGTGAAAACAGTCAAAAATAATACTTTTACAGTACCTTATGCGAGCTTAAATCGTAAATTCTTAAAAACAGACAATTCTGAGTTTATTGGAGAAAAGGTAATTTCAATTTGACCTAAATGTAGTTTTACAATCCCCGGCAAGGTCACTCCCTTCAAATGACACCCCTCTTATCAGGTCAGGCTTCAGATTCACTGAGATAAAACAAAAAATACTACTTAAAGTTAATTGTCCCTCTCTTATAAGGCCACTTTTTCATTGCACAAAGATTGCATTATAAGAGGCAGACTACTGTACATGAAATATCCAGGGAAAATTGAAATTTTGGCCTTAAAATAAAATGTCATCAAAATAAAGCAATACATGTACGGTACCTATATTAAATCTCCAAAAATCTTTCAAGGACACATTTCCATCTTTTCCACCAATCATATATATATATTCATTGTGTAAGCAGCATGCTTGTTTACATCTGGATCTCGGTGATGTTTTACTACATGAAGTTTTAACTTTATTCCATTTAAACAATACTGATAAAGATGATATTTTACTCATATTTTTCCCATAAACTTCATCTTAACTTGATTTCTCAAACTAGGAATTTCATTTCAGAACCTACAAAATAATAGAAACAAATCTTAGGATTAAATATATACACTGCATATGTAACACATGTACCTGTATATCACAAGCTGTTGACTGTTGTTACTGGCTATACATCAAACGAGCAGAAAATCACTCAAAAGTTGGCATATGCACATTTGGAGTGAGTGATTGCTGCTTTACAAAAATGTATGCCAAGTGAACAATTCTTTCAGCTACATGTATATCATGACGAGAATTTCATAATTTTGATTTCATTGAACCATGGTGCATGGTTTAGTAGCCACTGCCTACTGTTTTAATGATGATCGAAAGTACAAAATGTACATGTTGTCATATATACAGTTCATCCTTAAAATTTTGTGTGATAGATTAGTTAGACCTGGAGTGTAACAAATTATCCTCTTGTAATTTCCTTGTATTGGTACTGTCTTTGCAGAAATACTTGCAACTCGATAGGGTGAATCCTTTACACATCACTTGTGTTTCTCTTTGAGACTCGCTATTTCTTACAAAAATGAACAAAGACTGCACTAGTGGTATACCCGCATATGACGTTTTGGTAAATAGGGACTCATCAAATTTTTCTCATAAGTACTGGCCCGAATGGCTTGTAAGTTCCAAATCCTAAAGTCATTGACTGTGACTTTGTCTTTATTTAAATATCGGCAACAGACTACCAAAGGAACAGTTAAAGTAACAAAGTACCGAAATGGTCTAAAAAGTAACGCCAAAATCGGGTACACAAAAAACAACAGAGCACAGAGAGAAGAAATGCACATGAATAAGACAACACAAAAACTAAATTACATAAGATAAATAACAAAATACTATGTTAACAAAACACAAAAAATAAGTTTTCTAATTAAGGTCCTGTTGAGTGGGCGAGTTGTTCCGAACAGTGGGCGAGTTGTCTTGGGCAGTTGGGGGCGACTAGACCTGAACCCGTCCATTTCTGGTGTATCCGGTTATATCATGGGCCATGGCAAAGATTCCAAGAATCAAAACTCTTTCTGCATGACCAACAAAAATTCAACAATCTTTTCCGACAACATCAGGTCAATATATAGTCTCTTAACTGCTTACCTTTTTATATACACGCCTTTCCTGTCAAAATGGTTTGTTGTCTGATTTGTTTGTTTACGATATTTCGAAATATGTGAAGAGAAGAGCGAGTTAAAGGTAGATAACTCTATCATTAATTTAAAAATTAATAAAAACGAGTGATGATGGTTTTGAAGTTTTGTTATTTTTATGAGAAACAAATATGTCTTAAATTTCCAATTGGTACCAACCAGTCTTTCTAGTAAATTTGTTTACACTTTAATTTGATCAATGGTATCGTAGGACTTAATGTCTCTTAATCACAGGCACTTGGGTCCAGGATTTTCTCTTAATCACAGGCACTTGGGTCCAGGATTTTCTCTTAATCACAGGCACTTGGGTCCAGGATTTTTTCTTCTTCAATTTTATCAATAAAATGTGCATCTACAATGTATATGAACCCGTTTGACATGCTTCGTTGTGAAATAAACGCATAGTTCATAAAAACGCCTTTCTATCGATACATTGTATTAGGAAAATGGGGCATAGTTCATAAAGGCGTTTATTTCACAACGATGCATGTTAAACGGGTTCGTATAAGTTGTAGATGCACATTTTATTGATAAAATTGAAGAAGAAAAAATCATGGACCCAAGTGCCTGTGGACTAATCTCGTTGAGATTAGGATTCCGAAGAAATTTTCGGTCAGTATCTATAGGATGTACTGAAACTGACCGAAATTTCTTCGGAATCCTAATCTCAACGAGATTACGTACGACTCAAAAATTTGATTTATGGCAATTTTTAACAACTTTCAAAACAAACGCAAAAGATTGTATGAGTTTGTTATTATATGCAAATAAGGTATACCGTAAATTGATAGCAGACACTTATATCATATATAAAAAATATCTCACCAAGATGATATGACATGTAATTGAATCCAGGAATAAATACAAAAATTAATTAATTCGTGTCCGATATATATAAATCCATTGTAGATGAAATATATTAATGGATTTCATTTGTCAATAAAAACATATTATCCAGACTGGTATATAGAATAGCGACCTTCTTGACCATGAGTTCGATTTAGAAAGGAAGTAAGAACTCTGCATCAAACTACAGACCAGTTAGTCTTACTAGCATCATATGAGTTAATGGAAAAGTTAATTAGAAAGAGAATCATTCAGCATATGGATAAATTCGACTTATTTAGTATAAAACAATTCGGTTTCATGGGTGGCAGATCTACCACATTACAACTCCTAAAGGTACTTGACCATTGGACAACTATACTCGATAATGGTGGAACTATCGATACCATTTATACAGACTTTATGAAAGCCTTTGATAAGGTACCACACATCAGACTAATCAACAAACTGCGTTCATCTGGAATAAGCAACCAGACTTGTGTATGGGTTAAGAACTTTCTGAGTAACTGCAAGCAAAGAGTACAACTAAATGGATCTGTATCAAAATGGCATAATGTGACGAGTGGTATACCGCAAGGCTCAGTACTTGGACCATTATTGTTTGTAATATTTATCAACGACTTACCGCTGAACGTTTGCAGACGATACTAAACTATACAGGGATATTGCTAACCAGAGTGACATTGAAATAATCCAAAATGATATCAACAACCTCTTTAAGTGGAGTGAAAAATGGCTTTTGCGCTTTCATCCTGATAAGTGTAAAGTCCTGTCAATCACTGGTAAACGTCATCAACAAAGAACCACAGATTACACGATGCCAACATACTCGGGATCATACGTCACCTTAGAATGAGTTGAATCGGAAAAAGACATTGGAGTTACAATAGACTCAAAGCTTAACTTCGAAAAACATATCCAGACACAAGTAAACAAGGCAAATCAAATAGTTGGGATAATCAGGAGATCATTTAAATATTTGGACTTCAAAACATTCTGCTTATTATTCAAATCACTTGTCAGACCTATCCTAGGATATGCGAGTAGCGCTTGGAACCCATATAAAACTAAAGACATAGAGGCAATCGAGAATGTCCAACGTAGAGCCACAAAAATGTTACCGGATATGAAGGACCTGACCTATGAAGAGCGATTAAGGAAACTAAAACTCCCGTCACTGAGATATAGGCGATTAAGAGGCGACATGATAGAAACTTTCAAGATAGTTACTGAAATCTATGATAAGCGTGTGACAGAGGATTTATTGCCCATCAACAAGAGTACTTTTCATCAGACTCGTGGACATTCACTAAAGCTAACCAAGAACAGATCTAAATTGGACATACGTAAATATTATTTCACAAACAGAGTAGTCGAAGATTGGAATAATCTACCAGAAACAGTTATCACGGCCAAAAACGTAAAGATTTTTGAAAACAGATTAGATAAGCTGTGGCAAAACCACCCTATGATGTACGACCATACATATAACGATAAACAGACTACAACCGGAAGTAGACAGTTAAACCAAATAGACAACAAAGTAGAGCCAAATATAGAGGAGCAAGCTGATCTCCTGCGTTTGGAACAGACTTAGGTAGGTAGATTCCCGCACATTGTGGGGTGTACTCGCTAATACGTTTGTCACTGAAGTGATTAAGCTGATAGAAATATAATTTTGACGCATCATTAAAAAAAATAAAAACCTATTATGTTGGAGTGAGGGAGCCAATTCAACAATTTTTCAGCTATATCATGGCGAGAACAAGTTAATTTTCAATGAGATGATGATTAGGTCCACTTTATACAAGACCAAAACGCAGAGTTGGATATTTATAGTGCTAGCTCACTGAAACAACAGTCCGCGGGTAGATATGTCGCTTCACTCGGATGCATTATTCTGATTCCGCCGAGCCAACCAGTCTCAAGTTGCTCTTTCTCCTTAATGCTGCGTGCTTATCGGAGAAGCAACAAATACAAATTTCATAGACTTTGGTTTGACCCAACCGGGACTCGAACCAACGATCTACCACACTCGAGGCGAGCACGCTAACCGTTACGCCACCGATGCGGTTCCTACTATGTTGGATGTATTTCAACACAACAGTTATAAAAATAGATTGGTGCATATGACTTTATGCAAGCAAATAACAAATTGAAATTATTTCATGAATATAGATTTCGAATATTTCTAAAATTTCAAAGATTTTAAAAGTACATGTACATGTACATGTAAAATGTGTTCACTCAAAGAAATAATTCCACAAAAATTATATATATATTTGTTTTTATTTAAACGGGGTTGTCTTAACTTGAAGGGGGGGTTATGGTTTTTTGTTTCGTTCAAAAAAAATTTTTCGGACAACACAAGAGTTAGAATATTTTTTTTTGTCGCGCAAAGCGCGAATTTTTTTCCCAGAATTTAACATTAGATTATATGACAAAAACTCTCAATCAAATTATTTTTCTTTTCCTCCACCAAAATCAGAATATTTTTTTCAGCAACATTGGGAATCAGAATATTTTTTTAGAAAAAAAACATAACCCCCCCCCTTCAAGTTAAATGGTCGTTCCCTTACGGTGCTATTACAAGACTCAAAATTATTTATATTTATGTACGCCATCGCGCTTACATTGAAAATTGTACCGCATCAGCAGTGGCCGATTGTCTATTAGGCACATTTAAAAGCACTGTGCCTAGGGACTGTAAAAAAGTAGAAGCATTTTGTCAGGTACATTTAAATTTAATTTAGATGACAAAATAGTGCCAAGGGCCTACGAAGGCCCTAATCCGGCCCTGTGCATCAGCGGTGTGTTTAGTGTGTTCGCTTCAAGTGCGAAAGAACCACGTCGGTGGTGTAATGGTTAGCGTGCTCGCCTCGGGTGCGTTGGATCTTTCGTTCGAGTCCCTGTCGGGTCCAGCCAAAGACAATAAAATTAGCATTTGTTGCTTCTCCACGCAGTATTAAGGAGAAAGAAAAAGACTGGGTGGATCGGAATCGGGAAAATGTGTCTGAGTGGGGCGACAACACTGATTTTTTTCTGCTTCTCAGCTACAATGTAAGCACACATAATTCAACCCCGAATCATGAAGAGCAAATACTCGCTGGCTCCGAGACATTGACGCGACGTGTACATTGTATATAGCTGTAGACTGTTGTTTCAGGGACCTAGCAATATAAAAATCCAATCTAAAACAGATATTATCAACTCGCCTAAAGATGACTTGTTCTCGCCATGACATAGCTGAAAACTATTCTCACTTGCCCACGATCTCTCGTTATTATAAGGCCTAAACAGGTTGTAATTCACTTGTGCATTATCCCGGAAGAGATTATGTTGGTATTTTTATTTGATTTACACAGCGTTGCAAACCCCTTTTTTATACCCTCTTCCTGGTGAAATATAGCCTCTTGAAATACAAATGGGAACAAATAAAAAATAAACATACATGTACATACGTTTTAAATGTAAATGTGACATTCCTGCATCATTTAAATGTCCTGACCTACATTATCAACTAGTTTAGAATATAATGTAATCCGATTTGTGTATTTGTTAATATACTAGTATACGTAATTGTTGACACAAATTATATATGTAATCTGACAGACTTTGATAAACTTGAATGTTTACTTCTCTATCATTAGAAACAAATTACATTGACGTACAAGCATTATCTGTCTGTTTGTAATTAGACCCTATAGTGACATGAATATAGAATTACCCTCTATGTAATTACTTGTCGAATTATAAACAAGAGCGAAAATTGAAGAACAGTTTGTAATCTATTTATAGCAATGAAACTACATGTATTTCTAAATGTTGACTTTAAAAATTACGGATGACCAATAAATGGGAGATAACTCGAATTGCAATCGATTGTATCTGTCATGTCTTTTTTGTGCATATTGCTCGCACTGATGATCTGTTAACGATGGGGACAGAGAGACATGTATAGTCAATCAATCAATCAATCAATCAAACTTTATTGCCATATAAATCAATAATGCTTTGTGACATATCACTTAATGCTAGTTAGAAAAAAAATAACAAAGAAGCACCAGTAATACTTAATATTAAGTAAGTTCAAAGGTCCCTCAGTGCCAGTAGACAGTTTTATATGGGAATCCGTCAGTGTTTCCCACTTGCTTTGGACTTGATGGAGAGAGAATGTATATGATTTTTTTTCTTTTCCTGTCATTTAGTATCAAAATTAAGAGAACCATCCTGTTTTAGCTTTTGAATATAAATTAACATTTTTGGAGCATTCCAGTAGAAAATGTTTTGCATCCTGTAACATGACAGGACACAAGTCAAGATGTGTACTTATCATTAAGTAATAGGCCAAGAAGAGAGTGCCGAAGTAAGCGGTGACTCTGAAAAATTCAAACCCGGAATAAAAGAAAGTCTGGTATAAGAAAAACCAGAAGCGATTTAACTGTCGATTTCTTGAATATCCGGGGCGTACTGTCCAAGATTCATGACGTTAATAGACATTCTAATGCAATGATAATGTAACACATATTTTCATTGGCTATCGAGAGCTGTCAAATCTGCAGTTGGCATGCCTGAATGAATGTTATATTGCTACGCCGAATGCACTTGTTTGTAAACAATATGGCTGACCCAAATATTTCCGACTATGAATTTGACACTGACGACCTATTTAGGAGATAACTGTATTGTATTTGAAAATTTCATGGCATCAATTGGAGATTTGATGGTCGCAAATCGAGTTTACTGTCCATTCTAATGTTTGAACTGCTGAAAAATACAACAGATTTGCAGGCTCTGGGATATGAAGTAGCAGTAATGGGCGACTTCAATGGTCGATGCTTGAAAAAATGTGAATTGTCCAGCAATAGTATCCTACATGAACTGCCGTCATACTACGATAAACGATTATTACAGTTCACTCAAGCCAGTCAATTAACTATAGCTAACACTCATGTTATGAAGGTCATTATACAAGAATTTTAAATGATCAGCGATCAGCTATTGATTATATTCTCCTATCAAATGGTGTAGTCGACCACGTGGAATGCGTTCTTATCGATGAAAGTGGTTCTTTTGACCTACATAGTGACCATGTCATAATAAGGATTGTTCTTAGGAATATTGTAACTACCTGTAAAAATATTAAAATTTGCAAGGAATATTGGAAAATTAACGACTGGTCTCTTTTTGAAAACCAACTAAAATTAAAGATTGATAAAAATCGTAAAGATTTTATTCTCGGTGGCGATATCAACTATGTATGGGAAACGTGGAAAAATATGGTCATTGATGCAGCGAACGAATCGATTTGTAAGTCGAAGCCGGTAAAAAAAATTATCGGAATTTTTGGGATAAGGAGCTAGATTCCTAAACTGAAACAAAGACGCGATGCAAAAGACTTCATGACAAAACTAGGTTCTCAGACAATGATCTCGGTAAACACATACATACTTTATACCGGAACATGAAACTAAAAGTCCAAGAAGCTATGAAAAAAAAAGAAACAGGTATTTCAAATGAAACAATTTAATGATAAATGTATTGACTTCAAGAATAAAATGAAAGGTTTTTGAAATTTTATCAAGGGGCACAACTATGTGAACTCTCCGTCTCAAGTTTTTAATCCCGAAAATCACTCTGAGATGTTATTTGATACTAGCGACATTAATAATGCACTAAAATCTCATTTTAGCTCAATTGGACAAGACAGAGTAGATACCAAAAATAACATTTTTCAATGTGAGGTTGAAGCTTTTGTTTCAAAGATAGACCAAAATCTTACAACTTCAGATACTCGCATATCACTTAATATCCACCGGGAAAACATTAAATCTGTCCTTGAAAGTTGCAGGAAAGGCTTGTTGTATTGATGAAAGTCCGAATGAATTTCTGAAATATGAGGGAAATACTCTATTAAATTTATTGCTCGATCTATTTATGAAAATTACTGATCTTGAAAAAATCCCCGAAGATTGGCACAAGGGAATCATAAAGCCTATCCACAAGAGAGGATCAATGTATGACCTCGATAATTATTACATTAACCTCGAATATGTACACAGTATATGCTAAGATCATAGAACAATCTGTTATGAGTTATATGGAAGACAATGGTATTTTAGGTTAGGTTCATGGGGCTTTCAGACGGGACAGACGGACGGAAGACAACATTTTTACTCTACAAGGGATATGTGCACTTAGAAAATCAAAAAAGGGTAAGACATTCCTCGCTTTTTTAGACTTTTCTAAAGCTTTTGACAGAGTTTGGCGGGATGGTTTATTTCACCTATTATGGAAAAATGGTATTCAGGGTAAGTGTTGGAAACTCTTAAGATCTCTTTATAGTAACGTCAGTAATAAAGTTCTCTTTGAAGATTTTGAATCTGACTGGTTTGACCAAGAATTTGGGCTAAAACAGGGATGTGTCCTGTCCCCAACCCTTTTCTCTGTTCTGATGAACGATTTAGTCAATATGCTATCAGAACAGAATTTAGGGGTTAATTTAGCCTCTGATATTATAAACTGTCTCCTCTTTGCAGACGATATTGTCTTAATGGGCAAATTGGAGCAGGAACTGTAAGCTAGGTTTGCAAGTAAGTGGAACCTAAAATTAAATTTCAAAAAGTCAAAGGTAATGGTAATAGGCAAGAAGATTGATAAACTCAAACGATGGGATCTTGGAAATGATCAAATAGAAGAAACAAATGTTTATAAGTATCTTGGGATGTACTTTTCACGTTCCCTAAAATGTCCTTATCATATAGAAACATTCATAAAGGAAAATGCCCAGGAAAAATTAAATTATATGACACGAATTTTAGGCGAACACAGTAACTTTAACCGAATTTCTTTTGGAGACTCATTATGGTATTGGACATCTATTATACGCCCTTCTATTGCGCACGGTTACGCCGTATGGTTCCCTTCCGCAATTTCAAGTGCTCAAAACATTGAAAGTTTGCAGTTCCAAGCTGGAAAAATTATTTTGAAAACGAAAATGAGCTTTCCAAAATCTGCTTTTCTATCAGAATTTGGGTGGGAACCAATTAACGAATTTCTTGACCGACAGCGTGTTAATTATTTTGCAAGATTTGATGAACTTCCGGCTCACAGGTTATGCAAAATTGTATTCATGGAGCTAAAAAATTCCGAATGTGTTGAATGGAAGTATGTAAATTATATGAAAAATATTGTCCAGTCATTAGGATTAGACCATTACCACTATGGAAATTTTAATACAAACATATTCAACATTTTTTCGGTAAAGCAGTTCAAGATAAGGAATTATCTAAGATATTGGAAATGAGCAGTCTATCAATCTATAACATATTTAATATTTCACCAGGGAAACAAGCATATTTATGCATGCAGTATAGATGATTTCTGGGCTTCTCGACTGAAGTTCCTAGCTAGAACCAATTACTTTCCCTTCAATGAACGTCTTTTTAAAATTAATCTCCGTGAAAGTTCTAAGTGTAGTATATGCGATGACGATATGGTCGAAGACTTGCACCATTTCTTATTTGAATGCAAAACCTTACGTGCTATCAGACAAGAACTATTCGGAGAAATGGAAACAGTAATAAAATCGTTTTATCCGGATCTCGCGTTTTCAGAGCTACCGCCCTTTCAAAAGCTGCAGTTCTTGATCGGAGACTTTTGTCTTAGTTTTAGCAGTGAACTTAACCCGAATAATCCAGTCGTTATATTACTCTCCCGCTAGGCCAGCGAAAGTGCCGATAGAGGGCGCAGTATTATTCAAGTTACAGTGAACTTGGTTTCTTGCTTGACCAGTTCAGTAAAAAAAACTATTATGTAAAATGATGAAAGAGCGAGCTATTTTATTTGAGTCATGTGTCGATGATTAGGAACTCGCTTAATACTGTGTTTCTTTTATTTTATATGTCATTCATATATTTTACTTAATTAAGTTCAAATTAAATAATGTGATACATTGTATATAATTTTGTTTTAATGAAGAATGACACAATTGTTTCTGTTATAATATGTTATGACTTTTATCACAATGACTTTGATATGTTTTTTGTTCTTTGATGAAAATGTCTTATATTTAATGTTCGTGTATGATTTATGCTCATTTTAATATACATTTTAGTTGTTTATCTATGATTATTAGACGCAAACATTGGTACCCCGCTGATGTTTGCCCCCGTTATAAAGGGGTAGTTTCTGAATAATATATATATTTCATCTCCTACTATCAACTAATCCCTGATTTCTTGTCAAAAATCCTTTGAAATAAATAATATGTCCGGCTGATAGTCTTCATAAAATTCACAGATTAATAGCAGTTAGATTCCCTCCAGCTGAATTAAAATATCCATAGCCATATCACATTCACTTAATCATCCAAGCTTTCTGTTGGGTGAGCATGTCTCATATGAACTTTTAGGCTGGATCTCCATGCGTACCGTTTCCCGCATTTATACATAGGTATTTTGGTTCATTGTGTTTTCCTTGTATAGGTTCCTGAAGTCTGTCTTTACGGATAAAGAATGACTGGCAAATATCACACACGAATTTGTCTTTGTCAATAATTTGACAAGTTGTAAGATGCCGTTTCAAAGAGCCATGTGACATAAACTCCTCCTTGCAAAACATACATTTCTCTAAAAGAACCTTCATATGAGAGGATAAATGGAACCTATACTGCACTGACTGGTTAAAACCTTTCTGACACATGTTGCATATATGTTTGAATGATTTGTCGTGTTTATTCTTTTCGTGAAGGGTAAGCCCAAATTTACTACGAAATTGTTTACCACAGTGTGGGCATATATATCATGTAGATTCATCTCTGTCCCATTCGTATTTCACGTACATGTAGATTCATCTCTGTCCCATTCGTATTTCACGTACATGTAGATTCATCTCTGTCCCATTCGTATTTCACGTACATGTAGATTCATCTCTGTCCCATTCGTATTTCACGTACATGTAGATTCATCTCTGTCCCATTCGTATTTCACGTACATGTAGATTCATCTCTGTCCCATTCGTATTTCACGTACATGTAGATTCATCTCTGTCTCATTCGTATTTCACGTACATGTAGATTCATCTCTGTCCCATTCGTATTTCACGTACATGTAGATTCATCTCTGTCCATTCGTATTTCACGTACATGTAGATTCATCTCTGTCCCATTCGTATTTCACGTACATGTAGATTCATCTCTGTCCCATTCGTATTTCACGTACATGTAGATTCATCTCTGTCCCATTCGTATTTCACGTACATGTAGATTCATCTCTGTCCCATTCGTATTTCACGTACATGTAGATTCATCTCTGTCCCATTCGTATTTCACGTACATGTAGATTCATCTCTGTCTCATTCGTATTTCACGTACATGTAGATTCATCTCTGTCCCATTCGTATTTCACGTACATGTAGATTCATCTCTGTCCCATTCGTATTTCACGTACATGTAGATTCATCTCTGTCCCATTCGTATTTCACGTACATGTAGATTCATCTCTGTCCCATTCGTATTTCACGTACATGTAGATTCATCTCTGTCCCATTCGTATTTCACGTACATGTAGATTCATCTCTGTCCCATTCGTATTTCACGTACATGTAGATTCATCTCTGTCTCATTCGTATTTCACGTACATGTAGATTCATCTCTGTCCCATTCGTATTTCACGTACGTTTTGTTTCTTTTCATATGCTTGTTGAAATTACTTTTGTCACCAGTGAAATAATTGCAGATCTCACAAATATTATGGTTGTGATTGCTTTCTTCACTTGCAGTTACGTCAAACGACTGGTCCATAATACATGATGCCATCTGCAAAACAAGTAAGAAAAAATAAATAAGAAAAACCGAAATGATATTTAGGAATAAACAAGGTTGGTACATGTACCAAATGTCCCCCGCCGCCGCTGCTTCGATCAAAACAACAAAGTCCCGTAACTTCCACAAAAGTAAACTAGAACTGTGAGTGACCTCACTGAGTGATACCCCCCGCTTGCAATACTATGATGTTCAAACTTTGGAATACAGGTATATTAGCAAGTTACCGATGAAAAAAGAACGGATATGGAGTAATGTCAAGGAGACAACATCCCATCTCCAAGATTAACTAACCAAGAACATACATCTAGGGGTCGCCACAAGGTCTTCAACAAAGTGGGATTGTTTAAAACCAATACGGTTTCATCAGTATACATGAGGAATACAACATTTCCTAACTTTTGTACAAGAGGATATAGGTCACATCAAATGTTATTGATTCAAAATTAATTATTTATTCTTGAGTAGTTTTTATATTGCAAATATCCAGATGTGAAAAGGTCAATTAAAATCTTATTAACAAACCCCTTCATCCGCCCCTTATAATGAATAATACAATAATTAATCAAGTTACAGAACATAAACATCTCGGTTTAGACATTTCAAATGACGGTAGCTGGCAAAAACATATTGATCTAATAACAAAGAAAGCTTTTATTAGAGTTAACATACTAAGAAAATTCAAATTTATTCTAGATAGGAAAACCTTAGAAAAGATTTATCTTACCTTCATTCGGCCGATTTTGGAATATGCAGACGTCGTATGGGATAATAAAACATTGTTCTTGATAAATAAATTAGAAAATGTTCAAATAGAGGCTGCTAGAATCGTCACTGGGGGAACTCGGTTAGTATCTATTAATAGTTTATATAAAGAGACGGGTTGGGAGACGTTACAGGCAAGACGGGAAAATCACCAAAAAAAATATTTTTATAAAATGGTAAATAAAGGTAATAACAAAATTACCGAACTCCGAACAATCTTACAAAGGGAAAGTCAAAACTCATAATTATATAAACAGACAAAATCAGTCAACAACCGGAAAACTGTGAAAACCGTAATGACCCTGACTTGGTACAGGCATTTCTAAAGAAATGGTGGGTTGAATCAGATTTTAAGGCGCCAAACCTCCCGCTCTCATTACGGTTCAAAGGTTCCGGCTGTCACTGTAACAGTATTTAAATACAGGAACAAAATAGGTAAAATAGTTGTCAAAGCAGTACCATATTCGGTGACGTAAATGTCAAAAATATTTTTACGTCACACATTGACAAAAAAAAAACGGTCTTGTTCCTCCTTACCTTAGTGCAATTGTTCCCTGTAACTTTGAAAATATTCATGACTACAACACTAGACAGGCCGTAAGTATCCCCCCAGTACGTACTAGGACAACCTTGTATAATAATTATTTTCTACCCTCTACTGTAAGATTATGGAACAGCGAACCCACATCAATAAGAGATAGCAAGTCTCCTTCATCTCTCAAATCCTATTATAAATCAAAATGTATAAAGAAACCTATTTATTATTACTCAGGAACTCGAATTGGACAAATCCTTCACATGAGATTACGAACTGCATGTAGCTCTCTAAACCATCATCTATTCCTAAAAAATGTAGTAGATTCGCCCAACTGTAGTTGTCATCAAGGGGTCCCTGAAACTAATTCGCATTATCTTTTTTATTGTCATAAATTCAACGATTCGAGAAATCGGTATATCGAATCAATTGATATTCCTATGAACTTGACAGTTGACCATTTACTTTTTGGATCACCTGACCTCACAGACGATCAAAATAACAGTTTATTTTTAAATGTACAAAAGTTTATAGTAAACAGTAAACGTTTCATCTAAAATCAGCAGTACCTAGTTCCCTTATTTCATTCTTCTTTTTTCTTCTTTTTTAATTACTTTGAATCAAACATTTTTTACATCAAACACCAGATCACTTTCTTTGTTTTATCTTCTTATACCTTCTGTAATTTATATCAAATTTATTAGTTAGTTCTATTTGCTTCTCCCTTAGAGATTCACAATATATTATATATGAAATCTATTCCTACGGATAGGGATTAATATAAGTTCTTGTAACTTGTTTCCCAATCCTATTAATTTCTTCTTATTATGTAATGTATATAGCTGAATATTGTAATGTTATATTGAATTAATTAATAAAATATGCTTAAACTAATTAAAATCTTATTTCATTCAGGAATAGTTATGCTTACATCACCTTCCAAATTTTTGACAGCAACCATATTCCTTCATGCACATCTGCAGGTAGTGTATTACAACTGTGTAAAGTTTCATAAATATCCAATAAGCTGTTTAGGAGGAGTTGCACTTACAAGGTATATGCATGGGATGCAGATAAGTTGGAACAGCTTCAATCTTAAGGCGCTATGATAATTACTGGGTTGCCAAAATTTGCAAGCAAGGAATCTTTATACTTCGAAACCGGTTGGGAGACTTTAAGTTGTAGACGGAGGCGTCGAAAACTTACTTTATTTCATAAAATACATAATAATATAGCTCCTGAAAATTTACAGGACTGTCTAAATGAATATTTAGTAGTTAACAATTATAATCTGAGAAATTCTTACAATATAGGGTACCAAGATGTCGTTTAGAAACATTTTCCAAATCGTTTTTTCCGTCTACTATACGTTCATGGAATTCATTGGATCCGAATTTTAAATCTATACAAACTACTTCAAAGTTTAAGCAAACTTTAAGGTCAAATTTATTTAATGTTTCTAATTACTATTTGTTAGGAAGTAGGAAATGTAATATAATACATACTAGATTAAGACATCAGTGTAGTTCACTGGGAGCAGATTTATTTAGAGCAAATATAATTAGTGACCCCAGCTGCGCCTGCGGATGTCCTTTAGAAGATGCTATTCATTATTTATTAGAATGTCCCCTTTATACGAATGCAAGAATGCAATTAATTATGAGTATTACACCGTATACAGTTATCTCAATTGAAAACTTATTATTTGGCTCTGATAGTTTAACTGATGAAAACAATTTAATAGTATTAAGAAATGTCCAAAAATATATACACCATTCTAATAGATTTGAAGGATACGAAATTATACCCTGTACTCAGGATGTTATCATTTATTTGCACTCAATCCCCTTATCCCCCCCCCCTTTTTTTCCCATTACTTCTGTTTATCAAATATATTCATGTATACATTTATTATATTATGTAACTTGCTGTCATTTTCTTATTCATGTATATAACATTATTGTATAGAGCGGACATACTAAGTTGATATAAGTTGTTTCCAATCTAATTGTACATTTATAAGACAATAAAATATGTTTAAACCAAAGTACACGCCCTCCTTCTTTTCGTGAAAATACAAGTTGAATTATCTCCCCTTCCAAATTTTGGACAGCGACCATATTTCTTCATGCATATCTGCAGGTAGTGTACTACAACCGGGTAAAGTTTCACAAAAATCCAATAAGCCGTTTAGGAGGAGATGCGCTTACAAGGTACACGAACACCCTTTTCGTGAAAGTATAAGTTGAATTATCTCCCCTTCTAAATTTTAGACAGCAACGGTATTCCTTCATGCACATCTGCAGGTTGTGTACTACAACTGTGTAAAGTTTCATCAAAATTCAATAAACAGTTTAGGAGGAGATGCGCTTACAAGGTACACGAACACCCTTTTCGTGAAAGTATAAGTTGAATTATCTCCCCTTCTAAATTTTAGACAGCAACGGTATTCCTTCATGCACATCTACAGGTTGTGTACTACAACTGTGTAAAGTTTCATCAAAATTCAATAAACAGTTTAGTAGGAGTTGCGCTTACAAGGTACATGCCCCCCCCCCCCCCTTTTCGTGAAAGTATAAGTTGAATTATCTCGCCTTTTAAATTTTGGACAGCAACCATATTCCTTCATGCACATCTGCAGGTAGTGTTCTACAAATGTGTAAAGTTTCATAAAAATCCAATAAGCCGTTTAAGAGGAGTTGCGCTTACAAGGTACATGCCTCCCCCCTTTTCGTGAAAGTATAAGTTGAATTATCTCGCCTTTTAAATTTTGGACAGCAACCATATTCCTTCATGCACATCTGCAGGTAGTGTACTACAAATGTGTAAAGTTTCATAAAAATCCAATAAGTCGTTTAGGAGGAGTTGCACTTACAAGGTACATGCCCCCCCCCCTTTTCGTGAAAGTATAAGTTGAATTATCTCGCCTTTTGAATTTTGGACAGCAACCATATTCCTTCATGCACATCTGCAGGTAGTGTTCTACAAATGTGTAAAGTTTCATAAAAATCCAATAAGTCGTTTAGGAGGAGTTGCACTTACAAGGTACATCCCCCCTTTTCGTGAAAGTATAAGTTGAATTATCTCGCCTTTTGAATTTTGGACAGCAACCATATTCCTTCATGCACATCTGCAGGTAGTGTACTACATATGTGTAAAGTTTCACAAAAATCCAATAAGTCGTTTAGGAGGAGATGCGCTTACAAGGTACACGAACACCCTTTTCGTGAAAGTATAAGTTGAATTATCTCCCCTTCTAAATTTTAGACAGCCACGGTATTCCTTCATGCACATCTGCAGGTTGTGTACTACAACTGTGTAAAGTTTCATCAATATTCAATAAACAGTTTAGTAGGAGTTGCGCTTACAAGGTACATGCCCCCCCCCCCCCCCCCCCCCCCCTTTTCGTGAAAGTATAAGTTGAATTATCTCGCCTTTTAAATTTTAGACAGCAACCATATTCCTTCATGCACATCTGCAGGTAGTGTTCTACAAATGTGTAAAGTTTCATAACAATCCAATAAGCCGTTTAAGAGGAGTTGCGCTTACAAGGTACATGCCTCCCCCCTTTTCGTGAAAGTATAAGTTGAATTATCTCGCCTTTTAAATTTTGGACAGCAACCATATTCCTTCATGCACATCTGCAGGTAGTGTACTACAAATGTGTAAAGTTTCATAAAAATCCAATAAGTCGTTTAGGAGGAGTTGCACTTACAAGGTACATGCCCCCCCCCCCCTTTTCGTGAAAGTATAAGTTGAATTATCTCGCCTTTTGAATTTTGGACAGCAACCATATTCCTTCATGCACATCTGCAGGTAGTGTTCTACAAATGTGTAAAGTTTCATAAAAATCCAATAAGTCGTTTAGGAAGAGTTGCACTTACAAGGTACATCCCCCCTTTTCGTGAAAGTATAAGTTGAATTATCTTGCCTTTTGAATTTTGGACAGCAACCATATTCCTTCATGCACATCTGCAGGTAGTGTACTACATATGTGTAAAGTTTCATAAAAATCCAATAAGTCGTTTAGGAGGAGTTGCGCTTAAAAGGTACATGCCCCCCCCCCCCCTCTTTTCGTGAAAGTTTAAGTTGAATTATCTCGCCTTTTAAATTTTGGACAGCAACCATATTCCTTCATGCACATCTGCAGGTAGTGTACTACAAATGTGTAAAGTTTCATAAAAATCCAATAAGTCGTTTAGGAGGAGTTGCGCTTAAAAGGTACATGTCCCCCCCCACTTTTCGTGAAAGTATAAGTTGAATTATCTCGCCTTTTGAATTTTGGACAGCAACCATATTCCTTCATGCACATCTGCAGGTAGTGTACTACAAATGTGTAAAGTTTCATAAAAATCCAATAAGTCGTTTAGGAGGAGTTGCAGTTACACGGTACATGCCCCCCCTTTTCGTGAAAGTATAAGTTGAATTATCTCGCCTTTTGAATTTTGGACAGCAACCATATTCCTGCATGCACATCTGCAGGTAGTGTACTACATATGTGTAGAGTTTCATAAAAATCCAATAAGTCGTTTAGGAGGAGTTGCACTTACAAAGTACATGCCCCCCCCCCCTTTTCGTGAAAGTATAAGTTGAATTATCTCGCCTTTTAAATTTTGGACAGCAACCATATTCCTTCATGCACATCTGCAGGTAGTGTTCTACAAATGTGTAAAGTTTCATAAAAATCCAATAAGTCGTTTAGGAGGAGTTGCACTTACAAGGTACATCCCCCCTTTTCGTGAAAGTATAAGTTGAATTATCTCGCCTTTTGAATTTTGGACAGCAACCATATTCCTTCATGCACATCTGCAGGTAGTGTACTACATATGTGTAAAGTTTCACAAAAATCCAATAAGTCGTTTAGGAGGAGATGCGCTTACAAGGTACACGAACACCCTTTTCGTGAAAGTATAAGTTGAATTATCTCCCCTTCTAAATTTTAGACAGCCACGGTATTCCTTCATGCACATCTGCAGGTTGTGTACTACAACTGTGTAAAGTTTCATCAATATTCAATAAACAGTTTAGTAGGAGTTGCGCTTACAAGGTACATGCCCCCCCCCCCTTTTCGTGAAAGTATAAGTTGAATTATCTCGCCTTTTAAATTTTGGACAGCAACCATATTCCTTCATGCACATCTGCAGGTAGTGTTCTACAAATGTGTAAAGTTTCATAACAATCCAATAAGCCGTTTAAGAGGAGTTGCGCTTACAAGGTACATGCCTCCCCCCTTTTCGTGAAAGTATAAGTTGAATTATCTCGCCTTTTAAATTTTGGACAGCAACCATATTCCTTCATGCACATCTGCAGGTAGTGTACTACAAATGTGTAAAGTTTCATAAAAATCCAATAAGTCGTTTAGGAGGAGTTGCACTTACAAGGTACATGCCCCCCCCCCTTTTCGTGAAAGTATAAGTTGAATTATCTCGCCTTTTGAATTTTGGACAGCAACCATATTCCTTCATGCACATCTGCAGGTAGTGTTCTACAAATGTGTAAAGTTTCATAAAAATCCAATAAGTCGTTTAGGAGGAGTTGCACTTACAAGGTACATCCCCCCTTTTCGTGAAAGTATAAGTTGAATTATCTTGCCTTTTGAATTTTGGACAGCAACCATATTCCTTCATGCACATCTGCAGGTAGTGTACTACATATGTGTAAAGTTTCATAAAAATCCAATAAGTCGTTTAGGAGGAGTTGCGCTTAAAAGGTACATGCCCCCCCCCCCCCCCTCTTTTCGTGAAAGTTTAAGTTGAATTATCTCGCCTTTTAAATTTTGGACAGCAACCATATTCCTTCATGCACATCTGCAGGTAGTGTACTACAAATGTGTAAAGTTTCATAAAAATCCAATAAGTCGTTTAGGAGGAGTTGCGCTTAAAAGGTACATGTCCCCCCCACTTTTCGTGAAAGTATAAGTTGAATTATCTCGCCTTTTGAATTTTGGACAGCAACCATATTCCTTCATGCACATCTGCAGGTAGTGTACTACAAATGTGTAAAGTTTCATAAAAATCCAATAAGTCGTTTAGGAGGAGTTGCAGTTACACGGTACATGCCCCCCCTTTTCGTGAAAGTATAAGTTGAATTATCTCGCCTTTTGAATTTTGGACAGCAACCATATTCCTGCATGCACATCTGCAGGTAGTGTACTACATATGTGTAGAGTTTCATAAAAATCCAATAAGTCGTTTAGGAGGAGTTGCACTTACAAAGTACATGCCCCCCCCCCCTTTTCGTGAAAGTATAAGTTGAATTATCTCGCCTTTTAAATTTTGGACAGCAACCATATTCCTTCATGCACATCTGCAGGTAGTGTACTACATATGTGTAAAGTTTCATAAAAATCCAATAAGTCGTTTAGGAGGAGTTGCGCTTAAAAGGTACATGCCTCCCCCCTCCCCTTTTCGTGAAAGTATAAGTTGAATTATCTCGCCTTTTGAATTTTGGACAGCAACCATATTCCTTTATGCACATCTGCAGGTAGTGTACTACATATGTGTAAAGTTTCATAAAAATCCCATAAGTCGTTTAGGAGGAGCTGCGCTTAAAAGGTACATGCGTCAATAAAGTTAATGTGAAGGACGGACGCAGACCATAACCACGCCCCTCCGTCGCAATGCTGCGGGAGGCAAAAAAAAAAACGAAGGACAAATACATATATAAACAAGGACAGTATACACATAATACATCACACAAAAAACTTTAAACAAGGACAGTATACACATATATATCACACAAAAAACTTCTAAGAAAACAATAGAGAGGATGGACTTACAGGCACTTGGGGCTAGGACCGCCTTTTTTTCCAAATTTAGCCTTCTGTAACCTTGTTTTCGTATTTGTCTAAAATACTTTCTAATTTTCATTTCTTTATTCTAGTCTTTCCGAGATTTGCTATGCGCAATTTTTTCAGACCCTGAATATATCGTTTATCTCGACTAGATTAGAATAAAGAAGTGTAAATTACAAAGTATTTCAGCCGGATTAAACTGATTCTGGAGATCTCAACACTCTCCGTTAATGTTGATCAGCAATATGAAATTAATACAGAAAAGACAGACAGTATTAATAATGTCCAATTCAAGAATAACAAAAAAATCTACTATGATTATATTTAACAAATGGCAATACGCTGTACAACTTGTAAGCAATACGCCACACTGAAATATGAATGTTGCGCAATTCGCCGTACAGCTGAACCGAAATGTGTTGGTCAATATTTTCTTCTAGAATGTTAGTTTTCATTGAAAGTCGACTGTTTTATGAAGGAACTTTAATTTTCAAATCATAGATGTAAAAAATTTCGTAAAATTCGCCGTAAACTAGATGAATTTTGACGTGATATACTCTGACAGTCCTATTTCACAGATACCAGGGGGCATGTTTTACTTTCTAAAATTTCTAAACGGAGGTTAACTTGTGTTTTACCAGTCTATTCCTAGACATGCAACCTACAGTCCTGAGAAGATCTGGTCTAATTTCAATCTCAAAAATCGGGTTTTTCTAAAGAAAATAACGAAAATTCCTACCTTGATCAGATATTCGTTCAGTGTGGCACCTCTTCGATGGTAGCAATATCCGGTGTCGGTGATACACAAAGATTATAATACAGGAGGATTTGGGGATCTTTAGATATCTTCCCTTTTCAATTAAAATGTCATGATCGTTTCAATTCTATGTTCAGTGAAAATACATACCCATTCAAAGTTATTTCAAATTAAATAAATTTCTGACTCTTGATTGTTTATGTAATATTTATACCACGTTTTTCGTAGTTAAACAATCGAACACGAAGCGTGAGATTGCTTAATCGTTTTACTCGTAAAACCGTGGTATAAATGATTTGTAACATGAAGCCATGCAATATCACATCTAGGTCGCTGATTACTGCATGGCTCTCTGACAGTAATAAAACTACAGCCCAGATTTAAAGTCTCCAATATCTCGTATCTGCGTTTGTTATTTCAAAGTTCTTAGCTGTTGCTTACATTCTGGTATATAAACCGTAAAAAGATCAAGGAAAAAGAATGCATTCATGTTACAAATGACTTATACTAATAAAGTTTAATATTACATTCTGTTTTATCAAATATAAGTCCATACATGTATATATTGTCATGTAGTTGTCCAATTGACAATCACATGAATTGTGAACTTACCATCTGCATTATAGACTCTGATCATGTGATATTTGATGTTACATTTTTGGAAATGTCGTTGCTATGAAATTGTATCCTCTTTTATGCTTAATATTTACCATTTAGATTCGAGTAATGATTTAAAGATAACTAATTATTAAATAAACAATGCCAAGATGAGTTTTGACTGTTTGACTGCCGTGCATTTATGATTCACATGGTCTAAATTTAAGTCGCTTTTGTAATATTTCAGAAAATGTTGATACTACTTTTATTGTAATAGTGTCATGTCGACATGTAAATAATTGACATAACTGTTGAAGTTTATAAAGATCTGTATCTGGTAGAGATGGAAAAAACTCCCAACGTATATACTTTTTAAACATAATTTTATTATAAAATAGCTTTGCCATTTTCACACAGGAGTGCATTCGCCAAAATTAGTCGTGGAGTAGAAACGGGTCGTTTTGAAAATTTGAGAGTTGATGAACGACTTTGTTGTTTTTGCAGTGATTTTATAGAGGATGAAACACATATATGTACTCTTAAGCTGTCCATTTTATGATGATTTTACTGAAAATTTATTAAATCTTGGAAACAGTTTTTGGTTGATTTGATGTCTTTTAATAATGAAGATAATATAATGTTTTTATTCTCATTGAAAATATGATTGCTATGTGTGCCAAAGACGTTTCCTAATTTTAAAAAGACGTAAAAAAGGTTTATATTGTAAATAGTTTTATTCTTATATGTGTACATTGTAGCTTTTAAGATATTAGGAAGTTATTTAATTCTGTATTGAATAGCACTGTCTTAATACGGTCCCGAAGGGAGCTTAATGGTAGAAGTATGAATAGGTACTAAGACACTTCAAAATGTTCAACAATATGGCTGCCAAACCGGAAATAAATTAAAAGACAAATCACGTGACCTAAACTATCTCCAATATAAACAATACGCGAATAGCAAATAAAGTGATCGATGCAACGAGAAAAAAGAAGGAATACAGAACTATACACCTCTAGTCGATTTTTTTTTCAAATAGAAATGAAACAATGAAACGGAAAACCCCGAACTCAAAGCGAATAACACCGAATATTTAATCATTCGCCACTGCGCATTCTCATTCATTGTGATCGTCTGCTGCAAGAAGTCCAAAGTTTTAAGCCGTAGAGTTTTAGGTAGTGTTATTTTTAAGCTTTAAAATACATTAACTAGCATAAGTATGTCATTGAAAGTTCTGTGTGATGCAAAACGTCCCCAGACTACCTTTACAACTGGTAATATAAGAGCTGGTAGTAGGTCCTATGCTGATGTTGTCAAAACTGGTGTTCTGGGTGACCATACCTACTGTGACAATGCTACAATCCAGCATAATTTACAAGGAGTAACAGGTGCTTTGCTGGAGCATGATTAATATGATTGTGATTTTGAGTTCCCAACATTAGGCAATCTCCATCAACCTATTCATCAGAATCCCAGCACGCTGTTTGACCATGGAATGTACACATATGATCCAATACCCCCCCCCCCCCCCCCCCCCCCTCAGTTTAAAACCCATGAAGTCATTTCATCCGGTAAAATTGTGAATATTTTGAGCAATCTGATTCTACAGATAATATTTCCCTATCAGAACTTCCAACTCATATCGATTTGAAGTCAGGAAATACCGGCATTGCAAAGACTGGAAGACAAATAGTTTTAGCTGATTTCAGTTCACTGTGAGGAAGACCTATATCAATAAACAACATTCCTCACCAAATCTATTCAGTTCCTGGTGATGGAAATTGGTTTTTTTCATTCCCTAAGCTTACTGATCAATGGTGATCTTAAAAACAGTTTCTTTTTTAGAAATATTATATGCAATCATATTGCCCACAACTGGTCTTTGTGGGAAGAGAAAGTTCTCCGTACCCACCGTAGTAGAATGACCCATCACATGTATGTTCGTACTATGGTACAAGGAAGTGGTTGGGCTACTTCAACTGAAATTGAAGTTGCTTCCATTTGGTTTGATATAAAGATTAATGTTTGGTTCAATCAAGCATTTAAATATACTGTCCATAATTTCACACCAAGCCCTAACTGTGGTACTTCTATTGATATTCTTCTATCATGTAGTCATTTCAGTTCCTTGAAAAAAGTTCATGCCATAGAAAATGTCACCACAGAAATGACTTCTCCAAGCAAAAATCATGAAACCCCAAAAATATCTTCAACTAAGAAGAAACACAACTATGCAGTTGCAAGAGAGGCCAATATTAGAATAAAGAAACAAAAGACTTCAACAGTTAAAAACACAATAAAACAAGTGACTGAGAAGGAGGACCAAAACACACAACCATATGTAGACTCTGCTGAAATGTCAGATATTCAGACCATTAATCAAACTACAGATATAAATGAAGATACATGCACTGCTGAAGTATATGATGAACAAGTGCATGACCATATTTTTAATTCTGTTGAGAGTAGCTGTCAGAACAATAATACTAGTTATAATCACTTTGACTCGTCCACTCGTACTAATAACTATGACCCATCTGCTGACTCACTGTATCTAAGATGTAGAAAACTAGGCATTAATTATGAATTCTCCAAAAAGATGAGAATCCACAAAAAATAGAAAGTCATGAATGAATTACAAAATTAGACAACAACTTAAACAAATCAACATGCCTGAAAACAACATTCCTGTTGCACCGCCACTGCATGAAAATGCACACTTTAATACAGTAATGGATTGCATACGGAACTTTGAGCTCAAGCAAATGTCCCTAACATTTAAATGTTGTTCTGTCTGCAAGGAAAGAAGGTTAGATATGAATGTCAACTCTGATCAGATTTGCAAACGTTGCAATTCAGATAAAAATCAAGTTAAGTTATTTTCTCCAGAGAACAATATGGATCCCCAAAAGCTACCTACTGAACTATCTGGATTAACTATTATTGAGCAGCAGCTTATATGCCGCATCTCACCCTGTTTGAATGTACATATGCTCAAACATGGTGGTATAGCTTCAAGTGACCACTGTGTCACTTTCCCGCAGGAA
Organism: Bathymodiolus brooksi; assembly: GCA_963680875.1. Lineage (NCBI taxonomy): Eukaryota > Metazoa > Mollusca > Bivalvia > Mytilida > Modiolidae > Bathymodiolus > Bathymodiolus brooksi. Next base: position 5,440,737 of record OY804587.1, read on the forward strand.
GTAAATGAACCTGCTCAAATTTTTCCAAGACGGCCCAATGAAACTAATTTAATTAGGGTTAGAAAAATAGGAAAAAATGAATCATCAAGATACAAAAGGTTCGTCGTTTTAAAGTTCAAAAATGTAGTGCTTTTTCTTAAGCAAAATATCCCTGCATATAGTGATATTATTATCAGTCAAGAAAGTCTAAATTCTTTGCCTGAAGATGGAGAACTCCCTAATATATTAACAGTTCAGTGTAATGATATTACTTCAGGAGAAACTAATAAAGGGCCTGCACCCGATCAAATTAATCCAGGCGAGGTAGATGGTACAACACACTCAAGTGTGCTTTTATCTGACCCTGAAATAAATATTTCAGAAGAAGTAAACAAACTAGTTAAAGATGTTATTGGGGAAAACCATGGTAACGTAAGTGTTAATAAAAAGGCAACTGTAACCCTCCCATGGCCAACCCGCAATAATGAACCTGTGTCAGAGTTCACAACGCAGTATTTTTTCACTCTTTCATTCCCTGCACTGGTGACTTTTTTATTAATCGACCAAGGACTGCTACATCTATAGGGGATTGGGCTGAATATCTTCTCTGTTATGATGATGGAAGATTTGCCAAACATTCATACTTCAAATTCATTGCTCATAATATGACAAGTAGAAAAAAAAGTCTTGAAAGCGGTTCTTTTGTTGCAAATTTGAGCATTCCAGATATAGATCTCTCTAAAATGAACTCAGATCAAAAGTTTGCCTTTGATATTGTTCTTAAATGTATATATAATTATATAGAAAACCCCGATGAGTTTGAACCTTTGAGAATGATTTATATGCATTTTCATATAGTGAAAATGTATAAAGATAAAGAAGTCACAAATGTCAAGAATTTTTTTGTCAATGTGTGACGTAAAAATATTTTTGACATTTACGTCGCCGAATATGGTACTGCTTTGACAACTATTATACCTATTTTGTTCCTGTATTTAAATACTGTTACAGTGACAGCCGGAACCTTTCAACCGTAATGAGAGCGGGAGGTTTGGCGCCTTAAAATCTGATTCAACCCACCATTTCTTTAGAAATGCCTGTACCAAGTCAGGGTCATTACGGTTTTCACAGTTTTCCGGTTGTTGACTGATTTTGTCTGTTTATATAATTATGAGTTTTGACTTTCCCTTTGTAAGATTGTTCGGAGTTCGGTAATTTTGTTATTACCTTTATTTATCAGGTACGGCTGGTTCTGGAAAATATTTTCTTATTAAGTGTATAGTTAAGGCAATCAGAACTATATTCTCATCAAACAATGCTGTACAAGTACTATGCCCATTAGGAAGTATTGCAAACATCATTTCTGGGGTAACTCTTCACAGCTTCCTTAAAATTCCCACTACTAAAAGGGGACACGACATGAAAGCACCTGGAGAAAGTTTGCAAAACAACTGTGAGGGTCTTAAAGTCATACTTGTCGATGAGAGGTCTTTAATTGATTCCACCACCTTAGGATGGATGGAATTCATCTGTCGGTGTGGTGTTCGACATGGTCACAATGCTGCAGCATCGTGGGGTGGATTACCAATAGTAGTTTTCTTTGGAGATGATGTACATTTACCACCAATTTTATATTCCCCAGTTGGCAATTCTTCTGGAAAAGTCCTGCATCTATGCATGGAGTTCTAGTGTGGCAAAATTGCAACTGTGCTGTACATTTACAACAAATAGTTAGACAAGCTGAAGATCAACAACAGTTGAAGGATGTTCTATTGGCATTAAGGGAATACAAAGCTACATCTTTGCAAGCATCCTGGTTACAAAGCTTTCAGTGACACAATTTGAGGCTGAAATATGGGGAAGAGTTATTGCATAGAATGTCTGACAAAGGTTTGTTTGTTTTTCCAACACATGAAGAGGTTTGGAGTCGCAATAAGTCAAAACATTTAGAACTAAATAGTGAACATCCAATTGCAAAACTTGTTTCTGAATGTCGGGGGTTTCATTCTAAATCATCAGATAGTGAAAAGGTTGGTGGATTACAAAAGACTCCTTTCTTGTGTAAATCTGCTAAGGTAATGCTTTCAGTCAATTTGTGTGTTCCTTATGGTTTATTTAAGGGTGCTACAGGAAAAATAGTTGAGATAATATATTTAAACGGAAAATGGCCAGAAAATTCACTCCCAGATGCTGTCATGGTTGAATTTGAAACTTACAAAGGTCCTGCCTTCATTCAGGAAAACAGCAAAGTTGTTCCAATTTTTCCAGTTGATAGAAAAATTGACTGTCCATGCAACAGTTGCTACCGGAAACAGATTCCTTTGAAACTTGGGTGGGCAACCACAATACATAAGTGCCAAGGAATGACCATAGGACAAGGTGAACCTTTCAATTATATTGTTATCAACCCTGGTACAATGTCTTTTGAATCGCGAAATCCTGGTGCTTTGTTTGTTGCGCTATCTAGACCCAAATCAGCTGGAAGCAATTTGTTAGATCCTGATTTGGCTTGGCATTCTTCGGTTTTAGTAAACCAGGACAGAATTTGTTATGCTGTCAAAAGCCCTACAGTTGCAGCACGCACAAAAGAGATAGAGAGGATTTCTGTTCTATGTTCTCAAACAAAAGACAATTATTCTTTTTTGAACTATGACCCTGGTTTTCATTCTTTGCTTCAAAGGGCTCTTTACAATCCACGCTTAGAAGAATAAGAAAACCCTTTCAGCGTCCTTTGAAGTTGTTCAGGTGGGTGACATGGCGGTCGCTAACCTACACTGTTACGTTTTCTGTGCTTAATTTTTTTTGGCAAAGTTAGCTTCAGTTTAACACTGTTGTTCAGTGTAATCTGCTATTTGTCCTCTTGTTATTACAATTTGACTAAGCAATTTCTCAACATGGCTGATAAATTTTTCATTTCTGTCTTGTTAATGAATAATTTTCTATAATTGGTGTTAGCTAATCTCTATGATCTGTCCTTATTTCCACTCATTTGTTGGTTTAGGTTGGTGGATGATGTGACAATCGATAGCCACACAGTTATAGGTTTCCCAAAAATATGAAATAACTGTTGTTTTGACTTTTGAATAATCAAGTTCTCTTCAAGTCATATACAAGTACTCCTTTTGGTTGGTTGGTTGGTTGTTGGATACTGAACACTATAGTTTTTTACACGTACCTTATGGGTAATATATGGCAGGTAGTTTTTATGGTGGAGGAAGCCGGAGTACCCGGAGACAACAACTCGTCTTAAAAACGGTATATAACAAACCTTGAAGACATACAGTTGAACACACCATTTTTTGTAGTTAAGAAAGCTAGGTTTAAGTTCACAATCAGTTCAACTGTGTTTGGCTGAGTGATCAAATATTCATTAAATCAATGGCGTAGACCACTTGGCCACTAAGGCCCGTCCTCATCTACACTTGGTATAGTTTTGAGATTGATCTTGTATTCATATCTGTCATTTCATACTTTAGATTATTTCATCTTTGTTCTCAGGTGGGTAATATGAAAATCGCTAACCTGACACTTGATCCGCTATCGTTTACCTGGTATTAATCACCTCATGTGTTGTAGCAATTACATAAGTACAAGAACTGTAAATTGCAGATTATTCTGAGGGTGGGTGATATGAAAATCGCTAACCCTTATTCAAAATTCTCTGAGATAGAATGATTGAATGAACTGACATCCGTTAACTTAGTTTCTTCTAAGTCCATAACCGTATCCTTTCTAATTTGAGCTACTATGATAACAAACTGAAACCTTAAATTATCAACTGGATCATACCTTCTTTGAAAGGTGGGTGATTTGAGAATCGCTAACATTAACTATTGTACATGAAACGATCAGGGTTGAATATATATTCTGAAAAAGGTGGGTGATGTGGGGATCCCTAACCTAATAATTGTTTAAGTCTATTGTGTGTGAACTCTGCCACTGGATGGTGTTTACCCTAATTAAATATGTGTAAATTTTAAGATCATTACTACTTACTTTAAAACCATTCAAGTTAATGTTATCAAGCTAATCTTAAGTCATTGCAATTTGTATTCATCTTTAGCCATACATTAATCGCTTAATAGGTGGGTGATGTGACAATCGCTGACCTAAAAAGGCAATAAAAGCTTAAGTTTGTATTAGAGTAAATCTATAATGAAAAAATATGTCCTATATTTCCCTATAATTTTATAAGATATCATTCAGGGTGAGACAAAGTATTCCATGAAATAAGTAGGGTTGTAAATATGTGCCTTTTCATAATAATAAACATCTTAAACAATCTACTGAAATAAGAATGCATAGTTGTGTTCTAGCATATTGCTAAGTGTTCCTCTTCTAGACGGTACCAACATCAAAATTGAGCTTGACTGCATGTATTTTGAATATTAAACCTAGCTATATTTCATAGGATGATATATATATAATGTTTCTTGTACTAAAAAGATGTATGCAAGTGAGTGATTGGATAACTGTAATACTGCATGCAACTTGAATACATTCTCTACTCTCAACAAAAACAAAATATTGTGTATCCATTAAAGTTGGGCGATGTGATAATCGCTATCCACTTAATCCATTCAATGATTGCTTGAGCTCAATTTCTCGTAATGCATTTACGAATGAATATTTGTCAAAAATGTTTAAAGTACAATGATTTATTCAATCCAGTCATGATTATTCAAGACCTCCAGATACATTGTATTACAACACTCCCATTAGCCTTGGTATCAAAACCTATAGATCTGAATCCAAATTTGCATCAACAGTAAGAATGACCTTCAATGACAGAAAAACAAATTGTGTCTTCAATAACATTTTGGGAAAAGATAAGTACATATATCATCCTTATAAATAGACTATATTGGCTAGCTATTGCAACCACACTGTAAATGCATATTTCTTGCCACAGAATAGGTAACCAATAGCCAACCTATTTCTACCAACTGTCAGTTTTCTAAAAGGTGTTTACTATTATAACAAGTTGCTATATTTGTTGTCCATTGCTGAGGCCACACCAGTTTGATCTTTATTTCTTTGGATTTGCTGGCTCCAATTTTTCCAGAATGTCTAAATTTAAAATCAAAAAAAATATTGCCGCCACACGCTTCAAAAATGCTGAAATACCGCCTCAAATTTTACATTTTCTTTAAAATAAAATGAAAAACTGTTCGCTCTCTTCTAAATGTTTGTAAAAATCAAGAATTTTCAGAAAAAAAGTTGTGTGTCGCATCAAAATTTTACCTTTGCTAAAAAATATTTCATTTCAATAAGAATATGAGTAAAAAAAATTCCCTCGCTCGCCTCTATTTTTGTCAACCAAAAATCCAAAGAGCTAAAAATCAATTTGGTGTGGCCTGAAATTCAAGTCATACTAACAAATGGACTCTATTGGCCTCTTTGCAACTACAAATGTACATACTAGTTTTGTAATGCCATATAATTAGGTGAGTGATAAGAAAATCGCTAACTTATTTCTCAAAGATGTTTATTATTATGAAAAGGCACATATTTACAACCCTTGGCTAAAATTCAAAATTTAAGTCTCTTTGAAATTCATGACCATATCTATGTTTTCTATACCTGTGTTGTATGGAAATTCCTTAGGTTTTATTTTATTAACATGTACATAGGTCTTCCTGATGGTATTACACTATTTAACAGAAAAGAACGGAATAAGTTGTATTAATTCATGACAAACAAATCCTATTTATGCACGATTATTCACGCACAGTAAATGTCCAAGCAAAGGAATAGCACTGTTATTGTTGTTCTTCATCTTGAAGTCACAGTGAGGCTTTTCGTAGGTTAAAACTGTAACAAATTGAGTTTTATATTGCAGTCACATGTATTTCATAACCAAAGTACTGTCTGTCACAAAAGTTATACCATATCTCTAAAGTATAGGTGGGTGATATAAAAACACCCTGGTTAAGGTTTACATACAGGTCATTTTCAATGAAGGAGTGGTCTCATTAATTGTCATGAGACTTATATGGATTATAAACTCTGACAAAATAATACAAACTTTTATAAGCATGAGTCACTAATTTTGGGGAATACTCTGAATATTTAGATGAATATCTAGAAATATATAATGACTTGATACCTGATAATGGCACACCAGAGTACCAGTGTACTCCAGAACATTAAATCATTTATTTGTTATTAGCATGCAATACTATCTATATATACATTGTATGTACCTGAATGGAGTAAAGGACTCATAAAAAAACAATTCCATTAAAAAAATACAAAAGGTGGGTGATGTGACAATTGCTGACCTCTATCCTCTTCAACATTTCTTTTACATAAGTATAAACATTTTCATAAATACATCCATTTAATTACCTTAGTTGTGTTAATTAACCTCAATATTTGCACTTGGGGATTCAAATTAAAATGTCACAAATTTATTTGTATTCATTCAAGAATATTGCTAGTCAGATATACGTATGGCCATTGAATTCAATGTGTACCAAATTTACTGAAACATGCAGTTACTATTTTGACAAGTTGTTTTCTGTGATGTTTGTGCATTGATCATTGCCCTTATTTGTGTTGTCCCAATGATCAATTATTGCCTGATCATTGCCCTTATTTGTGTTGTCCCAATAATTGTCTGATCATTGTCCTTATTTGTGTTGTCCCAATAATCAATTATTGCCTGATCATTCCCATCACTAGCCCTTATAGCTTAACTCATTATCGGTTCTTTTTCCACAGTAGGAAAATATGCATCATATTTTGATCGGGACTGATTCCAGAGGAGCATATTTTGAGGATTTCCTCAGTCAACATAACCTTTTCCCAAATGACTGGGAAATCCATATTGATGTAGCTCCAGGAGGTACAATTAAAACTATTTCAGAAAAGCTTTTGACTAAAGTCAAAATATTACCCGTCACTGTTAACACACAAATGGTTATTATGATTGCTGGTGGGATTTGCAATTTGACAGTGAAAAAAAACTCAACTCTAGTGGATATATTTTAATGTATCCAGAAGAAAATAGCTCTGACAGAGTGAAGCAGGTACAAACTGAAATAAGTCAGGCTGTTGAAAATTATCGTTGTTACAATGTAGTATTAAAATTTGTTACCATTCCGCCAGTTTCACTTTTAAATGTTGCAGACCATTTTTCTCATAAATTTTCCCAAGAAGATTCTCAAATAATATTAAATGAGCAGAAAAACCTTGAATATGATGTAAATTTACTTAGCTCATTTATTATGTCTGTCAACATTATAAATGGTACAAGAACTGTAAGATGGGACAAAGACCTTGTACAAATACATTCTAAACGAAGGGGAACCAATAAGAAACTTAAAAAAGTTGTTCACTACATATATGTTGACCTTTATGATGGTTTTCATCCATACATGTCTCTATCAGAGCTTTAGTTTAATGTCATGTGTGATTCAATCTATAGAGATCTCACATGTGCTGTTACAAATGAGAATGGGGTTGTTGAGGATGAGGATTTATGTGTTGTTGAGGATGAGGATTTAGGTGTTGTTGAGGATGAAGCTGTTGGTGTTGTTGAGGATGAGGATTTATGTGTTGTTGAGGATGGAGCTTTTGGTGTTGTTGAGGATGAGGATTTAGGTGTTGTTGAGGATGAAGCTTTTGGTGTTGGTGAAGATGAGGATTTATGTGTTGTTGAGGATGAGGATTTATGTGTTGTTGAGGATGAAGCTTTTGGTGTTGTTGAGGATGAGGATTTATGTGTTGTTGAGGATGAAGCTTTTGGTGTTGTTGAGGATGAGGATGAAGCTGTTGTTGAGGATGAAGCTGTTGGTGTTGTTGAGGATGAGGATTTAGGTGTTGTTGAGGATGAAGCTGTTGGTGTTGTTGAGGATGAGGATTTATGTGTTGTTGAGGATGAGGATTTAGTTGTTGTTGAGGATGAGGATTTAGGTGTTGTTGAGGATGAAGCTTTTGGTGTTGTTGAGGATGAGGATTTATGTGTTGTTGAGGATGAAGCTTTTGGTGTTGTTGAGGATGAGGATTTATGTGTTGTTGAGGATGAGGCTGTTGGTGTTGTTGAGGATGAGGATTTAGGTGTTGTTGAGGATGAAGCTGTTGGTGTTGTTGAGGATGAGGATTTATGTGTTGTTGAGGATGAGGATTTAGGTGTTGTTGAGGATGAAGCTGTTGGTGTTGTTGAGGATGAGGATTTATGTGTTGTTGAGGATGGAGCTTTTGGTGTTGTTGAGGATGAGGATTTAGGTGTTGTTGAGGATGAAGCTTTTGGTGTTGGTGAAGATGAGGATTTATGTGTTGTTGAGGATGAGGATTTATGTGTTGTTGAGGATGAAGCTTTTGGTGTTGTTGAGGATGAGGATTTATGTGTTGTTGAGGATGAAGCTTTTGGTGTTGTTGAGGATGAGGATGAAGCTGTTGTTGAGGATGAAGCTGTTGGTGTTGTTGAGGATGAGGATTTAGGTGTTGTTGAGGATGAAGCTGTTGGTGTTGTTGAGGATGAGGATTTATGTGTTGTTGAGGATGAGGATTTAGGTGTTGTTGAGGATGAAGCTTTTGGTGTTGTTGAGGATGAGGATTTATGTGTTGTTGAGGATGAAGCTTTTGGTGTTGTTGAGGATGAGGATTTATGTGTTGTTGAGGATGAGGCTGTTGGTGTTGTTGAGGATGAGGATTTAGGTGTTGTTGAGGATGAAGCTGTTGGTGTTGTTGAGGATGAGGATTTAGGTGTTGTTGAGGATGAAGCTGTTGGTGTTGTTGAGGATGAGGATTTATGTGATGTTGAGGATGAGGATTTAGGTGTTGTTGAGGATGAAGCTTTTGGTGTTGTTGAGGATGAGGATTTATGTGTTGTTGAGGATGAAGCTTTTGGTGTTGTTGAGGATGAGGATTTATGTGTTGTTGAGGATGAAGCTTTTGGTGTTGTTGAGGATGAGGATTTAGGTGTTGTTGAGGATGAAGCTTTTGGTGTTGTTGAGGATGAGGATTTAGGTGTTGTTGAGGATGAAGCTTTTGGTGTTGTTGAGGATGAGGATTTATGTGTTGTTGAGGATGAAGTTTTGGTGTTGTTGAGGATGAGGATTTATGTGTTGTTGAGGATGAAGCTTTTGGTGTTGTTGAGGATGAAGCTGTTGGTGTTGTTGAGGATGAGGATTTAGGTGTTGTTGAGGATGAAGCTGTTGGTGTTGTTGAGGATGAGGATTTATGTGTTGTTGAGGATGAGGATTTAGGTGTTGTTGAGGATGAAGCTTTTGGTGTTGTTGAGGATGAAGATTTATGTGTTGTTGAGGATGAGGCTTTTGGTGTTGTTGAGGATGAGGATTTAGGTGTTGTTGAGGATGAAGCTGTTGGTGTTGTTGAGGATGAGGATTTAGGTGTTGTTGAGGATGAAGCTTTTGGTGTTGTTGAGGATGAGGATTTATGTGTTGTTGAGGATGAAGCTTTTGGTGTTGTTGAGGATGAGGATTTAGGTGTTGTTGAGGATGAAGCTTTTGGTGTTGTTGAGGATGAGGATTTAGGTGTTGTTGAAGATGAAGCTTTTGGGGTTGTTGAGGATGAGGATTTATGTGTTGTTGAGGATGAAGCTTTTGGTGTTGTTGAGGATGAGGATTATGTGTTGTTGAGGATGAAGCTTTTGGTGTTGTTGAGGATGAGGATTTATGTGTTGTTGAGGATGAAGCTTTTGGTGTTGTTGAGGATGAGGATTTATGTGTTGTTGAGGATGAGGATTTATGTGTTGTTGAGGATGAAGCTTTTGGTGTTGTTGCGGATGAGGATTTATGTGTTGTTGAGGATGAAGCTTTTGGTGTTGTTGGGGATGAGGATTTATGTGTTGTTGAGGATGAAGCTTTTAGTGTTGTTGAGGATGAGGATTTATGTGTTGTTGAGGATGAAGCTTTTGGTGTTGTTGAGGATGAGGATGTATGTGTTGTTGAGGATGAAGCTTTTGGTGTTGTTGAGGATGAGGATTTATGTGTTGTTGAGGATGAAGCTTTTGGTGTTGTTGAGGATGAGGATTTAGGTGTTGTTGAGGATGAAGCTGTTGGTGTTGTTGAGGATGAGGATTTATGTGTTGTTGAGGATGAATCTTTTGGTGTTGTTGAGGATGAGGATTTAGGTGTTGTTGAGGATGAAGCTTTTGGTGTTGTTGAGGATGAGGATTTAGGTGTTGTTGAGGATGAGGATTTAAGTGTTGTGGATGTTAAAGAGGGATTAAGTGTTGCTGAGGTTGATGCTTTCAGCGTTGTGGAGGAGCTGGATATTGTGGTTGATGTGGTTGAGGTGGAGGAGGATGAGGAGAATGATAGTTGGGATTTCAAGAGAATTGTCTAGTTCCATGACCAAGTTTAATGTGTTCTATTGTGGAATCATTGTTTTATTGTGTTTTTTTATTGTTAGATATTTTGCTTAAAATAATTATTATAAGTACTATTTGCCATTTCATTGTAATGATTTAGGAATACAAGTAAATGTATCTGATATTTTAATTGTTGTTTACATGATAATTAGGTCAACAAATACATTTTGTACTTGCAAAAAGATTGAGTTCATTCATGTTATTTAAGGTACCTGCTTTTTGGTACTAATGTAATATTGTTTTTCGCTTGGTTTATTCAAGATCCATTGTTTTATTCCAGTTTATTAATATTGTCCTTGGGTAAACTTTTTTACATAAAAATTGGTTCATCAAAGTTACTATTAAATATTATTATGCTTTCTGTAAATTTCTTCTGTAATATAAGTTCATACGATATTTTGGCATATATCACAAAGATTTATATAGCGTTGATATACTATGCGAAAATAGTACATCTACTATGCCAGTTTCACGCGGGGAAGGTTGGGTTTTCAGCTGTCTGTCAAGCTATATATAGCTAGTCCACGTGCAAGGGGGCGAATCAAATCTGTCAATCTATCATAGTCGTCTAAACGTTTTTTTAATACTTGTTATTGTTGTTAATTAAATTTCAAACTTCAAAAATCTTTATATTTTTAAAGCCGTAAATGAAACAAAGAACATTCTCACACTTTCAAGAATATCGGATCCAATATATTAGTCACCAATATCAGGACCTCCTTTATTGTAATAGTTCTCAATATATTTTGTCTACATATAACAGTCAGCCTAATAATAATAATAATGTTGTGTTAACAATGACTATGCCATATAGTGGTCATTGCTAGCACAACATTATTATATAAATATGCTATTTTATTCTCTGATATATGTAAAACTAATCTTACTTGGTTCCCCTTCGTATAGTCCTGTACTAAGGACAATACATTATACCAACCACAAAAAGAAACGGTACTCTCTTTTGATATTTCCCAAAATTATACATTTCAATACCTTTAACTGCATATTGGACAGTATATTAAGAAGCTAAACAATGTATTATTATAATTTTTTTAAATTCAAATCCAAAAAATTCTCCTTTATGGTGTCATCATCTGACACCTTAACTGATGGAACTTTACTGAGATCTTTCCTAATCTTTGATTCAAAGGATAATACATATAGCATGCAGTGTGTGAAATTAGCGACAGACCCATAGCCTTCATTCACATCTAGTTAATACTATGAGAATTTTTAGAAATATAACATGTGATTTATTGTGTAGTCTATATGAGCCTGAGGAAATGAAATAGTCTATTATTATAAGATCTATTCTTTGCTGACCAAAAACTTAGAATTTCACACAGTCACTGTGTACCTAAATTAAAAGGAAGGAAATTAGAAAACCAGAAGAAAAAGTATATATCGTTTATTTTTTTGGCATGGTATATAAGGTGTGTGACGTGCATGTCGCTAACCTTGTCAAATAAATGAAAACCAGTAGAAAGCTCAACTTTTTGGAAGTTTTTTCTAAATAGTAGAAATGCCTACTCTAAAATTTCCTATTTAAACATTATCAAGTACTTTTAGGTTGGTCTAAAAAAAATATATAATAATAAAAGCCAAAAGGTGGGTGACATGGAAGTCGCTAACCTTACCCATTAATTGAAGAACAATTTAGAAATATTATGTTAGTATAGAAATGTCATACTTTCATCAGATTACTATTGAATAATTTTGTTCATATGGTTTTTAACAAAGTTCAAGTTTCCAATGAGAGGAATTTATATAATTTAAATTCCTAAGCAATTTTCAATAATAAACTTCATCCAAAGGTGGCTGACGCTAACCTTATTCTTCAAATTCAAAGTCAGTTTATATGAGATTCAGAAAAATCCTGCTCTGGTTAAACATTAATATGGATTCAACAAATATAAGTCCTCAAAGGTTTTTTCTATGTTTGTTAAGGATTGAAAAAAAATGTACCTTGTAAAAGTTGATTATTATTGTCAGCTTCCATTTCAAGTTAGTGTAGCTAAACTTACTTAGTTGACTTTGGCATATGAATAATAGGGAGAGAGAGACTAAGCAACTTGTGCATATGTACATACGTGACATACACGTAGCTTAATGTAGTGCTTTTGGCTTACACTTTACCCTTATTATTTATAATGGAAGATGGGTAGAACAGCTTATCACATTTAAAATTCTATATAAAAAAAAAAGAAAAAAAAACATCTTTTACAATGTACAGTTATAAATGCATGGGTTAATATTGCACCTTTTTGTTGTTTTGTATGCTGAAATTTTCCTAAACCATAATCATAAATTGTTTAAATTAAGTCGTTAGATTTGTCATCAACAAACTCTTTTCCAAAGAAAACTGTTACAATATATTAGTTAAGAAATGAGCTGTAATGAAATTAGCATAAATGTCAGAAATATTCTCTAAATTATAAGTGATTAAAAAATAAATTGCTTCATTTGGACCCCTTTTTGGAAAAAAAAAATTGAATCCCTGTAAAATGTATGTGTATTGCAACAAAAGAAATCAGAATTCTAGCAAAAAAGATAAAAAGTTTGACTTAGCTTATGTTGTATGAAAAACAATTACCAGAGGAATCTACGAAGCTATAATTACTTATGAATTGTGCCATGAAGAGACTCTGACGAACAAATTATATATATATATATTATTCTTTTTTGTCAGGATATCTAATCACAGAGTTCCACAGAAGATCATAAGGTAGGTTCACTTACAGATTTTCACAGCTCCATTGTTTTACCAACACAAATACACATACAGCTGGAAGAGCCGAAAACATTTTAAGGCACCTTGTAATATATAGACCCTGAATTTGAGGGGTGGCCAAATGGACCCCCTTTATGTTAAGTGAGCAAGTCTCCTGCAGCTGAGACTTCATAAGTACCTATAGGATTATCTTTTCAATTCAGAACGTTGATAAAGAAATAGTCTGTGGTATAAGCCAAGCATCTTGTGAAAATAATATAAGTCTTTTGGAAATCATGGGATGTTTGGGAACATAATAATGGGGCAGGCAGTAATTGGAATGCTTCCCTGGGCATCTCAGGTCACATCTTGACTGTAAGTTGAAGATTTTTTAATGACTGCGCTACATTCCTAAAAATTAATACCACCTACTAAATACAATGCATTCCCTTTTGTGTTTTTGCTACAATTGTACCTATGAATTGCAGCCGAATACAAAGGCTGTCTACCCCTACTGCAGTATAGAATTCTTTGTAAAATTTCTGATATTATACGCTGGAGAGGATATTTTGTAAACAGGAGAAAAATGACTGTTCTTCGGGAGCGTTTCAGGTTGTACCTGCCTCATATTATTTATATGTATGTACTGTTACTTCTTTTTATTGTACTAATACTATATTGAGATATGAGACTCAAAGAAGATAAATAATAATAATATTGACAATAATATAGATTTATTATTACATGGAAATAGATCATTTTCATGCTCCCACTCTCCCTTTCATTACAACCCATCTGGACATGTAATCACTGGTGATCTGAATATCATTCAACATGAGAGTCTCCGAAAGGTGATTTCTCATGGTCCTAAATTCAGAGAACCTCAACACATCAATTGGAAACATAATTTCAAGATAATTATGGATGCTGTTGAAGATTATGCCAGAAGGTGGATAAAGAGAGAAGTAGACTGGGTTAGAACTGGGTTAGAACTGGGTTAGAACAATTAGGTCTCTAGTACAAGGTCGGATTCACAAACTCAAAAATTGTGTTAATAGTCGACCTAAGTCTGTATTTAAAGACCAAGAAGCTGTTAAGTGTCTTTCCTCTCTTCATGACAAATATGTTATTGTTCCTGCGGACAAGGCTTCCAACAATATCGTGTTTGTATGTAAATCATATTACTTCGAATGCCTAATCAAGGAATTAGGCATAAATAGCAACACCTCTAGTAATACCACATACAAACCAACTTCGTTCGACAAAGATGAAATCCTAGCTAACCACAGATCATTCATGACCTCTTTAAACATTCCCTCTGGTAAAGAGTCTGAGGATTTACCTATTTATATTGGATACCTAAACTCCATAAGACACCATACAAAGAAAGGTACATAGTGGGATCATCAACTTGTTCGACGAAAGAATTGTCTATTCACCTGACAAAGATTCTGTCTGCAGTAAAAGAGGGACAACAGAAATACTGTGAAACTGTTTACTCGCGTAGTGGCATAAATCACATGTGGATTTTGAAAAACTCTAAAGATCTTTTGGATAACCTGAAATCAAGATCTTTCTCTCAGGTATCCTCCATCAAAACTTTTGATTTTTCAACTCTATATACCACCCTACCGCATGACAAATTAAAAACCCGCTTAAAAGAAACAATTCATAAAGCTTTTAGTCATAGAAACTATGGCTCAAAATTTGTTGTGTTAGGCTACAATTCCACATATTTTTCAAACAAAATTCATAAAGGTAAAACATGCTACTCCGAGGAACAAGTGATCAGTATGCTGGAGTTCCTCATCGATAACATATTTGTCTCCTTTGGAGGGACACTGTTTCAGCAGGTCGTCGGCATACCAATGGGTACGAATTGTGCCCCTCTTCTAGCCGATTTATTTTTATACTCATATGAGTCGGAGTTTCTTCAAAAGCTTGTAAAAGATAAGAAGATTCATGAGGCTAGAGCCTTTAATTTCACATACAGGTATATTGATGACGTTTTATCTATCAATAATTCTAGATTTGCAGAATTTCTTCCATTGATATATCCTCCAGAGCTGGAAGTTAAAGAGACCACCGATACAGCTTCGTCCGCATCATTTTTAGACTTATACCTCGAATTTGACGACAGTGGTCAACTCAGTACTAAAATTTATGATAAGCGGGACTTCAATTTTAAAATCATAAATCATAAATTTTCCAAACATGTGCAGCAATATACCAGCTTCTCCTGCATATGGTGTTTACATCTCGCAATTGATTCGCTATGCAGTATGGTATTTTAGAACTGTTCTGCTGACAGTATGGTATTTTAGAACTGTTCTGACAGTATGGTATTTTAGAACTGTTCTGACAGTGAGGTATTTTAGAACTGTTCTGACAGTATGGTATTTTAGAACTGTTCTGACAGTGAGGTATTTTAGAACTGTTCTGACAGTATGGTATTTTAGAACTGTTCTGACAGTGAGATATTTTAGAACTGTTCTGACAGTATGGTATTTTAGAACTGTTCTGACAGTATGGTATTTTAGAACTGTTCTGACAGTATGGTATTTTAGAACTGTTCTGACAGTATGGTATTTTAGAACTGTTCTGACAGTATGGTATTTTAGAACTGTTCTGACAGTGAGGTATTTTAGAACTGTTCTGACAGTGAGGTATTTTAGAACTGTTCTGACAGTATGGTATTTTAGAACTGTTCTGACAGTATGGTATTTTAGAACTGTTCTGACAGTATGGTATTTTAGAACTGTTCTGACAGTATGGTATTTTAGAACTGTTCTGACAGTATGGTATTTTAGAACTGTTCTGACAGTATGGTATTTTAGAACTGTTCTGACAGTATGGTATTTTAGAACTGTTCTGACAGTATGGTATTTTAGAACTGTTCTGACAGTGAGGTATTTTAGAACTGTTCTGACAGTATGGTATTTTAGAACTGTTCTGACAGTATGGTATTTTAGAACTGTTCTGACAGTATGGTATTTTAGAACTGTTCTGACAGTGAGGTATTTTAGAACTGTTCTGACAGTATGGTATTTTAGAACTGTTCTGACAGTATGGTATTTTAGAACTGTTCTGACAGTATGGTATTTTAGAACTGTTCTGACAGTATGGTATTTTAGAACTGTTCTGACAGTGAGGTATTTTAGAACTGTTCTGACAGTATGGTATTTTAGAACTGTTCTGACAGTATGGTATTTTAGAACTGTTCTGACAGTATGGTATTTTAGAACTGTTCTGACAGTATGGTATTTTAGAACTGTTCTGACAGTATGATATTTTAGAACTGTTCTGACAGTGAGGTATTTTAGAACTGTTCTGACAGTATGGTATTTTAGAACTGTTCTGACAGTGAGGTATTTTAGAACTGTTCTGACAGTATGGTATTTTAGAACTGTTCTGACAGTGAGGTATTTTAGAACTGTTCTGACAGTATGGTATTTTAGAACTGTTCTGACAGTGAGGTATTTTAGAACTGTTCTGACAGTATGGTATTTTAGAACTGTTCTGACAGTATGGTATTTTAGAACTGTTCTGACAGTATGGTATTTTAGAACTGTTCTGACAGTGAGGTATTTTAGAACTGTTCTGACAGTATGGTATTTTAGAACTGTTCTGACAGTGAGGTATTTTAGAACTGTTCTGACAGTATGGTATTTTAGAACTGTTCTGACAGTGAGATATTTTAGAACTGTTCTGACAGTATGGTATTTTAGAACTGTTCTGACAGTATGGTATTTTAGAACTGTTCTGACAGTATGGTATTTTAGAACTGTTCTGACAGTGAGGTATTTTAGAACTGTTCTGACAGTATGGTATTTTAGAACTGTTCTGACAGTATGGTATTTTAGAACTGTTCTGACAGTGAGGTATTTTAGAACTGTTCTGACAGTATGGTATTTTAGAACTGTTCTGACAGTATGGTATTTTAGAACTGTTCTGCCAGTATGGTATTTTAGAACTGTTCTGACAGTATGGTATTTTAGAACTGTTCTGACAGTATGGTATTTTAGAACTGTTCTGACAGTATGGTATTTTAGAACTGTTCTGACAGTATGGTATTTTAGAACTGTTCTGACAATATGGTATTTTAGAACTGTTCTGACAGTATGGTATTTTAGAACTGTTCTGACAGTATGGTATTTTAGAACTGTTCTGACAGTGAGGTATTTTAGAACTGTTCTGACAGTATGGTATTTTAGAACTGTTCTGACAGTGAGGTATTTTAGAACTGTTCTGACACTATGGTATTTTAGAACTGTTCTGACAGTATGGTATTTTAGAACTGTTCTGACAGTATGGTATTTTAGAACTGTTCTGACAGTATGGTATTTTAGAACTGTTCTGACAGTATGGTATTTTAGAACTGTTCTGACAGTATGGTATTTTAGAACTGTTCTGACAGTGAGGTATTTTAGAACTGTTCTGACAGTATGGTATTTTAGAACTGTTCTGACAGTATGGTATTTTAGAACTGTTCTGACAGTATGGTATTTTAGAACTGTTCTGACAGTATGGTATTTTAGAACTGTTCTGACAGTATGGTATTTTAGAACTGTTCTGACAGTGAGGTATTTTAGAACTGTTCTGACAGTATGGTATTTTAGAACTGTTCTGACAGTGAGGTATTTTAGAACTGTTCTGACAGTATGGTATTTTAGAACTGTTCTGACAGTGAGGTATTTTAGAACTGTTCTGACAGTATGGTATTTTAGAACTGTTCTGACAGTGAGGTATTTTAGAACTGTTCTGACAGTATGGTATTTTAGAACTGTTCTGACAGTATGGTATTTTAGAACTGTTCTGACAGTATGATATTTTAGAACTGTTCTGACAGTGAGGTATTTTAGAACTGTTCTGACAGTATGGTATTTTAGAACTGTTCTGACAGTGAGGTATTTTAGAACTGTTCTGACAGTATGGTATTTTAGAACTGTTCTGACAGTATGGTATTTTAGAACTGTTCTGACAGTATGGTATTTTAGAACTGTTCTGACAGTATGGTATTTTAGAACTGTTCTGACAGTGAGGTATTTTAGAACTGTTCTGACAGTATGGTATTTTAGAACTGTTCTGACAGTATGGTATTTTAGAACTGTTCTGACAGTATGGTATTTTCTGTTTTTCATTTTATCCAGATAAAAGAAGTAATCTGGTTAATATTCCGGCATTGATAGATTTCCAACTTGAATCACCCATAAGTCCAAATCTTGTTACAATGAGGCATTTTATTTCATATTTTATCAATGATGTTCTTTAAAGTTATAAACAAATGAATCATAGACAATATATATATAACTCTTTCTGTTAATTGTAGGGTTATTTTTTTCCTGCAGTTTTTATAATAAAAATAATGACTTTGTCCTCTTGTACAGAATGACATTAAATCCAAGATGAATGGTTATACTAAAATGATTATCAATTAATAACAAAAAATAAAAAATAAAAGTCGCGTGCTTGCTCAAAACTGCGTATCGACTAAATCGTTCAAATTATTAGGTATTTAAACAATAATAAACGTAGAACAAATTGGTATCAAAGATCGTATTGTTTAAATTCATAATTTGTTTTTGAAAGGGATGGTGAAATAACCACACGTGAGGGTTATATTAAAAATCATGGACAAGTAGTCATTGTTTTATTTAAGAAAACGACTTAAAGAAGCTCTAATGTTAAAATGGAAATTGAAATGTTGGTAAAACGAGGTGTTTTATAGCAACGATACTTTTGAAGAAATAAATAAGAAAAACTTTTAGGGACATTATACAAATGGGAAAGTGGAAAGCTGGATTGTTTGGATGTTTTAAAAATGTGAACTTATCACTACTGACTTACATTTCACCATGTTATGTGGCCGGTAAAAATGCAGAGGGCGTTGGGTATAGCTGTAGAACTATAGGGTTGTTATTCTTTGTTCCATTTGCTGGATGTTACTTTAACTCTGTAATGAGAGGACGAATCAGGGACAGGAAAGACATTCAGGTAAGTCGAGATTATACGTAAGACATTAAGTCAATCAGGGACAGGAAAGACATTCAGGTAAGTCGAGATTATACGTAACACATTAAGTCAATCTGGGACAGGAAAGACATTCAGGTAAGTCGAGATTATACGTAATACATTAAGTCAATCAGGGACATGAAAGACATTCAGGTAAGTCAAGATTATACGTAACACATTAAGTCAATCAGGGACAGGAAAGACATTCAGGTAAGTCAAGATTATACGTAACACATTAAGTCAATCAGGGACAGGAAAGACATTCAGGTAAGTCGAGATTATACGTAATACATTAAGTCAATCAGGGACATGAAAGACATTCAGGTAAGTCGAGATTATACGTAATACATTAAGTCAATCAGGGACATGAAAGACATTCAGGTAAGTCAAGATTATACGTAATACATTAAGTCAATCAGGGACAGGAAAGACATTCAGGTAAGTCGAGATTATACGTAACACATTAAGTCAATCAGGGACAGGAAAGACATTCAGGTAAGTCGAGATTATAAGTAAGACATTAAGTCAATCAGGGACATGAAAGACATTCAGGTAAGTCAAGATTATACGTAATACATTAAGTCAATCAGGGACAGGAAAGACATTCAGGTAGGTCGAGATTATACGTAACACATTAATTCAATCAGGGACAGGAAAGACATTCAGGTAAGTCGAGATTATTCGTAATACATTAAGTCAATCAGGGACATGAAAGACATTCAGGTAAGTCAAGATTATACGTAATACATTAAGTCAATCAGGGACAGGAAAGACATTCAGGTAAGTCGAGATTATACGTAACACATTAAGTCAATCAGGGACAGGAAAGACATTCAGGTAAGTCGAGATTATACGTAACACATTAAGTCAATCAGGGACAGGAAAGACATTCTGGTAAGTCAAGATTATACGTAACACATTAAGTCAATCAGGGACATGAAAGACATTCAGGTAAGTCGAGATTATACGTAACACATTAAATCAATCAGGGACATGAAAGACATTCAGGTAAGTCAAGATTATACGTAACACATTAAGTCAATCAGGGACAGGAAAGACATTCAGGTAAGTCGAGATTATACTAACACATTAAGTCAATCAGGGACATGAAAGACATTCCGGTAAGTCGAGATTATAAGTAACACATTAAGTCAATCAGGGACATGAAAGACATTCAGGTAAGTCAATATTATACGTAACACATTAAGTCAATCAGGGACAGGAAAGACATTCAGGTAAGTCGAGATTATACGTAACACATTAAGTCATTCAGGGACAGGAAAGACATTCAGGTAAGTCGAGATTATACGGAACACATTAAGCCAATCAGGGACAGGAAAGACATTCAGGTAAGTCGAGAATATAAGTAAGACATTAAGTCAATCAGGGACATGAAAGACATTCAGGTAAGTCGAGAATATAAGTAAGACATTAAGTCAATCAGGGGCATGAAAGACATTCAGGTAAGTCGATATTATAAGTAAGACATTAAGTCAATCAGGGACATGAAAGACATTCAGGTAAGTCGAGATTATAAGTAAGACATTAAGTCAATCAGGGACAGGAAAGACATTCAGGTAAGTCGAGATTATACGTAACACATTAAGTCAATCAGGGACATGAAAGACATTCAGGTAAGTCGAGATTATACGTAACACATTAAGTCAATCAGGGACAGGAAAGACATTCAGGTAAGTCGAGATTATAAGTAAGACATTAAGTCAATCAGGGAAAGGAAAGACATTCAGGTAAGTCGAGATTATAAGTAAGACATTAAGTGAATCAGGGACAGGAAAGACATTCAGGTAAGTCGAGATTATAAGTAAGACATTAAGTCAATCAGGGACAGGAAAGACATTCAGGTAAGTCGATATTATAAGTAAGACATTAAGTCAATCAGGGACATGAAAGACATTCAGGTAAGTCGAGATTATAAGTAAGACATTAAGTGAATCAGGGACAGGAAAGACATTCAGGTAAGTCGATATTATAAGTAAGATATTACGTTAATCAGGGACAGGAAAGACATTCAGGTAAGTCGAGATTATAAGTAAGACATTAAGTCAATTAGGGAAAGGAAAGACATTCAGGTAAGTCGAGATTATAAGTAAGACATTAAGTCATTCAGGGACAGGAAAGACATTCAGGTAAGTCGAGATTATACGTAACACATTAAATCAATCAGGGAAAGGAAAGACATTCAGGTAAGTCGAGATTATACGTAAGACATTAAGTCAATCAGGGAAAGGAAAGACATTCAGGTAAGTCAAGATTATAAGAAAGACATTAAGTCAATCAGGGACAGGAAAGACATTCAGGTAAGTCGAGATTATAAGGAAGACATTAAGTCAATCAGGGACAGGAAAGACATTCAGGTAAGTCGAGATTATAAGTAAGACATTAAGTCAATCAGGGACAGGAAAGACATTCAGGTAAATCGAGATCATAAGTAAGACATTAAGTCAATCAGGGACAGGAAAGACATTCAGGTAAGTCGAGATTATACGTAACACATTAAGTCAATCAGGGACATGAAAGACATTCAGGTAAGTCGAGATTATACGTAACACATTAAGTCAATCTGGGACAGGAAAGACATTCAGGTAAGTCGAGATTATACTAACACATTAAGTCAATCAGGGATATGAAAGACATTCAGGTAAGTCGAGATTATAAGTAAGACATTAAGTCAATCAGGGACATGAAAGACATTCAGGTAAGTCGAGATTATAAGTAAGACATTAAGTCAATCAGGGACATGAAAGACATTCAGGTAAGTCGAGAGTATACGTAACACATTAAGTCAATCAGGGACATGAAAGACATTCAGGTAAGTCGAGATTATAAGTAAGACATTAAGTCAATCAGGGACAGAAGACATTCAGGTAAGTCGAGATTATAAGTAAGACATTAAGTCAATCAGGGAAAGGAAAGACATTCAGGTAAGTCTAGATTATACGTAACACATTAAGTCAATCAGGGACATGAAAGACATTCAGGTAAGTCGAGATTATACGTAAGACATTAAGTCAATCAGCGACAGGAGACATTCTGGTAAGTCGAGATTATAAGTAAGACATTAAGTCAATCAGTGACAGGAAAGACATTCAGGTAAGTCGAGATTATACGTAACACATTAAGTCAATCAGGGACAGGAAAGACATTCAGGTAAGTCGAGATTATAAGTAAGACATTAAGTCAATCAGGGAAAGGAAAGACATTCAGGTAAGTCGAGATTATTCGTAAGACATTAAGTCAATCAGGGACATGAAAGACATTCAGGTAAGTCGAGATTATAAGTAAGACATTAAGTCATTCAGGGACATGAAAGACATTCAGGTAAGTCGAGATTATAAGTAAGACATTAAGTCATTCAGGGACATGAAAGACATTCAGGTAAGTCGAGATTATAAGTAAGACATTAAGTCAATCAGGGACATGAAAGACATTCAGGTAAGTCGAGATTATACGTAACACATTAAGTCAATCAGGGACATGAAAGACATTCAGGTAAGTCGAGATTATACGTAACACATTAAGTAAATCAGGGACATGAAAGACATTCAGGTAAGTCAAGATTATACGTAACACATTAAGTCAATCGGGGACATGAAAGACATTCAGGTAAGTCGATATTATAAGTAAGACATTAAGCATAGTATATGGATGTGGTCGAGTGGTCTAGGGCGCTGGACGTAAGGCTAAGCGAATGGTGCTGCAGTGTATCAATGGTGTGGGTTCAAATCTCGTCGAGGGAAAACAAAAATTTGACAGCTCTAAAATCTAATTCTAACACTGTTTGGTTTAATTTTCAGACGTATATATATATATATATATATGGAGTTTTGATACATATACTAGTATTTACATGTGCAAAGATTAACATGAAATTTATAATTGCATGTGAAGCTGAGGTTCATATACGTTCCCAAACCTTATTTCACCGTGGAAAGGCTATGCATATTTAATTAATTAATCAATAGCTTTTCCACATCCTTTTTGTATTATACATGTAGTATAAATATTGCTGTTGTTCTTTTCAGGGTAACAAATTCAAAGACTGTATGGCACATGCCTTCTGTACTTATTGTGCACTGCTTCAAGACGCACAGGTATTACTACATGTATATTCGTTGTATTTATAAATTACATGATATTAATGATTTACTTTTCGTAAAACTGACAAAAACTAAATGTGTTGTGTCTTTTGAATAGCCAACATTAGGGCTTAGTGGAATACCTCGCCCGAAAAATGCAACATGCATTTAGAACGAATATCGACGAACCTCGAGTTATTTCAATCTTTGTATAGGAAATTTGAATGATCTGATGTATCCGAGAGTCAATTTCTGTTTTTATATGGGTATAGGTACAGTTCAGTAATATTCAATTCGACCATAGTTTCAATCAGTGGTGCTGAAATATCCCGGGTTTATATAGTGTCCGACATCGTGGGTAACTTACAGCTGATCACGATACCTATTACTCTCCGCTCATTATGGTAGCCCCGGTCAAGGCTTATCACGACCCTATTACTCCCCTCGCATCATATGAGTGTATCACTACGAAAGCATATTACTTTTCGAATATGGGATGATAATGCATGTTTGTTCTAAGTAAACACACTGAACATTTGCTCAATGAAAGAACATTCCTCAAGTAGAAATGTCGGCCCACTTCCGTTGGAGGTATTTTTCTAACTCCGAACAACCAGACGTTGCTTTATCTTCTTAATGCTGCGCAATGTTACCTTGCAAAGAAACACCAACGACCTCTCCTACCGCAGGTTGTTTGTGAGGAGCTGCTGCATGTCTCGCCCTATCTTAAACGCGGATTGTGTTTTGATTCGTCCGACACAACGGACGCCCATTTCGGTTGTGCTATACCCACAGAGAAACTAGCTCCTATTTCTATGCCCAAGAGATTCAACTTAGAATTAAAAACTACAATGGTGTACGAGTACAAAATCACCATTCATCACACAACCATTGGTCCGACGGTCGTTAGTCTTACTGTCAATACTTGACTTTCGGACCAATGACTACCCGACCAATGACTGACGGACCAATGACTGTCGGACCAGTCAGATGACCCCATGTGCATAATTTGCATTAGTTCACTCAAATTGGTATATTTTTTTTGTTACCTGAACCAGAGAACCAATGATGTATTGCCATCATTTGGCGTCCGTTGTCGTCGTCGTCTGTAAACGCTTACGTTTTGATCTTCTTCTCTGAAACCTCTGGGCCAATTGGAACCAAACTTTATGAAATGTTCATTGGCTTTTCCTGTAAAAAGATTGGGTGTTTTTGTTGGTCGGAAGTACACAAAAGAAACAATAGGTCCAAAGATATCAAAAGGTTGTTGTCTGTTTTTAACATTCTTCTCTGAAACCACTAGGACAATTGGAAACAAATTTGGCAGGAATGTTCATTGAATGGTTTTCAAAATAGTTTTTTATTTTTTGTTTTTTATTGATCGGAAGTCCACAAAAGAACAAGAGTCCCAAATATGTCAAAAATGGTGTTGTCTGTTCTTGTATGTAGCGCGTCAATTTTGATGGATTTTTTCGCTATGTTCCTTATGAGGCCAACAGTCTCAATTTTTATTTTTTTTATCTAAAGTCCGGTTTTGATAAATTCTTTCTTGAGATTCCTTGTGACATTTCCTGTCTGCATTTTTGTTCAACCAAATTTGCCATAGTTCTTGTGGTTTCAGTAGGTTAAATGAAGCCGAAATGGACCAACATACAAAAAGATAACTTTTTTACTCTAAGTTTGATTTGTATGCAGTGGTTTCTATTGAATTCCTTTGAAAAATTCCTGTCTGGAATATGCCCATAGATTAGATGTAGCTTTTTCCGTTTCAGAGAAACAAGAGCACCAAAAGTCCTATTTAATGGATTAAAGATTAAAATAGGATCATAATATGTGAAATGAATTAGAAAATCTAGTCTTGATTGTTGGGTTGCATGCTTACATATATTTACATAGGAATTTAGAAATACAAATGAGGAATTTAGAATAAAGAACTAGTTAATACAAATAAAAAAATAAGAATTAGGAATTAAGCATTAAGAATGTTGACCCCAATTGCTTTCCATATTCTTAATTTCTAAATGTTCATTGATTAAAAAATTGATATATATTGTTTTTGTCAAAACACTTTGACTCTGAATAAATTGTATGAATAAATAGGTGAGCGATACAGGCTCTGGTGAACGATACAGTCTCTGGTGAACGATACAGGCTCTGGTGAACTATACGTAGGCTCTGGTGAACGATACAGGCTCTGGTGAATGATACCGGCTCTGGTGAACGATATAGACTCTAGTGAACGATATAGGCTCTGGTGAACAATACAGGCTCTGTTGAGCGATACAGGCTCTGTTGAGCGATACAGGCTCTGATGAACGATACAGGCTCTGGTAAACGATACAGGCTCTGATGAACGATACAGGCTCTGGTGAACCTCTAGTTATATTTCCTATAGGAATACACAGGTGGGCGATACAGGCTCTGGTGAACATCTGGTTATATTACCTATAGGAAAAAACAGGTGAGCGATACAGGCTCTGGTGAACGATACAGGCTCTGGTGAACCTCTAGTTATATTACCTATAGGAATAAACAGGTGAGCGATACAGGCTCTGGTGAACTTCTAGTTATATTACCTATAGGAATAAACAGGTGAGCGATACCGGCTCTGGTGAACCTCTAGATATATTACCTATAGGAATAAACAGATGAGCGATACAGGCTCTGGTGAACCTTTAGTTATATTACCTATAGGAATAAACAGGTGAGCGATACAGGCTCTGGTAAACCTCTAGTTATATTACCTATAGGAATAAACAGGTGAGCGATACAGGCTCTGGTGAACCTCTGGTTATATTACCTATAGGAATAAACAGATGAGCGATACCGGCTCTGGTGAACCTCTAGTTATATTACCTATAGGAATAAACAGGTGAGCGATACAGGCTCTGGTGAACCTCTAGTTATATTACCTATAGGAATAAACAGATGAGCGATACCGGCTCTGGTGAACCTCTAGTTATATTACCTATAGGAATAAACAGGTGAGCGATACAGGCTCTGGTGAACCTCTAGTTATATTACCTATAGGAATAAACAGGTGAGCGATACAGGCTCTGGTGAATCTCTAGTTATATTACCTATAGGAATAAACAGGTGAGCGATACAGGCTCTGGTGAACCTATAGTTATATTACCTATAGGAATAAACAGGTGAGCGATACAGGCTCTGGTGAACCTCTAGTTATATTACCTATAGGAATAAACAGGTGATCGATACAGGCTCTGGTGAACCTATAGTTATATTACCTATAGGAATAAACAGGTGAGCGATACAGGCTCTGGTGAACCTCTAGTTATATTACCTATAGGAATAAACAGATGAGCGATACCGGCTCTGGTGAACCTCTGGTTATATTACCTATAGGAATAAACAGATGAGCGATACCGGCTCTGGTGAACCTCTAGTTATATTACCTATAGGAATAAACAGATGAGTGATACCGGCTCTGGTGAACCTCTAGTTATATTACCTATAGGAATAAACAGGTGAGCGATACAGGCTCTGGTGAACCTCTAGCTATATTACCTATAGGAATAAACAGATGAGCGATACCGGCTCTGGTGAACCTCTAGTTATATTACCTATAGGAATAAACAGGTGAGCGATACAGGCTCTGGTGAACCTCTAGTTATATTACCTATGGGAATAAACAGATGAGCGATACAGGCTCTGGTGAACCTCTAGCTATATTACCTATAGGAATAAACAGATGAGCGATACCGGCTCTGGTGAACCTCTAGTTATATTACCTATAGGAATAAACAGGTGAGCGATACTGGCTCTGGTGAACCTCTAGTTATATTACCTATAGGAATAAACAGGTGAGCGATACAGGCTCTGGTGAACCTCTAGTTATATTACCTATAGGAATAAACAGGTGAGCGATACAGGCTCTGGTGAATCTCTAGTTATATTACCTATAGGAATAAACAGATGAGCGATACCGGCTCTGTTGAACCTCTAGTTATATTACCTATAGGAATAAACAGATGAGCGATACCGGCTCTGGTGAACCTCTAGTTATATTACCTATAGGAATAAACAGGTGAGCGATACAGGCTCTGGTGAATCTCTAGTTATATTACCTATAGGAATAAACAGATGAGCGATACCGGCTCTGGTGAACCTCTAGTTATATTACCTATAGGAATAAACAGGTGAGCGATACAGGCTCTGGTGAACCTCTAGTTATATTACCTATGGGAATAAACAGATGAGCGATACAGGCTCTGGTGAACCTCTAGCTATATTACCTATAGGAATAAACAGATGAGCGATACCGGCTCTGGTGAACCTCTAGTTATATTACCTATAGGAATAAACAGGTGAGCGATACCGGCTCTGGTGAACCTCTAGTTATATTACCTATAGGAATAAACAGGTGAGCGATACAGGCTCTGGTGAACCTCTAGTTATATTACCTATAGGAATAAACAGGTGAGCGATACAGGCTCTGGTGAATCTCTAGTTATATTACCTATAGGAATAAACAGATGAGCGATACCGGCTCTGTTGAACCTCTAGTTATATTACCTATAGGAATAAACAGGTGAGCTATACAGGCTCTGGTGAACTTCTAGTTATATTACCTATAGGAATAAACAGGTGAGCGATACAGGCTCTGGTGAACCTATAGCTATATTACCTATAGGAATAAACAGGTGAGCGATACAGGCTCTGGTGAACCTCTAGTTATATTACCTATAGGAATAAACAGGTGAGCGATACAGGCTCTGGTGAACCTCTAGTTATATTACCTATAGGAATAAACAGATGAGCGATACAGGCTCTGGTGAACCTCTAGTTATATTACCTATAGGAATAAACAGGTGAGCGATACAGGCTCTGGTGAACCTATAGTTATATTACCTATAGGAATAAACAGGTGAGCGATACAGGCTCTGGTGAATCTCTAGTTATATTACCTATAGGAATAAACAGGTGAGCGATACAGGCTCTGGTGAACCTCTAGTTATATTACCTATAGGAATAAACAGGTGAGCGATACAGGCTCTGGTGAACCTATAGTTATATTACCTATAGGAATAAACAGATGAGCGATACCGGCTCTGGTGAACCTCTAGTTATATTACCTATAGGAATAAACAGATGAGCGATACCGGCTCTGGTGAACCTCTAGTTATATTACCTATAGGAATAAACAGGTGAGCGATACAGGCTCTGGTGAACCTCTAGTTATATTACCTATAGGAATAAACAGATGAGCGATACCGGCTCTGGTGAACCTCTAGTTATATTACCTATAGGAATAAACAGGTGAGCGATACAGGCTCTGGTGAACCTCTAGTTATATTACCTATGGGAATAAACAGATGAGCGATACAGGCTCTGGTGAATCTCTAGTTATATTACCTATAGGAATAAACAGATGAGCGATACCGGCTCTGGTGAACCTCTAGTTATATTACCTATAGGAATAAACAGGTGAGCGATACCGGCTCTGGTGAACCTCTAGTTATATTACCTATAGGAATAAACAGGTGAGCGATACAGGCTCTGGTGAACCTCTAGTTATATTACCTATAGGAATAAACAGATGAGCGATACCGGCTCTGGTGAACCTCTAGTTATATTACCTATAGGAATAAACAGGTGAGCGATACAGGCTCTGGTGAATCTCTAGTTATATTACCTATAGGAATAAACAGATGAGCGATACCGGCTCTGGTGAACCTCTAGTTATATTACCTATAGGAATAAACAGATGAGCGATACGGCTCTGTTGAACCTCTAGTTATATTACCTATAGGAATAAACAGGTGAGCTATACAGGCTCTGGTGAACTTCTAGTTATATTACCTATAGGAATAAACAGGTGAGCGATACAGGCTCTGGTGAACCTATAGTTATATTACCTATAGGAATAAACAGGTGAGCGATACAGGCTCTGGTGAACCTCTAGTTATATTACCTATAGGAATAAACAGGTGAGCGATACAGGCTCTGGTGAACCTCTAGTTATATTACCTATAGGAATAAACAGGTGAGCGATACAGGCTCTGGTGAACCTCTAGTTATATTACCTATAGGAATAAACAGGTGAGCGATACAGGCTCTGGTGAACCTATAGTTATATTACCTATAGGAATAAACAGGTGAGCGATACAGGCTCTGGTGAATCTCTAGTTATATTACCTATAGGAATAAACAGGTGAGCGATACAGGCTCTGGTGAACCTATAGTTATATTACCTATAGGAATAAACAGGTGAGCGATACAGGCTCTGGTGAACCTCTAGTTATATTACCTATAGGAATAAACAGGTGAGCGATACAGGCTCTGGTGAACCTCTAGTTATATTACCTATAGGAATAAACAGATGAGCGATACAGGCTCTGGTGAACCTCTAGTTATATTACCTATAGGAATAAACAGGTGAGCGATACAGGCTCTGGTGAACCTATAGTTATATTACCTATAGGAATAAACAGGTGAGCGATACAGGCTCTGGTGAATCTCTAGTTATATTACCTATAGGAATAAACAGGTGAGCGATACAGGCTCTGGTGAACCTATAGTTATATTACCTATAGGAATAAACAGGTGAGCGATACAGGCTCTGGTGAACCTCTAGTTATATTACCTATAGGAATAAACAGGTGAGCGATACAGGCTCTGGTGAACCTATAGTTATTTTAAAAGTTCTTTTCCGAGTTATTTTTTAACTGTGTTTTATTTTAGGAACTGGAATGGTGGAAAGAACAGAAAGCGCCTACTGATCAAAAGGTCAATCGAAAATAGGTGAAAAACACTACGGTAAACAAAACCGTTAAGAACTATCCGTAATTAAGATTGTCGTTTAGTGTTAAATACTCATAATCAATTGTATCTGTGATTCATAAAGATGATTGACTTAAAATTGTGAACTGGTTTGATATTTCATCATCAATATGACATATTGCACTTCAGATTAACTGATCTCTTTCTCAATGCTTTATTTGTACATTATTGTCTTTTCATATTAGGCCGGAAAGAAATTCATTGTTTTTTTCTATTCTATCCTTTCTCTTTTCAAGTCAATTAAACTTCAACGACAGAATTAAATAATAACTAGTAATAAATACAATTTAAGTTCTTTTTATTTAAAGCAGGCCTCCAATAAAACCAAGGCCGACCCATAAGCCAATTGGGTCCCGCTGGTAAGGGGCCCCGTGCTGGAGTTATTTACTCTCGGCTGTCCAAGTACAAAAACACAATACACTGCAGGTTTTACAGAGAACAATATTGGGCCCCGTACCTCCTAACACGGCCCTGTCTAAAACTCGATCAATGATTTTGTCCTAAAATATGTAAATGTTAAGAATGTTGTTTAACGACAAACGAGCATTTTTTAAGCTATATTTTTTTTTCGAGGAGATTATGATGATATTTGGTTTGCATATTAGACCAACCTGTTAAGTTGGGTCTTGATGGTGCTACATTCTACAGACAGACATGCCGCTCTCCTCTCGTGAATTAACCGCGCATCGGTGGTGTAATGGATAGCGTGCTCGCCTTGGGTGTGGTATATCATAGGTTCGAGCCCCGATCGGCTCAAACCAAAGCGCAAAGCACTATGGAGACAGAGTAAATACTGGTTGCTCGAAATCGGGATAATGTGTCCGAGTGGGGCGACATGTTTATCCGCGGACTGCTGTTTCAATGAGAT
The DNA here is from genome assembly GCA_963680875.1 of Bathymodiolus brooksi. NCBI lineage: Eukaryota > Metazoa > Mollusca > Bivalvia > Mytilida > Modiolidae > Bathymodiolus > Bathymodiolus brooksi. The sequence continues at coordinate 5,471,549 of OY804587.1, forward strand.
AGCACTATAAAAATCCAACTAAGTGTGTTGGTCTAGTATAAAGCGGACCTCTTCATCATCTCATTGAAAATTAACTAAGTGCTCGCTATTGGATATAGCTGAATTATCCTGACTGAGCCAACCATTGTTTGTTCTTATTCCTTAATGTTGAGAAGCAACAAATGCCAATTTAGCATTGATCCACCTGGGATCAAAGAATATTTCTGCTGCACTCCCGTGAGGCGTCATATACCTAGCCGTCAACAAAGTCGTGTCCTTCGAACAACTGATAAGAAATGTTAGAGTTGTGTACACTCTATTATACAACGCGGAAATATTTAGAGAACTTTAAATATTCACAGTAAGACTACGAAATAAAATCTAATACTTAAAGGCATACAGTCGCTCAAATTGATTTTTTTTTGTTTATATTAAAAGTTGCCAATATTCGATGTTTTATACTAATTGCAGTTGAAATTTTTCATTATATCATACGTAAATAGCCTAGAACGAATGAAATACGTCGCTTTTTGATTTTCTTGTATCCATTAAAGAATTCAATGTTGACCCGTACAATATTCATATATTCCGTGACCTACAAAGTGAACCTATTCGGTAAAGCGTTTGCGCATGTGCGAAATTTTTGGCGGAAGGAAAAGCACATGTATGGCAAAAACAAAAATATTGACGGATTCTACACGAAAACGACACAAATATGAGGATTTCGTGTTAAAAATTAAAAAAAAAGTGTTATACCGACCTACTCCATTTTTCAACACGTATACGGTAAGCATAATTTAGTATCTTTTTACGACCGAATCGTATTCTGACAGTAGAATTCAGGGGCGGATCCAGGATTTTGTGTTAGGGTGGACGAATGTCGGCGGGGATCTGGGGACCGCTTAAGGTCTCCAGCAGGTCCATGGCAGAGACCTGGTAGGGGGCCTCCGGGGGGAGTGGGTGATTAAGTGTATTAAAACGCATGAATCTTCCCCAAAAAGTTTCAAATAGTTTCTAAGCAGTGAGTGTAAATTAAAGGGAGATGTCACTTTAAATTATCTATCTGGAGCTGTGACTCCCATGATTTCCTTGTCACGCTGGGTATTCGTATACTCGGAACAGGTGCGGAAACTTTGAACTCGGTGCCAGCTAGTTATTTTGAACGTTTTCATTGGCCAATTTTGAATTTTTGGACACTACAGACCGTGGAGCATGACGGCAACGGAACACGGAACAGCATGCTCCACGGTCTGTAGTGTCCAAAAATTCAAAATTGACCAATGAAAACGTTCAAAATAACTAGCTTGCACCGAGTTTCCGAATACACGGCGTGCTATATTAGTCAATTTTCTCCTGTTTCTCTGTTGAAAATGGGGTAATTTGTATTGAAGTGTTTGTAGAATGGATGGATTTTGATAAAATTAATGTCTAAGGGATTATATTATCACTTTGTCACGGCTGGTAATCGGCACAAGCAGAACAGTTGGTTCTGCAAAGAAATTCGTGAGGATAACTTCCGGTTTTGGTGGAGGAGAGTTCACGAAGACGCTTCGCAAGGTATGTACATGTCAAAAATTGAAATTTTCTTTTTTACTGCTCGAATATTGCAAAATCAGAGAATGCTATGCTGTGGCGAATGCTTTCACGATTAGAAACATGTATAGTTTATTCTTGTATATGAAGTGTAACTCTCACAAAATCAATCGTCCCACGAAAAACATGACGAAAATTGTGACACTCTTACATTTCTAAGTTGTTCTTGACAAAGATGCAAGTTAAATTTTCAATATTTTTTCATCATGGGAATCTAAATGTAATCGGGGATAAATTCCGATTCGTCAGAAGTAAATTGAAGTGTAGATAAATCTACAAACTGTCAATTTTCTCGTTTTCCAGCTTGAGGAGATTGGTTCTGATGGAGCACATTGCGAATGCATGAGGAGATTTGCTAGTTTTGGTACGACACATGTAATCCACTGTATAATCACAAATTTTGCATGTCTGTCTGGTAATAAATTAACGAACTGATGCCCTTCTTCCTGTCGGGTTTTTAAAAGTATAAAAGTAATATTTCATTGAACATGGGCTGTCCACCTAGAAAGAAACATTTCATTTAAGGAATCAATTCATAATTGTAACTGCGGTTTCCCATGATTAAACTTGTCATTATTGATCATTTGTTGTTTGTGACAACTTCCATTGTGTATTGGATACACAAGATTAACTTCCCTTACATCTGTACATTGGAAAAAATTGAAAATGCACTGTAAGATAATTTTATAATCAAACTTAATGTGAATCATATCTTTATATTTTCTAATACAAATGATACACTGTAAATTAAATATCATACAGTTGAGAATAATATTAATTTGTGGTTTGTTTTTCTATTATGTAGTGTGTTATGCGTACACACTTGTAAATAAAAAAGATCTTTGTTAGTAGTGGTTACAAGATGTAAAGCGCTTTACAGATTTTAAGGATATGTCCAGTTTAATTGACATCTTGTGTTTAATTTATTCATGACTATTAGCACTAAGTGAATGTTTATTTACGTTAGACATATGTATGTGCTGAAATCATGTAATATTATAACTTGTGTAGATCTGCGGTGAAGTTTCCGTCATCTTTAGTGAAAAGGTTGCGCCGAATAGATGTGTAAACCCGTTTGAAAGGATATAAATATTTTGAAATTGAAAGACTTTTTTAATAAACTTGGTGTGCCTGATTGATGGGGATTTTAAATTTGGTGTACTGCTACTTGTTTTTGTTCGTTTCCTTGGCGTGATGCAGGCAATCTATATCGAAATGGTTTTTTGTAAAGAGTCAATGTCAGTCCCCTTTTCCTCTTTCCCTTGAATCCTGGCATCTCCTGAAAGTGGACAGAGAATAGTTTATTTTGATTAGAGTATTTATCAGTTTTGTGCTTAAAAGTGTCAATTTATCAATTTTGCAGAAAACAATTAACAAAACTAGCAAATCTCCTCATGCATTCGCAATGTGCTCTATCAGAACCGATCTCCTCAAGCATGAAAACGAGAAAATTGACAGTTTGTAGATTTATCTACACTTCAATTTACTTCTGACGAATCGGAATTTATCCCCGATTACATTTAGACTCCCATGATGAAAAAATATTGAAAATTTAACTTGCATCTTTGTCAAGAACAACTTAGAAATGTAAGAGTGTCACAATTTTCGTCATGTTTTTCGTGGGACGATTGATTTTGCGAGAGTTACACTTCATATACAAGAATAAACTATACATGGTTCTAATCGTGAAAGTATTCGCCACAGCATAGCATTCTCTGATTTTGCAATATTCGAGCAGTAAAAAAGAAAATTTCAATTTTTGACATGTACATACCTTGCGAAGCGTCTTCGTGAACTCTCCTCCACCAAAACCGGAAGTTATCCTCACGAATTTCTTTGCAGAACCAACTGTTCTGCTTGTGCCGATTACCAGTCGTGTTTGTTTTCTGATTAATCGTCGACTGCTTCAAAAGTTCAAAAGTAATTAGATAAACTAAAAGGGCAATGCAACGGGTAAAAATATATAATGATTTATTACATTTAACAGGCGAATGAATGAATGCTGATATGCTTAATAGAGGGACGGAAGACCTCCCCCCCTCCGTCTCTCTTTCTCTTTTAGAGGGGGGACGTCCTCTCCGCCCCCTCTGGATCCGCCACTGCATACATGTATAGTATCTTATGACAAGCGTGCAATTCATGCTATGTAACATTTTCATTGATTCTTTGTACATGTCTGCCCATATAAACTCATTTCAAAATTAAAAATTGTCACCACAATGTTTCACGTTAACCGGTATCGAATGCTAGATGTTAGGAGGGCTATGAGAAGGGAACTTATCTTTAGAAATAGAATTAATATGAAATAGAAATATATGATTTGGAATTAATTGAAAGATTTAGATTTGATAGACGTACCATTCTGCAAATAACTCAGCTGCTACAGGATGACTTAGAAAGTTGAACCTTCCGCAACAAAGCAATACCCCTAGATATCACTACAATTGTTTGCTAGTGGTTCTTTTCAAATTATAATTGCCGATACTTTTAATGTAGACCAATCCACAGTTTCTAGAGCTGTACATTTGCTTTCAAAATAACTTTTCCCTTCTCGTACTCCTCCAACAATACAACTTTTTCTCTATCTGTCCAATTTGACTTCCGTTTAGACATTTTTAATTTTCAACAGTCACGAATAGTAACATTCAAACACACCCGGCCTCGCCTCAATTATTTTTAAGGAATGGAGAGTTACTCGGACATTCTCCTATACGGAATGGAAGGTTATGAACAATGTGGACAGGGCCGGAGCTATTGTTCTCTTTGTACTTTAGATACTATGCACAGACTTTTTTTTGTTAAACAATTAATAATTAATAAAATTAATAAAGTACAATGGGTGGATTTTAAGTTGAAAAATGTCCTCGTTGTTTTTAAGGAATGGAGAGTTACGTGGACATTCTCCTATACATAATATCAAACGGTAAATGGAGAAGAGTTCCGATAATTTCCACTTACGGATTCCTTAGTTAAGTCCAAACTTTAGTAGTTATGTGCATACTACTTAATATCATCACTTAACTAAGGGATTCCATAGTGGAATCTTGGTTTAAGGGATACTTAAGTTAAGATGTTTTATGCATATGGGCCCAGTTGTGTGAGAAACTGCATCACATATTTTCTTAGTATATTCTTTGTGTTCATAGAATGAGTTTTAAACTTTGCAGTATTATAATAGCTGGGTATATTCTCTTTACATTTTAACATTGTTAAATCTATAATCAAATATTGGTTTATCAACAGTTTCCAATTCTAAAAGATGTATATCGATGTAGTATATATCTTCATGATAACAACAAAAATCATTGTTAGAATTGCTTAAAATAAAACAGGAATTTAAGAACCCAAGCATTGGAAAATTAAAAAAAACAATAGCCTCCATAAGATTGTACATGTGAACACTCGGACTAGAAGGCAGACTCCGAGCTGTTGTAAAATCAGTCACAATACTTTTTTCTTAATAAAAGAAAAGCATTCACATCCTTTATTTTCTAATTCTTAGAAGATTACGAGGATTGGCTTTCCCAAACTGTACGCATGCCTGAACAGGCTTGTATCCTTAAACGATCCCCAGACCGATCGCCTATAAAATACTCTCTCTAACATAAAGCACTTCATAAGCATCTGAGTTAAATTGGTATACCACGCTCGAAGATTCTCTTAAACATCTGATAAATGGCTTTAGTAGGGACTACATTTAAAACGTGCATATCAGAGGGTTAGGGTTATGGTGTTTAATGTCAATTTCAACAATATTTCAGCTATATCGTGCCGTTAGTTTTATTGGTGGAGGAAACCGGAGAAAACAACCTGTCGCAAGTCACTGACAAACTGTACCACATAATATTGTATAGAGTACGCCCCGTTTGAGCGGGATTCGAACTCAAAACTTCAGTGGTGATAGGCACTGATTGCAAAGGTAGTTGTAAATCCAACTACCATACGATCACGACCACGACGGCCCCCTGATGCATGTACATATAAGAAGTCATACACACACGATACATGTTTTATTCCTCCAAGCTCTAGTTTTCCGTCGACCGCATCATCTCGTTTAATAAATACCAAAAATGAAACAATACCCCTTGAAACATTTATCCAAAAATATCTCCTCTCAAATACTCATTTTCTGTCAAAATCAATACAATGTTAGATGCGAATGACTTCATGTCAGGTTTATAGAAAATTACAGCCTCTAATTGTGTTTTTACTTGACTAGACATTGACCAATTTGTTAATTTTTTGGTGCATTTTCAGTGAGTTATTTTTTAAGGTAAAATAGAATAAAAAAACAAAAAGATGCAACACTGTCGGAACAGTTCTAAACCCCAATACCAACATAGTGTAGAAAGAGGCAACAGTTCTAAACCCCAATACCAAAATAGTGTAGAAAGAGGCAACAGTTCTAAACCCCAATACCAACATAGTGTAGAAAGAGGCAACAGTTCTAAACCCCAATACCAAAATAGTGTAGAAAGAGGCAACAGTTCTAAACCCCAATACCAACATAGTGTAGAAAGAGGCAACAGTTCTAAACCCCAATACCAACATAGTGTAGAAAGAGGCAACAGTTCTAAACCCCAATACCAAAATAGTGTAGAAAGAGGCAACAGTTCTAAACCCCAATACCAACATAGTGTAGAAAGAGGCAACAGTTCTAAACCCCAATACCAACATAGTGTAGAAAGAGGCAACAGTTCTAAACCCCAATACCAAAATAGTGTAGAAAGAGGCAACAGTTCTAAACCCCAATACCAAAATAGTGTAGAAAGAGGCAACAGTTCTAAACCCCAATACCAAAATAGTGTAGAAAGAGGCAACAGTTCTAAACCCCAATACCAAAATAGTGTAGAAAGAGGCAACAGTTCTAAACCCCAATACCAACATAGTGTAGAAAGAGGCAACAGTTCTAAACCCCAATACCAAAATAGTGTAGAAAGAGGCAACAGTTCTAAACCCCAATACCAACATAGTGTAGAAAGAGGCAACAGTTCTAAACCCCAATACCAACATAGTGTAGAAAGAGGCAACAGTTCTAAACCCCAATACCAAAATAGTGTAGAAAGAGGCAACAGTTCTAAACCCCAATACCAACATAGTGTAGAAAGAGGCAACAGTTCTAAACCCCAATACCAACATAGTGTAGAAAGAGGCAACAGTTCTAAACCCAATACCAAAATAGTGTAGAAAGAGGCAACAGTTCTAAACCCCAATACCAAAATAGTGTAGAAAGAGGCAACAGTTCTAAACCCCAATACCAAAATAGTGTAGAAAGAGGCAACAGTTCTAAACCCCAATACCAAAATAGTGTAGAAAGAGGCAACAGTTCTAAACCCCAATACCAAAATAGTGTAGAAAGAGGCAACAGTTCTAAACCCCAATACCAAAATAGTGTAGAAAGAGGCAACAGTTCTAAACCCCAATACCAAAATAGTGTAGAAAGAGGCAACAGTTCTAAACCCCAATACCAAAATAGTGTAGAAAGAGGCAACAGTTCTAAACCCCAATACCAAAATAGTGTAGAAAGAGGCAACAGTTCTAAACCCCAATACCAAAATAGTGTAGAAAGAGGCAACAGTTCTAAACCCCAATACCAAAATAGTGTAGAAAGAGGCAACAGTTCTAAACCCCAATACCAAAATAGTGTAGAAAGAGGCAACAGTTCTAAACCCCAATACCAAAATAGTGTAGAAAGAGGCAACAGTTCTAAACCCCAATACCAACATAGTGTAGAAAGAGGCAACAGTTCTAAACCCCAATACCAACATAGTGTAGAAAGAGGCAACAGTTCTAAACCCCAATACCAACATAGTGTAGAAAGAGGCAACAGTTCTAAACCCCAATACCAACATAGTGTAGAAAGAGGCAACAGTTCTAAACCCCAATACCAACATAGTGTAGAAAGAGGCAACAGTTCTAAACCCCAATACCAACATAGTGTAGAAAGAGGCAACAGTTCTAAACCCCAATACCAACATAGTGTAGAAAGAGGCAACAGTTCTAAACCCCAATACCAACATAGTGTAGAAAGAGGCAACAGTTCTAAACCCCAATACCAACATAGTGTAGAAAGAGGCAACAGTTCTAAACCCCAATACCAACATAGTGTAGAAAGAGGCAACAGTTCTAAACCCCAATACCAAAATAGTGTAGAAAGAGGCAACAGTTCTAAACCCCAATACCAACATAGTGTAGAAAGAGGCAACAGTTCTAAACCCCAATACCAAAATAGTGTAGAAAGAGGCAACAGTTCTAAACCCCAATACCAAAATAGTGTAGAAAGAGGCAACAGTTCTAAACCCCAATACCAACATAGTGTAGAAAGAGGCAACAGTTCTAAACCCCAATACCAACATAGTGTAGAAAGAGGCAACAGTTCTAAACCCCAATACCAACATAGTGTAGAAAGAGGCAACAGTTCTAAACCCCAATACCAACATAGTGTAGAAAGAGGCAACAGTTCTAAACCCCAATACCAAAATAGTGTAGAAAGAGGCAACAGTTCTAAACCCCAATACCAACATAGTGTAGAAAGAGGCAACAGTTCTAAACCCCAATACCAACATAGTGTAGAAAGAGGCAACAGTTCTAAACCCCAATACCAAAATAGTGTAGAAAGAGGCAACAGTTCTAAACCCCAATACCAAAATAGTGTAGAAAGAGGCAACAGTTCTAAACCCCAATACCAAAATAGTGTAGAAAGAGGCAACAGTTCTAAACCCCAATACCAAAATAGTGTAGAAAGAGGCAACAGTTCTAAACCCCAATACCAAAATAGTGTAGAAAGAGGCAACAGTTCTAAACCCCAATACCAAAATAGTGTAGAAAGAGGCAACAGTTCTAAACCCCAATACCAAAATAGTGTAGAAAGAGGCAACAGTTCTAAACCCCAATACCAAAATAGTGTAGAAAGAGGCAACAGTTCTAAACCCCAATACCAAAATAGTGTAGAAAGAGGCAAAATATATACCCTTAACACACAAATACATGACCACTGACATCCATGGCTTGGTACAGGCACTTCAATACATGACCACTCACATCCATGGCTTGGTACAGGCACTTCAATACATGACCACTGACATCCATGGCTTGATACAGGCACTTCAATACATGACCACTGACATCCATGGCTTGGTACAGGCACTTCAATACATGACCACTCACATCCATGGCTTGGTACAGGCACTTCAATACATGACCACTCACATCCATGGCTTGATACAGGCACTTCAATACATGACCACTCACATCCATGGCTTGATACAGGCACTTCAATACATGACCACTCACATCCATGGCTTGATACAGGCACTTCAATACATGACCACTCACATCCATGGCTTGGTACAGGCACTTCAATACATGACCACTCACATCCATGGCTTGATACAGGCACTTCAATACATGACCACTCACATCCATGGCTTGGTACAGGCACTTCAATACATGACCACTCACATCCATGGCTTGGTACAGGCACTTCAATACATGACCACTCACATCCATGGCTTGATACAGGCACTTCAATACATGACCACTCACATCCATGGCTTGGTACAGGCACTTCAATACATGACCACTCACATCCATGGCTTGATACAGGCACTTCAATACATGACCACTCACATCCATGGCTTGATACAGGCACTTCAATACATGACCACTCACATCCATGGCTTGATACAGGCACTTCAATACATGACCACTCACATCCATGGCTTGGTACAGGCACTTCAATACATGACCACTCACATCCATGGCTTGATACAGGCACTTCAATACATGACCACTCACATCCATGGCTTGGTACAGGCACTTCAATAAATGACCACTCACATCCATGGCTTGATACAGGCACTTCAATACATGACCACTCACATCCATGGCTTGATACAGGCACTTCAATACATGACCACTCACATCCATGGCTTGGTACAGGCACTTCAATACATGACCACTCACATCCATGGCTTGGTACAGGCACTTCAATACATGACCAATCACATCCATGGCTTGGTACAGGCACTTCAATACATGACCACTCACATCCATGGCTTGGTACAGGCACTTCAATACATGACCACTCACATCCATGGCTTGGTACAGGCACTTCAATACATGACCACTCACATCCATGGCTTGGTACAGGCACTTCAATACATGACCAATCACATCCATGGCTTGATACAGGCACTTCAATACATGACCACTCACATCCATGGCTTGATACAGGCACTTCAATACATGACCACTCACATCCATGGCTTGGTACAGGCACTTCAATACATGACCAATCACATCCATGGCTTGATACAGGCACTTCAATACATGACCACTCACATCCATGGCTTGGTACAGGCACTTCAATACATGACCACTCACATCCATGGCTTGATACAGGCACTTCAATACATGACCACTCACATCCATGGCTTGATACAGGCACTTCAATACATGACCACTCACATCCATGGCTTGATACAGGCACTTCAATACATGATCACTGACATCCATGGCTTGGTACAGGCACTTCAATACATGACCACTGACATCCATGGCTTGATACAGGCACTTCAATACATGACCAATCACATCCATGGCTTGATACAGGCACTTCAATACATGACCACTCACATCCATGGCTTGATACAGGCACTTCAATACATGACCACTCACATCCATGGCTTGATACAGGCACTTCAATACATGATCACTCACATCCATGGCTTGGTACAGACACTTCAATACATGACCACTCACATCCATGGCTTGATAGAGGCACTTCAATACATGACCACTCACATCCATGGCTTGATACAGGCACTTCAATACATGACCACTCACATCCATGGCTTGATACAGGCACTTCAATACATGATCACTCACATCCATGGCTTGGTACAGGCACTTCAATACATGACCACTCACATCCATGGCTTGATACAGGCACTTCAATACATGACCACTCACATCCATGGCTTGATACAGGCACTTCAATACATGACCACTCACATCCATGGCTTGGTACAGGCACTTCAATACATGACCACTCACATCCATGGCTTGGTACAGGCACTTCAATACATGACCACTCACATCCATGGCTTGATACAGGCACTTCAATACATGACCACTCACATCCATGGCTTGATACAGGCACTTCAATACATGACCACTCACATCCATGGCTTGATACAGGCACTTCAATACATGATCACTCACATCCATGGCTTGGTACAGGCACTTCAATACATGACCACTCACATCCATGGCTTGATACAGGCACTTCAATACATGACCACTCACATCCATGGCTTGATACAGGCACTTCAATACATGACCACTCACATCCATGGCTTGGTACAGGCACTTCAATACATGACCACTCACATCCATGGCTTGGTACAGGCACTTCAATACATGACCACTCACATCCATGGCTTGATACAGGCACTTCAATACATGATCACTCACATCCATGGCTTGATACAGGCACTTCAATACATGATCACTCACATCCATGGCTTGATACAGGCACTTCAATACATGACCACTCACATCCATGGCTTGGTACAGGCACTTCAATACATGACCACTCACATCCATGGCTTGGTACAGGCACTTCAATACATGACCACTCACATCCATGGCTTGATACAGGCACTTCAATACATGACCACTCACATCCATGGCTTGATACAGGCACTTCAATACATGACCACTCACATCCATGGCTTGATACAGGCACTTCAATACATGATCACTCACATCCATGGCTTGATACAGACACTTCAATACATGACCACTCACATCCATGGCTTGATACAGGCACTTCAATACATGACCACTCACATCCATGGCTTGATACAGGCACTTCAATACATGACCACTCACATCCATGGCTTGATACAGACACTTCAATACATGACCACTCACATCCATGGCTTGATACAGGCACTTCAATACATGACCACTCACATCCATGGCTTGATACAGGCACTTCAATACATGACCACTCACATCCATGGCTTGGTACAGGCACTTCAATACATGACCGCTCACATCCATGGCTTGGTACAGGCACTTCAATACATGACCACTCACATCCATGGCTTGATACAGGCACTTCAATGCATGACCACTCACATCCATGGCTTGATACAGGCACTTCAATACTACATGATCACTCACATCCATGGCTTGATACAGGCACTTCAATACATGACCACTCACATCCATGGCTTGGTACAGGCACTTCAATACATGACCACTCACATCCATGGCTTGGTACAGGCACTTCAATACACGACCTCTCACTTTCCTGTCTTGGTACAGGCACTTCAATACACGACCTCTCACTTTCCTGTCTTGGTACAGGCACTTCAATACATGACCACTCACATCCATGGCTTGATACAGGCACTTCAATACATGACCACTCACATCCATGGCTTGGTACAGGCACTTCAATACATGACCACTCACATCCATGGCTTGGTACAGGCACTTCAATACATGACCACTCACATCCATGGCTTGATACAGGCACTTCAATACATGACCACTCACATCCATGGCTTGATACAGGCACTTCAATACATGATCACTCACATCCATGGCTTGATACAGACACTTCAATACATGACCACTCACATCCATGGCTTGATACAGGCACTTCAATACATGACCACTCACATCCATGGCTTGATACAGGCACTTCAATACATGACCACTCACATCCATGGCTTGATACAGACACTTCAATACATGACCAATCACATCCATGGCTTGATACAGGCACTTCAATACATGACCACTCACATCCATGGCTTGATACAGGCACTTCAATACATGACCACTCACATCCATGGCTTGGTACAGGCACTTCAATACATGACCGCTCACATCCATGGCTTGGTACAGGCACTTCAATACATGACCACTCACATCCATGGCTTGATACAGGCACTTCAATGCATGACCACTCACATCCATGGCTTGATACAGGCACTTCAATACTACATGATCACTCACATCCATGGCTTGATACAGGCACTTCAATACATGACCACTCACATCCATGGCTTGGTACAGGCACTTCAATACATGACCACTCACATCCATGGCTTGGTACAGGCACTTCAATACACGACCTCTCACTTTCCTGTCTTGGTACAGGCACTTCAATACACGACCTCTCACTTTCCTGTCTTGGTACAGGCACTTCAATACATGACCACTCACATCCATGGCTTGATACAGGCACTTCAATACATGACCACTCACATCCATGGCTTGGTACAGGCACTTCAATACATGACCACTCACATCCATGGCTTGATACATTCACTTCAATACATGACCACTCACATCCATGGCTTGGTACAGGCACTTCAATACATGACCGCTCACCTTCATGTCTTGGTACAGGCACTTCAATACACGACCTCTCACTTTCCTGTCTTGGTACAGGCACTTCAATACACGACCTCTCACTTTCCTGTCTTGGTACAGGCACTTCAATACATGACCACTCACATCCATGGCTTGATACAGGCACTTCAATACATGACCACTCACATCCATGGCTTGGTACAGGCACTTCAATACATGACCACTCACATCCATGGCTTGATACAGGCACTTCAATACATGACCACTCACATCCATGGCTTGGTACAGGCACTTCAATACATGACCACTCACATTCATGGCTTGGTACAGGCACTTCAATACATGACCACTCACATCCATGGCTTGGTACAGGCACTTCAATACATGACCACTCACATCCATGGCTTGGTACAGGCACTTCAATACATGACCACTCACATCCATGGCTTGGTACAGGCAAGTGAAGATGTATTATATAGTAGTTATTTTCAATTCTCCATGATTTAAAGGCAGGAATAAATGTACCGTCAATGTATTTTGCTTAGAACGAAATTAATTATGTCTTGTCAACATTTTTAGTTAATAAAACTATTTTTGGAATTACGTTTGTATAGAAAAAACTTTTAATTTAATTCTGCTTTTGCTGATAATTTTTTTAATCAAAACCAGTCATCTATTGACTTCACAATTCAACCTACTTTTCTTCCCCATTTTCCAAATCATTTCGCTATTTTCTTTCATATTTTCCGTTTCTTTTCATTATTCAACTTACTTCTCTTCCGTATTTTTCATATCTTTTCACTATTCAACTTACTTTTCTTCCATAATTTGCATATCTTTTCACTATTCGACTTACCTATCTTTCATGTTTTCCCTATCATTTCACTATTCAACTTACTTTTCCTCCATATTTTTTCATATCTTTTCACTATTCAGCTTACTTTTCTTCTGTATTTTCCAAATCTTTTCACTATTCAACTTACCTTTATTCCATATTTTCCCTATCTTTTCACATTTCAACTTACTTTTCTTCCATATTTTTCATATCTTTTCACAATTTTCTTCCATATTTTCCAAATCATTTCACATTTCAACTTACTTTTCTTCCATATTTTCCATATCATTTCACATTTCAACTTACGTTTCTTCCATATTTTCCATATCTTTCACTATTCAACTTACTTTTCTTCCATATTTTTCATATCTCTTCACAATTTTCTTTCGTATTTTTCATATCTTTTCACTATTCAACTTGGGTTTCTTCCATATTTTTCATATCTTTTCACTATTCGACTTACCTTTCTTCCATATTTTCCCTATCATTTCACATTTCAACTTACTTTTCTTCCCCATTTTCCAAAATCTTTTCACTATTCAACTTACTTTTCTTCCATATTTTCCATATTATTTCACAATTCAACCTACTTTTCTTCCACATTTTCCATATCTTTTCACCATTCAACTTTGATTTATTCCATATTGTCCATATCTTTTCACTATTCAACTTGAGTTTCTTCCATATTTTTCATATCTTTTCACTATTCAACTTACCTTTCTTCCATATTTTCCCTATCATTTCACTTTTCAACTTACTTTTCTTCCCCATTTTCCAAAATCTTTTCACTATTCAACTTACTTTTCTTCCATATCATTTCACAATTCAACCTACTGTTCTTCAGCATTTTCCATATCTTTTCACTATTCAACTTTGGTTTATTCCATATTGTCCATATCTTTTTACTATTCGACTATATTGTCCATATCTTATCACTATTCGACTTGCCTTTCTTCCATGTTGTCCATATCATTTCACAATTTTCTTCAGTATTTTCCAAATCTTTTCACATTTCAACTTACTTTTCTTCTGTATTTTTCATATCTTTTCACTATTCAACTTATTTTTCTTCCATATTTTCCATTTCTTTTCACTATTCAACTTACTTTTCTTCCATATTTTCCATTTCTTTTCACTATTCAACTTACTTTTCTTCCATATTTTTCATAATTTTTCACAATTTTCTTCCGTATTTTTCGTACCTTTTCACTATTCAACTTGGGTTTCTTCCATATTTTTCATATCTTTTCACTATTCAACTTACTTTTCTTCCGTATTTTCCAGATCATTTCACTTTTCAACTTACTTTTCTTCCATATTTTTCATATATTTTCACATTTCAACTTACTTTTCTTCCATATTTTCCAAATCTTTTCACTATTCAACCTACTTTTCTTCCGCATTTTCCATTTCTTTTCACAATTTTCTTCCGTATTTTTCATATCTTTTCACAATTCAACTTACTTTTCTTCTGTATTTTCCATATCATTTCACTATTCAACCTACTTTTCTTCTGTATTTTCCAAATCTTTTCACTTTTCGACTTGCCTTTCTATGCAAGTAGGGACCAAATTTACCATTTCATTCATTAGGTTATTTAGTACCCCCACAGTGAAAACGCGGACGTGATAGACTACTTGGAGTACATAGCGAACATATCCGAAAACACTGTAGGTGAAAACCATTATTGAAATATATTATATTATATTATATGAAAATAAAATGGCGGGAAAGGGGATGATAACCAGGGCTAGAAAACGAAAGACACCGATGTCCTAGAGAGCACCCCACTAGGCCGGATATTGCGTAACTTGCGGTTGTGCATGCGCACATCCCTTCCACTCCCTTCGGGTGACCTTCTGTCACTATAGGTGATGTTTCATAGCGTCACTTCCGGTCGAAAGGCCCCACTAGAGCGAATATTGCACAACTTCCGGTTGCGCATGCGCACACCCAGGCCATGGTACTTGTACTACTACTACAGTAAG
This sequence comes from Bathymodiolus brooksi, assembly GCA_963680875.1. Classification (NCBI taxonomy): domain Eukaryota; kingdom Metazoa; phylum Mollusca; class Bivalvia; order Mytilida; family Modiolidae; genus Bathymodiolus; species Bathymodiolus brooksi. The sequence goes on from OY804587.1 coordinate 5,487,341, forward strand.
AAAAAAACCGCGGGGAAACGGTTGCGCATGCGCACGCGATCACTTCCGGTCATGGCCGCTTTCGGACATGTGACTTCCGGTCAGTGCCGCTTCCGGTCATTCCAGTGACGTAACTTCTGGTGATGTGACTTCCGGTAACACCACCGCACATACTACTTAGTGTAAACAATATTTATTGAATAAATTGCATGAGTTATAACAATAGTACATACATAGGGATCAGAAAACAAGTGACGCAGCACTTATATAAATTCTTCTCCCAGATACCAAAAAAGAAAAGAAAAGAAAAATACATGTAAGATGGCTAGGACATGCACATTAATAATACACACATTTGTTTAAATAAGCATACTACTTGAGCTATACCCATATACTACTACTAATTAGGTCGTCGTTGGTTGTCCTTTGCAAAGAAAATTCAACATCACCACCTTTCACATGATTAGTTGTAATTGTATGTAAGCGTGTTCTCGTCATGAATATGCTGTAGTTATAATACTGCTCACCCGACGTTAATTAGAAAGTAATCCAGCAACCACATTTCATGGTCTAAATCAAAATATTGTATCATAAGAATGTCACCAGACAGAAATTCCATGTCACTACTTTCCTGGTGTAATAAAACAAAATAAATTAAATTGCTCCAAAAAGGTGAACTGTTTTAAATCGATAGTATTGCGAAGATTGCGGCCACATATATATTTCAATAGTATCATATCTACTCCTGTACACCATTGAGGATCATTGAGGGGGACGTTGCTGAAATCGTGACTGATTGTTATGTGTTGTAGGCAGTGTTGTTAAGAGATATCGAGGTAAGATTGTGTGTTGGTGCCAGCATATCCTTTGAATGAACATCACGCATTATGTACCCACCATCTAACTTTTAAGTTTTCCTCGAAGTCAGATTTTTTCCCAAACGAAACAAAACAAAATCCAGATAATTTCTTCAAAATTAACATATCATTTTCAATAGATACCCGGCCCGTTACAAAATTGGTGACAGCGTTGCGGGATTCGAGTAGTGTAAATAAATTGTTTAAATTGTAAATACGTTTCTTGTTTGATTATTTGTTGTACTTTAAACTTGCAATATGGCAGATTATGATGAAGAGTTATCTGAAATAGAATCAGAGATTGACCGTCTCACAAGACAAGTGAGCGGGTACGAACGGGTTGGTCAGTCAACACCAAAATATATGGCGACTGGCGAGCGTCAGTCGGTAGATTTCCCGGTCGATTCAGGTTTCGCAACCGCACGACAATCAAGAGAAAGAGCTAGTGCTCAAAGAGAAAGCACAGAAGCGGACAGAATAGAGGTTGAAATTGAGAAATTGAGAGAGCAATTAAGGCAAAATGAAGAGCTCAGAAGTATGCAGGAAAGTGCATATAGAGAAAGAGAGGGTAGCCCAGCGGTTCGATTTAAGGAACCGTTATATGACAATTATGTTCCTCCGGGTGTTACAGTGAGACAAAAATCAGATCAAACTAAGAAATCGGCACAACCGGCTGCTGCTAAAGGCTCAAATACTGCACGTGTAAAAGCTGCAACCTATGATGGTACATCATCATGGTTAGATTATAAGTCTCACTTTGATGCTTGCTCTCGTATAAATCAATGGTCAGAAAATGAAAAGGGGTTGTGGCTTTGCGTGGACAAGCCCAGGGCATATTAGGAGATTTGCCTATAGATAAGCAACAAGACTATAAATCTCTTGTGAAAGCACTCGAAGAACGTTTTGCCTCACCTAATCAAACTGAGCTGTACAGAGTTCAGCTCACTGAGCGACGACAAAGGCCAGTAGAAAGCCTGCCTGAACTTGGTCAGGCAATTAGAAGATTAGTAAATCTGGTTTACCCTACAGTACCAGAGAATGTACGTGACACGCTTGCAAAGCAGCATTTTATAGAGGCTCTAGCCGACTCAGAAATGAGGATACACATTAAGCAGTCACGTCCCCAAAATTGAAGTGATGCTATTCGACTGGCTGTCAAATTGGAGACTTTTAATAGAGCTGAACGAAGGGTGACGGAAGGCCGCTCATATTTACGTACAACTGCAGCAGACAGTACTGCTGGCAAGGTATCTGATAAAACAAAAGATCAGACAGACATGATGAAATTAATGACTGATATGCAAAAAAGACTATCAGATTTACAAAGAGATGTCAACCAGCTTAAGAACGAAAAATTCAAACCACGCAAATTTGATAATACACCAAGATTTAATTATGGACGTGGTCAAGCTTACGGACAGAATTATGGTCGTGGACATGGGTATAGACAAAACTTTGGTCGTGGTCAAGACAATAGACAAAACGGGTACAGAGTGAATCCTCAGAAGGAGAATTCACAAACTGATAAGAAAAGTGAGAATGCTGGACGTGGTCGTGGAAGAACAAGACCACTTAGGAGCGAAGTGACAACAAATCAAAGTAGTATACAGGGTAGTATTGGAGTGTCATCTGCCGCTCAAGAGGCAGGTATGTACGTAGAGGCTGATATTCATCAAGTCAAATGCAAGTTATTAGTAGATACAGGAGCAACTGTGTCTATAGTATCAAACGATATATATCAAAAGATACCTGATGTAGCTAGGCCAACACTGACTAGCACAAATCAAGAAGTTTTGACTGCTAGTGGCGACAAATTAAAGATTTTAGGTCGTGGTAATTTTCTGATGAGACTTGATGATACAAAAGATATGGTAGTGCAGGCATTAGTTGCACAAATCACAGTAGACGGAATAATAGGTTTGGATTGCTTGAGATCAAATGCTGGTTTAATAGATTTACAGAATAGTATGTTATAAGTAGATGGGAGGCGAGTAAGTCTCAAGTATGCAGGAAAACTAGGTTGTTTTCGGGTTGTTGCACATGATAAAGTGGTCATGACTGATTTAAGTCTTGCCTGTTATTCTGATAAAACGTTTGATCGTTGAATAGCTCAAAGCGAGCCAACATTCTATTTATAGTTATAGTTGTAGTTTACTGAGCAAAATTGAGATATAAAATTGTCTACCATTTTAAAATAATACAATTAATTTTGGATAGGTTCATTACATTTCACACAATAAATCTCGAACCATAAGAAGTAACTTAGGTACGAACCCTTTCTTAGTTTATTTTCCTATTTATTTTAATTTACTTTTACATATCATTTTCAATAGATACCCGGCCCGTTACACTATTTTAATGAATTTACATAATTTATCTAATTCAACAACTGAATTTGAATCAAGGTACAATATTTTACAGTATTTTGTACTACATCTGTATTTGCATCTATATCTCTATTCCTATGTTTTGAAATTTGGAACATTTTATTTTACCGACGGTATTCTTTATAATTATCGTTTAAATATATCATATTGTAAAGTTTATTTGTATGATCATTATTTTTGTTTATATTTTTTGTAAAAGGGAAAGGACTTCACTAATGTTGTAATAAATTGTGTCCAATTTCATTTGCTTCTTTTTTGCTACTAAAATACATTGTCTGTATGAACTAAATCTCTCAATATACCATTTTCCTGTGTTATTTTTTGGTAAATTTAGTTCTCGTCATGAATATAATAAATGTATTACTGAAGTACAGTTCACTTGACGTTAAACAACAATCCATCAATCAGTTCTTAAATGTTCCAGCTGACTGAGTACATCCGACTGAACAATTTATAGCACAGTTTATTCCAGACTTATATTTACATTGAAGGTGTATTAAGGTGTATTATTGTTTGTTTTCGTTTTAACTAGAACAGCTACCGATCTGCCACCCACACTAAGCTTGAAGAAAAGTACAAATTAAGATATAAGTGATCTTGATTATGTAACATTGGAGGACGAAATTACAACGCAATTCGAATTATTTTGTTCAATGTGAATTTAAATGTACTTTTCTTTTCAGAATCTTACAGTGTGAAGTTACTACTCAACATTAGTCGTGTATTTTATTTTATGTCGCTTGTTAAAGACAACATAAAATTATACGTTTTTCATGCTGAAGAAATATATAAAAATATAAACTCTAGCGCCACTACCGTACTCCTTTCCCCGTCGTCCACTTGGCGATTTTTTTATGAAGTGTCAGTGTTTCAATTATTTCTAAAAGTTTTCAATATTTTGGTTTTCGAAATATAAATGTAAATTATAGTTATAATTGTGAGATTTTTTTCCTCTTTCAGAAATATATACGATTAAAAAATTTACAAGTCCCGTTAAAAATTCTTTATGTTTTGTATAACAAGTAAAGAATCTTTATTCGTCCTTGGTCTGGAACACATGACCAACACATAAATACATTGTTGATATATAATTTTAATTAAATATCCGTTTACCTAATGCGTGATCTGCGGTCAATATTCTAGAGATAAAATTACGCCTCCATTAAAAAAAATAAATAAACAGTTTTAGTAGTGGGTATGTTAGCTATGACGTGGATACACTGCCTACACACAAATATAGAGAATCTTATTGAACTGCAGGTTAAAATAGGTCGAAAAATCAATAAATCTATCATTTTATTATCACCCTAAAAACGACTGGGGAATCATGCTCCGAAAACCCGTGAATGGAATCGGTATTGTGACGTCATATGATGAATAATGAATATTCATAACGCACCTGCCATTTTGAATAGAAAGTCACTGAGGTTCGGAGTACAGAATAACAAACAGAGATGTCATCCTTTTGTTTAATTTACTAACATGGATTAATATCATCTAACTCATTTCTAACATCACAAATATAGCATGGGGATTTTATAAACGGACAAAACAATATGCCGTCCATGTATCTTTGTACAATATTCCTCGTGGTGGCGGTTGGTCGAGGATGTTTTGGTGCCCTTCTTGAAAACCCTTTTCCTTTGGGCACTATTGGTAAGTTTTTCTACGCATCACACCCACTTCTATCCATTACTTGCATGAATCATCTTTCAATTTTTCATTTTGTTCTATTTATTGAATATAATCGTTACATATGGTTTGTTTATTTGTGGGGGAAATTAACATAAATTTTGATTTTTAGCAGACGCCTAATGCTACTTCCGTTACAAATATTCATAATTTCCCCCTTTTGTTGCACAAGGGACTTGTATTCATTGTATGTATACATAAACCTATGAACGAGTATAAAAAGAATAGTTGTTTTTAATGTGAGGCTGGAAATTAAAGATTAAAGAAAAAGAAGAAAAAAAAAGGGGGGGGGGAGATAGTAAAAAAATAAGTTATTAGTAGTGTTGTTTCTCGAAGAGGCAGTATTTTTAAGTGTCAGTTTGATGTTCAGAAAACTAAGTGGTCTGAAGGTTCAATGGTCTGAAATATCGATAGTTAGAAGTCAATTTTATCACTGGAAATGAAAACGAAATACAATCATAAAATGGTTGAATATGAGCAGGGGCGGATCCAGGATTTCAAGTTAGGGGGGGGGCGCACTTCAAAAAATCTTGCCGAGCGGAGGGAGGTGCGAAAAATTTTGGGGTATTTCGTGTGAAAAATCACAATTTTACAACAAAAAATCGTATTTTTTCCAATTGCGGAGGGAGGCGCGAAAATTTTTGGGGTATTTCGTGTGAAAAATCATTTGCTGATCGGAAATTCAAGGTGGCCGACATGACTCGACTTAATTTTAACATAGGACCCTATGGAAAAAATGTTTAAAAGTCTTCTCCTCTGAAACCAGTAAGTCAGTTTAAAGCAAACATGGGATGAATGGTCCTTAGGTGGTCAACTTTCAAAATTATGTCCTGTGACCCCGACCTCCATCCAAGATGGCAACCATCAGCGAACATAGTTTTAACATAGGACCCTATGGGAAATATATTTAAAAATCTTCTTCTCTGAAACCAGTAAGCCAATTTAAAGCAAACATGGCATGGATGGTCCTTAAGTGGTCAATTTTCAAAATTGTGTCCAGTGACCCTGACCTCCATCCAAGATGGCCACCTTCAGCAGACATACTGTAGTTTTAACATAGGACCCTATGGGAAAAAATGTTTTAAAATCTTCTCCTCTGAAACTAGTAAGCCAATATAGCAAACATGTCATCGATGGTCCTTAGGTGGTCAACTTCCAAAATTGTGTTCAGTGATCCCGATCTCGGTTCAAAATGGCCGCCATCAGCAGACATAGTTTTAACATAGGACCCTATGGGAAAATTGTTTAAAAGTCTTCTCTTCTGAAACCAGTCGGCCAATTTAAAGCAAACATGGCATGGATGGTCCTTGGGTAGTATACTTTCAAAATTGTGTCAGGTGACCACAACCTCCATCCATGATGGCTGCCATGAGCAGACATAGTTTTAACATAGAACCCTATGGCAGTATGGGATTTGAATAGTAACTTAGATGTATTCAGCATGCAGACATTCTTAAGAGGACTTGTTTATGTCAGGTGAGCGATACAGGCTCACCTGAGCCTCTAGTTATCATAGATACAAAATGTAGCATTCCAAAAGTAATTAAGGGAGACATACCACAATATGTATCACAGTAATTGTATGTTTTTGTTTACTAAAACAGCAGTTCCTCTCGTGTATACAGAACCCAGATTCCAGAGATTGTCTTTTCAAGAACTGCTTAGCCAATTGAAATCAAATATGATAATCCTTGCTAGATCCTTCCCAAGTGTTGTTTTGTTTTTATCATAGAATCCTATGGGAAAATGAATAAATTCTTTTGTCTTAGAAACTACAAACATGATTGATCCCAAACTGTACCATGCATGGTCACAAAGTTGGCATTTTTTTTGTGAAGTGGAAATCTAAGATGGCCACCACCCCCAGGACGTAGTATTTAACATAGGACCACATGGGAAAATGAACAGCAGCTTGTACTCATGAATAAATCATCTCAAATCTGGTTTTCATTAATGGCAATTACAAATTTGTGTATTTGCACTTGTATTAATTACATTCTACTGGACCAGATAATCATTTTACATTATGGTACTCTAATATTTGTTTTTTGACATTCTGACCAATTGTAAATTAAAATTTGAATATTGTTAGGTTGTCATTATAACTTTATCCAAAATGCTGAATCAGTTACAGATTTTTGAAAATGGGAATTTTCTTTTTGAAGTATCCCACATGTGAGTGATGATTGTTTCAAATGAAGCTTAAGAAAGATATGTAATTATTGTTATTTTTCTCTATTGTGTCCACAGTGTAAATAATTTCATAAAAAGACGATTAATTGGAAATATTTAGTATAAGCTCATGGTTCTGTCAAATTTAACTAGAAATGTCAAATGTATTTTTAGCCAGATTGACTACTTTATATATATATATATCCCATTGAATAGATGGATAGAATCTTCTAATTCTGTTACTGTTGACAAATCAACCATTGATTTTTTTCTAGATGAAGACAGTGGTGTTAGAATTTGTTTCACAGAACCTAAATTAAATAATAAAGCTCCAATTATTGTCCAGCACCAAAGGAGAAGTACATGTACACCTCTCAAAATAATTAAAGTAAATGCTACAGAATGTATTTATGGAGTTTAAGGTTTTGTTTTCATCGTAGGAGTATTACTGATTATAATTTTGGAGTATATTGTCAACATGAAGGCAAACATTAACAATTTTAAGACCTTATTGATATAATTGAACCTGTCTAAATCGGACATCCTTTGAGACTTATCTCACACCCTTGAGACTAAAACTTGATTGTCCAAAATAAACAGTTGTTCCAATTACATATGTTAAATACTGGGTAAATATACATAGAAATCAGCCATTTCTCTGTACAAGGATTTGATGTTGGTTGATTTTCATCAACAATTACCGATACTGAAAATAATATTTGTTGGTTTGAAATTTTGGGTAGTTTTGAACACTGTACCTGGATCTGAGAAATGTATAAATGAAAGATTGTTCACCTAGAGTTTTCAATATTCATATATGGGCAAGAATTTGCTATCGGTACCTGAAAGTGTGACATCAGCAATAAAAAATAAAAGTGCAAACATTCATTCAGCTACAACCTGAAAAGATAGCAAATTCTATCTAGTTTTTGAAAATATCAGTAGTTTTTCAGCATGCTTTCTTGTATCTGTGCAGAAACAGGCCTCGACATTAACATATTTTTCAACTTGTCCCTTCGGACAACTAACTAAAAAAAGTACTTGTCCAACTCAATCTTTTAGTTGTCCGAAAAAATTAATAAAAATTACAAAAACTAGAGAATAATTATCCAGGGCTCCCACTACTTTCAAATTAGAGGGAGAAGTGACTTCTCTTTCAGAGAGTTCACAGGGAGAAGTAGGAGACAACAGAGAAAAGTGGGGAGACTTCTGGGAGAAGTCAATTGCGATTAATCGGAACATTGTTACTCGACCCCTTTGACATTACCCTGCCCAAAGTTAGTAAATAGTTTAAAAAGCTGCCTGAACTGATTTGTTCTGGTTTTTTTTTATTCATAACTACCTTAAGGACATATATTCAATGTCACAGTTTTATTTCTGTCTACCTTGATTAATTGGAGTCTTGCATACCAGTGATTTTTATGTGTACCCCCCCCCCCCCCCCCCCTTTTCCTTTTGAAATATTACTGTGTTGTGATCCAATACCACACAAATTGTAATAACTCATATTTGTGTTATATAAATCCTTGTTTCTGGTAAAAAAAAATATACCTAGATACTATATATACCAGTATCTAGGTATATTTTTTTTCCTACCAGAAACAAGTGCCTGTGATATAAATAAAGCAAAGTATTTTATTTAAATTCACAGAGAAATAAAAATTTTAGTGGATCTTTTCAACCAGTTCAGGAAAAAGCTTGTAATATTTGTCCATTTCAAAAGTTTCAATATTTCCCAAAAGCTTAAATCAAGTCCTCTATCGTATTTTGTACAAAAGACAAGTTTAAATTTGGTGCCAAATTGATATCCGATAATTTTTACGTGTCCGTTCCGGAGTGATTCTTGTTCTTATGTTTCAAATATTGATATTTCCGTTCATTAAAGCGTTTCTGAGATTGCGACTTTAATTTTGTCAACGTCCTTGAACTTCATCACAGCATGGAGAACGATAAATGATACAATAAAAAGAGTTTTGATCTGGCGTTTCACTTTAGTTTTAATAAAAATAAATTATGAACAAATTGGAGATCAAACAGGGCTCTTTTATACAACAAACCCAGTATTTTATACCAGTGGAAATAGATTTGTCCGTCGTACCGGCACGTTTGGGAATCTGACTTTTTCACTTGTCCCGTCGAACAACCGTAATACAAGATCTACTTGTCCAACGTCAGTTTTCACTGGTATCGGACAAACGTTAATGTCGAGGCCTGAGAAAGTTTCCATACTAAATTTCTAGTATGTAACTGTTGACACAATGTTTTTATTAACAACCTAGGACCATAGCTCACAAACAAATTCTTTAAAGGTTCAATAGTTGAACAAGTTGGCAGTGTTAAACTCTTTTAATTTCACTTAATTTTATCACACAAAGTTTTAACCTTGTATGGTCTGCAAAAAAATAAAATTGTCAATGTTACAAACATATATTTAAATACTACTTGTATTTATCAATATTTCTATATAACCTGTATATTTTTCAAAGTATTTATTTATTAAAACATTGCTTATTCTTTAAGTATTATTTTCAGAAACAAATACTCGCTGGAACTTTCCTACCATTTTGATTACTGTGACATGCTATGTATGTAACATTGACAAAAATTTATCGACTAAGAAAAAAAATTTGTGCATTTATTTTGCATTGATTCTTTGAATTGTTCTGCTTCTTTCAGTATTAATAACAAAATAAAAATACAATACAAGTCATTTTATGAGTTTGTAAGGGACAAGGGTGTGTTTCTGTCCATTGGCTTGTGGCTACATTGTAGCTTGCATACTAGTACTAGTAGTGTATGTAACACAAATTTGACAGAAAATTCAATAGGTTTACTCATAGCTGTAAGTAATTTTTACTTGCCGCTATAGGGAAAAACTTTAAACCGCAAACTGAACTGTATAAATAACCAACTTGATTACGACATGTCCAATCATATTCTGCAAAATATGTACCCCCGGCATCCGTTTATTGTATGTAACACTGTTTTGACGGGAATGCGTTACATACATAGTCCTTTTTTCACTGCAGTATTTAGAAAACAATAAAGCCCGCACACAAATATCTTTATAATGCTGGAAAACTTGCATGTCTAAATGGAAGTTTGACGCATAAAAAGTCAGTTTAACAATTTAAATTTACAGAGTAAACAGACAACAAAGTAAGCAGGGTGTTAAATGTCACGCTTTGTCTTACCAAATTTATGCCAATTGTGACATTTTGAAACTGTACAACTTAGTAAGAAAACACACCAGAATCTTTTTAAATCTTTATTTATTTACAAAATTAAAATAATTTTGTAGTCAACAACATAGATATGCATAAATCTAAAACTTTGACCTCTTTTGAGATGATTTTTTTTTAAATTCCCCGATATAGAATTCTTACCCATATGGTATAGCTAACATTTGAAGTTGAAAAAAAAAATAAAAAGAAGCAGACAGGGTTACACTTCACAGGTTTCTTTCAGTCTGTTAGTTGTTAGCCAATGGCATCGTCACTGATCTTAAAAAGGTCTGTTAGTTTTTTTTCCTATCAGGTGAGGATAATTTGAAACAACCTTATGTGATAAAAGTTTGTCAATGTCTTGCGCTTGCGACAGGCCTGGTAATAATTTTTCCTCCACGAATAAAGCTGACGGCCACAATATGACTGAAATGGTGTTAAGCATCCATTATTGCAATTTTTTTCTGTAGAAATGTATATCTACACAATATGAAGCAATGCTGGATTTGCACTTACATGTATACTTGACAGACATAATTTGTAGGGTACAGACGCAAAAAAAAAAAGGGTAGGAAGGTACGTGTAGGCAAAACTTAATTTTTTGTTGAATTTTTATGTAGGTTATTCAGGAATAGAATCTGACTTTTAACAACTATTGCTTGTCCAAAAAGGCAATGAAAACTTTAGAATAGGCACTAAAAATTATGGTCAGTTGAGTAGCGAAAAAAAAAGGTATTTTTTGGGACTTCTACGACATAAGGCTGTATCAAATACAACTCGCAATACTCCGAGTCATCGGTCAATTTCATAAAACTTTACCAAATGATTGAATAATAATGAATAAGAAGGTTGTGCTACACTTTCAATAAGATTGCAGACACATTTAGATCCCTACAGTACACCCTTGCAATGTGCGAAATTAGCGGTAGACCTAGACAATGTCTATGTAAAATCACGCTGGTCTATGTCAAATTTTCTAAGTTTTGTATTTAATGTACAGTGAGGTCTATCTAACATACAGATTGGTCTATGATACCACAAAATTTAGTTTCACACACTGCCTTGTTTTACCGCCCCCATTTGGACCTAGCTATATTTTGGTGATAAGCAAGGGTGAACATATATTGGGGGAGAAATTTATGTATTTAATACATAATTAAAAAAAAATTTGATGGTGATAGTCATGAGGATTAACTATGGGTGGTATAACGAGGGTACACTGTACTTCAAATTAGAGTAAGGGGCTGGGTGGGTCAATGAGTTGGGTAGTTGGATTACCTAGCAACTCATACAAGCCTATCACCAATACCATTACTGCGTGGGTTCGCGCCTGGCTCAAAGTTTACCAATTGCTTGTCCATGGTCGGTGGTTCTTTCCGGGTACTCTGGCTTCTTCCACCACTAAAACTGGTCGCCATGATATAGCTGAAATATTGCTGAAAGTGGCATTAAACACCAAAAATCAATCAATCAAATTAGTGTAAAAAGTTTGTTTGCATAATCATTTGGGTTGCTTGTACTCTTAGATATCTCATCATTTGGCCGTATCATTATTTGTTGGCAGAGCTCTTTTAATATTATCCAGCTTTGTCTAAAGTAAGACTAAGCGGAAAAGTTGTGATTACTGTACATTTTGTACAGTTAAAATATTCTGTCTTTCTAACTAGGAATGTTTTTTTTTACGACCATCTATCTATATCAGAATATCAGAATTTGTAAATGAGAATTTTTTTCTGAGTTCGGATCTTCTTAAAAATCTATTGAAATCTTAAGTTATAAAAGAGTAATTACTTGAACAGCCTTGCTCCACATCTTGTACAGATTTTAGAGAAATAATTCACGTTAAGCTTATTGGTCTATATTTTAAGGGTAATTCACAGAGACGAGAAAAAAAAAATGTAGATTGATTTAGATGTCTCTAGATGTTCTTAGGATTGTTTGGAATGAATGAATTGAATTTATGAAGTCTAGTACTACATGTAGTTGAAATTACTGGTTTCCCTCCAGCTTTGATGACAGTGTCACTGATGTGAAATTCTTTACTTCATTCAATTTTTTTGCAAGGACAGTGTCAGTGATTTAGATTGATTTATGGATAAAGATGATTTGTTTCTTTGTAAATTCAAACTATTCTGCATACAGTAGTCGCCCCCACTGATAAGGCCACCACTTCTGCAATGAAAGAAGTGGTGTTGTAAAAGGGGTGTCCTTTTTTGGGAGGGATAATATAGCAATATTTTACTAGTTCAGTGCATCTGAATTCTGGACTCATAATAAGGGGTGGGTTTTGGTGGGAGGAATACTGTATCTTCAGGGTTAGAGTTATGGTGTTTAACACCATTTTCAACAATATTTAGGTTATATAGTGGCGAAGGATACCAGAGTACACAAGGAGAAAACCACCAACCTACCTTGAGTCACTGACAAACGTTATCACATAATGTTGTATCGAGTACACCTCGCCATGAGCAGGATTCGAACTCACAACCTTATTGGTGGTAGGCACTGATTGCATAGGTAGTGGTAAAACCAACTATCAAGCTATCACGACCATGGAGATCCCTGTATCTAAATATACCTGTATGTATAAGCTTTTATTGATTCTATGGACACTCCACTAAAAGGTGTTAAATTTGGTCACATTTTTTTTACATGATAAATGTTAAATGTTAATCCTATTTTTAGATAAATTGTTTTTTGTGATCATAATTACTTGTGCAGTTTAAATCTTTAATGATTTTTTCAGTTGGTATTGTCGATATCAACGACAATATTACCCTCCAATGCCATTTCTGTAAATTTCATCCTGGGCCCCTGTAGCAATTCAAACAGTACTTAAACCCCAAGTACAGGTTAAAGAATTAATATTTATACTAAATTACCCATAAATGTAAAAGGGAACAGATAGACTCACATTTGTGTAAACTAACCACACAAAATTATTTCGTGAGCGTTGAGCTGGAACAATCATAACAAGTTTTATATAAATTATAATGACCTTGTATCATCTTTGTTATACAAGAAATATCTACCGGTATATGTAATTTTACGTTTTCGCACTTAAGGAACGGGGGAGGTAATATGTTAGATTTCTAGTTTCTATCCACTCTTTACTTTTAATTGGTACTCTCTGTTTGCCTGATTACCACCCCCTTGCATTTCATATCATTTTCATCTCATTATCATCACTCATCAACTACTAAAACAACAATGAAATAAATAAAAATAAATATACTTGTACAACTTTATTGTTTGTTATTTGTATGTACCTCAAAAACAGAAGATGAAATTACCTGTATTGTACAGTTTATACTGGGGCCGTGTTGGAGTACAAAACAGTACATAGACTTGTAGTACATACCAGTGGATAGACTGTTGGAGTACAAAACAGTACACATACGTGTAGTACAGTACAGAAAGGGACATGCCGTGATCAATCACCGTGATAGTGGTCATGTCTAGGAGAATGATGGGGATTAAAAATTTTAATTCATGTCGGTGATCAGGGGGCAATAAAACACCAGGTGTTAATCTTGTAATCAAGTGTGTCGTTTTACAGGTAACTAGTCAGATAAGATGTACAGGTGAAATTACGTTTTTATATATTTTTTTTTTCAGGTACTGTCTCCGATTCCCCTCAGAATTAAAAAAAAACATTTTTATTTCTTTCCTCAAAACGTAAAACATCCCTGAACGTAATCCCGGGAATGAAATCCCGAGATCGAGAACGGAGAGTTCATTTGAATTGATGAATAAAATGTAAATAATAAATGATTATTCAACTTCAATTCAGTGAAATCATGGGTTGTGCAAATATGTTTCCAAATTTTTTAACCTTGGCTGTGTATTGCGTATCTACACCTAGTATTTTATTGACACGTGTACACGTGACCTGGCTTGTGCACAAATGAAGTTGCATAAACACATGCGCGATATGCGTGATTTGTTACGTTTTAAAGCGTATTTCCAGTTCAACATTACATTTTAGTTCACTAATATTTTACGTTTTAAAGCGTATTTCTAGTTCAATATTACATTTTAGTTCACTAATATTTTTTATACGTTCAGTAATTTTTTTTATTTTAATCTTCGTAGAAAACCCAGTTAAAACCCTTTTCGTTGTAGAAATACGTACTAAATAATTTTTATACCTGTATACGGTCATTGAAGAATTTGATTAAAAATTAACGAAACAAATATTTATAAACAGATCGTTCAAAGAAGTACTACATGTCCAAAAGTCACTAAATTTACGGATATATTTTGGAAATTAGCGACTAATCTGCAGAAAGTTTAGAAACGTGAAAGGAAATAAGGAATTAACCTTTATCATGATTTTACCCCTACAAATGTTTGACATTACACAGTATCTGACCAAAATCAAATGTCACCAGTTTATTTATTTATTCAAATTAAAATCTTAATTGGCTTTCAACCCAATAGATTTATGACAAAATACAGTAAAAAAAACTCAAAGTTCATGGAACAAATTAAAAGCATGCTCATAGTTTTCCGCTTTTTGTTCATTTTGTAGCCATTAAGCTACGTAAATTTGGATTGTTATAGATTTTTGTTTGCAATTTTAAAAGAAAATTATTTTCATCTATAACGAAATTACGTAACAAGCCATGTGTGTAAAACAGTTTACTTGAATTGTTAATTTTTTTTCAATACGAGAGGTAAAAGTCCAAAACACAAAATAAACCAATAATCAATTTTAAGTCTGCTCTTTACCAACTAAACACTAAAAACCCGCGCTTGCAAAGTCCGTGCTTCAAAAACCCGCGACTGCGGTTTAACTTATAAACAAAAAATACATTGATGAAGTAGCCCGTATTT
Organism: Bathymodiolus brooksi; assembly: GCA_963680875.1. Lineage (NCBI taxonomy): Eukaryota > Metazoa > Mollusca > Bivalvia > Mytilida > Modiolidae > Bathymodiolus > Bathymodiolus brooksi. The sequence continues at coordinate 5,502,491 of OY804587.1, forward strand.
ACGAATATTTCAATACATACTGAATACAACCCAACAGTAGAAAAAAAAAGAGAAATTAAAATTAAACAAGATAAAGTTCAGTTGTGGTTTCAACAAAATTCTTAATATAGAACTCGAGGTCATAAAGTAGAACTTTCTAAAACAAACGAAAACGATAACAAGACAGACATTCTTTGGCAATGAAAAGCAACAAACAGTCAAATATTAACAGCAAGAGGATACAAAATTAATTGTCAAAAATACATCCTTCAGTAGCAATAATTACGGCTTACGATATTAAAAGTCAACAGGTAGAACAGGTAACGCTAATCTCTTAATTGGCGGTAAAATATCAATCGGCGCACAGGTGACCGAGAGCCATAAAATTTAATCCCCACCACCTTGTTTTATGGTCCTTTTTAGGTCTATCACAGTGGGTTTATGTCCGTGATGATATGTCTAAAGGATTAAAAATTATGTCTCTCGGAGTGATCAATCACGGTATGTCACTTTCTGTACTGTACATACCAGTGGATAGACTGTTGGAGTACAAAACAGTACACATGCGTGTAGTACATACCAGTGGATAGACTGTTGGAGTACAAAACTGTACACATACGTGTAGTACATACCAGTGGATAGACTGTTGGAGTACAAAACAGTACACAGACTGTTGTAGTATAAAACAGTACATGGATAGTTGGAGTACAAAACAGTACATAGATTGTTGGGAGTACAACGCATTTCTTATAGACTGTTGTAGTACAAAACAGTACATATAGACTGTTGTAGTACAAAACAGTACATATAGACTGTTGTAGTACAAAAAATTACATATAGACTGTTGGAGTACAAAACATTACATATAGATTGTTGGAGTACAAAAGAGTACATATAGACTGTTGTAGTACAAAACATTACATATAGACTGTTGGAGTACAAAACAGTACATATAGATTTGTAGTACAAAGCATTACATATAGACTGTTGGGAGTACAAAACAGTACATATAGACTGTTGTAGTACAAAACATTACATATAGACTGTTGGAGTACAAAACAGTACATATAGATTTGTAGTACAAAGCATTACATATAGACTGTTGGGAGTACAAAACAGTACATATAGACTGTTGTAGTACAAAACATTACATATAGACTGTTGTAGTACAAAACAATACATATAGACTGTTGTAGTACAAAGCATTACATATAGACTGTTGTAGTACAAAACATTACATATAGACTGTTGTAGTACAAAACATTACATATAGACTGTTGTAGTACAAAACATTGCATATGGACTGTTGTAGTACAAAACATTACATATAGACTGTTGTAGTACAAAACATTACATATAGACTGTTGTAGTACAAAGCATTACATATAGACTGTTGTAGTACAAAGCATTACATATAGACTGTTGTAGTACAAAACATTACATATAGACTGTTGTAGTACAAAACATTGCATATGGACTGTTGTAGTACAAAACATTACATATAGACTGTTGTAGTACAAAACATTACATATAGACTGTTGTAGTACAAAACATTACATATAGACTGTTGTAGTACAAAACATTACATATAGACTGTTGTAGTACAAAACAATACATATAGACTGTTGTGGTACAAAACATTACATATAGACTTGGAGTACAAAACATTACATATAGACTGTTGTAGTACAAAACAATACATATAGACTGGTGTAGTACAAAACATTACATATAGACTGTTGTAGTACAAAACATTACATATAGACTGTTGTAGTACAAAACAATACATATAGACTGTTGTAGTACAAAACATTACATATAGACTGTTGTAGTACAAAACATTACATATAGACTGTTGTAGTACAAAACATTACATATAGACTGTTGTAGTACAAAACAATACATATAGACTGTTGTGGTACAAAACATTACATATAGACTTGGAGTACAAAACATTACATATAGACTGTTGTAGTACAAAACAATACATATAGACTGGTGTAGTACAAAACATTACATATAGACTGTTGTAGTACAAAACATTACATATAGACTGTTGTAGTACAAAACAATACATATAGACTGTTGTAGTACAAAACATTACATATAGACTGTTGTAGTACAAAACATTACATATAGACTGTTGTAGTACAAAACATTACATATAGACTGTTGTAGTTCAAAACATTACATATAGACTGTTGTAGTACAAAACATTACATATAGACTGTTGTAGTACAAAACGTTACATATAGACTGTTGTAGTACAAAACATTACATATAGACTGGTGTAGTACAAAACATTACATATAGACTGTTGTAGTACAAAACATTACATATAGACTGTTGTAGTACAAAACATTACATATAGACTGTTGTAGTACAAAACATTACATATAGACTGTTGTAGTACAAAACATTACATATAGACTGTTGTAGTACAAAACATTACATATAGACTGTTGTAGTACAAAACATTACATATAGACTGTTGTAGTACAAAACGTTACATATAGACTGTTGTAGTACAAAACATTACATATAGACTGGTGTAGTACAAAACATTACATATAGACTGTTGTAGTACAAAACATTACATATAGACTGTTGTAGTACAAAACATTACATATAGACTGTTGTAGTACAAAACATTACATATAGACTGTTGTAGTACAAAACGTTACATATAGACTGTTGTAGTACAAAACATTACATATAGACTGGTGTAGTACAAAACATTACATATAGACTGTTGTAGTACAAAACAATACATATAGACTGTTGGAGTACAAAACATTACATATAGACTGTTGTAGTACAAAACATTACATATAGACTGTTGTAGTACAAAACGTTACATATAGACTGTTGTAGTACAAAACATTACATATAGACTGGTGTAGTACAAAACATTACATATAGATTGTTGTAGTACAAAACAATACATATAGACTGTTGGAGTACAAAACATTACATATAGACTGTTGTAGTACAAAACATTACATATAGACTGGTGTAGTACAAAACATTACATATAGACTGTTGTAGTACAAAACAATACATATAGACTGTTGGAGTACAAAACATTACATATAGACTGTTGTAGTACAAAACATTACATATAGACTGTTGTAGTACAAAACGTTACATATAGACTGTTGTGGTACAAAACATTACATATAGACTGGTGTAGTACAAAACATTACATATAGACTGTTGTAGTACAAAACAATACATATAGACTGTTGGAGTACAAAACATTACATATAGACTGTTGTAGTACAAAACATTACATATAGACTGTTGTAGTACAAAACATTACATATAGACTGTTGTAGTACAAAACGTTACATATAGACTGTTGTAGTACAAAACATTACATATAGACTGGTGTAGTACAAAACATTACATATAGACTGTTGTAGTACAAAACAATACATATAGACTGTTGGAGTACAAAACAATACATATAGACTGTTGGAGTACAAAACATTACATATAGACTGTTGTAGTACAAAACATTACATATAGACTGTTGTAGTACAAAACGTTACATATAGACTGTTGTAGTACAAAACATTACATATAGACTGGTGTAGTACAAAACATTACATATAGACTGTTGTAGTACAAAACAATACATATAGACTGTTGGAGTACAAAACATTACATATAGACTGTTGTAGTACAAAACATTACATATAGACTGTTGGAGTACAAAACAGTACATAAACTGTTGGAGTACAAAACATTACATATAGACTGTTGTAGTACAAAACAGTACATATAGACTGTTGGAGTACAAAACATTACATATAGACTGGTGTAGTACAAAACATTACATATAGACTGTTGTAGTACAAAACGTTACATATAGACTGTTGTAGTACAAAACATTACATATAGACTGGTGTAGTACAAAACATTACATATAGACTGTTGTAGTACAAAACAGTACATATAGACTGTTGGAGTACAAAACATTACATATAGACTGTTGTAGTACAAAACATTACATATAGACTGTTGTAGTACAAAACGTTACATATAGACTGTTGTAGTACAAAACATTACATATAGACTGGTGTAGTACAAAACATTACATATAGACTGTTGTAGTACAAAACATTACATATAGACTGGTGTAGTACAAAACATTACCTATAGACTGTTGTAGTACAAAACAATACATATAGACTGTTGGAGTACAAAACATTACATATAGACTGTTGTAGTACAAAACATTACATATAGACTGTTGTAGTACAAAACGTTACATATAGACTGTTGTAGTACAAAACATTACATATAGACTGGTGTAGTACAAAATATTACATATAGACTGTTGTAGTACAAAACAATACATATAGACTGTTGGAGTACAAAACATTACATATAGACTGTTGTAGTACAAAACATTACATATAGACTGTTGTAGTACAAAACATTACATATAGACTGTTGTAGTACAAAACATTACATATAGACTGGTGTAGTACAAAACATTACATATAGACTGTTGTAGTACAAAACAATACATATAGACTGTTGGAGTACAAAACATTACATATAGACTGTTGTAGTACAAAACATTACATATAGACTGTTGTAGTACAAAACGTTACATATAGACTGTTGTAGTACAAAACATTACATATAGACTGGTGTAGTACAAAACATTACATATAGACTGTTGTAGTACAAAACAATACATATAGACTGTTGTAGTACAAAACGTTACATATAGACTGTTGTAGTACAAAACATTACATATAGACTGGTGTAGTACAAAACATTACATATAGACTGTTGTAGTACAAAACAATACATATAGACTGTTGGAGTACAAAGCATTACATTATAGACTGTTGGGGTACAAAACAGTACATAGATTGTTGGAGTACAAAACAGTACATAGACTGTTAGTACAAAACAGTACATGGGAAGTTGGAGTACAAAATAGTACATCAACTGTTGGAGTACAAAGCATGTACCTTGGCTGTTGAGAGTACAAGACAAACACGTTATTTTACACATCATATGTTAAGATCACAATACCATTAAAAAAGATACAGAGAAAACCAGAATCAACATGTATATTCTTATTTACACAAATGTTTGACTGCTTTCTTGTTCATTTAGAGAGTTCAAAATTTATTTTCATTCAAGCATAGCAAATTGTAAAAGGTTTCACATTTAAATAATAAAATTGGTTAGACCAAAAAAAAAAATATGTGTGTTTTCTGATTGCATGGTCTTCAAAATTAGGGTCGGTAGGTCGGGATATTTTTTTTTAAACCTATAAGTATGCTCCTTCCTCTAAAATCACGCAAACTTGTTTGTTTCTATCTTACTACAGCTTATTAATTATTTGACATGCAGTACAATGTTTTTGGTTACAAACATCGATCAAATGTACAAGGAAATGAAGAAAATTGTTGAAGTCGGAAACAAACACGGAAACGGAAACGAATTTCCGGATTTTTTGTCGATCTATTTTTTTTTTGGCATAAAAAATGTTAGGGTCGGCGGTAAAATATTAGGGTCAGTCAGTCGATCGGAAACGCACATATTTTTTTTTTTGGCCTTACAATAAACAAATGTTTACATGTACATAATGTAACTGCTGTAGTTATGTAGATGGATTCTGTCCATTATTTATTAGGGGCCATCTTGGTTGTGATCGTATGGTAGTAACATAAACTAACATAATGATGATGAAATGATAAACAGAACATTTATAATCAGGAAGGGGCTGGCGTGATCGTGTGGTAGCTAGATTTAGAACTACCTATGTAGTCAGTGCTTGTTACCACTAAAGTTGTGAGTTCGAATCCCACTGATGTTGAGGTGTACTTGATACAATATTATGTGATAAAGTTTGTCAGTGACTTGTGACAGGTCAGTGGTTTTCTCTGGTTCCCTCTATCAGTAAAACTGACCAGCACGATATAGCTGAAATATTGTTGAAAGTGGCGTTAAGCGGCATCACCCTAACCCTAACCCATACTGGCTTGCTATAGCCCTTAGATTTTGGGTTTGGGGTAGATAGGTACAGGTAAATGCATTTTTTCTAACATCTGAAAATAAATCTCACTGCTACATTAATACAAGAATAAATAGCTAAAATCTTGTAAGAGGATTATTCTTATAGGATATTTTTGGTTGATGTACATGCAGTTTTGGTGGGTTGGATGAACTACAGAAAACAAAGACGCTTTAGGCATTGTCTTACTTAAGGCCAAGGGAAAAATATACCTGTGTTTCTGCTTACATACTTCTCAGGTTGTTAATTGTTTTGGCATGTATTTTATATAGATTGGTCAGATATACATTTATCACCTAAGTTAGATTGGTCAGATATACATTTATCACCTAAGTTAGATTGGTCAGATATACATTTATCACCTAAGTTAGATTGGTCAGATATACATTTATCACCTAAGTTAGATTGATCAGATATACATTTATCACCTAAGTTAGATTGGTCAGATATACATTTATCACCTAAGCCAAAGAATGGTAAAGGTCATTCACTCAAACTTATTGTGGATGTTGAAATAACAAATCAAAGATCAATATTGTCTTCTTTATCTGTAGAGTAATGTTCTATAACCTACAGATTCTAGGGGTGGTCGTGATCGTGTGGTAGTTTGATTTACAACTACCTGTGCAATCAGTTCCTATCACCACTAAAGTTGTGAGTTAGAATCCTTCTCATGAGGAGGTGTACTCGATACAACTTTGTGTGATAAAGTTTGTCAGTGACTTGCAACAGGTCATTGGTTTTCTCCAGGTACTCCCGTTTCATCCACGAATAAAACTGACCACAGGCGATGCAGCTGAAATATTGTAGAAAGTGGCATTAAACACCATTAAACCCAACAGATTCTTCCATATTTGTACTTTGTATATTAACTATAATCATTCAATGACTGCCCAGCTTTAATACTGACTCCATGTCTATTTTGACATCATTTTAGTGACAATGTGATTTAGATATATCAGTGAGGGTTTGGGATCCCATTAACTGTTTTAACTCTGCCATATTTTTGTGGCTGTCCCAAGCCATCTCTACCTTTACCACGGCATGATACACTGCAACAAGTTAAGGGTTTTCTCCTTCACTCACAATCCCTTAAATAAATCACAACTTAGACACAACCTTTATTTTGAGTATCATTGTGCTAATATATCAAATTAAATTTCTGGATGAGAATCCTGCAAATTTCACTTTGACGGACATTAACGACAGAAATAAAAAACTTAGAAATATTTTTTTATATAAGTCATAGGAGAATCTATATATATCTGCCTTACTAATTGATACTGGATGATGTATGAACAGAAATCTTCTGTAAATCTGTAACTGTTCTGCTCAGCTATTTGACGGGAAAGTTTGTATGATTGATTTATGTCATATTAATTTTGCTCTTTTTATACTGAGTTGATATTAGGTATGGCTGTCAGGGAGCAAATTGTTTTCTAATTTCATGAAATATGGAGTATTCCCCGATTAGTAATATTTCTTTGAGATACACTAAATCTTGGCAGAAATGAAACAAGAATGATACTTAATTTATGAATTATGGTTCTCATTTTTGGCAGAGCCAGTCTGATTAACTGAGTATTTGGGATTAGTCATTTGGGATTGTTAAAAAATTGGCAAAATCTGTTATCCAGCTACAAAATTTGTTGATGGAAAAAAACCCAAACCCACTCTGTAAAAGTTAAGTTGAGCTATTTATCCTTCTCCTATTCCAATAAATTGCTTTCTAATTTCATGAAATATGAAGTATTTCTGATTAGTGTACATGAAGGTACACTAAAGCTGGGCAGAAATGAACAATGAACATGAAGAAGGATACATGTACTTAATTTATGAATTGTGTTTCTCATTTTATTCAGAGGACTGTTATGGTCGTGATAGTATACACTAGATACAACATTATGTGATAAAGTTTGACAGTGACTTGCGGCAGGTCGGTGGTTTTCTCTGGATTTCCTCCACCAATAAAACTTGCCTCCATGATATAACTAAAATATTGTTGAAAGTGGTGCTAAGTGCAATAAACCTAACCCCGATTTATGGAGAACCAATATTAATAAAAGTGTCTGATTGGCAGAAAATTTGAAAAACTCTAAAAATTTTGCAGAAATGAACCAAAAATGAGACTTAATTTTTGGTTCTCAATTTTTTGCAGAGCCGATTTTAATATTAGGGTTAGATTGGCTCTATTTGGAAATCGGTCCACAAAGAAATTCATCATTTTGTGTAAATTTGGTATCGGTCATTTTTATGAAAAGATCAGCTAGCTTTAAACCATTTGAAGGAGAACTTGGTAGGAATTGTCTTGAAATGACCCTCTGCCATTGTGTCAATTGGAAATACAAGATGGCTGCCATCGTTTGCTAACTTTGAACAAGGAGCCTATAATAAAATGAATAGAAAGCTGTATCAGAGAAACTCACAATGTTGATTAAAACCAGTCTACATGAATGAACATTTTATTGTTCCTTATCAAGTTTACATGTTTGATGTGGATCAGATTGCTGATAAAGTTTAAAATAGAACTGTATAAGGAAAATGTTTTAAAATCTTCTTCTCTGAATCTCTTTGAAAGGAAATTTGGCTTGAATGTTCTTTATGTGGTGTTTTCCTCTCTTAAAATGAAATTGAGCATGGTCTATACTAGCTGCGGAACCATAGACCTTATGGTCCTTAGCCAGTTTTCTGATATTTGCAGACCATAGGGCTACGGATTTCACCCTATCAAAAACTATCGAAACTGCGCAGTGAAAATGTTGCACTGCTTTTTTGCAATTTTTATCATGAAATTGGGTGCGAGAACGACCAAACATATATATTTCGTTTCGTTAAATAATTATCTACATTCTTCTATACTTACTTACCTAGCTGCAATAATGTAGCTCCTGTGACAAACTTGTGTCTCGGCAGAGCTACAACACGGTCCCATTCGTCACAATGGAGCAAAAAAAAAGTTGCAGTTGAAACATAAAAACTCACTATTTACGCATCAAACATTTCATTATAACTATTACTGATGATCCCAGTCCTTGTTAAATCGGTTTGGCTGAGAAATATATGCTTTTCAAAGGTAGCAACAACCTAAATGTTCAAATTTATCGATTGTTTGCCATAACCGGAAACTACGGAAGGCGGTGCTTTTCTAAATATGGTACGGCTGATGTAAACATTCACGCCTCAAATCGCCAAATATGGTATCGACATCCAAATAGTGAGGCCGGAAATGACGAAATTCAAAATGTTCAGAGAGAAAGTAAACATGGATTTTTATTTTGTGGGAATTACATTCTAAAATACTGGTAGGTGATAAAAACTTGTTATAATAATGGACAAAAGGAAAGGTTATGACTTATTATTGATAAATGCAGGCGTCAGAAACTCTGTAAGCGAACGCAAAAAATCTCAGCGGCTGCTCCATTACGGGTAATGGCATCCCGTTATAACCCTTGCAAGTAAGCGAGCATTTAGGGTTTTATTATTAGAACTATTACTTACCTGTTAATATTCATTTCCAGCTCATTATCATAACAAATGTCTCGATATTAACTGATCCCGCCTACTTCGTTCCGCCATCTTGTCATTGTGGTATTCTCGCTTTGAGGTCACGTGACTTTTGAGAGATCACTCTAAGAGAAAAACACATGTTCGGTTTGTTTATCTGAAATAAAATATTTAGTCAACCTAGAGTGAAATATTTTACAAATATTAACCAGAAATGTTATTTTCTTCTATGGTTATTCCAATTGAGTTGAAATCTCATTCAACATTTTCATGTTTTTCATGTAAACAAACCGAACACATGTTTTGCTGTTAAAGTGATCTCTCAAAAGTCACGTGACCTCATAGCGAGAATATCACAATGACAAGATGGCGAAGCGAAGTAGGCGGGATCAGTTAATATCAAGACATTTGTTATGATAATGAGCTGGAAATGAATATTAACAGGTAAGTAAGTATAGGAGAATGTAGATAAATATTTAATGAAACGAAATATATATGTTTGATCGTTCTCGCACCCGATTTCATGACAAAAATTTGCAAGAAAGCGGCGCAACATTTTCATTGCGCAGTTTCGAAAGTTTTTGATAGGGTGAAATCCGTAGCCCTATGGTATGCAAATATCAGAAAACTGGCCAAGGACCATAAGGGCTACGGTTCCGCAGCTAGGTCTATACAACGGGACAAAGTTTAACACTGGACCCTTTGGGTAAATGTATAAAAAGGATTATTCTGATAACACTACAAATATCATTGAACCAAAAATACACTATATATGAATGATGATTGGATGGTCCTTAATTACATTATGGACATTATATATGCGGATCTGGCACTGCAAAGCATTGAGAAAAATGTTTTCAAAATTTTCTTTCTCTGAAACCAATTGAAAGAAAACGTGTTGACATGTATACATGTGTACATCACATCTATACTAAAATATACAATTCAACGGGCTGTCGTAGTCGTGATTGTATGATAGTTGGATTTATAACTACCTAGGCAATTAGTGCCTATCGCCACTAACGTTTTGAGTTCAAATGATGCTCAGGTGAGGTGTACTCGATACATATTAGGTGATCAAGTTTGTCATTGACTTAATGCAAGTTAGTGGTTTCCTCCGGGTACTCCGGTTACCTCAACCAATAAAACTGACCACCACAATATAACTGAAATATTGTTGAAAGTGGCATTAAACACCATAACCCTAGCCTTGCAATTCAACATTAGCTAAATTATATTCCATCATATTAGTTGTGATGATGTATTCTAAATATCTGTCAAAAATGTACAAACAATTAACAGTAGATGTTGACTTCTTATTTAATGTACAAACAATTGACAGTAGATGTTGACTTCTTATTTAATGTACAAACAATTGACAGTAGATGTTGACTTCTTATTTAATGTACAAACAATTGACAGTAGATGTTGACTTCTTATTTAATGTACAAACAATTGACAGTAGATGTTAACTTCTTATTTAATGTACAGACAATTGACAGTAGATGTTGTCTTCTTATTTAATGTACAGACAATTGACAGTAGATGTTGACTTCTTATTTAATGTACAAACAATTGACAGTAGATGTTAACTTCTTATTTAAGGTACAGACAATTGACAGTAGATGTTGACTTCTTATTTAATGTACAAACAATTGACAGTAGATGTTGACTTCTTATTTAATGTACAAACAATTGACAGTAGATGTTGACTTCTTATTTAATGTACAAACAATTGACAGTAGACGTTGACTTCTTATTTAATGTACAGACAATTGACAGTAGATGTTGACTTCTTATTTAATGTACAAACAATTGACAGTAGATGTTGACTTCTTATTTAATGTACAAACAATTGACAGTAGATGTTGACTTCTTATTTAATGTACAAACAATTGACAGTAGATGTTGACTTCTTATTTAATGTACAAACAATTGACAGTAGATGTTGACTTCTTATTTAATGTACAAACAATTGACAGTAGATGTTGACTTCTTATTTAATGTACAAACAATTGACAGTAGATGTTGACTTCTTATTTAATGTACAAACAATTGACAGTAGATGTTGACTTCTTATTTAATGTACAAACAATTGACAGTAGATGTTGACTTCTTATTTAATGTACAAACAATTGACAGTAGACGTTGACTTCTTATTTAATGTACAAACAATTGACAGTAGATGTTGACTTCTTATTTAATGTACAAACAATTGACAGTAGATGTTGACTTCTTATTTAATGTACAAACAATTGACAGTAGATGTTGACTTCTTATTTAATGTACAAACAATTGACAGTAGATGTTGACTTCTTATTTAATGTACAAACAATTGACTGTAGATGTTGACTTCTTATTTAATGTACAAACAATTGACAGTAGATGTTGACTTCTTATTTAATGTACAAACAATTGACAGTAGACGTTGACTTCTTATTTAATGTACAAACAATTGACAGTAGATGTTGACTTCTAATTTAATGTACAAACAATTGACAGTAGATGTTGACTTCTTATTTAATGTACAAACAATTGACAGTAGATGTTGACTTCTTATTTAATGTACAAACAATTGACAGTAGATGTTGACTTCTTATTTAATGTACAAACAATTGACAGTAGATGTTGACTTCTTATTTAATGTACAAACAATTGACAGTAGACGTTGACTTCTTATTTAATGTACAAACAATTGACAGTAGACGTTGACTTCTTATTTAATGTACAAACAATTGACTGTAGACGTTGACTTCTTATTTAATGTACAAACAATTGACAGTAGATGTTGACTTCTTATTTAATGTACAAACAATTGACAGTAGATGTTGACTTCTTATTTAATGTACAAACAATTGACAGTAGATGTTGACTTCTTATTTAATGTACAAACAATTGACAGTAGATGTTGACTTCTTATTTAATGTACAAACAATTGACAGTAGACGTTGACTTCTTATTTAATGTACAGACAATTGACAGTAGACGTTGACTTCTTATTTAATGTACAAACAATTGACAGTAGATGTTGACTTCTTATTTAATGTACAAACAATTAACAGTAGATGTTGACTTCTTATTTAATGTACAAACAATTGACAGTAGACGTTGACTTCTTATTTAATGTACAAACAATTGACAGTAGATGTTGACTTCTTATTTAATGTACAAACAATTGACAGTAGATGTTGACTTCTTATTTAATGTACAAACAATTAACAGTAGATGTTGACTTCTTATTCAATGTACAAACAATTGACAGTAGATGTTGACTTCTTATTTAATGTACAAACAATTGACAGTAGATGTTGACTTCTTATTTAATGTACAAACAATTGACAGTAGATGTTGACTCCTTATTTAATGTACAAACAATTGACAGTAGATGCTGACTTCTTATTTAATGTACAGACAATTGACAGTAGATGTTGTCTTCTTATTTAATGTACAAACAATTAACAGTAGATGTTGACTTCTTATTTAATGTACAAACAATTGACAGTAGATGTTGACTTCTTATTTAATGTACAGACAATTGACAGTAGATGTTGCCTTCTTATTTAATGTACAGACAATTGACAGTAGATGTTGACTTCTTATTCAATGTACAGACAATTGACTGTAGATGTTGACTTCTTATTCAATGTACAAACAATTGACAGTAGATGTTGACTTCTTATTTAATGTACAAACAATTGACAGTAGATGTTGACTTCTTATTTAATGTACAAACAATTGACAGTAGATGTTGACTTCTTATTTAATGTACAAACAATTGACAGTAGATGTTGACTTCTTATTTAATGTACAGACAATTGACAGTAGGCGTTGACTTCTTATTTAATGTACAAACAATTGACAGTAGATGTTGACTTCTTATTTAATGTACAGACAATTGACAGTAGATGTTGACTTCTTATTTAATGTACAGACAATTGACAGTAGATGTTGACTTCTTATTTAATGTACAAACAGTTAACAGTAGATGTTGACTTCTTATTCAATGTACAGACAATTGACAGTAGATGTTGACTTCTTATTCAATGTACAAACATTTGACAGTAAATGTTGACTTCTTATTTAATGTACAAACAATTGACAGTAGATGTTAACTTCTTATTTAATGTACAAACAATTGACAGTAGATGTTGACTTCTTATTTAATGTACAAACAATTGACAGTAGATGTTGACTTCTTATTCAATGTACAAACAATTGACAGTAGATGTTGACTTCTTATTTAATGTACAAACAATTGACAGTAGATGTTGACTTCTTATTTAATGTACAAACAATTGACAGTAGATGTTGACTTCTTATTTAATGTACAAACAATTGACAGTAGATGTTGACTTCTTATTTAATGTACAAACAATTGACAGTAGATGTTGACTTCTTATTTAATGTACAAACAATTGACAGTAGATGTTGACTTCTTATTTAATGTACAAACAATTGACAGTAGACGTTGACTTCTTATTTAATGTACAAACAATTGACAGTAGATGTTGACTTCTTATTTAATGTACAAACAATTGACTAGATGTTGACTTCTTATTTAATGTACAAACAATTGACAGTAGATGTTGACTTCTTATTTAATGTACAAACAATTGACAGTAGATGTTGACTTCTTATTTAATGTACAAACAATTGACAGTAGATGTTGACTTCTTATTTAATGTACAAACAATTGACAGTAGATGTTGACTTCTTATTTAATGTACAAACAATTGACAGTAGATGTTGACTTCTTATTTAATGTACAAACAATTGACAGTAGATGTTGACTTCTTATTTAATGTACAAACAATTGACAGTAGATGTTGACTTCTTATTTAATGTACAAACAATTGACAGTATATGTTGACTTCTTATTTAATGTACAAACAATTGACAGTAGATGTTGACTTCTTATTTAATGTACAAACAATTGACAGTAGATGTTGACTTCTTATTTAATGTACAAACAATTGACAGTAGATGTTAACTTCTTATTTAATGTACAAACAATTGACAGTAGACGTTGACTTCTTATTTAATGTACAAACAATTGACAGTAGATGTTGACTTCTTATTTAATGTACAAACAATTGACTGTAGATGTTGACTTCTTATTTAATGTACAAACAATTGAGAGTAGATGTTGACTTCTTATTTAATGTACCAACAATTGACTGTAGATGTTGACTTCTTATTTAATGTACAGACAATTGACAGTAGATGTTGACTTCTTATTTAATGTACAAACAATTGACTGTAGATGTTGACTTCTTATTTAATGTACAAACAATTGACAGTAGACGTTGACTTCTTATTTAATGTACAAACAATTGACTGTAGATGTTGACTTCTTATTTAATGTACAAACAATTGACAGTAGATGTTGACTTCTTATTTAATGTACAAACAATTGACAGTAGATGTTGACTTCTTATTTAATGTACAAACAATTGACAGTAGATGTTGACTTCTTATTTAATGTACAAACAATTGACAGTAGATGTTGACTTCTTATTTAATGTACAAACAATTGACAGTAGATGTTGACTTCTTATTTAATGTACAAACAATTGACAGTAGATGTTGACTTCTTATTTAATGTACAAACAATTGACAGTATATGTTGACTTCTTATTTAATGTACAAACAATTGACAGTAGATGTTGACTTCTTATTTAATGTACAAACAATTGACAGTAGATGTTGACTTCTTATTTAATGTACAAACAATTGACAGTAGATGTTGACTTCTTATTTAATGTACAGACAATTGACAGTAGATGTTGCCTTCTTATTTAATGTACAGACAATTGACAGTAGATGTTGACTTCTTATTCAATGTACAGACAATTGACTGTAGATGTTGACTTCTTATTCAATGTACAAACAATTGACAGTAGATGTTGACTTCTTATTTAATGTACAAACAATTGACAGTAGATGTTGACTTCTTATTTAATGTACAAACAATTGACAGTAGATGTTGACTTCTTATTTAATGTACAAACAATTGACAGTAGATGTTGACTTCTTATTTAATGTACAGACAATTGACAGTAGGCGTTGACTTCTTATTTAATGTACAAACAATTGACAGTAGATGTTGACTTCTTATTTAATGTACAGACAATTGACAGTAGATGTTGACTTCTTATTTAATGTACAGACAATTGACAGTAGATGTTGACTTCTTATTTAATGTACAAACAGTTAACAGTAGATGTTGACTTCTTATTCAATGTACAGACAATTGACAGTAGATGTTGACTTCTTATTCAATGTACAAACATTTGACAGTAAATGTTGACTTCTTATTTAATGTACAAACAATTGACAGTAGATGTTAACTTCTTATTTAATGTACAAACAATTGACAGTAGATGTTGACTTCTTATTTAATGTACAAACAATTGACAGTAGATGTTGACTTCTTATTCAATGTACAAACAATTGACAGTAGATGTTGACTTCTTATTTAATGTACAAACAATTGACAGTAGATGTTGACTTCTTATTTAATGTACAAACAATTGACAGTAGATGTTGACTTCTTATTTAATGTACAAACAATTGACAGTAGATGTTGACTTCTTATTTAATGTACAAACAATTGACAGTAGATGTTGACTTCTTATTTAATGTACAAACAATTGACAGTAGATGTTGACTTCTTATTTAATGTACAAACAATTGACAGTAGACGTTGACTTCTTATTTAATGTACAAACAATTGACAGTAGATGTTGACTTCTTATTTAATGTACAAACAATTGACTAGATGTTGACTTCTTATTTAATGTACAAACAATTGACAGTAGATGTTGACTTCTTATTTAATGTACAAACAATTGACAGTAGATGTTGACTTCTTATTTAATGTACAAACAATTGACAGTAGATGTTGACTTCTTATTTAATGTACAAACAATTGACAGTAGATGTTGACTTCTTATTTAATGTACAAACAATTGACAGTAGATGTTGACTTCTTATTTAATGTACAAACAATTGACAGTAGATGTTGACTTCTTATTTAATGTACAAACAATTGACAGTAGATGTTGACTTCTTATTTAATGTACAAACAATTGACAGTATATGTTGACTTCTTATTTAATGTACAAACAATTGACAGTAGATGTTGACTTCTTATTTAATGTACAAACAATTGACAGTAGATGTTGACTTCTTATTTAATGTACAAACAATTGACAGTAGATGTTAACTTCTTATTTAATGTACAAACAATTGACAGTAGACGTTGACTTCTTATTTAATGTACAAACAATTGACAGTAGATGTTGACTTCTTATTTAATGTACAAACAATTGACTGTAGATGTTGACTTCTTATTTAATGTACAAACAATTGAGAGTAGATGTTGACTTCTTATTTAATGTACCAACAATTGACTGTAGATGTTGACTTCTTATTTAATGTACAGACAATTGACAGTAGATGTTGACTTCTTATTTAATGTACAAACAATTGACTGTAGATGTTGACTTCTTATTTAATGTACAAACAATTGACAGTAGACGTTGACTTCTTATTTAATGTACAAACAATTGACTGTAGATGTTGACTTCTTATTTAATGTACAAACAATTGACAGTAGATGTTGACTTCTTATTTAATGTACAAACAATTGACAGTAGATGTTGACTTCTTATTTAATGTACAAACAATTGACAGTAGATGTTGACTTCTTATTTAATGTACAAACAATTGACAGTAGATGTTGACTTCTTATTTAATGTACAAACAATTGACAGTAGATGTTGACTTCTTATTTAATGTACAAACAATTGACAGTAGATGTTGACTTCTTATTTAATGTACAAACAATTGACAGTATATGTTGACTTCTTATTTAATGTACAAACAATTGACAGTAGATGTTGACTTCTTATTTAATGTACAAACAATTGACAGTAGATGTTGACTTCTTATTTAATGTACAAACAATTGACAGTAGATGTTAACTTCTTATTTAATGTACAAACAATTGACAGTAGACGTTGACTTCTTATTTAATGTACAAACAATTGACAGTAGATGTTGACTTCTTATTTAATGTACAAACAATTGACTGTAGATGTTGACTTCTTATTTAATGTACAAACAATTGACAGTAGATGTTGACTTCTTATTTAATGTACCAACAATTGACTGTAGATGTTGACTTCTTATTTAATGTACAGACAATTGACAGTAGATGTTGACTTCTTATTTAATGTACAAACAATTGACTGTAGATGTTGACTTCTTATTTAATGTACAAACAATTGACAGTAGACGTTGACTTCTTATTTAATGTACAAACAATTGACTGTAGATGTTGACTTCTTATTTAATGTACAAACAATTGACAGTAGACGTTGACTTCTTATTTAATGTACAAACAATTGACTGTAGATGTTGACTTCTTATTTAATGTACAAACAATTGACAGTAGATGTTGACTTCTTATTTAATGTACAGACAATTGACAGTAGATGTTGACTTCTTATTTAATGTTGAAATTTATACTTAATTAGTTTGAAAAGTTGCCAAAATATTATAAACATGAGAATATAAAATTTTAAATAAGATGTTAAATAATAAGTTATAATAATAGTACACCATTGTTATTGTATATTTTTGAATATTATTGAATATAATTAAATTCTTATATTTTTTTTTATATAAACTCCATTGTCATTCATAAAGCATGGAAGAAAACATCAAATTACTTATTAATGTATGAACAGTTATCATGGCATTCATAAAGCATGGAAGAAACATAAAATTACTTATTAATGTGTGAACAGTTATCATGGCATTCATAAAGCATGGAAGAAACATAAAATTACTTATTAATGTGTGAACAGTTATCATGGCATTCATAAAGCATGGAAGAAACATAAAATTACTTATTAATGTGTGAACAGTTATCATTGCATTCATAAAGCATGGAAGAAACATAAAATTACTTATTAATGTGTGAACGGTATCATGGCATTCACTGCTATATAGAACAAATTGTTGACTTTATGAAGTATACCAAGCATTGTGTATACCAAGCATTGTATCTCAATAAATGCTGCAGTTTGTCATATTTGTTAAAGAAAAGGGGGAGGATAGTAAGTTAGAATCCAATTAATAGGTTTAACCCTGCCACATGTTTGTGTCTATCACAATCTAAGGTCTCCTCTATCCTAATTAATTACATAGACTAATTGTGAAGACTGATACAGCTATTAAGAAACACATTCAGTTCTTTGTATTCAAAAAGAACCATCAATCCTATATTGCAGTCCATTTTCTTTTGCAATTGACAGGGTTATTAATTGGCTCTTTCCTCCGTGTTATGGCCCCTTAGTTACCCCTTGCCTCAAATTATACTTACAGGTACACTTTCATCCATTACCCTGTTTTATACTGCCAAAAGTGAGAATCACATTCGGAAACCTTGTGGTGGTAGGGGTTAGGGTTAAGATTATGGTGTTTAATGTCTCTTTCAACAATATTTCAGTTATATCGTAGCGGTCAGTTTTATTGGTGGAGGAAACCAGTGTACCTGGAGAAGACCACTGGCATGCCTTAAGTCATTGACAAACTTTATCACATAATGTTGTATAATGAATATCTCGCCATGAGCGAGATTCGAACTCACAGCTTTAGTGGTGATGGGCACTAATTGCATAGGTAGTTGTAAATCCAACTACAATGCGATCACAATAGGCTTGGATTGCATGGGTAGATGTATGTAAATACAGCATGTTGATGTGCACAGTGACACCAAACCAGGAGGAGAAAAGCACCTTGTACTGTTAAGCCTATTCACCATTTAAGCAATAAATTGATAGCATATTTTTGAAGCATTAATTTCTTGTAGAATGTAGATGTTTCAGGTTGAGGTTATTGTTTAAGGCAAAATGAATCACAGAATTTTACCAATACAATTATAAACCCTAGAGGGATCTAAAAAGTCAAATATTATTCCTTTCATTGACTTTCTGATGAAGACCAAATTTACTAGACATTAAGACTAAAATATATGCCTTCAGTCCTGTTTTTAAATGGTCATCAAATAGTTGAAAATAATGAAAACTTATTTAGAGATATTTTGTGGTATCATTTATTTTCGTCGGTATCAATTTTCGTGGATTGGCTGTAAACGATATGTTTGTCGACATTTAATTTCGTCATTTTGATACTTGCTAATAACATCTCGTGTTGCCTTTCGTGGTGCACTGAATTTCGTAGTTAGATGGTATAGAATTAGATGAAAATCACGAAAATTGGTATTTAACGAATAAAACTGAATTCACAATATCTAGCTTTTATTTCTTTGAAACTACATTTTTAAAAAACTTATTCTGAAGTCATTTTTATGTGATTTTGATGAAATTTTTATCATTAAATTCAAAGGTTATATAGTTAAATGTTATTATTTTCATATAATTTTGACCTGTGGTTGTTTAGAAATCATGAGTTGGATATGACCATGAATTTTTGATGTCACAATTTTACTTGCATCGAAAATTAAAGTTCAATAAAGTTTGATTTCTTAAAAACCACAGGTTAAAAAGTTGTTTTTGTTCAATAACTTAAATTCCCCTTAAGGTGCATCAATGTCCTATGGATTGATTCTTCTATGGTTCCAGAGTTATGCCCTCTGTTTATTTTAACTGGAAGTGGGGGCATCAATGTCCTATGGATTGATTCTTCTATGGTTATAGAGTTATGCCCCCTGTTTACTTGTACTTGAAGTGGGGGCATCAATGTCCCATGGATTGATTCTTCTATGGTTCTAGAGTTATGCCCTCTGTTTATATTCTTTATGGTTCTAGAGTTATGCCTCCTGTTTACTGGTGCTTGATGTGAGGGGCATCAATGTCCTATGGATTGATTCTTCTATGGTTCTAGAGTTATGCCCCCTGTTTATATTCTTTATGGTTCCAGAGTTATGCCTCCTGTTTACTGGTGCTTGATGTGAGGGGCATCAATGTCCTATGGATTGATTCTTCTATGGTTCTAGAGTTATGCCCCCTGTTTATATTCTTTATGGTTCCAGAGTTATGCCTCCTGTTTACTGGTGCTTGATGTGAGGGGCATCAATGTCCTATGGATTGATTCTTCTATGGTTCTAAAGTTATGCCCCCTGTTTATATTCTTTATGGTTCCAGAGTTATGCCTCCTGTTTACTGGTGCTTGATGTGAGGGGCATCAATGTCCTATGGATTGATTCTTCTATGGTTCTAGAGTTATGCCCCCTGTTTATATGCGAGCTTAAGCGAGCTCTTTATGGTATAAAATGTGTACTTAGGATTTTTTAACAAACATGGCTGAACATATTGTCGTAGAAAAAAAAATTCTACGTTTTGTAAACACCGGTTTCCGGGTAACACACTCAACTAATGAAGATCTTCTTAACATAAAGCGCAAAGGTGATCCTGAAGTCTCGTACCCTCTCTCGTACGTCCGATACCACTGAAACCCGAAACCCGTGTGTAATAAAAGTCATTTTGCTAACTTGTTTTACTTATATTGATATTTTTTAATTTATTAAATCTCTTCTGACATACTGACAAGAATTTTTGTTTCTACGCGGAAGTTAACTTTTGAGATTTCGTAAGGAACGATAACTCGAATAAAGGAACGACAGCTCGATTGAATGAGACTAGATTCGGCCCTAAAAAAGTCGGCCCAAAAAATCTCGACACTTTTTGATGAAATTGCCAGATAATTTTCAGATGCGCGAGCATTCAAGGCCGTGCCGGTTTCATATTATTCTTTATGGTTCCAGAGTTATGCCTCCTGTTTACTGGTGCTTGATGTGAGGGGCATCAATGTCCTGTGGAATCATTCTTCTATGGTTCCAGAGTTGTACCCCCTGTTTATAGTCAGTCTTCTATTGTTCCAGAGTTATGCTCCTTGTTTGCTTGTACTTGAAGAGGGGGCACAGGCCTCTACATTAGCATATTTTTCAACTTGTCCCTTCGGACAACTAACTAAAAAAAGTACTTGTCCGACTCAATCTTTTAGTTGTCCGAAAAAATTAATAAAAATTACAAAAACTAGAGAATAATTATCCAGGGCTCCCACTACTTTCAAATTAGAGGGAGAAGTGACTTCTCTTTCAGAGAGTTCACAGGGAGAAGTAGGAGACAACAGAGAAAAGTGGGGAGACTTCTGGGAGAAGTCAATTGCGATTAATCGGAACATTGTTTCGCGACCCCTCTAACGTTACCCTGCCCAAAGTTAGTAAATAGTTAAAGCTGCCTGAACTGATTTGTTCTGTTTTTTTTTTTTTATTTATAACTACCTTAAGGACATATATTCAATGTCACATTTTTATTTCTGTCTACCTTGATTGGAGTCTTGCATACCAGTGAATTTTATATGTACCCCTCCCACACCTTTTGAAATATTACTGTGTTGTGATCCAATACCACACAAATTGTAGTAACTCATATTTATGTTATATAAATCCTTGTTTCTGGTAAAACAAATATACCTAGATACTATATATACCAGTATCTAGGTATATTTTTTTTTACCAGAAGCAAGTGCCTGTGATATAAACAAAGCAAAGTATTTTATTTAAATTCACAGAGAAATAAAAATTTTAGTGGATCTTTTCAACCAGATAAGGAAAAAGCTTGTAATGTTTGTCCATTTCAAAGGTTTCAATATTTCCTAAAAGCCTAAATCAAGTCTAGTCTATCGTATTTTGCACAAAAGACAAGTTTAAATTTGGCGCAAATTGATATCCGATATTCCGGAGTGATTCTTGTTCTTATATTTCAAATATTGATATTTCCGTTCATTAAAGCGTTTCTGAGATTGTGACTTTAATTTTGTCAATGTCCTTGAACTTCATATGGAGGAACGATAAATTATACATATAAAGAGTTTTAATCAAAATAAATTATGGGCAAATTGGAGATCAAACGGGGCTCTTTTATACAACAAACCCAGTATTTTATACCAATGGAAATAGATTTGTCCGTCGTACCGGCACGTTTGGAAATCTCTGATTTTTTCACTTGTCCCGTCGGACAACCGTAATACAAGATCTACTTGTCCGACGTCAGTTTTCACTGGTATCGGACAAACGTTAATGTCGAGGCCTGGGGCATCAATGTCCTATGGATTCATTCTTCTATGATTCCAGAGTTATGCCCCCTTTGTACTTGAAACGGGGGGCATCAATGTCCTATGGATTCATTCTTCTATGATTCCAGAGTTATGCCCCTTGTTTACTTGTACTTGAAGTGGTGGACATCAATGTCCTATGGATTCATTCTTCTATGGTTCCAGAGTTATGCCCCTTGTTTACTTGTACTAGAAGCGAGGGTCATCAATGTTTTTGAAAATGAAAAAATATGAAAATATCTTCTCAGAAGCTACAATCCTGATTGAAACCGATTGTACTTCCCTGATCAACGGATAATACACAGAATTATTTTAGTAACTAAAGGGAGTCGTACAATGTCTGGTTAATTTCTAGTTTCATTTGAAGAACAAGCCACTTGTAAATGTACTGGAATCATTAATATTATAATAAGGTATACATGAGCCTTGAGCCCACACATTTTCTTTCCTTAACAGAGATTCCATTAAGGCTTTATGAATATAAATTGATCAGTGACCTCTACCTTTATACAAGACAAGCGATTTTTTCTTCTTCTTTACCACGTCAGAAAAGATAGAATGTGATTTAACAAAGCATAATTGAAGGATGAACCAAATCATGTCTATAGAAATCAATGGGACTGTCTTATAGCTCCTTTCAATAAAATGAAGACGATGGTTTTTGTCATTTTATGTTCAGTAAATGTCCTTAAAATTAAGACGCAATTGTTCGGTACGTAAAATGACTAAAATGGCTGATAATTTGATGTGATATTAATGGTACTATTTAGGAAAGTTGTTAGTAAGTGAATGGAAGAGTGACAATATTTTTAGCATTTATCAATTTTAGAAATCTTCAAATTTGTCTAGATGATAATTAGGTACAGTGAAACCTGTCTAAACCGAACCTCCTCGGGACCAACATTTGTATTCAGAATAGACAGGTGTTCTGTTTTTACAGGTTAAATTCAATTAATACACATTTCCTACATTGGGACTTTTATTTTATAAAGTTCGGTTTATGCAAGTTTCTCATTTTATTCTGGGTTTGGTTTAGACAGGTTTCAATGTATGTTTATATAGCTATGAAACAATTTGAGTTTCTCCTTATTTCAATCTTTTTGTCTAGCTCTTAAATTATAAAAAAAGATATGGTAATAACAAACTTTATAATTGTTTATTCAAAAATTGAATAGTTTCTTAAAAGCCCACGGCAATTTTCAATCTTTAGAAATTAATAGATGTCTTAATTGATTATGGTTTCCCAGTATTCCAGATTAATTATAAAAGTGTTTCCTGTTGTAAGGACATCCACATGTAACTATGAAATCAATTGATTTGAGCTTAAAATTCCATATTCGAAGGAGGAAACTATATTTTATTTTAAGCTTTGTTGACAACAGTCACTGGTTTTACTGTTGCAAACTGAGTTTACCAAAGACAACACAATTAGGAGGAAGCTGTATTTTATTTTAAGCTTTGTTGACAACAGTCACTGGTTTTACTGTTACAAACTGAGTTTACCAAAGACAACACAATTAGGAGGAAGCTGTATTTTATTTTAAGCTTTGTTGACAACAGTCACTGGTTTTACTGTTACAAACTGAGTTTACTGAAGACAACACAATTAGGAGGAAGCTGTATTTTATTTTAAGCTTTGTTGACAACAGTCACTGGTTTTACTGTTACAAACTGAGTTTACTGAAGACAACACAATTAGGAGGAAGCTGTATTTTATTTTAAGCTTTGTTGACAACAGTCATTGGTTTTACTGTTACAAACTGAGTTTACCAAAGACAACACAATTAGGAGGAAGCTGTATTTTATTTTAAGCTTTGTTGACAACAGTCACTGGTTTTACTGTTACAAACTGAGTTTACTGAAGACAACACAATTAGGAGGAAGCTGTATTTTATTTTAAGCTTTGTTGACAACAGTCACTGGTTTTACTGTTACAAACTGAGTTTACTGAAGACAACACAATTAGGAGGAAGCTGTATTTTATTTTAAGCTTTGTTGACAACAGTCACTGGTTTTACTGTTACAAACTGAGTTTACTGAAGACAACACAATTAGGAGGAAGCTGTATTTTATTTTAAGCTTTGTTGACAACAGTCACTGGTTTTACTGTTACAAACTGAGTTTACCGAAGAAAACACAATTAGGAGGAAGCTGTATTTTATTTTAAGCTTTGTTGACAACAGTCACTGGTTTTACTGTTACAAACTGAGCTTACCGAAGACAACACAATTAGGAGGAAGCTGTATTTTATTTTAAGCTTTGTTGACAACAGTCACTGAGTTTACCGATTACTGTATTTTATTTTAAGCTTTATTGACAACAAACACTGGTTTTACTGTTACAAACTGAATTTTACCTAGCGATACGTAGCGGAGCTAGGTGAAGGGATATTTACAACAGTAAAATCGAGATTGACTTCTGTATTGCTAAAAATACAATACAGTTATCTCGATTCTAATGCAATACAAAACATGTTTCAACTGTCTCGGCTTTTAAATTAGTCTAAAAATCTTTTTTGCCTGAAGACCCAGTGCCTTCATATTTTGTATGTAAATATTCTGAGATGGGTAAGAATTGTCAAATGTAAGAATGACCTCAATGACCGTTGATTTCAAGGTCAAACAATTTATTTTTATGCCTTGTATGTTGTATTAGCTTCATTATATTTGAGGGATATACATTGTATGTTCATTATATTTGAGGGATATACATTGTAGGTATCGGTACAGAATGGGTGTCAAAATATATGAAATATATACATGAAGACTGTACAATTCTGGAACTAGAAGAGCAACAGCTGTGACATTGAACAATGAGTTTCAAAATATTTGATAGAAATGCTAAGAATAAGATACTCAATAGTTCCATTAATCTTATTTATCTCGTGAACGTGAACGTCTAGTTTATTTATTTTAATGAAAATTCTGTGTTAAGAAAGAATGATGTCAGTGTTCCATTCTACATTTAAATATGCCTGTCCCCTTCTGCTTGTTTGTTTGTCAAATATGACCCTGACTGGAAAACACTTTCCCAGACTATACATAATGCCAAATTAATTTTTATATCTATACTCGTTATGTACTTTTAGGGTTATTGTCTCGCAATGACCTCTACTCCCAAGCACTGTGAATTGAGCAACATGGATAAAACATGTATCCCTATTTTTGTTGTATACCAGTTGCTAATGGACAAAAACCACTACTTAATTGAACCCCATTTTTCTCTTAGGGCTGCTGTCTTGCAATATTATCTCTACTCAACACAGCAAAAAAAAAACATGTAAAACATACGTCTGTAATTTTACTGTTAACCAGTTACTAATGGACAAAAGCGAACCTCTTTATTCTATATGTCACGTAGACTTGCACATTACTATAGATTAATAATTAGATTGTTAACAAAGAATTGAGATTTAGATTTCTATTAAGGAGCTATCCTATTGATTGCAGGACAAATCACCATGTTGATTTAGATATTGCCACGGAAATCGAATTTACGTAGTTAGGAATTTTTGTTGAAACAATAATATGGATACATTTCTATGTTTACTAAGCTTACATTTGAGATGTAACTAAGTATAAACAAGATGTAAAGTAACAATGGAGGGATGATGACTTGCATCTACTTAGAACCGTGGGATGGGTGGGTGGCTGGGTTGAATGTTTCAAATGTAACACAAATATGTTTTTAACCGATCTAATTAAAATATGATGTTTGTTTGATCTTTCAATATTTGTTTTTTATTATCTGGCATTCCACCACATGTATACTATGATATCATTCCAGAGTTATATCCTTTAATAATTATGCATAGAATGATGTTTTTAATGGTTTCTGTGCATTATCTTAAGTTTCTCATATCTTATTTGACTAAAATTTTATAGATGTGTTTAGATTGATAAAATACAGGTCAAGTATAATGTTTAATATCGCTTCAGAGTTATGTCCCTTAATTATTTGTAAACTGATAGTGTTATTGTTTTCCAGGCACTATCTTATGTTTTGCATGATTTGAATAAACTTTTTAAATTACGTTTAGATAGGTAAAATACGGGTCAAGTTAGATTTTTAGGTGTCTAACTAATATCATTCCATAGTTATGCCTCTTAATTATACTTAAAATGGTGCTTATTTGAGTGTTTCGTGTCATTATCAGTTTCGGTTCAGATATTTTATATATTGCAGAATCACATAATGTTCAACTTTAATTTAAATCAAATTTACACCTGGTTTTAACAAGAAGAGAGATGGGATTCCATTAACCAGATTAACCATGCCACATACTTGTGCCTGTCACACTAAACCAGGACCTAGATTAACCATGCCACATACTTGTGCCTGTCACACCAAACCAGGACCTAGATTAACCATGCCACATACTTGTGCCTGTCACACTAAACCAGGACCTAGATTAACCATGCCACATACTTGTGCCTGTCACACTAAACCAGGGCCTAGATTAGCCATGCCACATACTTGTGCCTGTCACACTAAACCAGGACCTAGATTAACCATGCCACATACTTGTGCCTGTCACACTAAACCAGGACCTAGATTAACCATGCCACATACTTGTGTCTGTCACACTAAACCAGGACCTAGATTAACCATGCCACATACTTGTGCCTGTCACACTAAACCAGGACCTAGATTAACCATGCCACATACTTGTGCCTGTCACACTAAACCAGGACCTAGATTAACCATGCCACATACTTGTGCCTGTCACACTAAACAGGACCTAGATTAACCATGCCACATACTTGTGCCTGTCACACTAAACCAGGACCTAGATTAGCCATGCCACATACTTGTGCCTGTCGAACTAATCCAAGGACCTAGATTAGCCATGCCACATACTTGTGCCTGTCACACTAAACCAGGACCTAGATTAACCATGCCACATACTTGTGCCTGTCACACTAAACCAGGACCTAGATTAACCATGCCACATACTTGTGCCTGTCACACTAAACCAGGACCTAGATTAACCATGCCACACACTTGTGCCTGTCACACTAAACCAGGACCTAGATTAACCATGCCACATACTTGTGCCTGTCACACTAAACCAGGACCTAGATTAGCCATGCCACATACTTGTGCCTGTCACACTAAACCAGGACCTAGATTAACCATGCCACATACTTGTGCCTGTCACACTAAACCAGGACCTAGATTAGCCATGCCACACATTTGTGCCTGTCACACTAAACCAGGACCTAGATTAACCATGCTACACACTTGTGCCTGTCACACTAAACCAGGACCTAGATTAGCCATGCCACATACTTGTGCCTGTCACACTAAACCAGGACCTAGATTAACCATGCCATATTCTTGTGCCTGTCACACTAAACCAGGACCTAGATTAACCATGCCACATACTTGTGCCTGTCACACTAAAACAGAACCTAGATTAACCATGCCACATACTTGTGCCTGTCACACTAAACCAGGACCTAGATTAACCATGCCACATACTTGTGCCTGTCACACTAAACCAGGACCTAGATTAGCCATGCCACATACTTGTGCCTGTCACACTAAACCAGGACCTAGATTAGCCATGCCACATACTTGTGCCTGTCACACTAAACCAGGACCTAGATTAGCCATGCCACATACTTGTGCCTGTCACACTAAACGAGGACCTAGATGAGCCATGCCACATACTTGTGCCTGTCACACTAAACCAGGACCTAGATTAGCCATGCCACATACTTGTGCCTGTCACACTAAACCAGGACCTAGATTAACCATGCCACATACTTGTGCCTGTCACACTAAACCAGGACCTAGATTAGCCATGCCACATACTTGTGCCTGTCACACTAAACCAGGACCTAGATTAGCCATGCCACATACTTGTGCCTGTCACACTAAACCAGGACCTAGATTAACCATGCCACATACTTGTGCCTGTCACACTAAACCAGGACCTAGATTAACCATGCTACACACTTGTGCCTGTCACACTAAACCAGGACCTAGATTAACCATGCCACATACTTGTGCCTGTCACACTAAACCAGGACCTAGATTAGCCATGCCACATACTTGTGCCTGTCACACTAAACCAGGACCTAAATTAACCATGCCACACACTTGTGCCTGTCACACTAAACCAGGACCTAGATTAGCCATGCCACATACTTGTGCCTGTCACACTAAACCAGGACCTAGATTAACCATGCTACATACTTGTGCCCGTCACACTAGACCAGGACCTAGATTAGCCATGCCACATACTTGTGCCTGTCACACTAAACCAGGACTTAGATTAACCATGCCACATACTTGTGCCTGTCACACTAAACCAGGACCTAGATTAGCCATGCCACATACTTGCACCTGTCACACTAAACCAGGACCTAGATTAGCCATGCCACATACTTGTGCCTGTCACACTAAACCAGGACCTAGATTAACCATGCCACAAACTTGTGCCTGTCACACTAAACCAGGACCTAGATTAACCATGCCACATTCTTGTGCCTGTCACACTAAACCAGGACCTAGATTAGCCATGCCACATACTTGTGCCTGTCACACTAAACCAGGACCTAGATTAACCATGCCACATACTTGTGCCTGTCACACTAAACCAGGACCTAGATTAACCATGCCACATACTTGTGCCTGTCACACTAAACCAGGACCTAGATTAGCCATCCCACATACTTGTGCCTGTCACACTAAACCAGGACCTAGATTAGCCATGCCACACATTTGTGCCTGTCACACTAAACCAGGACCTAGATTAACCATGCTACACACTTGTGCCTGTCACACTAAACCAGGACCTAGATTAGCCATGCCACATACTTGTGCCTGTCACACTAAACCAGGACCTAGATTAACCATGCCATATTCTTGTGCCTGTCACACTAAACCAGGACCTAGATTAACCATGCCACATACTTGTGCCTGTCACACTAAAACAGGACCTAGATTAACCATGCCACATACTTGTGCCTGTCACACTAAACCAGGACCTAGATTAACCATGCCACATACTTGTGCCTGTCACACTAAACCAGGACCTAGATTAGCCATGCCACATACTTGTGCCTGTCACACTAAACCAGGACCTAGATTAGCCATGCCACATACTTGTGCCTGTCACACTAAACCAGGACCTAGATTAGCCATGCCACATACTTGTGCCTGTCACACTAAACGAGGACCTAGATTAGCCATGCCACATACTTGTGCCTGTCACACTAAACCAGGACCTAGATTAGCCATGCCACATACTTGTGCCTGTCACACTAAACCAGGACCTAGATTAACCATGCCACACACTTGTGCCTGTCACACTAAACCAGGACCTAGATTAGCCATGCCACATACTTGTGCCTGTCACACTAAACCAGGACCTAGATTAACCATGCCACATACTTGTGCCTGTCACACTAAACCAGGACCTAGATTAACCATGCCACATACTTGTGCCTGTCACACTAAACCAGGACCTAGATTAACCATGCTACACACTTGTGCCTGTCACACTAAACCAGGACCTAGATTAACCATGCCACATACTTGTGCCTGTCACACTAAACCAGGACCTAGATTAGCCATGCCACATACTTGTGCCTGTCACACTAAACCAGGACCTAAATTAACCATGCCACACACTTGTGCCTGTCACACTAAACCAGGACCTAGATTAGCCATGCCACATACTTGTGCCTGTCACACTAAAACCAGGACCTAGATTAACCATGCTACATACTTGTGCCCGTCACACTAGACCAGGACCTAGATTAGCCATGCCGCATACTTGTGCCTGTCACACTAAACCAGGACTTAGATTAACCATGCCACATACTTGTGCCTGTCACACTAAACCAGGACCTAGATTAGCCATGCCACATACTTGCACCTGTCACACTAAACCAGGACCTAGATTAGCCATGCCACATACTTGTGCCTGTCACACTAAACCAGGACCTAGATTAACCATGCCACAAACTTGTGCCTGTCACACTAAACCAGGACCTAGATTAACCATGCCACATACTTGTGCCTGTCACACTAAACCAGGACCTAGATTAATCATGCCACATACTTGTGCCTGTCACACTAAACCAGGACCTAGATTAACCATGCCACACACCTGTGCCTGTCACACTAAACCAGGACCTAGATTAACCATGCCACATACTTGTGCCTGTCACACTAAACCAGGACCTAGATTAGCCATGCCACATACTTGTGCCTGTCACACTAAACCAGGACCTAGATTAACCATGCCACATACTTGTGCCTGTCACACTAAACCAGGACCTAGATTAACCATGCCATATTCTTGTGCCTGTCACACTAAACCAGGACCTAGATTAGCCATGCCACATACTTGTGCCTGTCACACTAAACCAGGACCTAGATTAACCATGCCACATACTTGTGCCTGTCACACTAAACCAGGACCTAGATTAACCATGCCACATTCTTGTGCCTGTCACACTAAACCAGGACCTAGATTAGCCATGCCACATACTTGTGCCTGTCACACTAAACCAGGACCTAGATTAACCATGCCACATACTTGTGCCTGTCACACTAAACCAGGACCTAGATTAACCATGCCACATACTTGTGCCTGTCACACTAAACCAGGACCTAGATTAGCCATCCCACATACTTGTGCCTGTCACACTAAACCAGGACCTAGATTAGCCATGCCACATACTTGTGCCTGTCACACTAAACCAGGACCTAGATTAACCATGCCACATACTTGTGCCTGTCACACTAAACCAGGACCTAGATTAGCCATGCCACACATTTGTGCCTGTCACACTAAACCAGGACCTAGATTAACCATGCCACATACTTGTGCCTGTCACACTAAACCAGGACCTAGATTAGCCATGCCACATTCTTGTGCCTGTCACACTAAACCAGGACCTAGATTAACCATGCCATATTCTTGTGCCTGTCACACTAAACCAGGACCTAGATTAACCATGCCACATACTTGTGCCTGTCACACTAAAACAGGACCTAGATTAACCATGCCACATACTTGTGCCTGTCACACTAAACCAGGACCTAGATTAACCATGCCACATACTTGTGCCTGTCACACTAAACCAGGACCTAGATTAGCCATGCCACATACTTGTGCCTGTCACACTAAACCAGGACCTAGATTAGCCATGCCACATACTTGTGCCTGTCACACTAAACCAGGACCTAGATTAGCCATGCCACATACTTGTGCCTGTCACACTAAACGAGGACCTAGATTAGCCATGCCACATACTTGTGCCTGTCACACTAAACCAGGACCTAGATTAGCCATGCCACATACTTGTGCCTGTCACACTAAACCAGGACCTAGATTAACCATGCCACATACTTGTGCCTGTCACACTAAACCAGGACCTAGATTAGCCATGCCACATACTTGTGCCTGTCACACTAAACCAGGACCTAGATTAACCATGCCACATACTTGTGCCTGTCACACTAAACCAGGACCTAGATTAACCATGCCACATACTTGTGCCTGTCACACTAAACCAGGACCTAGATTAACCATGCTACACACTTGTGCCTGTCACACTAAACCAGGACCTAGATTAACCATGCCACATACTTGTGCCTGTCACACTAAACCAGGACCTAGATTAGCCATGCCACATACTTGTGCCTGTCACACTAAACCAGGACCTAAATTAACCATGCCACACACTTGTGCCTGTCACACTAAACCAGGACCTAGATTAGCCATGCCACATACTTGTGCCTGTCACACTAAACCAGGACCTAGATTAACCATGCTACATACTTGTGCCCGTCACATTAGACCAGGACCTAGATTAGCCATGCCACATACTTGTGCCTGTCACACTAAACCAGGACTTAGATTAACCATGCCACATACTTGTGCCTGTCACACTAAACCAGGACCTAGATTAGCCATGCCACATACTTGCACCTGTCACACTAAACCAGGACCTAGATTAGCCATGCCACATACTTGTGCCTGTCACACTAAACCAGGACCTAGATTAACCATGCCACAAACTTGTGCCTGTCACACTAAACCAGGACCTAGATTAACCATGCCACATACTTGTGCCTGTCACACTAAACCAGGACCTAGATTAATCATGCCACATACTTGTGCCTGTCACACTAAACCAGGACCTAGATTAACCATGCCACACACCTGTGCCTGTCACACTAAACCAGGACCTAGATTAACCATGCCACATACTTGTGCCTGTCACACTAAACCAGGACCTAGATTAGCCATGCCACATACTTGTGCCTGTCACACTAAACCAGGACCTAGATTAACCATGCCACATACTTGTGCCTGTCACACTAAACCAGGACCTAGATTAACCATGCCATATTCTTGTGCCTGTCACACTAAACCAGGACCTAGATTAGCCATGCCACATACTTGTGCCTGTCACACTAAACCAGGACCTAGATTAACCATGCCACATACTTGTGCCTGTCACACTAAACCAGGACCTAGATTAACCATGCCACATTCTTGTGCCTGTCACACTAAACCAGGACCTAGATTAGCGATGCCACATACTTGTGCCTGTCACACTAAACCAGGACCTAGATTAACCATGCCACATACTTGTGCCTGTCACACTAAACCAGGACCTAGATTAACCATGCCACATACTTGTGCCTGTCACACTAAACCAGGACATAGATTAGCCATCCCACATACTTGTGCCTGTCACACTAAACCAGGACCTAGATTAGCCATGCCACATACTTGTGCCTGTCACACTAAACCAGGACCTAGATTAACCATGCCACATACTTGTGCCTGTCACACTAAACCAGGACCTAGATTAGCCATGCCACACATTTGTGCCTGTCACACTAAACCAGGACCTAGATTAACCATGCCACATACTTGTGCCTGTCACACTAAACCAGGACCTAGATTAGCCATGCCACACACTTGTGCCTGTCACACTAAACCAGGACCTAGATTAACCATGCCACATACTTGTGCCTGTCACACTAAACCAGGACCTAGATTAACCATGCCACACACTTGTGCCTGTCACACTAAACCAGGACCTAGATTAACCATGCCACATACTTGTGCCTGTCACACTAAACCAGGACCTAGATTAGCCATGCCACATACTTGTGCCTGTCACACTAAACCAGGACCTAAATTAACCATGCCACACACTTGTGCCTGTCACACTAAACCAGGACCTAGATTAGCCATGCCACATACTTGTGCCTGTCACACTAAACCAGGACCTAGATTAACCATGCCACATACTTGTGCCCGTCACACTAGACCAGGACCTAGATTAGCCATGCCACATACTTGTGCCTGTCACACTAAACCAGGACTTAGATTAACCATGCCACATACTTGTGCCTGTCACACTAAACCAGGACCTAGATTAGCCATGCCACATACTTGTGCCTGTCACACTAAACCAGGACCTAGATTAGCCATGCCACATACTTGTGCCTGTCACACTAAACCAGGACCTAGATTAACCATGCCACATACTTGTGCCCGTCACACTAGACCAGGACCTAGATTAGCCATGCCACATACTTGTGCCTGTCACACTAAACCAGGACTTAGATTAACCATGCCACATACTTGTGCCTGTCACACTAAACCAGGACCTAGATTAGCCATGCCACATACTTGTGCCTGTCACACTAAACCAGGACCTAGATTAACCATGCCACATACTTGTACCTGTCACACTAAACCAGGACCTAGATTAGCCATGCCACATACTTGTGCCTGTCACACTAAACCAGGACCTAGATTAGCCATGCCACATACTTGTGCCTGTCACACTAAACCAGGACCTAGATTAACCATGCCACATAATTGTTCCTGTCACACTAAACCAGGACCTAGATTAGCCATGCCACATACTTGTGCCTGTCACACTAAACCAGGACCTAGATTAACCATGCCATATTCTTGTGCCTGTCACACTAAACCAGGACCTAGATTAGCCATGCCACATACTTATGCCTGTCACACTAAACCAGGACCTAGATTAGCCATGCCACATACTTGTGCCTGTCACACTAAACCAAGACCTAGATTAACCATGCCACATACTTGTGCCTGTCACACTAAACCAGGACCTAGATTAACCATGCCATATTCTTGTGCCTGTCACACTAAACCAGGACCTAGATTAGCCATGCCACATACTTGTGCCTGTCACACTAAACCAGGACCTAGATTAGCCATGCCACATACTTGTGCCTGTCACACTAAACCAGGACCTAGATTAACCATGCCACACACTTGTGCCTGTCACACTAAACCAGGACCTAGATTAGCCATGCCACATACTTGTGCCTGTCACACTAAACCAGAACCTAGATTAGCCATGCCACATACTTGTGCCTGTCACACTAAACCAGGACTTAGATTAACCATGCCACATACTTGTGCCTGTCACACTAAACCAGGACCTAGATTAGCCATGCCACATACTTGTGCCTGTCACACTAAACCAGGACCTAGATTAGCCATGCCACATACTTGTGCCTGTCACACTAAACCAGGACCTAGATTAGCCATGCCACATACTTGTGCCTGTCACACTAAACCAGGACCTAGATTAGCCATGCCACATACTTGTGCCTGTCACACTAAACCAGGACCTAGATTAACCATGCCACATAATTGTTCCTGTCACACTAATCCAGGACCTAGATTAACCATGCCACATACTTGTGCCTGTCACACTAAACCAGGACCTAGATTAGCCATGCCACATACTTGTGCCTGTCACACTAAACCAGGACCTAGATTAGCCATGCCACATACTTGTGCCTGTCACACTAAACCAGGATCTAGATTAGCCATGCCACATACTTGTGCCTGTCACACTAAACCAGGACCTAGATTAACCATGCCACATACTTGTGCCTGTCACACTAAACCAGGACCTAGATTAACCATGCCATATTCTTGTGCCTGTCACACTAAACCAGGACCTAGATTAACCATGCCAAATTCTTGTGCCTGTCACACTAAACCAGGACCTAGATTAACCATGCCACATACTTGTGCCTGTCACACTAAACCAGGACCTAGATTAGCCATGCCATATACTTGTGCCTGTCACACTAAACCAGGACCTATATTAACCATGCCACATACTTGTGCCTGTCACACTAAACCAGGACCTAGATTAACTATGCCACATACTTGTGCCTGTCACACTAAACCAGGACCTAGATTAACCATGCCACATACTTGTGCCTGTCACACTAAACCAGGACCTAGATTAACCATGCCACATACTTGTGCCTGTCATACTAAACCAGGACCTAGATTAACCATGCCACATACTTGTGCCTGTCACACTAAACCAGGACCTAGATTAACCATGCCATATTCTTGTGCCTGTCACACTAAACCAGGACCTAGATTAACCATGCCACATACTTGTGCCTGTCACACTAAACCAGGACCTAGATTAGCCATACCACATACTTGTGCCTGTCACACTAAACCAGGACCTAGATTAACCATGCCACATACTTGTGCCTGTCACACTAAACCAGGACCTATATTAGCCATGCCACATACTTGTGCCTGTCACACTAAACCAGGACCTAGATTAACCATGCCACATACTTGTGCCTGTCACACTAAACCAGGACCTAGATTAACCATGCCACATACTTGTGCCTGTCACACTAAACCAGGACCTAGATTAACCATGCCACACACTTGTGCCTGTCACACTAAACCAGGACCTAGATTAACCATGCCACACACTTGTGCCTGTCACACTAAACCAGGACCTAGATTAACCATGCCACATACTTGTGCCTGTCACACTAAACCAGGACCTAGATTAACCATGCCACATACTTGTGCCTGTCACACTAAACCAGGACCTAGATTAACCATGCCACACACTTGTGCCTGTCACACTAAACCAGGACCTAGATTAACCATGCCACACACTTGTGCCTGTCACACTAAACCAGGACCTAGATTAACCATGCCACATACTTGTTAAGCTTCATATCATCTATAGACCCTTTGTTGACTGTTGCTGTTAAGCTTCATATCATCTATAGACCCTTTGTTGACTGTTGACTGTTAAGCTTCATGTCATCTATAGACCCTTTGTTGACTGTTGACTGTTAAGCTTCATATCATCTATAGACCTTTTGTTGACTGTTGACTGTTAAGCTTCATATCATCTATAGACCTTTTGTTGACTGTTGACTGTTAAGCTTCATATCATCTATAGACCCTTTGTTGACTGTTGACTGTTAAGCTTCATATCATCTATAGACCTTTTGTTGACTGTTGACTGTTAAGTTTCATATCATCTATAGACCCTTTGTTGACTGTTGACTGTTAAGCTTCATGTCATCTATAGACCCTTTGTTGACTGTTGACTGTTAAGCTTCATATCATCTATAGACCTTTTGTTGACTGTTGACTGTTAAGCTTCATATCATCTATAGTAGAGATGCCAGTCAAAAATCAATTACAGGGGATGCTTGCTGTTTTTGAACCATTAGATAGAGCTCAATCTAAGAAGAACTTTGAGCCTTCATTTGTAAAAATCGGATGAAGGGTTCAAAAGTTATGAGCATCTGAAATTGCCTATTTTTGGTCGATAATTTTCCAAAGATGGCCACCATCAATAATGGTTTTAATGACTGTTTTAGAGTTCTGATTTTCTGTGTAAACAGCAGATAATGTCTCTACTTTTGTTTTTTCCCATAGATTATAAGTTATTCTGTCAGAAAAATGAAACTGAACATGCTCGAAGTAATATTTGCTATTTGTTTTACTGTCCAAAATGCATGGCGGAGCCACTTTTGATCTTGACCGAAAGGTCCATATGGCTCACATTGCCATAATTTTGTCAGAAAATAACTTATCTGACATCATAATAGAAGAAATTGTGTGTAGAAATACTTGTTTTGTGTGCAATTATAACATATGAATCACCTTTTACATCTTTTTGTGGAATTATGAATCCATAAAGGTGGGTGTGCAATTAGTGTTCAACACTATTTGAGAATGGCACCGTTTTACAGCAGTTATATGGGAAAATGACACAAAAAGCTTCATATTTCCTAAACTAAAAATGATATCCGCACAAAATTTTGAAGGTAATACCACAGTGTTGTGCATGTTCTGTTGGACGTGATGTTTTTTTTGTCGACGCAAGAAAAGGCAGCCATTTTGTTCAAAATGGCGCCATTTTATCATAAAATTCATCAAACAGGGAACCTTTTCCAAGATAATTTGATAATTTTTTTTATCAATATAATTAATATCACTGAAAAAATGGATATGGAGATTTGTACTAATGACCTCTTATTTGTTTTAGCATTTTATTAAGGAATAATTGTCATATTGGTGACCATTTTGAAAACAAATGGCTGCCATTGCTTTAAAATTCGTTGCTCAAATTTACGTTTTTTATGATTACTCTATTGTTTCTAGTCAGAATTTGATCATCAAGGTATCAAATTAAAGATATTTTAATAATCTATAACCTCAAGTAACTAATAAATTAAACTGAATACTTTTCATACCAATATGTAATCCCTCATGGGGTGAAGATTCCAGACACCTAGTACTACCACTTGCCGAAAGTTTAACTGGTCAGCTTGATATATATATATATATATACATTTGTAGGTGTTTTTGCTTTCCTACCTCAATGTCTTGCTATCATGATGTAGCTGTACTATTGCTGAAAGTGATGTTATATGCAACAATCACCCAACAAGCATGATAGTGAAACACCTCTAAACTAAACTTCCTTAAGACCAGCTTGTGTTTAAAATAGATGGATATTATTTGCACGCTTTACACATTTCCTACGAAAGGCTACATATGGAACTTTATTTAAAATAAAGTTTATGTTGTTTATATAGGATGCTGTTTATATTCAGGTTTCCCTTGATTGCAATTTGAGCAAGTAAATTTGTTTCAGTCTTACTCTCCATGCCGTTCGAATCCCGCTCATGGTAACTTAAGGTGTACTTGATACCACATTGTGTGATAAAATTCGTCAGTGACTTGCAACAGGTATGTGGTTTTCTCCAGGTACTTGGGTTTACGCCACCAATAAAAGTGACCACCACAATATAACTGAAATATTGTTGAAAATGAAACTGGCATTAAACACCATAACCCAACTCTCCGACTCCATGTCAAAGTTTCAGTCTTGCTCATTACTATTCTAATTTGCTTCTTAAAACATGTTCAATGAAATGAAAACAACAACAAAATATTAAGTTCATTCATTTATTATTTAGGAAATATCTGGTGTATTTTTTAAATACATCATCTATTGTCACATGTATTGTGGTCTGAATAAGTCCAGCTACATGTAAAACTAAATATATAATAAATTATTCTTCAATAGAGACCAGAACTCCCAACCATCTGTAAAGAAAAATATTAATGAAATTTTCAACATAGTGTATTAGTAATGAACCAGAACAACTAATGAAGACAAAATGTTGGCCAGCAACATTTTTCATCTCTTTATTGAATATTTAATTATGATATAAATTATGGACTCAGCTGTAAATTATCCTGCAGGCTGCAGTCCTAAGTTCAGGTAATATCCCAAGGCCAGCTTGGATCACATGTCTTTGACCAGCAAAGCATACTGTCGGGTGAACTGGAAAAAAAAACAGAAGGGACCACAAAGAAACAGTTCTAACTACATATTATCATTTCATAACTACTATTTTAATAAATAAAATTCACAATGTATTTAAGCAAAAAAAATTACCAGTGTTTCAAATTTTTAGTATTGACCCCAACTTTTCGTGTCTCAAGTTTTTATTGACATTTTTTGACAAAGTTAAAGTCAGATCCTTGTTCTGTATAACCTACAATGTAGGTAAACATATATTATATATGTTTTGTCTACTTATACTACCTTCCCCTTTTCGAGAATATTAGTAGAAACACTGGTATTTTTGTTCATTGGTCTTATCTATTTTTCCTTAAAAGTACCATGGCTTATCAATAAAATAAATTATAAATAGTTTGATGTATTGGTTTTAATGTCACTTGTCACATCTTGTTATTCTGGCCACGAATTCAACATCTAACCAAAATGTCTGTTTTAAAAGCTCAAATTCATGTACCAACTTTAAAAAAAAAAGCTTTGAATATATAAACAAAAACAAAGCTTTTGAAAAGTTGTCACAGTACACCACCCAGAATATGAATAGAATTAACTTTCTGAAGAGTGAAGACTATAATATAAAAAACAAATATTATGTACACATAGAAGAAAGTGTTTTGTGACTGTAGACTGTATTGACTGATGAAAAAGAGGAAACTCATAATTTCTAGTGCTCAGTCATACCCTCATTTTCTAGCTGTTTGGACCAAGCTTGAAACATTTTATTTCCAAATATTTTCCTTAAAGAAAAGAGGAAAACTTTCATCTCTATTTACACCCCCCTTTTTTTCGGTTTGTTTACTTTTCGTCTTTGTTTTGAACGTAAGTTGGAAGTATTTATAAATTGACAAGAAGTTTTTCATAAACTACTTAAAAAGAAGCAATGCAAAAAATAAATCGTACGTTTAAAACATTGAGATCAAGGTTTATACATACCTACGGCTACGATAACAGCTGTGTCAGCGTCGTTGACGTTACAAATATTTTCCACTTCCAGGGATGACGTGCGACGTTCTTCTTCAGACATGATGTTTAGCTTCAGGGGTGTTTTAAATACGAAAAACCAGCCGTGTTCCCGATCTAATAGGGTTGAGTTGGCATGTTTCCTATGTTGATATTATAATGAAAAATACAAATATCGCCATCGGAGAACGCTACTCCAAATTTTTCACTGAATTGTTCATCTTAAAACTTTTCAGAAGACCATTTCCCGTTTAGCATGCGCAGGAAAACGGAAGCGACTGTGACCATGTGCAAGCTACGAATCTGCGCTTTAATTGGATAATAATTATGGAACTATATAACGTCAGGAACATGCCGGGCAAGGCATTGAAAAGGGGGACCTTGGTGAAAAAAACCGTGCCGCGAATGTAAAATTCCGAAAACAGCGATTCCGATTCGAACACGTTATATCTAAACGATTCCATATCAAAAGAAACAAATTTTTTAAAGATTTTAAACAATGTTTAGATAATTAATTAATGTAAAAAAATTATATCTTTATATAGTTTTATCTGTAAAAAATTGACATCAAAATATTGCATTTTCATGTAAAAGCAGCTACCGGAAAACAAAATGGCGGCCAAAATAACGATAAGTCGGCATCTCTATCTATAGACCCTTTGTTGACTTGCTGTTAAGCTTCATATCATCTATAGACCCTTTGTTGACTGTTGACTGTTAAGCTTCATGTCATCTATAGACCCTTTGTTGACTGTTGACTGTTAAGCTTCATATCATCTATAGACCTTTTGTTGACTGTTGACTGTTAAGCTTCATATCATCTATAGACCTTTTGTTGACTGTTGACTGTTAAGCTTCATATCATCTATAGACCCTTTGTTGACTGTTGACTGTTAAGCTTCCTATCATCTATAGACCTTTTGTTGACTGTTGACTTAAGTTTCATATCATCTATAGACCCTTTGTTGACTTGACTGTTAAGCTTCATATCATCTATAGACCCTTTGTTGACTGTTGACTGTTAAGCTTCATATCATCTATAGACCTTTTTTTGACTGTTGACTGTTAAGCTTCATATCATCTATAGACCCTTTGTTGACTGTTGACTGTTAAGCTTCATATCATCTATAGACCCTTTGTTGACTGTTGACTGTTAAGCTTCATATCATCTATAGACCTTTTGTTGACTGTTGACTGTTAAGTTTCATATCATCTATAGACCCTTTGTTGACTGTTGACTGTTAAGCTTCATGTCATCTATAGACCCTTTGTTGACTGTTGACTGTTAAGCTTCATATCATCTATAGACCCTTTGTTGACTGTTGCTGTTAAGCTTCATATCATCTATAGACCCTTTGTTGACTGTTGACTGTTGACTGTTGACTTAAGCTTCACATCATCTATAGACCCTTTGTTGACTGTTGCTGTTAAGTTTCATATCATCTATAGACACTTTGTTGACTTGCTGTTAAGCTTCATATCATCTATAGACCCTTTGTTGACTGTTGACTGTTAAGCTTCATATCATCTATAGACCTTTTTTTG
Organism: Bathymodiolus brooksi; assembly: GCA_963680875.1. Classification (NCBI taxonomy): domain Eukaryota; kingdom Metazoa; phylum Mollusca; class Bivalvia; order Mytilida; family Modiolidae; genus Bathymodiolus; species Bathymodiolus brooksi. The sequence continues at coordinate 5,544,371 of OY804587.1, forward strand.
ACTGTTGACTGTTAAGCTTCATATCATCTATAGACCTTTTGTTGACTGTTGACTGTTAAGCTTCATATCATCTATAGACTCTTTGTTGACTGTTGACTGTTAAGCTTCATATCATCTATAGACCTTTTGTTGACTGTTGACTGTTAAGTTTCATATCATCTATAGACCCTTTGTTGACTGTTGACTGTTAAGCTTCATGTCATCTATAGACCCTTTGTTGACTGTTGACTGTTAAGCTTCATATCATCTATAGACCTTTTGTTGACTGTTGACTTTTAAGCTTCATATCACCTATAGACCCTTTGTTGACTTGTTGTTAAGCTTCATATCATCTATAGACCCTTTGTTGACTGTTGACTGTTAAGCTTCATGTCATCTATAGACCCTTTGTTGACTGTTGACTGTTAAGCTTCATATCATCTATAGACCCTTTGTTGACTGTTGACTGTTAAGCTTCATATCATCTATAGACCTTTTGTTGACTGTTGACTGTTAAGTTTCATATCATCTATAGACCCTTTGTTGACTTGACTGTTAAGCTTCATATCATCTATATACCCTTTGTTGACTGTTGACTGTTAAGCTTCATATCATCTATAGACCCTTTGTTGACTGTTGCTGTTAAGCTTCATATCATCTATATACCCTTTGTTGACTGTTGACTGTTAAGCTTCATATCATCTATAGACCCTTTGTTGACTGTTGACTGTTAAGCTTCATATCATCTATAGACCCTTTGTTGACTGTTGCTGTTAAGCTTCATATCATCTAAACCCTTTGTTGACTGTTGACTGTTGACTGTTGACTTAAGCTTCATATCATCTATAGACCCTTTGTTGACTGTTGCTGTTAAGTTTCATATCATCTATAGACACTTTGTTGACTTGCTGTTAAGCTTCATATCATCTATAGACCCTTTGTTGACTGTTGACTGTTAAGCTTCATGTCATCTATAGACCCTTTGTTGACTGTTGACTGTTAAGCTTCATATCATCTATAGATCCTTTGTTGACTGTTGCTGTTAAGCTTCATATCATCTATAGACCCTTTGTTGACTGTTGACTGTTAAGCTTCATATCATCTATAGACCCTTTGCCCATTTCCGACTTGATTCTAAAATTATACATTTTTTGTATGTATTTGTAGGAGATAAAAGTGTCCACTTCATGCAAAGTTCAACGAAATTTTTCTTTTTTTTCTCATACTCTATGAAATTTATATGTTGAAACAACTTGTAAATCTTATGTTTGCTATATAATTATCCTCTCATATTATGGGGTTAAGGTTATGGCAGAGCTGTCGAAATCTCTTTACTGTCTGGCAGATGTGGACAATGTGTCAGACCTATCAAACATTTGCCGGACCTACATTTTTTTTGACAACTTCAACTGAATTACACATATACTGGCTAAATCCATAAAATGATTTGTTTACAGCTTCAAGTGATACCTTGGAATACTCAAAGTTAGTACAACACATTGTTGTGTGACATGTGGAAATATACATACAATACAATAGACTTGTGTATGAAATAAACAAAGATACCAAGTTTGCATAATGCTAGCTATGCACATGTTTCAAGGTGTTACCTCTTATAAGTAGCATTAGGTCTGGACCGAATCAATTGGATGACTGACAACCTAGGCCTAAATTAAAATTGAGTTTGTTTCCCCTTTCCAGTAATTGGGAAAGGCAGGGGCCATGGGCCATGGGCCATTTGATACATACAGTTTTGTAATTCTGTGTAGATGCCCCATACAAAAATTAAAAGGCCCATAAAATATTTTAGTTTTTACAAAGACTACACTGAAATGTCTTTTAAATAAAATCGTAATTTCCGGAAAATCGATGCGCGTCCATCCGGAATCGGTTACACATTTAGTAGTCAAACTCTTCAATGTGAAGTCAAAATTTGATTATATAGACAAAAATAAACAAAAATTGGAGATTGCAAACAGCGACAAGTTTAAGAAGCGAAAGTAAGTAATGATGCCGGTCATCTTCAAGCGTTTTGTCGGTCCCAAGTTACTGAAAAATTGCTCCGGACATCGGGTCTGACGCGAAATAGTTTAAATCGGACCTAGTCAATATTTTGTCCGACGGTCCGATACATCTGACGATTTTCGACAGCTCTGTTATGGTGTTTAACACCACTTTCAACAATATTTCAGTTATATCGTGGTGGTCAGTTTTATTAGTGGAGGAAACCGGAGTACCCTGAGAAAACCACTGACCTGCCGCAAGTCACTGACAAACTTTATCACATACAGTAGAGTTCGTTTATAACGAAGTCCAGGGGACTCTCGATATTAGTTCGTTATAAGAGAAACAATGTAGAATTACCTCCCCTTTTGAAAATTGTACAGTGGAACTTCGCTGGCTCGAACTCTAAGGGACTGTCAAAATCTATTGTAGCTATCGGTAGTTCGAGCGTAATTCTAGAGAGAAAAAAATCTGGTTTTGACCCGGACAGTTTCATTACGTTATGATAACTGATGCACAGTAAAGTGGGCCTTTATCGTAAAAAAATATTTAATCCTTTAGACAGTTCTCAAAGACCACGGCTTCTGAATCCCTCTTTGGTATCTTCAAATGTTCCTTAGAAACATTTTTTCAACTTTGTTCACGATCTATCAGGAAATATGAGGTCGGGTATTAACACTTGGATCGATATCGGTATAATGCTGATAATTCGGATATAAATTTTTAATGGTCAATTTTAAGATTGTAGCCATTTTCCTTTTTTTTATTTGAATTTGAAGAATAATTGTTTCTTTTTGGTATTATATACACATGAAAACTCAGGTTAATCGAAATTTCAGAACGAGTACATTTCTTTTGGTTTTGGTATTTAGATGAACCTTGAGACCATGCAGTTTGTTGTTTAATTAAAGAGGCTATCATCAAAGAAAAAATAAACAATAGCGAATGAATTAATCTCACACATGACTTTGTTTTTAATTTCTTTAGCTTGTGCATCCATTCATTAAAATTCAGATTACGTTTTATTAATTTTTAATGCAATAAATTAGCGCGTGTGTTATTAATTGACAACTTGTTAATCACATCATTAATACCCATTTTATTGTTTGAATATTTAAAAAAAAGTCTTGATTGACATCATTAACAACATCAAAGGTGGGATTATTGATTTTTCAATTATCAATAATGGAAGTGTCAAGTGCACTTGACCATTCTAATATGTGATCTTCCGTGCGTAACGGAAGACAGGTAAACGATTTGTTTGTTCAGCAATTTTCTTTGTTATATCATGTCAATTTTGAGTAATAAAAACGTTGTTTGGGTTTAAAATTCTCTTCGTTATAAGCCTGATTTCGTTATAAAAAATTTGTAATAGGCCTTCAGAAATACATTGTTTAAATAGCGATGGGACCTGGGATTTATCTTTACTTCACTATAAGCCTGATTTCGTTATAAGCCTGTTCGTTATAAACGAACTCTACTGTAATGGGGTATCGAGTACACCTCACCTGAGCAGGATTCGAACTCACAACATTAGTGGTGATGGGCACTGATTGCATAGGTAGTTGTAAATCCAACTACCATATGATCATGACCATGACGGCCCCTCCTCTTGTATTATAGAAGGTTATTTTAAGAAACCTATTCTCAAATTCTTTGTCTTTTCCGTTGCATGGAACTGACCATTTCTACAAGGGAAATAACTCCTGTAAAAGAACCAAAGCCTATAATTTTAGAATAAAATCGGGAACTGTGTAAATGGTCTATTATGCCCTACATATTGTTTATCACCACTTAATCAACTTTTTAGATTTGAAAATGTTGACGATAATTACTTGCTGGTTGGTATATGGTATATACAAGCTGAAATCAGGATTTACATGTACACAAGGGGAAATTTACGACTGACATATAAATAGACATGAAAATCAATTCTATTTTTGTTATTGGCAACTATACATTGACATGTTCAAAGAAAGGAATAGTCCACAAATTGCTTTTATGAATATGGTTGTATAAATGTCACTAGTTCCGTTTGGTTTCAGAGATAGATTTCATAAGACTCTTGTAAGAATTGAAAATAAGATTTGAATGATAAAATTGTAAATTGTGGGTGGTTAGGTATTGATTTTAGTTGAGTAATCTATTGATTTTAGTTAGATTTTCATTCATTGACTGAGGAAGAGAATTAAGAAAATTGCATTCAACAGATCAATTAAGTAATGGTTACTAGAAAAGACGTAATACACAATAAACATTGATGTGTAGTTGAAATGATTTAATGTAAATATAGATTATTGACAAATAGAGATAAACACTCCTTTATTGAGGAAAACACTAATTCACCAATCAGAGCTTAGAACAAAAGTAGTCGTTTCTAAGCAAAAAAGTTCCTTTCACTTTGTTGTACAAAAAATAAAAATTTAGTAGAAAATCTTAATTAGTTAACATTATTTGTCTTTTTATCTTATTCTTGGGATATCTTATTCTTAGAAATAAAACTGCAGCAGTGGTGTAATGCTTACCTCAAATTTGGTAAGATAGTGGGTTTGAACCCCAATCGGGTCATTAACCAAAGTTTATTATTTAAAGAAGAATGTTGATTGGCAAACAGTTGCCTTTTAGCAATCAATGGATGACCCTTCATTATCCAACCCTTCGTTTGCAAAATCCATAACGATCTCCTGTTTCAACAAAAACAGCAGACAAATTTTCCCTTGATCACCTATTACAAAGCTAAATATAGCACACGATTATACAAAATCAAAATCCTTAAAATGTCCTCTGTATTTAGATCAAGTAGAAAATCAACATCAAAATCCTTAAAATGTCCTCTATATTTAGATCAAGTAGAAAATCAACATCACTAATTTGTACTACCAGTATCTCCATGTAAGTTCTTCTACTTTTCTTTTCTCATAAATTAATTTTAAAACGTTCAGATAAAAATGTCGTCGGACTAGAAATGTTAGATATGGCACTCTTGACAGACAACTGGACCTGTTGAGCAGTCCGCACCGTTTTAACAGGTCCACACTGTTTTATCAGGTCCAACTGTCTGTCAAAGTGCCATATCCCACCTTGCTAGACTGATAATGTACTGGTATATATTCCATTACTCTATGATTCTGTGCTTGCTATGAAATTGGCTCCAGTGTTTCATTAGAAGAACATTTATAGTTAACCAAGGTAAATATTTGCAACTATAACCTAAGGATTCAAGGATTAGCTTTTGGTTTTCTTCAATACTTCCTGTGGCTTGTAACATTAAGTTAAACTTGGCATGTTATAAATAAAGTCTTGATAATAAATAGCATATGAATTGCACAAATTTGATGTTGGGCCTTGAGGAATTTACATGTAATATCTTTAACTGTAAACAAGTATTAATTTAAATTGTGAGATGAAGTATATTTAGAAAAGGTGTGTTCACCAAATCTCCAGGGATTTATGTGCACTGCATCACAATTAGCGACTAAATTGATTATTAAAATTTGCAATGTGTTAAGAAATTTGGAATACAATAGGCAATGGTAAATGTGTTCATTACAAGGATGTGTAGCGTAATTGAGAAACTCCATTATTTGTTGTCTTAATTGATATTGCTTAGAGATATTAGAAGGGTCTTTGACTTCTAACCTGTATGTGCCACCATTATAATGGTATAAGTGTATTATACATATGTAGTTTCCTATGAACAGACGTTAAGAAACGCCATGAATATGTAGTTTCCATTTAGATGGGGTAAATGAACATCATGAATATGTAGTTTCCTTTGGGATGGGGTTAAGGAACACCATGAACATGCAGTGTCCTTTGAGAGGGGGTTAAGGAACACCATGAACATGCAGTGTCCTTTGAGTGGGGGTTAAGGAACACCATGAATATGCAGTGTCCTTTGAGAGGGGGTTAAGGAACACCATGAACATGCAGTGTCCTTTGAGAGGGGGTTAAGGAACACCATGAACATGCAGTGTCCTTTGAGTGGGGGTTAAGGAACACCATGAACATGCAGTGTCCTTTGAGAGGAGATTAAGGAACACCATGAATATGCAGTGTCCTTTGAGAGGGGGTTAAGGAACACCATGAACATGCAGTGTCCTTTGAGAGGGGATTAAGGAACACCATGAACATGCAGTGTCCTTTGAGAGGGGGTTAAGGAACACCATGAACATGCAGTGTCCTTTGAGAGGGGGTTAAGGAACACCATGAATATGCAGTGTCCTTTGAGAGGGGGTTAAGGAACACCATGAACATGCAGTGTCCTTTGAGAGGGGATTAAGGAACACCATGAACATGCAGTGTCCTTTGAGAGGGGGTTAAGGAACACCATGAATATGCAGTGTCCTTTGAGAGGGGGTTAAGGAACACCATGAACATGCAGTGTCCTTTGAGAGGGGGTTAAGGAACACCATGAACATGCAGTGTCCTTTGAGAGGGGATTAAGGAACACCATGAACATGCAGTGTCCTTTGAGTGGGGGTTAAGGAACACCATGAACATGCAGTGTCCTTTGAGAGGGGGTTAAGGAACACCATGAACATGCAGTGTCCTTTGAGTGGGGGTTAAGGAACACCATGAACATGCAGTGTCCTTTGAGAGGGGGTTAAGGAACACCATGAACATGCAGTGTCCTTTGAGAGGGGGTTAAGGAACACCATGAACATGCAGTGTCCTTTGAGAGGGGATTAAGGAACACCATGAACATGCAGTGTCCTTTGAGAGGGGATTAAGGAACACCATGAATATGCAGTGTCCTTTGAGAGGGGGTTAAGGAACACCATGAACATGCAGTGTCCTTTGAGAGGGGGTTAAGGAACACCATGAACATGCAGTGTCCTTTGAGAGGGGATTAAGGAACACCATGAACATGCAGTGTCCTTTGAGTGGGGGTTAAGGAACACCATGAACATGCAGTGTCCTTTGAGAGGGGGTTAAGGAACACCATGAACATGCAGTGTCCTTTGAGTGGGGGTTAAGGAACACCATGAACATGCAGTGTCCTTTGAGTGGGGGTTAAGGAACACCATGAACATGCAGTGTCCTTTGAGAGGGGGTTAAGGAACACCATGAACATGCAGTGTCCTTTGAGAGGGGGTTAAGGAACACCATGAACATGCAGTGTCCTTTGAGAGGGGGTTAGGGAACACCATGAACATGCAGTGTCCTTTGAGAGGGGGTTAAGGAACACCATGAACATGCAGTGTCCTTTGAGAGGGGGTTAAGGAACACCATGAACATGCAGTGTCCTTTGAGAGGGGGTTAAGGAACACCATGAACATGCAGTGTCCTTTGAGAGGGGGTTAAGGAACACCATGAACATGCAGTGTCCTTTGAGAGGGGGTTAAGGAACACCATGAACATGCAGTGTCCTTTGAGAGGGGGTTAAGGAACACCATGAACATGCAGTGTCCTTTGAGAGGGGGTTAAGGAACACCATGAACATGCAGTGTCCTTTGAGAGGGGGTTAAGGAACACCATGAACATGCAGTGTCCTTTGAGAGGGGATTAAGGAACACCATGAACATGCAGTGTCCTTTGAGAGGGGGTTAAGGAACACCATGAACATGCAGTGTCCTTTGAGAGGGGGTTAAGGAACACCATGAACATGCAGTGTCCTTTGAGAGGGGGTTAAGGAACACCATGAACATGCAGTGTCCTTTGAGAGGGGGTTAAGGAACACCATGAACATGCAGTGTCCTTTGAGAGGGGGTTAAGGAACACCATGAACATGCAGTGTCCTTTGAGAGGGGATTAAGGAACACCATGAACATGCAGTGTCCTTTGAGAGGGGGTTAAGGAACACCATGAACATGCAGTGTCCTTTGAGAGGGGGTTAAGGAACACCATGAATATGCAGTGTCCTTTGAGAGGGGATTAAGGAACACCATGAACATGCAGTGTCCTTTGAGAGGGGGTTAAGGAACACCATGAACATGCAGTGTCCTTTGAGAGGGGGTTAAGGAACACCATGAACATGCAGTGTCCTTTGAGTGGGGGTTAAGGAACACCATGAACATGCAGTGTCCTTTGAGAGGGGGTTAAGGAACACCATGAACATGCAGTGTCCTTTGAGAGGGGATTAAGGAACACCATGAACATGCAGTGTCCTTTGAGAGGGGATTAAGGAACACCATGAACATGCAGTGTCCTTTGAGAGGGGGTTAAGGAACACCATGAACATGCAGTGTCCTTTGAGAGGGGGTTAAGGAACACCATGAACATGCAGTGTCCTTTGAGAGGGGGTTAAGGAACACCATGAACATGCAGTGTCCTTTGAGAGGGGGTTAGGGAACACCATGAACATGCAGTGTCCTTTGAGAGGGGGTTAAGGAACACCATGAACATGCAGTGTCCTTTGAGAGGGGGTTAAGGAACACCATGAACATGCAGTGTCCTTTGAGAGGGGGTTAAGGAACACCATGAACATGCAGTGTCCTTTGAGTGGGGGTTAAGGAACACCATGAACATGCAGTGTCCTTTGAGAGGGGGTTAAGGAACACCATGAACATGCAGTGTCCTTTGAGAGGGGGTTAAGGAACACCATGAACATGCAGTGTCCTTTGAGAGGGGGTTAAGGAACACCATGAACATGCAGTGTCCTTTGAGAGGGGGTTAAGGAACACCATGAACATGCAGTGTCCTTTGAGAGGGGATTAAGGAACACCATGAACATGCAGTGTCCTTTGAGAGGGGGTTAAGGAACACCATGAACATGCAGTGTCCTTTGAGAGGGGGTTAAGGAACACCATGAACATGCAGTGTCCTTTGAGAGGGGGTTAAGGAACACCATGAACATGCAGTGTCCTTTGAGAGGGGGTTAAGGAACACCATGAACATGCAGTGTCCTTTGAGAGGGGGTTAAGGAACACCATGAACATGCAGTGTCCTTTGAGAGGGGATTAAGGAACACCATGAACATGCAGTGTCCTTTGAGAGGGGGTTAAGGAACACCATGAACATGCAGTGTCCTTTGAGAGGGGATTAAGGAACACCATGAACATGCAGTGTCCTTTGAGAGGGGGTTAAGGAACACCATGAACATGCAGTGTCCTTTGAGAGGGGGTTAAGGAACACCATGAACATGCAGTGTCCTTTGAGAGGGGGTTAAGGAACACCATGAACATGCAGTGTCCTTTGAGAGGGGGTTAAGGAACACCATGAACATGCAGTGTCCTTTGAGAGGGGATTAAGGAACACCATGAACATGCAGTGTCCTTTGAGAGGGGGTTAAGGAACACCATGAACATGCAGTGTCCTTTGAGAGGGGGTTAAGGAACACCATGAACATGCAGTGTCCTTTGAGAGGGGGTTAAGGAACACCATGAACATGCAGTGTCCTTTGAGAGGGGGTTAAGGAACACCATGAACATGCAGTGTCCTTTGAGAGGGGGTTAAGGAACACCATGAACATGCAGTGTCCTTTGAGAGGGGGTTAAGGAACACCATGAACATGCAGTGTCCTTTGAGAGGGGGTTAAGGAACACCATGAACATGCAGTGTCCTTTGAGAGGGGGTTAAGGAACACCATGAACATGCAGTGTCCTTTGAGAGGGGATTAAGGAACACCATGAACATGCAGTGTCCTTTGAGAGGGGGTTAAGGAACACCATGAACATGCAGTGTCCTTTGAGAGGGGGTTAAGGAACACCATGAACATGCAGTGTCCTTTGAGAGGGGGTTAAGGAACACCATGAACATGCAGTGTCCTTTGAGAGGGGGTTAAGGAACACCATGAACATGCAGTGTCCTTTGAGAGGGGGTTAAGGAACACCATGAACATGCAGTGTCCTTTGAGAGGGGGTTAAGGAACACCATGAACATGCAGTGTCCTTTGAGAGGGGATTAAGGAACACCATGAACATGCAGTGTCCTTTGAGAGGGGATTAAGGAACACCATGAACATGCAGTGTCCTTTGAGAGGGGGTTAAGGAACACCATGAACATGCAGTGTCCTTTGAGAGGGGGTTAAGGAACACCATGAACATGCAGTGTCCTTTGAGAGGGGGTTAAGGAACACCATGAACATGCAGTGTCCTTTGAGAGGGGGTTAAGGAACACCATGAACATGCAGTGTCCTTTGAGAGGGGGTTAAGGAACACCATGAACATGCAGTGTCCTTTGAGAGGGGGTTAAGGAACACCATGAACATGCAGTGTCCTTTGAGAGGGGGTTAAGGAACATCATGAACATGCAGTGTCCTTTGAGAAGGGGTTAAGGAACACCATGAACATGCAGTGTCCTTTGAGAGGGGGTTAAGGAACACCATGAATATGCAGTGTCCTTTGAGAGGGGATTAAGGAACACCATGAACATGCAGTGTCCTTTGAGAGGGGGTTAAGGAACACCATGAACATGCAGTGTCCTTTGAGAGGGGGTTAAGGAACACCATGAACATGCAGTGTCCTTTGAGAGGGGGTTAAGGAACATCATGAACATGCAGTGTCCTTTGAGAAGGGGTTAAGGAACACCATGAACATGCAGTGTCCTTTGAGAGGGGGTTAAGGAACACCATGAACATGCAGTGTCCTTTGAGAGGGGGTTAAGGAACACCATGAACATGCAGTGTCCTTTGAGAGGGGGTTAAGGAACACCATGAACATGCAGTGTCCTTTGAGAGGGGGTTAGGGAACACCATGAACATGCAGTGTCCTTTGAGAGGGGGTTAAGGAACATATTTTCCTTTAAGGAAAGAGGGATGGTTGAGGAACACAGTGAATATGTAGTTTCCTTTGAGGAAAGAAGTGGTTAGGGGACATCATAAATACATGTTGTTTACTTTGAGGAAAGAAGTGGTTAGGGAACATCATAAATACATGTTGTTTACTTTGAGGAAAGAAGTGGTTAGGGAACATCATAAATACATGTTGTTTACTTTGAGGAAAGAAGTGGTTAGGGAACATCATAAATACATGTTGTTTACTTTGAGGAAAGAAGTGGTTAGGGAACATCATAAATACATGTTGTTTACTTTGAGGAAAGAAGTGGTTAGGGAACATCATAAATACATGTTGTTTACTTTGAGGAAAGAAGTGGTTAGGGAACATCATAAATACATGTTGTTTACTTTGAGAGGGGGTTAAGAAGGAACATAGTTTCCTTTAAGGAGAGGGGGATGGTTAAGGAACACCATGAATATATGTAGTGTCCTTTGAGAAGGGGTTAAGGAACACCATGAATACATGTAACATGTAGTGTCCATTGATAGGGGTTACATTTCCTTTAAGGAATGGGAGACGGTTAAGGTACATCATGAATATATGTAGTTTTCTTTTGCTAGATAAGGTGTGGATTTAAGGTACATCATGAATATATGTAGTTTTCTTTTGCTAGATAAGGTGTGGATTTAAGGTACATCATGAATATATGTAGTTTTCTTTTGCTAGATAAGGTGTGGATTTAAGGTACATCATGAATATATGTAGTTTTCTTTTGCTAGATAAGGTGTGGATTTAAGGTACATCATGAATATATGTAGTTTTCTTTTGCTAGATAAGGTGTGGATTTAAAGTACATCATGAATATATGTAGTTTTCTTTTGCTAGATAAGGTGTGGATTTAAGGTACATCATGAATATATGTAGTTTTCTTTTGCTAGATAAGGTGTGGATTTAAGGTACATCATGAATATATGTAGTTTTCTTTTGCTAGATAAGGTGTGGATTTAAGGTACATCATGAATATATGTAGTTTTCTTTTGCTTGATAAGGTGTAGATTTAAGGAGCACCATGAATATATCTGGTTTCCTTTGAGGAAAAAGTGGGGTTGAAAGGGTTAGGGTTAGGGTTATGGTGATTCACACCACTTTCAACAATATTTCAGTTATATCGTGGCGGTCAGTTTTAGTGATGGAGGAAACCGTAGTACCTAGAGAAAACCACTGACCTGCCGCAAGTCGCCAACAAACTTTATCACATAATGTTTTATCTAGTACACCTCTCCATGGGCAGGATTCGAACTCACAAATTTATTGGTGATAGGCACTGATTGCACTGTTAGTTGTAATTCCAACAACCATACGATCACGGCCACTACAGCCCCAAGGGTTGAAAGGAACGCCATGAATATATTTTATTTCCTTTAAGCAACGTTGGGGGTTAAGGAACGCCGTGAATATATCTGGTTTCTTTTGAGGAAAAAAGTGGAGTTGAAAGGAATGCCATGTGAGGAAAAAAGGGGGATAAGTAACACAATGAATATATAATGTATGTAGTTTCCTATGAGAATGAGTTAGGTAGTTGGATTACCTAACAACTCATACAAGCCTATCACCAATATGGTGTGGGTTCGCGCTCGGCTTTGAAATTACAAAAAAGGGTGCACTTGACTCGCAGCCACAAGTGATAAAGTTTACCAGTTGCTTGCCCATGGTCTGTGGTTCTCTCCAGGTACTCCGGCTTCTTCCACCACTAAAACTGGTCGCCATGATATAGCTGAAATATTGCTGAAAGTGGCATTAAACACGATAAATCAAATCAAATCAACCTATGAGAAAAAAAAATGAAGGGGGAGGGTAAAGAACACCATGGATATGTAGTTATCTTTGAGAAAACAGTAGGGGGAGGGGGGGGGGGGGGGGGGTGTAAGGAATTACATCAATTTATAGTTGTCCTTTAAGGGGTGGTTAATGAACACCATGCATATATCTCGTTTCCTTTGAAGAAAAATGGGGGGAGGGGTTATGGAACACAGTGACTATATGTAATTTCCTTTCAGGAAAAGAGGGGGAGGGTTAAACAACACCATTAATATACAATGTATGTAGTCTCTGGGGAAAAGGGAGTGGGTTAAGGAACACCATGAATGCCACAATTTAAGGAAACTTCAAACAACCTAAGAAAATAATTCTTTTAACATATATAATGTTAATTTCTTACAGGTTGTTTATTTGCAAGTCTTTTAACATAGATAATTTTAATTTGTTACAGTTTGTTTATTTACAAGTCTTTTAATGTATATAAAGTTTATTTACAAGTCTTTTAACAATTTCTTACAGGTTGTAATACTGTTTATTTACAAGTCTTTTAACATAGATAATGGTAATTTGATACAGGTTAACCATTGTTTATTTACAAGTCTTTTATCGTATATAATGTTAATTTCTTACAGGTTATTTATTTACAAGTCTTTTAACAAGTCTTTTAACATATATAATGTTAATTTCTTACAGGTTGTTTATTTACAAGTCTTTTAGCAGTAGATAATGTTAATTTGTAACTGGTTGTTTATTTACAAGTCTTTTAACATAGATAATGTTAATTTCTTACAGGTTGTTTATTTACAAGTCTTTTAACGAAGATAATGTTAATTTGTTACAGGTTGTTTATTTACAAGTCTTTTAACATAGATAATGTTAATTTCTTACAGGTTGTTTATTTACAAGTCTTTTAACATAGATAATGTTAATTTCTTGCAGGTTGTTTATTTACAAGTCTTTTAACATATATAATGTTAATTTCTTACAGGTTGTTTATTTACAAGTCTTTTAACGTAGATAATGTTAATTTGTTACAGGTTGTTTATTTACAAGACAGCTGTGTAATACAGAAGAAGAATGTGTTGATGGTAAGTCAACAGTTTAATGTGAAAATTTATCATAATAAATGACCATCATAACACGGTATCTAGTATATAGTTGAAGTGTTCTGATTGGACGATTTTAATGTATCAGAACAAAACTCGTACACAAAAGTTTTATGATGGTGAAGCCTGGACGAATGTTCTAAGATATTGTATGTTACAAATTCCCACAAAAATTAAGAATTGACATTTATATGTAATGTTAAATATAACCTTCAAATTGAAAAAAAAAATTCTATCAAGTGTGCTTAATTTAGCATCTAAATATCTTGTGTAAGGCAAAATATAAAAATACCAGTGGTTCTGGTTACATGCTGCCAAACATTAGGGTTGGTAAATATATTTTATTTTGAATTTGTTATGCCCACTACACTACCTACCTACTCATGTCAACACCCTTGGGTTTGATTTTTACAAGCTATATTTTGTTTAGGGTGGGCCAATTGATAGGAAATAAATTTGGACAACAGAGGGAAAACAAAATTCTTAAATGTTTTTGCAGTTTTAAGCATGTACTAAGTAACGTATCTTTGTCAATTAGTACCTCCAGTGTTTCAATTAACTACTTTTTCTCCTTTGTATAGTGATAATGATATAATTGACCACTTCTATATAGTGTTCAGGGGTTAAAAAATCCCCTAGCCCGATGCCCGGGGCTAGTAATTTCCACATTTGGGCTAGCTGAAATAATCAGCTGTATGCCCGACGGGCTAGTAAAAATATATATTGGATATTGACAAACTTATCAATATTCGCGTATCTACTTTTATTCATATATGTTATATGTTGTTTAATCAGCAGCAATGTTTTATTTATTCAACCGCTAGCTTTTTGTCGAAATTGAGAGCAAAGAAGGTAGAAAAACTGTGTATTCTCGTCATAAAACAGCTTCAATAAATGACGGCTTACCGGAAATTTCGAAAATGAAATACCGGAACCGGGAACGACTATTTCCGGTTTTGCCAATAGTATAAAAAAAAAAAAAATAGTAATTGCCAACTGACCCTAGATTTTTTTGAAATGTTACCATAAACACACATATTTTTTTTTGGCCTTACAGTGACCTGCACTGTGGAAAATAAGTGAAAATAAAACGCAATACCAGATCTGAAAAGAAAGATAGTTAAACTAATATACATTGTACATGTTGTAGAAGGGTTCAAGTCTGCAAGTCGGATTCATGAAATCACGGTATTGACTAGGACTAGTGGTTCATAGATTCGGGCTAGTTATATTTGGGAGTATGCTAGCCCTGGGCTAGTGAGGTGGTCCAAGATTTTTTAACCCCTGGTGTTCATTAGCAGATGATTCTTCATATATTCCTACAGCTATACATGGGCATTAATGGATCTCTTTAGACAAGTCATTTCTAGATGTGAAATCAATATAGGTGGAAGACTGAATCGAAAATAATTATTCAGATTAGGTCAAAAGCATTCTTAAACATTATTTTTATGGAATGTTTCTTATATTTTATATTTTTATGGAATGTTTCTTATATTTTATACTGAGCTGAGATATTTATAGTACAGTATAACCTGTCTAAACCGAACCCCTTTGGGACTGAAGAATTTGTTCAGTTTAGACAGGTGTTTGGTTTACACAGGTTCAAATTACATAGACATTTAGTAGATGGGATTGTGAAGTGTGTAATTATACCTGTGAAGCCAATCAGTATTGTAATTAAACAGTTAAATTGTCTCTTTAAGGTTTATATTTATCTTTCAACCAGTCATTAAAGAAATAGACAGAAGTCATTATAGTCTGAGTGTTGGACACTCACAATTTTCAACCATTGAAGTTTAGAAATGACACAATTTATCAGATATTTTCTTATGACTTACATTTTTAAGATGTAATTATTTTGCTTTGAAGACTGTATATATATATATATATATGTATATATATTTTAAAATAGGTTTCTGTTAATATAAATTATATACATGATATTTACATGCCATTTCGTGTCTCATTGCCACATTGGGGGAAAGGCAGAGTTCCTGAAAAGTGTCGATTTTGTCAGATTTGCCAACAAAAATATGCTTGAACAAATTCCATGGTTGTAACATGACGAGAGGGATATGAGGTGCACAATTTGTTGCAACTTTTACAATAATTCCAAACAACAATAAGGGTCTAGTACGAAGAATTAAAGAAAGAGACTTTGTGAGAATCTGAGAGAGACAGAGACTGAGGTTACAGTTGTTGATGAGAATGAGGTTGAGGGAAGTGATAAAGAGAATGAGCAGGAAGAACAGACAGAACCAGTGAATGTTGTAGAGCAAACAGATGAGGAAGATAGTGAAAGAGAAAGTGAGATGAGTAGCTCTGAGTGTGAGATGAGTGAGGAGGAAACCTTTAGAAGCATCAACAGAATAATAGAGTATGAGATAGAATATGTGTAGTTAAATGAGTTTTGTTATCATTAATGAACTGTTCAATCATTGTCTAGATTCAATTAATATATAAAAATGATTTATATTAATAAAAATAGCAAAAATTATTCGGAATGACAAATATTTGTTTGGACTGACAAAACTTGCCCTCTTGTCAGTCCGAATGTCTGACAAGATCAAAATCTTTTCAAGAACTCTGGAAAGGGGGGTGTCAGGTTAGATGTAAGTCTGACTTTGGACCATAGTGGGCAACATGTTTAAAGAGTGCCATGCTCCCTCACCTGTTAATATAATTGTATCGCGATGAGGAGGTGAGGAGGGTGTCAAGTTATAGTACCAAAAGCCTGGCCATGGACCATAGTAGGTAACATGTTTAGACTAGGGAGTCCCATGTTAGCCTAGCCATGGACCATTGTAGGTAGCATGTTTAGACTAGGGAGTACCATGTTAGCCTAGCCATGGACCATTGTAGGTTTAGACTAGGGAGTCCCATGTTAGCCTGGCCATGGACCATAGTAGGTAACATGTTTAGACTAGGGAGCCCTATGTTAGCCTGGCCATGGACCATAGTAGGTAGCATGTTTAGACTAGGGAGTCCTATGTTAGCCTGGCCATGGACCATAGTAGGTAACATGTTTAGACTAGGGAGTCCAATGTTAGCCTGGCCATGGACCATAGTAGGTAACATGTTTAGACTAGGGAGTCCCATGTTAGCCTGGCCATGGACCATAGTAAGTAGCATGTTTAGACTAGGGAGTCCCATGTTAGCCTGGCCATGGACCATAGTAGGTAACATGTTTAGACTAGTGATTCCCATATTAGACTGGCCATGGACCATAGTAGGTAACATGTTTAGACTAGGGAGTCCCATGTTAGCCTGGCCATGGACCATTGTAGGTAACATGTTTAGACTAGGGAGTCCCATGTTAGCCTGGCCATGGACCATTGTAGGTAACATGTTTAGACTAGGGAGTCCCATGTTAACCTGGCCATGGCCCATAGTAGGTAATATGTTTAGACTAGGGAGTCCCATGTTAACCCTGTCATGGACCATAGTAGGTAACATGTTTAGACTAGGGAGTCCCATGTTAGCCTGGCCATGGACCATAGTAGGTAACATGTTTAGACTAGGGAGTCCCATGTTAGCCTGGCCATGGACCATAGTAGGTAACATGTTTAGACTAGGGAGTCCCATGTTAGCCTGGCCATGGACAATAGTAGGTAACATGTTTAGACTAGGGAGTCCCATGTTAGCCTGGCCATGGACCATAGTAGGTAGCATTGTTTAGACTAGGGAGTCCTATGTTAGCCTGGCCATGGACCATTGTAGGTAGCATGTTTAGACTAGGGAGTCCCATGTTAGCCTGGCCATGGACCATAGTAGGTAGCATTGTTTAGACTAGGGAGTCCCATGTTAGCCTGGCCATGGACCATAGTAGGTAGCATGTTTAGACTAGGGAGTCCCATGTTAGCCTGGCCATGGACCATAGTAGGTAGCATGTTTAGACTAGGGAGTCCCATGCTTGCCTGGCCATGGACCATAGTAGGTAAAATGTTTAGACTAGAGAGTCCCATGGACCATAGTAGGTAGCATGTTTAGACTAGGGAGTCCCATGTTAACCCTGCCATGGACCATAGTAAGTAGCATGTTTAGACTAGGGAATCCCAACCTGGCCATGGACCATTGTAGGTAACATGTTTAGATTAGGGAGTCCCATGTTAGCCTGGCCATGGACCATAGTAGGTAGCATGTTTAGACTAGGGAGTCCCATGTTAACCCTGCCATGGACCATAGTAAGTAACATGTTTAGACTAGGGAGTCCCATGCTTGCCTGGCCATGGACCATAGTAGGTAATATGTTTAGACTAGGGAGTCCCATGTTAACCCTGTCATGGACCATAGTAGGTAACATGTTTAGACTAGGGAGTCCCATGTTAGCCTGGCCATGGACCATAGTAGGTAACATGTTTAGACTAGGGAATCCCATGTTAGCCTGGTCATGGACCATAGTAGGTAACATGTTTAGACTAGGGAGTCCCATGTTAGCCTGGCCATGGACCATAGTAGGTAGCATGTTTAGACTAGGGAGTCCCATGTTAGCCTGGCCATGGACCATTGTAGGTAGCATGTTTAGACTAGGGAGTCCCATGTTAGCCTGGCCATGGACCATAGTAGGTAGCATTGTTTAGACTAGGGAGTCCCATGTTAGCCTGGCCATGGACCATAGTAGGTAGCATGTTTAGACTAGGGAGTCCCATGTTAGCCTGGCCATGGACCATAGTAGGTAGCATGTTTAGACTAGGGAGTCCCATGCTTGCCTGGCCATGGACCATAGTAGGTAAAATGTTTAGACTAGAGAGTCCCATGGACCATAGTAGGTAGCATGTTTAGACTAGGGAGTCCCATGTTAACCCTGCCATGGACCATAGTAAGTAACATGTTTAGACTAGTGAATCCCAACCTGGCCATGGACCATTGTAGGTAACATGTTTAGACTAGGGAGTCCCATGTTAGCCTGGCCATGGACCATAGTAGGTAGCATGTTTAGACTAGGGAGTCCCATGTTAACCCTGCCATGGACCATAGTAAGTAACATGTTTAGACTAGGGAGTCCCATGCTTGCCTGGCCATGGACCATAGTAGGTAGCATGTTTAGACTAGGGAGTCCCATGTTAGCCTGGCCATGGACCATAGTAGGTATCATGTTTAGACTAGGGAGTCCCATGTTAGCCTGGCCATGGACCATAGTAGGTAGCATGTTTAGACTAGAGAGTCCCATGTTAGTCTGGCCATGGACCATAGTAGGTAGCATGTTTAGACTAGGGAGTCCCATGTTAGCCTGGCCATGGACCGTAGTAGGTAGCATGTTTAGACTAGGGAGTCCCATGTTAGCCTGGCCATGGACCATAGTAGGTAGCATGTTTAGACTAGGGAGTCCCATGTTAGCCTGGCCATGGACCATAGTAGGTAGCATGTTTAGACTAGGGAGTCCCATGTTAGCCTGGCCATGGACCATAGTAGGTAGCATGTTTAGACTAGGGAGTCCCATGTTAGCCTGGCCATGGACCATAGTAGGTAGCATGTTTAGACTAGGGAGTCCCATGTTAGCCTGGCCATGGACCATAGTAGGTAGCATGTTTAGACTAGGGAGTCCCATGTTAGCCTGACCATGGACCATAGTAGGTAGCATGTTTAGACAAGGGAGTCCCATGTTAGCCTGGCCATGGACCATAGTAGGTAGCATGTTTAGACTAGGGAGTCCCATGTTAGCCTGGCCATGGACCATAGTAGGTAGCATGTTTAGACTAGGGAGTCCCATGTTAGCCTGGCCATGGACCATAGTAGGTAGCATGTTTAGACTAGGGAGTCCCATGTTAACCCTGCCATGGACCATAGTAGGTAACATGTTTAGACTAGGGAGTCCCATGCTTGCCTGGCCATGGACCATAGTAGGTAAAATGATTAGACTAGAGAGTCCCATGGACCATAGTAGGTAGCATGTTTAGACTAGAGAGTCCCATGTTCCCTGCCATGGACCATAGTAGGTAACATGTTTAGACTAGGGAATCCCAACCTGGCCATGGACCATAGTAGGTAACATGTTTAGATTAGGGAGTCCCATGTTAGCCTGGCCATGGACCATTGTAGGTAACATGTTTAGACTAGGGAGTCCCATGTTTCCTGCTATGATATTTTAATTCATTCAAGATGTAAGGAATAGTCATTAGAAGAAAACATATATATACAACTGTTTAATATCTACCACTGTGAAATAATGATGTCAGCAGTGACGAAAATCTACAATAGTCACAAAAGTTGGTCTTATAAACCATGGTATTTTAATTCATTTAAGATGTAAGGAATCGTCATCAGAAGAAAACAACAGCAGTATGTATAACTCCAGCTGTAAAATAATGTATTGTATTGATTTATTTTCTAAACAACCATCTGTTAAAAATCTCTTGGTGGCTGTTTATTGTATTTTTGGTCTATAGAATTAGGGAAATATTTCCATAATAGTGAAAGGCAAATTAATGCCTGGCTTGACAAGTCATTGTTCTGCTGATTACTATAATGTATATAGATTATAGGAGAATTTTAATGTAGGGATTATCAATGGGAGTATCTTAACGGCTTTATCGTGGAATATTTGATATTGTGACAGATTTAGAAGTTTTCAAATATATCTTAATATTGTGTTGAAATGTTTCAAATGTAATTGATGGAAGTGTATTTCATAATTGTTGTCTGTCACATTATAATCAGGCCTAAATTAAAATATTGATTGATTGCCATCAGCCGACTGACTCAAAAAAATCTGTGCGACTCAAAAGATTTTATTGCCGTTTTTAAAATTAAAAAAAAATTATTTCAGAAATTTTCGTTCCGGTCCGTTCCGTGTTTTAGTAAAGTTCCGGTTTCCGGTATATTCGGAATTCTCGTAGTCTATCCATAGTTCGTATCGATAACACATGCAATATAGCCCAAAAAGTGCAAGGTTCATGTATCTAAATCTAAAACAGAAACATGCACAGATGTCTATTTAGCTTCATGCATGCTCAGTACAAATATATATTCATACTGTATGCTTAATATTTTAAACATACAAAAAATGTATGTCTGGTTCAGAAAAAGAAAATAATATACCTACCTACCTACCCTCACAAAAAAATCTTGAGTCGGAGAATGGCAAACAAACAATTTTTTAATTTAGGCCTCGGTGCTGTTTTTTTTTTTTTTTTTTTTTTTTTAAAGTTTATAAAAAATATTCCACATTGTTCAGATTTGGTTTCTAGTCCAATCAAATGACTGTTCCAAGTGGAACAAATATTGCATATTATTATATGACTTCAGATGATGTCTTTTCTGATTGGCTGACATCCCTAGTAACGTTCTTTAATAAAATGTTGTAATCACCGTGCAAAAAGTCACGAGAGGTGAACATAATATTCCAAAGCTTCTCCAGACACCTTAAAATAGAAATGGTGTTTCCCAATTATTTTAAAAGTAGTAGCCAATCATCATCGGGTTAAGTTTTGCCATCGACTAATCAGATGCGTTGCTGAGGTGAATATCATGTTCCATGGGTTGATCAATCCTTGTATTCACCTCATGGAAAGTCATCAATTGTATTTATACAGTCTTAACATATTTCAAAAGGCACCTGTATATAAGAAATCACTGTCTATAAAGAGTGGTATCATTTTCTCCATTTAATGAATAGTGCATATAATTTGCACCAGTAATAAAGGGCATCTGCTCAGAAAAGACAAATTTCAGGTTCCTGTTGATGTCCTTTATGTACAGTATTCCAATGGGAAAAATGTTACAGTATTTATTCCTAATGGAATAAACAGTATAGATTATTTGAACATTTGTTTTTATTAAATTATCCAATGCCAATGGAACAAATATTAGGCTGAACAATTATAGGTTCTCAATTTTATCTTCTATCAAAATACCATTAACATTGTCACTTCTGGTTCAAGTAAATAAATACTATTCATCACCTAGACATAGTTGTATTCTAATTAAGAATGATCTATGGATTGTCTTTAAAAAAGTCATCACCGTGAGACAAGTGATATACATTGTATCCACCTTAAAACAAATGATGTTTCTGATTGGCTTTAATACAAATAATTTTTCACAGAAACTGCTTTGATATTTGAACCAAAACTTTTCAGGAATGATCTTTGAAGGATTCTTTTTCCTCATTTAAATCCAATATTTCTGCCACAGAACATAACGGTTTTGGATTAGCTGATATGTGAGGGCGGAAGTGCACTTTACCGTCAAGTGTTAAAAAATTACCCTTTTTTCACTACCGTAAGTGTCATATGGACCTGAAATTCTTGTCTTAATTTGTCAATTCTATTTTTCGAAGCGTCAAATTGAAAGAAAATTTCATCGTTACAGTTAATTCAAATTGGAGCAAAATTTTACATTGAATTGTTATACATGATACCACATTCCTATCCTCATACATAACTAAATCTTCTCTAGACCATTACTATTAGAACTTTTTTTTTTCTACTCTCGTTACTAGCCATTGAATTTTACCCATGTCTGTATATACAATCTGTTTCCCCTCAATAATTAATTTCCCTTTAGCAAATCATATAAAATTTATACACAAGGTCAGGAACCATTAGGTTCAATTTCGGACTTGTAGGGGCTGTCGTGTTCGTGATCATATGGTAGTTAGATTTACCACTACCTATGCAATCAGTGCCTATCACCACTGATGTTGTGAGTTCGAATCTCGATCAGGGCGAGGTGTACAACATTATGTGATAAAGTTTGTCAGTGACTTGCGACAGGTCAGTGGTTTTCTCCGGGTCCTCAGGTTTCTTCCACCAATAAAACTGACCACCATGATATAACTGAAATATTGTTGAAAGTGGCGTTAATCACCATCAAACAAACAATTTCGGACTTTACCACACTTTTATTCTGGAGTTATGCCCCTGTTTACTTTGACATATTCTTCTATATTTTAGCTATAATTAAAAGATGGAATTTCCTCAAACTACATATCTTTTTGTTGTTGCAGGACGACATCCAATACAATGCATTATTAAAGGGGCATTATCTGCCAAAATCGTAAATTTTTGTTACCCATAAAAACTATCAGATATGATTGATGCCTTAATAAAACGTGTTTCTGTAACTTATAAATGTTATGAAATGTACGCGCATCGGGGAAAAAAGGTGCAACTGCTCGTGTTTTGAGATCGATCAAGAAATGGACGCCATCTTATTAATTATCGGCATTGTTTACGGAGTCTGCCGAATCGTCATTAAATCAGTACAACAATGCACTTATTTCTTATTTTCTGTGAATCTGCTTTTAGTCTGTGTTAATTACGGACAAAGAACTATGCAAGTTTGCAGTTAATAAGCGACAAAATACAAATTATTCGTTTTTACCTGTCATTAGTAAGGTCAGTTGCATATGGAGAAAGCGAGGTCAAATTATTTGCTGGCAAGGAAATAATAAGTCGATGGTAATTTTCATTCTCAAAAGGCGAAAAGTGGTACGATAAGCTGTTTAATGTGAAATATTTACCTTTATTTCACCATTTTAAAGTTATTTACCAATTTCTAAACCATATATATATATATATATATTTTTGTCAAATTCGTAGCTAATGCCTCTTTAAGTAACTACTGTTATATTTACATATATAAGATGAAAACTGCCTTTGTGATACAGATACAGATAGTACAACTCTGCCAATATGGGACAAAGTCGAGACAATCCGTATTGGCCGGCTTTAATCTGGCCAATATTGGTGTTCCGGATTCTCTCTAGATTTTACATACGTATAAGCGATAAAATAGAGATGCTCTGTCACTGTCGTCTGATGAGACAAAATGGAAAGGAAGCAAAAGAAAATGAACAAATGAAATTGTTTCATCTCAAGAGTAAATATAATGAAACCAGAAAGTAGTTGAAAAATCTTTGTTCATGCTAAAAAAAAATCAAACCTGTATTGTTGTATTGGAATTCTGAATGAACAATGGAATGAAGGGACCTTTTCCAGTTATTAGCAGAAAGTTGATGATCAACAATTCTACCAAGTCTTTTAGTTTAAACATATTTTATTGATTAATAAATATAGTACAATATGATAAATTTCAATATGATACAATACAAATAATTAAAGGGATTCGAAAACAAGTTTAGAAAAACTTATATTAATTCATTTCCCTGGTATATCTCTTTACAATAATCAAGCTGGTCTCGAAGTTTATACAATATCAAATTTTAAATTATAAAGAACAATGTTATTCTGAATAGATATAAATGTGAAATTTTTCAAATAGATGGAAGAACTAAGTGGTGAAATAGAAGTGCACAAGAGAGAAAAAAAGAAACAATGAAAGAGAGAATAAAAAGACAAAAAAAAAGACCTTAAGGAGTGAATCGCTTACTACAGATAACAAATTTTTGAACTGCTAAGAATAATTCGACGTTTTAATTGGATGCAAGTTTGGGTGATCCAAAAAGAAGTATTTCTGTTGTCAGGTTTATGGGTACATTAATAGAATTGATGTACATTTGCCTTTGTGCAGTGTATCTCGGACAGTGAAATAAGTAATGGGTAGTAGATTCAGTTAAATCACAAATACAGTTAGGCGAGTCGACAATGTTCTTACGGTATAAATGTTGGTTTAAAGAGGAACACTACATTCGTTATCTGGAATGGAGAATTTGTCCAAGGCGACTACCAGTATAATAATAAAATGGATTTGAAGATGTATTTGATTTTAGAGAATACTTCAAGGCTTGAATGGATGGACTTAGTCTAATATTATCTGGTTGTAAGTCTTTGCCAATTGAATGGATGGACTTAGTCTAATATTATCTGGTTGTAAGTCTTTGCCAATTGAATGGATGGACTTAGTCTAATATTATCTGGTTGTAAGTCTTTGCCAATTGAATGGATGGACTTAGTCTAATATTATCTGGTTGTAAGTCTTTGCCAAGTCTTGTCTAATATTATCTGGTTGTAAGTCTTTGCCAAGTCTAATATTATCTGGTTGTAAGTCTTTGTCTTTTGGCCATTGGCATTGTACTGTCTGTCCTGCATCAATTTACGGCTTCTGATTATTCTTGTATAACAAATATTTAATAGCCACAAATTTTCTGTTCTCAGGCTTCTTTCACCATTTTTAACTTGACTGACATGAGCTATTGTCTTCTGTCCATCCATACGTTGTCATTTACATTTTAAATTTGATCATCTCATATGAAACTACTGGACAAATTAATGCTAAAATTTGCAGGAATGGAGCTTGGGAACAATTCCTCATTTTGTTTTGATCCAATATAAACATGGTTGCCATCAAGCAATACTTGTTCCTGATTGGTGAACTTTGAAAATCTTCTCCTCTAAATCTGAAACTACAATACTATATATGTGATATATAAAATGGTTCAAATAAGGCATGCAAGATTGTCTGATTTATAGTGGAAATGTAATCATATTGCTGTTTTCTTGCCTACCACTTCATGTTACAATCAATGTGTTAGAATTCGTTGGATCGTGTTAGAATTCGTAGGATTGTGTTACAATTCGTAGGATCATGTTACAATTCGTAGGATCATGTCAGAATTTGCAGGATCGTGCTGCACAGATACAATGTCAATACAAACAGAAATTTAATTCTCACATCAAATATAACATACAAATGTGTTCAATAAAATATAATTTAAATGTCAGTAACATGCACATATCAGCATATATCAGGTACCAATCAGAATTAAAATTATAAAAATCAATGTGTTTAACAAACTAATTGTTCAATGGTTCGTCACATCATTACCAAACAGAGAAACAGTATAATGTCATTCTGTAATGCTTTTGTATTACAGAATGAATTTAGAATACCTGTAAATTGAAACGGAAATTGATTTATGAATTTCATGTATAAACTCAATTCACATGAAATTTATGTAAACTTCAGGAGAACAATTTTTTTGCATTATTAATGCTATTTGTTGATGGTGAAGAATAATAGATTGAAAAGCAAAAAATATCACACTGTCATACTTAGATGTATTTTGAAAGTTTTATGATAATAGGAAGGGAAAATCAAGTTAGGCTCCCGCTAATGGTGAGGTGTACTCAATTATACAACAATATGTGATAAAGTTTGTCAGTGACTGGCGACAGGTCGGTGGTTTTCTCCAGGTACTCCCGTTTCCTCCACCAATAAAACTGACCACTATGATATATAATAACTGATTTATTGTTGAAATGTGCACTGAACGCCATAAACCTAACCCTAACCCCTCAAGTTGGGCATGAAATTACTGAATTAGAATTTAAACTCTTTTGCTACTCCCTTTTTGGCCACTGTGTGAGGTTTATAAAAGGGGCAAGTGGGAAGATGTAATTTTAACTAAATTTGCAGAAAAATGATTTGTCGTGTTTTGGCTGGTTGATGGGTTATGGGTTAATGTGACTATGAAATGATATACCGCATATGTCATTGACGGATAGGGAAGGATTGATTAAATTTTGTCTAGTGATGAGGAAGATAAATCATGATATTGGATTGATAATGAAAGAGAGATAAATGTGGAAATAAATGGACAAGTGTAGATCATGATTGTGGATTGGTGAGGAGAGAATTTGTTTCTGGTCAAGATGGAAAAGATTATATATAATGGATAAATCATGATTGTTGATAGATAGGAAAAGGTATAAATCATGATAATGGATACATAGGAAAAAGGATAAATCATGATTGTGGATATATAAGAAAAGGTATAAATCATGATAATGGATACATAGGAGAAAGGATAAATCATGATAATGGATACATAGGGAAAAACGAACAATCATGTTTGTGGATAGACAGGAAGAAGGATAAATCATGATTGTGGATAGATAGGGAAAAGGATAAATCATGATATAAATGGATACATAGGAGAAAGGATAAATCATCATAATTGATACATATGGGAAAATGAACAATCATGTTTGTGGATAGACAGGAAGAAGGATAAATCATGATTGTGGATAGATAAGGAGAAGGATAAATTATGATTGTGGATAGATAGGAAGGATAAATCATGATTGTGGATAGATAGGAAGAAAGATAAATCATGATTGTGGATAATATTGAGAAGGATAAATCATGATTGTGGATATATAGGGAAAAACGAACAATCATGTTTGTGGATAGACAGGAAGAAGGATAAATCATGATTGTGGGTAATAGAAAATCTTAGAGAATATGATAAATCATGATTGTGGATAGATATCCACTACAGAAAAAGAGGTCCCAATACATTTTAATATTCTTCTCAGTAACCAATGGACCAATTGTAACCACACATAGCAATGTTCATTGAATGGTTTTCAACAGAATTTTTTTTTATGGGATCGAAAATCACCATAGAAACAAAAGGCCCAAAGGTGCCAAAAGGGTGTTTTCTGTATTTGTATGTGGAGCATTATTTTGCAATCAATTTTTTATAATTTCTTTTCTTTATACTTCTTATAAAATTCTCTTGATAAAGTATGCCTACATATTTGTATATGGTTCTCACTCTCTCCAAGATATAAGGGGATCAAAATCAGGTTAACACCCAGAACTTTGAGTTTTTAGTTTCTTTAAGAAATTTCCTGACTGAGGTTTTCAAACAGAATTGTTTCCAAGATAAAAGGGTTCAAAGGGAGCCAAAAAGGGTCCAATAACCAAAATGCTAAATTTTTATTTTAAAAAGGATTTGTATTTGTTTGCAGTTTTTCCGTTGGAATTCCTTTGATAAATACCTTTCTAGAATATTGCCACAGATTTGTTGTAGCTTTTAAGGTTTTAAAGACACCTGCATGAGAGGATCTAAAGGAACCTATATCCAAATTTGTTCCTGTACAATCATTGTTATAGTCTTAGCAAAAATATTTTAAAAATGTCTAACTCTTTGAAATACCAGAACCTTTTTATTATTTTTTTAAAAACATTTTTACTATATTTTGTAAAAGAGCCTTTTATATGTAATATTTTAACAAAACTGATGATTATTCTCTAAGAGAACTATTTTTTTTATTGTTACTGATCTACCTTAAATCGTAGTGTATGATACAGTATTCTGTTTGTTATACACTTGTTAATCTACCTTTGTTATACACTAATTAATCTACCTGAATTCATTCTGTTTGATGATAGTCAACAAGTTTTTATTACTGTCGGGATTAATTTGTGTTTGATTAGAGAGATTTTAGTCTTCAAAGTCACAGAAATCTATTATTGTAGTACTTATATGTAATGATATTGATGTTTTATCTTCTGTTCCACTTAATTCATATAGATTTGAAATTTATTGAATAAGTAGAAATAAAAATCTCTTGTTTATTGAAATGAAAGAAATTTGAAGAGTTATAGTCTTGGCAACCGTAACCACACAAACCATGGCTCAGCTACAGTATACTTCCACAATTAAGAAGCTTATATTAAAGATAGTTAATATTACTAGATAGTTTCCCACACATGTTGTTGTTTCTCTTGTTCTGTGTGTTTAACATGTTGCTTAAATTTTTGTAATATTTTTAATCACCACACGACGGTCATTAACCACAGAAATCAAGAACTTAGACATATTATTTACACTTCTAAAGGTAATAAGAAAAACAGATTCTACTTCTGCTACCAGTGGATTACAATATTTCTTCATTTTCGATAGTTAGATTTTCAAATTTTAAGGCTCTCGCTAATGCTCCAGCTTTAATTTTTTTTAACTATCTTTTGAATGGAGAAATAACGTAAGCCACTGCTTAAGCAGACAGAGAATCTATATAAAAACACACCATTCTAGTGAAAACAAGCAACTATGTCACAACCCTAGCAGCTTCTTACTACCATTTCTAGTAGACTTTGAGAGGCAAACCCCAATAATTGTGCCAGCTTCCCAAGATTCCCCAATGCATACTCTTGATTTGATATATTATACATGTAGCTCATGTAGTGCCCCATCCTCATTAGCTTTTCACGTTCTAATCTATTTAGTATGCTCCACTCAAGTGCGGTAGATGTTTAGTTTAATCAAGTAAAGCTAAACATTATTATTTGTATATGCTGTTTCTCCAATAAGCATACAGCATAAAGGAGTAAGAGCAATGGATAATGTGTTCAAGTAAATCAACATGTCTACCTCTGTTGTGTCAGTATCATTAGCACAATAATACTCTAACTGAGCGTAGGATAATGTGTTCAAGTAAAACAACATGTCTACCTCTGTTGTGTCAGTATCATTAGCACAATAATACTCTAACTGAGCGTAGGATAATGTGTTCAAGTAAAACAACATGTCTACCTCTGTTGTGTCAGTATCATTAGCACAATAATACTGAGCTTGTTCATCTTGTACAAAACAGACATCATCATCATTTCATCGAAATGTAAATCCTTCCTGCCTTGATCATCGGTGATGTACCTATGTTGCAAATGGTAAAAATCAACAATCCACATAAGTGATTAAAAATTTCTGATTCATCTTAAAAATAAAACTTAAAATTTAATTATTAAAACTCAGTAGGTACCTTTCTCCACTCCTGAAGTTGTGTTATTATTCTGACCTATGACAAGGTGTGGTAGAAACAACTTTTGTAGATACGGTTAATCAATGCTTTACAGCATCTTCAGTAACTCATGGCTGATCACTCTGATACTCACCACTAAGTGAGTAGAGAGTATCAGAGCGTGACCAGTCTTACAGTAGATTGGTGTATTTTCTCCACCAGAATAACTGACTGATAACTAAAATATTTTTGAAAGTGGTGTTGATTAAAACACTTATATTAAAATCTATTTATAGAAACAAAGGAAGTATTAACAGTTGATATACATTTGTACTATTGTTATAAAACAAAAATAGTCGAGGGCACGGGTGGCTCAATGAGTTAGGTAGGTAGTTGGATTACCGAAGAACTCATACAAGCCTATCACCAATACGGCGTGGGTTTGCGCCCGGCTTTGTAAATTACAAAAAAGAGTGCACTCGACTCGCAGCCACAAGTGATAAAGTTTACCAGTTGCTTGCCCATGGTCGATGGTACTCTGGCTTCTTCCACCACTAAAATTGGTTGCCACGAAATCGCTGAAATATTGCTGAAAGTGGCGTTAAAATCAAATCTAATTAAATCAGAAATAGTCATACACACTAACTTATATATCTACATATTTATTGTCATATGATAAGGCCACCCTTAAAAATATGTTCGTTTTCCACACCCGACCCTCCATTTCACCTATGGGTCGGTAGGTAGGGGGATTTTTTTTTTTTTTTTTCAAAGTTCATTCACAAATCTGGTTCCTTCAAAGTAGAGCAACGGATTTTGTTCATTTAAAAGTGTAAACCAGTTCCGAACGTAAATTTTGGAACAATATCGGAACTTACGGTCACAATTTCCGGTAACCAAAAAAAAAAAAAAGGTCGTCACAAATCACCCAAAAAATATTTCGAGTCGCAACGTTTTCTAACGATCGGTTGGGTGCCGGAAACAAACAATTTTAAAATTTTGGCCTAGTCAGTAGGAAGCAGATAACTTATATATCTACATATTTATTGTCATCTGATAGTCAGTAGGAAACAGATAACTTATATATCTACATATTTATTGTCATCTGATAGTCAGTAGGAAGCAGATAACTTATATATCTACATATTTATTGTCATCTGATAGTCAGTAGGAAGCAGATAACTTATATATCTGCATATTTATTGTCATCTGATAGTCAGTAGGAAACAGATAACTTATATATCTACATATTTATTGTCATCTGATAGTCGGTAGGAAGCAGATAATTTATATATCTACATATTTATTGTCATCTGATAGTCAGTAGGAAACAGATAACTTATATATCTACATATTTATTGTCATCTGATAGTCAGCAGGAAGCAGATAACTTATATATCTACATATTTATTGTCATCTGATAGTCAGTAGGAAGCAGATAACTTATATATCTACATATTTATTGTCATCTGATAGTCAGTAGGAAACAGATAACTTATATATCTACATATTTATTGTCATCTGATAGTCAGTAGGAAACAGATAACTTATATATCTACATATTTATTGTCATCTGATAGTCAGTAGGAAACAGATAACTTATATATCTACATATGTATTGTCATCTGATAGTCAGTAGGAAGCAGATAACTTATATATCTACATATTTATTGTCATCTGATAGTCAGTAGGAAGCAGATAACTTATATATCTACATATTTATTGTCATCTGATAGTCAGTAGGAAACAGATAACTTATATATCTACATATTTATTGTAATCTGATAGTCAGCAGGAAGCAGATAACTTATATATCTACATATTTATTGTCATCTGATAGTCAGTAGGAAACAGATAACTTATATATCTACATATTTATTGTCATCTGATAGTCAGTAGGAAGCAGATAACTTATATATCTACATATTTATTGTCATCTGATAGTCAGTAGGAAGCAGATAGCTTATATATCTACATATTTATTGTCATCTGATAGTCAGTAGGAAACAGATAACTTATATATCTACATATTTATTGTCATCTGATAGTCAGTAGGAAACAGATAACTTATATATCTACATATTTATTGTAATCTGATAGTCAGTAGGAAGCAGATAACTTATATATCTACATATTTATTGTCGTCTGATAGTCAGTAGGAAACAGATAACTTATATATCTACATATTTATTGTCATCTGATAGTCGACAGGAAGCAGATAACTTATATATCTACATATTTATTGTCATCTGATAGTCAGTAGGAAACAGATAACTTATATATCTACATATTTATTGTCATCTGATAGTCAGTAGGAAGCAGATAACTTATATATCTACATATTTATTGTCATCTGATAGTCAGTAGGAAACAGATAACTTATATATCTACATATTTATTGTCATCTGATAGTCAGTAGGAAGCAGATAACTTATATATCTACATATTTATTGTCATCTGATAGTCAGTAGGAAGCAGATAATTTATATATCTACATATTTATTGTCATCTGATAGTCAGTAGGAAACAGATAACTTATATATCTACATATTTATTGTCATCTGATAGTCAGTAGGAAACAGATAACTTACATATCTACATATTTATTGTCATCTGATAGTCAGTAGGAAGCAGATAATTTATATATCTACATATTTATTGTCATCTGATAGTCAGTAGGAAGCAGATAACTTATATATCTACATATTTATTGTCATCTGATAGTCGGTAGGAAGCAGACAACTTATATATCTACATATTTATTGTCATTTGATAGTCGGTAGGAAACAGATAACTTATATATCTACATATGTATTGTCATCTGATAGTCGGTAGGAAGCAGACAACTTATATATCTACATATATATTGTCATCTGATAGTCAGTAGGAAGCAGATAACTTATATATCTACATATTTATTGTCATCTGATAGTCAGTAGGAAACAGATAACTTATATATCTACATATTTATTGTCATCTGATAGTCAGTAGGAAGCATATAACTTATATATCTACATATTTATTGTCATCTGATAGTCAGTAGGAAGCAGATAACTTATATATCTACATATTTATTGTCATCTGATAGTCAGTAGGAAACAGATAACTTATATATCTACATATTTATTGTCATCTGATAGTCAGTAGGAAGCATATAACTTATATATCTACATATTTATTGTCATCTGATAGTCAGTAGGAAGCAGATAACTTATATATCTACATATATATTGTCATCTGATAGTCAGTAGGAAGCAGATAACTTATATATCTACATATTTATTGTCATCTGATAGTCAGTAGGAAACAGATAACTTATATATCTACATATTTATTGTCATCTGATAGTCGGTAGGAAACAGATAACTTATATATCTACATATTTATTGTCATCTGATAGTCAGTAGGAAACAGATAACTTATATATCTACATATTTATTGTCATCTGATAGTCAGTAGGAAACAGATAACTTATATATCTACATATTTATTGTCATCTGATAGTCAGTAGGAAACAGATAACTTATATATCTACATATTTATTGTCATCTGATAGTCGGTAGGAAGCAGATAACTTATATATCTACATATTTATTGTCATCTGATAGTCAGTAGGAAGCAGATAACTTATATATCTACATATTTATTGTCATCTGATAGTCGGTAGGAAGCAGATAACTTATATATCTGCATATTTATTGTCATCTGATAGTCAGTAGGAAACAGATAACTTATATATCTACATATTTATTGTAATCTGATAGTCAACAGGAAGCAGCTAACTTATATATCTACATATTTATTGTCATCTGATAGTCGGTAGGAAACAGGAAAAGAAATCTTATGCAAACCTGCTTGTGTAAATGTAAAATCAGTTCCAGGGATGATATTGGCATGGATGGAATTAAGTTACAGTCAAACTGATTGTGTAAATTTAAAATCAGTTCCAGGGATGATATTGGCATGGACGGAATTAAGTTACAGTCAAACTGATTATGTAAATGTAAAATCAGTTCCAGGGATGATATTGGCGTTGACGGAATTAAGTTACCGTACAGTCATACTTGCTTTAGTGACCACCTCTATTAAACTATAAATTGTCTTTAGTGATCTTAATTTTCAATTCTCTGCGTACTACATTTCATTTTTTGTTTGTATTTAGTAACCATGCATGACTATATTTAAATGTTCCCTCGGATGGTCTCAGAAGACATGTTTTACTGCAAGTAAAATATAACTGTGGACCATATTTACTGTTCCATCCCAAATACTCCTACTAGAAGCAATTTTAGAATAGATCATTTTGATATCTACCTGTACATGTATATATAGATATCTACCTGTACATGTATATATAGATATCTACCTGTACATGTATATATAGATATCTACCTGTACATGTATATATAGTAAAAACTCAATTTTAAGAAATATCTGATGATAAGTAGAGCTAAGAAATGTCTCCATACTGTTACATATAAACTGGTACAGGGAACAGCAACTGTTACTGTTACATATAAACTGGTACAGGGAACAGCAACTGCTACTGTTACATATAAACTGGTACAGGGAACAGCAACTGTTACTGTTACATATAAACTGGTACAGGGAACAGCAACTGTTACTGTTACATATAAACTGGTACAGGGAACGACAACTGTTACTGTTACATATAAACTGGTACAGGGAACAGCAACTGTTACTGTTACATATAAACTGGTACAGGGAACAGCAACTGTTACTGTTCCATATAAACTGGTACAGGGAACAGCAACTGTTACTGTTCCATATAAACTGGTACAGGGAACATCAACTGTTACTGTTCCATATAAACTGGTACAGGGAACGACAACTGTTACAGTTCCATATAAACTGGTACAGGGAACAGCAACTGTTACTGTTCCATATAAACTGGTACAGGGAACGACAACTGTTACTGTTCTATATAAACTGGTACAGGGAACAGCAACTGTTGCTGTTCCATATAAACTGGTACAGGGAACAGCAACTGTTACTGTTTCAATATAGACTGGTACAGGGAACAGCAACTGTTGCTGTTCCATATAAACTGGTACAGGGAACAGCAACTGTTGCTGTTCCATATAAACTGGTACAGGGAACGACAACTGTTACTGTTCTATATAAACTGGTACAGGGAACAGCAACTGTTACTGTTCCATATAAACTGGTACAGGGAACAGCAACTGTTACGGTTCCATATAAACTGGTACAGGGAACAGCAACTGTTACTGTTCCATATAAACTGGTACAGGGAACAACAACTGTTACTGTTCCATATAAACTGGTACAGGGAACAGCAACTGTTACTGTTCCATATAAACTGGTACAGGGAACATCAACTGTTACTGTTCCATATAAACTGGTACAGGGAACGACAACTGTTACAGTTCCATATAAACTGGTACAGGGAACAGCAACTGTTACTGTTCCATATAAACTGGTACAGGGAACAGCAACTGTTGCTGTTCCATATAAACTGGTACGGGGAACAGCAACTGTTGCTGTTCCATATAAACTGGTACAGGGAACGACAACTGTTACTGTTCTATATAAACTGGTACAGGGAACAGCAGCTGTTACTGTTCCATATAAACTGGTACAGGGAACAGCAACTGTTACGGTTCCATATAAACTGGTACAGGGAACAGCAACTGTTGCTGTTCCATATAAACCGGTACAGGGAACAGCAACTGTTGCTGTTCCATATAAACTGGTACAGGGAACAGCAACTGTTGCTGTTCCATATAAACTGGTACAGGGAATGACAACTGTTACTGTTCTATATAAACTGGTACAGGGAACAGCAACTGTTACTGTTCCATATAAACTGGTACAGGGAACAGCAACTGTTACGGTTCTATATAAACTGGTACAGGGAACAGCAACTGTTACTGTTCCATATAAACTGGTACAGGGAACATCAACTGTTACTGTTCCATATAAACTGGTACAGGGAACAGCAACTGTTGCTGTTCCATATAAACTGGTACAGGGAACGACAACTGTTACTGTTCTATATAAACTGGTACAGGGAACAGCAGCTGTTACTGTTCCATATAAACTGGTACAGGGAATGACAACTGTTACTGTTCCATATAAACTGGTACAGGGAACAGCAACTGTTACTGTTCCATATAAACTGGTACAGGGAACAGCAACTGTTACTGTTCCATATAAACTGGTACAGGGAACAGTTACTGTTCCATATAAACTGATACAGGGAACGACAACTGTTGCTGTTCCATATAAACTGGTACATGGAACGACAACTGTTACTGTTCTATATAAACTGGTACAGGGAACAGCAACTGTTACTGTTCCATATAAACTGGTACAGGGAACAGCAACTGTTACTGTTCCATATAAACTGGTACAGGGAACAGCAACTGTTGCTGTTCCATATAAACTGGTACAGGGAACAGCAACTGTTACTGTTTCAATATAGACTGGTACAGGGAACAGCAACTGTTGCTGTTCCATATAAACTGGTACAGGGAACAGCAACTGTTGCTGTTCCATATAAACTGGTACAGGGAACGACAACTGTTACTGTTCTATATAAACTGGTACAGGGAACAGCAACTGTTACTGTTCCATATAAACTGGTACAGGGAACAGCAACTGTTACGGTTCCATATAAACTGGTACAGGGAACAGCAACTGTTACTGTTCCATATAAACTGGTACAGGGAACAACAACTGTTACTGTTCCATATAAACTGGTACAGGGAACAGCAACTGTTACTGTTCCATATAAACTGGTACAGGGAACATCAACTGTTACTGTTCCATATAAACTGGTACAGGGAACGACAACTGTTACAGTTCCATATAAACTGGTACAGGGAACAGCAACTGTTACTGTTCCATATAAACTGGTACAGGGAACAGCAACTGTTGCTGTTCCATATAAACTGGTACAGGGAACAGCAACTGTTGCTGTTCCATATAAACTGGTACAGGGAACGACAACTGTTACTGTTCTATATAAACTGGTACAGGGAACAGCAGCTGTTACTGTTCCATATAAACTGGTACAGGGAACAGCAACTGTTGCTGTTCCATATAAACTGGTACAGGGAACGACAACTGTTACTGTTCTATATAAACTGGTACAGGGAACAGCAGCTGTTACTGTTCCATATAAACTGGTACAGGGAACAGCAACTGTTACGGTTCCATATAAACTGGTACAGGGAACAGCAACTGTTGCTGTTCCATATAAACCGGTACAGGGAACAGCAACTGTTGCTGTTCCATATAAACTGGTACAGGGAACAGCAACTGTTGCTGTTCCATATAAACTGGTACAGGGAATGACAACTGTTACTGTTCTATATAAACTGGTACAGGGAACAGCAACTGTTACTGTTCCATATAAACTGGTACAGGGAACAGCAACTGTTACGGTTCTATATAAACTGGTACAGGGAACAGCAACTGTTACTGTTCCATATAAACTGGTACAGGGAACATCAACTGTTACTGTTCCATATAAACTGGTACAGGGAACAGCAACTGTTGCTGTTCCATATAAACTGGTACAGGGAACGACAACTGTTACTGTTCTATATAAACTGGTACAGGGAACAGCAGCTGTTACTGTTCCATATAAACTGGTACAGGGAATGACAACTGTTACTGTTCCATATAAACTGGTACAGGGAACAGCAACTGTTACTGTTCCATATAAACTGGTACAGGGAACAGCAGCTGTTACTGTTCCATATAAACTGGTACAGGGAACAGCAACTGTTACTGTTCCATATAAACTGGTACAGGGAACAGTTACTGTTCCATATAAACTGGTACAGGGAACGACAACTGTTACTGTTCCATATAAACTGGTACAGGGAACAGCAACTGTTACTGTTCCATATAAACTGGTACAGGGAACAGCAACTGTTACTGTTCCATATAAACTGGTACAGGGAACGACAACTGTTACTGTTCCATATAAACTGGTACAGGGAACGACAACTGTTACTGTTCCATATAAACTGGTACAGGAAACAGCAACTGTTACTGTTCCATATAAACTGGTACAGGGAACAGCAACTGTTACTGTTCCATATAAACTGGTACAGGGAACAGTTACTGTTCCATATAAACTGGTACAGGGAACAGCAACTGTTACTGTTCCATATAAACTGGTACAGGGAACAGCAACTGTTACTGTTCCATATAAACTGGTACAGGGAACGACAACTGTTACTGTTCCATATAAACTGGTACAGGAAACAGCAACTGTTACTGTTCCATATAAACTGGTACAGGGAACAGCAACTGTTACTGTTCCATATAAACTGGTACAGGGAACAGTTACTGTTCCATATAAACTGGTACAGGGAACAGCAACTGTTACTGTTCCATATAAACTGGTACAGGGAACAGCAACTGTTACAGTTCCATATAAACTGGTACAGGGAACGACAACTGTTACTGTTCCATATAAACTGGTACAGGGAACAGCAACTGTTACAGTTCCATATAAACTGGTACAGGGAACGACAACTATTACTGTTCCATATAAACTGGTACAGGGAACAGCAACGGTTGCTGTTCCATATAAACTGGTACAGGGAACAGCAACTATTACTGTTTAATAGGAATTGTCTTTAAAAGGAATGAAGATGAACTTATTATATACGTGTTAGTGAATACTTGTAGAGTGGGTTAGGGTTATTGTGTTTACTTTCAACAATATTTCTGTTATATTGTGAAGGTCAGTTTTGTTGGTGGAGGAAACCGGAGTACCCGGAGAAAACCAATGACCTGCCGCAAGTCACTGACAAACTTTATCACAAAATGTTGTATCGAGTACACCTCGCAATGAGCAATATTCAAACTCACAACTTCAGTGGTGATAGGAACTGATTGCACAGATAGTTGTACATCTAACTACCATACGATCACGACCACGGCAGCCTCTATATACTTGTAGAGAGAATAATCTTAAACACTCATACTAAGGATCTGTTGTATTTGAACAGAGAAATGTCTTCAAGGAAATTTGAATGAAAATTAAAATGTCTTTAAACTGTTGTATTTGTAGAGAAGTATGCTTCAGCATTGGATACATGTTGAAAAGACATTCTCTTTACACTGATATTTTTTTAAAAGAATTTAAATGCAGATCTAAATGTATTATCCTCATATATGAATTTCATTTTAAAAAAAAGCCCACAAGACTTCAAACAAAGAAACACTTGTGATCTGGCAGTAGTTTTGAAGTGTAAACAAATATTTGTTTGTTCCTTTCAATAATTTGTTATGAATAACTCCATAATGTTTCTTCTTTGAGGAACAAATAAATATTCTGTATTGTTTATTCCATAAGGAATAAATATAGCAATATTTTTTTTCCGTTGGAATAGATATTAGTTCCGTTCAGAACAAATGCTATGTTGGAAATTTTATCTCGTCATAGAATCAGTGGTTGGCTTAATAACAAAACTAATTTTAATGTCAGTAATTTTGACCTGTGTTTGTCCTATTCCATTAAGTAAATTTTAGACCAAAAAATGGTGAAATGCTGAAATTTCTATTATCAAAGGGAAGGTCATTACTTATTCTAGACATGTATGCAAGTTCTCGGTCAATTACCTTTCTTCTTGTTTAGAGAGTAGTTAATCCTTCTGTTTAGAGTAGTTAAGCTTATTGTTTAGAGAGTAGTTAATCCTTCTGTTTAGAGTAGTTAAGCTTGTTGTTTAGAGAGTAGTTAATCCTGTTTAGAGTAGTTAAGCTTCTTGTTTAGAGAGTAGTTAATCCTTCTGTTTAGAGTAGTTAAGCTTATTGTTTAGAGAGTGTAGTTAATCCTGTTTAGAGTAGTTAAGCTTCTTGTTTAGAGAGTAGTTAATCCTTCTGTTTAAAGTAGTTAAGCTTCTTATATAGAGAGTAGTTAATCCTTCTGTTTAGAGTAGTTAAGCTTCTTGTTTAGATAGTAGTTAAGAAGTATTTGATAGTTTCAGAGTATAATTACATATTTTTTTTCTTCAAGACAGAAATCAAATATTAAGAGTAAATAAAGAGCTTCTGATGAATGTTATGTCTTAAGTTTCTGTTTTTCAGTGTACACTTTGAAGTCGGGGGGATACAATATCATTGTTAATATTTTTGTTATTATGAAACAATGCAGGTGATTTGAGGATATCAAGAAGCTTATAGGGAAAGAACTAATGTATCAGGGTGGAAGTCATTTAAGATATAAAATACCATGTTAATTATTATTATTATTAAGATGACTTCTCCACTGTTTATCAGAGGTATAAACCTGAAGATTACTGGGCCCTGTCATCAGAAGTATAAACCTGAAGATTACTGGGCCCTGTCATCAGAAGTATAAAC
This sequence comes from Bathymodiolus brooksi, assembly GCA_963680875.1. Taxonomy (NCBI): domain Eukaryota; kingdom Metazoa; phylum Mollusca; class Bivalvia; order Mytilida; family Modiolidae; genus Bathymodiolus; species Bathymodiolus brooksi. Next base: position 5,583,740 of record OY804587.1, read on the forward strand.
CTGAAGATTACTGGGCCCTGTCGTCAGAAGTATAAACCTGAAGATTACTGGGCCCTGTCGTCAGAAGTATAAACCTGAAGATTACTGGGCCCTGTCATCAGAAGTATAAACCTGAAGATTACTGGGTCAAAAGATTGGAAAACCAAATAATTTAAGTCTTTTAGAGGAAGTAAACCAATGGGTTTAAACAGGATAGCCAATATTCACTAAGTCTTTTAGAGGAAGTAAACCAATGGGTTTAAACAGGATAGCCAATATTTACTAAGTCTTTTAGAGGAAGTAAACCAATGGGTTTAAACAGGATAGCCAATATTTACTAAGTCTTTTAGAGGAAGTAAACCAATGGGTTTAAACAGGATAGCCAATATTTACTAAGTCTTTTAGAGGAAGTAAACCAATGGGCTTAAACAGGATAGCCAATATTCACTAAAGCTTTTAGAGGAAGTAAACCAATGGGTTTAAACAGGATAGCCAATATTCACTAAGGCTTTTAGAGGAAGTAAACCAATGGGTTTAAACAGGATAGCCAATATTCACTAAGGCTTTTAGAGGAAGTAAACCAATGGGTTTAAACAGGATAGCCAATATTCACTAAGGCTTTTAGAGGAAGTAAACCAATGGGTTTAAACAGGATAGCCAATATTAACTAAGTCTTTTAGAGGAAGTAAACCGATGGGTTTAAACAGGATAGCCAATATTTACTAAGTCTTTTAGAGGAAGTAAACCAATGGGTTTAAACAGGATAGCCAAAATTTACTAAGTCTTTTAGAGGAAGTAAACCAATGGGTTTAAACAGGATAGCCAATATTTACTAAGTCTTTTAGAGGAAGTAAACCAATGGGTTTAAACAGGATAGCCAATATTTACTAAGTCTATTAGAGGAAGTAAACCAATGGGTTTAAACAGGATAGCCAATATTTACTAAGTCTTTTAGAGGAAGTAAACCAATGGGCTTAAACAGGATAGCCAATATTCACTAAAGCTTTTAGAGGAAGTAAACCAATGGGTTTAAACAGGATAGCCAATATTCACTAAGGCTTTTAGAGGAAGTAAACCAATGGGTTTAAACAGGATAGCCAATATTCACTAAGGCTTTTAGAGGAAGTAAACCAATGGGTTTAAACAGGATAGCCAATATTCACTAAGGCTTTTAGAGGAAGTAAACCAATGGGTTTAAACAGGATAGCCAATATTAACTAAGTCTTTTAGAGGAAGTAAACCGATGGGTTTAAACAGGATAGCCAATATTTACTAAGTCTTTTAGAGGAAGTAAACCAATGGGTTTAAACAGGATAGCCAAAATTTACTAAGTCTTTTAGAGGAAGTAAACCAATGGGTTTAAACAGGATAGCCAATATTTACTAAGTCTTTTAGAGGAAGTAAACCAATGGGTTTAAACAGGATAGCCAATATTTACTAAGTCTTTTAGAGGAAGTAAATCAATGGGTTTAAACAGGATAGCCAATATTTACTAAGTCTTTTAGAGGAAGTAAACCAATGGGTTTAAACAGGATAGCCAATATTCACTAAGTCTTTTAGAGGAAGTAAACCAATGGGTTTAAACAGGATAGCCAATATTTACTAAGTCTTTTAGAGGAAGTAAACCAATGGGTTTAAACAGGATAGCCAATATTTACTAAGTCTTTTAGAGGAAGTAAATCAATGGGCTTAAACAGGATAGCCAATATTTACTAAGTCTTTTAGAGGAAGTAAACCAATGGGTTTAAACAGGATAGCCAATATTTACTAAGTCTTTTAGAGGAAGTAAACCAATGGGTTTAAACAGGATAGCCAATATTTACTAAGTCTTTTAGAGGAAGTAAACCAATGGGTTTAAACAGGATAGCCAATATTAACTAAGTCTTTTAGAGGAAGTAAATCAATGGGTTTAAACAGGATAGCCAATATTTACTAAGTCTTTTAGAGGAAGTAAACCAATGGGTTTAAACAGGATAGCCAATATTCACTAAGTCTTTTAGAGGAAGTAAACCAATGGGTTTAAACAGGATAGCCAATATTTACTAAGTCTTTTAGAGGAAGTAAACCAATGGGTTTAAACAGGATAGCCAATATTTACTAAGTCTTTTAGAGGAAGTAAATCAATGGGCTTAAACAGGATAGCCAATATTTACTAAGTCTTTTAGAGGAAGTAAACCAATGGGTTTAAACAGGATAGCCAATATTTACTAAGTCTTTTAGAGGAAGTAAACCAATGGGTTTAAACAGGATAGCCAATATTTACTAAGTCTTTTAGAGGAAGTAAACCAATGGGTTTAAACAGGATAGCCAATATTAACTAAGTCTTTTAGAGGAAGTAAACCAATGGGTTTAAACAGAATAGCCAATATTAACTAAGTCTTTTAGAGGAAGTAAACCAATGGGTTTAAACAGGATAGCCAATATTTACTAAGTCTTTTAGAGGAAGTAAATCAATGGGCTTAAACAGGATAGCCAATATTAACTAAGTCTTTTAGAGGAAGTAAACCAATGGGTTTAAACAGGATAGCCAATATTTACTAAGTCTTTTAGAGGAAGTAAACCAATGGGTTTAAACAGGATAGCCAATATTTACTAAGTCTTTTAGAGGAAGTAAACCAATGGGTTTAAACAGGATAGCCAATATTAACTAAGTCTTTTAGAGGAAGTAAACCAATGGGTTTAAACAGGATAGCCAATATTTACTAAGTCTTTTAGAGGAAGTAAATCAATGGGCTTAAACAGGATAGCCAATATTAACTAAGTCTTTTAGAGGAAGTAAACCAATGGGTTTAAACAGGATAGCCAATATTAACTAAGTCTTTTAGAGGAAGTAAACCAATGGGTTTAAACAGGATAGCCAATATTTACTAAGTCTTTTAGAGGAAGTAAACCAATGGGTTTAAACAGGATAGCCAATATTAACTAAGTCTTTTAGAGGAAGTAAACCAATGGGTTTAAACAGGATAGCCAATATTCACTAAGTCTTTTAGAGGAAGTAAACCAATGGGTTTAAACAGGATAGCCAATATTAACTAAGTCTTTTAGAGGAAGTAAACCAATGGGTTTAAACAGGATAGCCAATATTAACTAAGTCTTTTAGAGGAAGTAAATCGATGGGCTTAAACAGGATAGCCAATATTAACTAAGTCTTTTAGAGGAAGTAAACCAATGGGTTTAAACAGGATAGCCAATATTTACTAAGTCTTTTAGAGGAAGTAAACCAATGGGTTTAAACAGGATAGCCAATATTCACTAAGTCTTTTAGAGGAAGTAAACCAATGGGTTTAAACAGGATAGCCAATATTAACTAAGTCTTTTAGAGGAAGTAAATCGATGGGCTTAAACAGGATAGCCAATATTAACTAAGTCTTTTAGAGGAAGTAAACCAATGGGTTTAAACAGGATAGCCAATATTTACTAAGTCTTTTAGAGGAAGTAAACCAATGGGTTTAAACAGGATAGCCAATATTTACTAAGTCTTTTAGAGGAAGTAAACCAATGGGTTTAAACAGGATAGCCAATATTTACTAAGTCTTTTAGAGGAAGTAAACCAATGGGTTTAAACAGGATAGCCAATATTTACTAAGTCTTTTAGAGGAAGTAAACCAATGGGTTTAAATAGGATAGCCAATATTTACTAAGTCTTTTAGAGGAAGTAAACCAATGGGTTTAAACAGGATAGCCAATATTTACTAAGTCTTTTAGAGGAAGTAAACCAATGGGTTTAAACAGGATAGCCAATATTTACTAAGTCTTTTAGAGGAAGTAAACCAATGGGTTTAAACAGGATAGCCAATATTAACTAAGTCTTTTAGAGGAAGTAAACCAATGGGTTTAAACAGGATAGCCAATATTTACTAAGTCTTTTAGAGGAAGTAAACCAATGGGTTTAAACAGGATAGCCAATATTTACTAAGTCTTTTAGAGGAAGTAAACCAATGGGTTTAAACAGGATAGCCAATATTAACTAAGTCTTTTAGAGGAAGTAAACCAATGGGTTTAAACAGGATAGCCAATATTAACTAAGTCTTTTAGAGGAAGTAAACCAATGGGTTTAAACAGGATAGCCAATATTAACTAAGTCTTTTAGAGGAAGTAAACCAATGGGTTTAAACAGGATAGCCAATATTTACTAAGAATACCTGAGGGAGATTGACCTTAGTTTTTAGCTCATCTGGCCTTTACATGTGAGCTATTGTCATCACTTTTCGTCCGTCGTCTGTCGTCCGTCCCTCAACATTTCACATTTTAATCTTCTCCTCAGAAACCACTGGGCCAATTGCAACCAAACTTTGGTGGAATGGTCCTTGGATGGCCCCCTTCCAAATGTGTGTCCGGTGATCCCAACTTCCAACCAAGATGGCCGCCAAGCTAAAAATAGAAAAAAGGGGGGGATGAAATTTTAATTGTCCATTGCTGCTTTAGTATAAGTCAAAATGAGCTCAAATTTTAACTGCAGCTACATGGCAATGAGTAGTTTAAGATATATTCCGGGTTTTTCTGTGAAATTTTTCTTTCAGCAGATTTATACCGATTATGCAAATTAGGCATATTTTGATAAAAGATCACATTTAAATCTTCTCTTCAGAAACCGCTGAACCAAATTTAACCAAACCTGGCAGGGATGGTCCCTGGGTGGGTCCCTTTCAATTGTGTCCAATATCCATGCCCTCCATCCAAGATGGCCACCATTACTAAAAATAGAAATATCTTCAAATGGCCAAAACTGCTTTATTTTAAGCCATAATGTGCCCAAATTTGAACTGTATAAGCATAATGATGAGCTTTTTAACATATATTATGGTATTTTTTATGAACTTTGAACTTTTGCCGATTTTTGACCGATTATGCAAATTAGGCATAAATAAGCAAAAAATCATTTAAAAATCTTCTTGTTAGAAACCACTTGGCCAATTTCAACCAATCATTGTCTGAATGATCCTTAGGTGGTCCCCTTTCAAAATTGTGTCCGTTAGCGCCGTCCTGTATCAAAGATGGCCACCATTACTGAAAATAGAAATTTCTTCAAATGGCCAACACTGCTCTATTTTAAGCCAGAATGTGCCCAAATTAGAACTGCATAAGCATAATGATGAGCTTTTTAACATATATTACAGGATTTTTTATGAACTTTGAACTTCTGCCGATTTTGACTGATTATGCAAATTAGAAAAAAGGGGGGATGAAAGTTTAAAAAAATCTTCTCCTCTGAAACTACTGAGCCAATCTCAACCAAACTTTGCTGAAATGATCCTTGGGTGGTCCCCTTCCAAAACTGTGTCCGGCATTTCATACCTCCTACCAAGATGGCCACCACAGCCAAACTTAATTTAACATAGGACCCTATGGGAAATTCCCATAAAAATCTACTTGTCTGAAACCATTTGCTCAATAAGAACTAAATGTTGATGAAATAGTCATCGGATGGTTCTCTTCCAAAAATTGTCAGGCGGTTCGGCCCTTCGACCAAGATGGCTCCCACAGCCGAACTTAGCTTAACATAGGACCCTATGGGAAATTCACATAAAAACTTCTCCTCAGAAACCACTGGGCCTTTTGCAAGCAAACTTTGGTAGAATAGTCCTTAGATGGCCTCCTTCCAAAATGTGTCCGGTGATCCCGACTTCCAACCAAGATGGCCGTCAAGCTAAAAATAGAAAAAAGGGGGGATGAAATTAAAACAAAATCTTCTCCTCTGAAATTACTGAGCCAATCTCAACCAAACTTTGCTGAAATGATACTTGGGTGATCCCCTTCCTAAATTATGTCTGGCATTTCAGACCTCCGATCAAGATAGCCGCCACAGCCGAACTTAATTTAACATAGGACCCTATGGGAAATTCCCATAAAAATCTTCTTGTCTGAAACCATTTGCTCAATAAGAACAAAATTTTGATGAAATAGTCATTGGATGGTTCTCTTCCAAAAATGTGTCCGGAGGTTCGGCCCTTCGACCAAGATGGACCACACAGCCAAACTTAGCTTAATATAGGACCTTATGGGAAATTCACATAAAAATCCTCTTGTCTGGAACCAGTTGCTCAATTGGAACCAAACTTTGATAAAATAGTCATTGGATGGTCCTCTTCCAAAATTGTGTCTGGTGATCCCACCCTCTGACCAAGATGGCTGCACAGCTGTACTTAGTTTAACATAGGACCCTATGGTAAATGGAATAGCCATTGGATGGTCCTCTTCCAAAATTGTGTCCGGCAGTCGCGCTCTCCCACCAAGATGGCCGCCACAGTGCAGTTGCATTGTTATTGAAAGCAGCTTTGATCCAGGTGAGCGATTACAGGCTCATGGGAGCCTCTGGTAATAATTGACATTAGTTAGTAACTGTAAATTTCAAACATGAATATATCTGACAAACCATGTCAGTGTAAATAAATGACTACTGGGTTGATAATACCTTCAGTGACTAATAGTCCACTGGGTTGATAATACCTTCAGTGACTAATAGTCCACCAACAGAGGTATCTTGCTAGTATTAGTAATAAAGGACTACTGGGTTGATAATACCTTCAGTGACTAATAGTCCACCAACAGAGGTATCTTGCTAGTATTATAAATAAAGGACTACTGGGTTGATAATACCTTCAGTGACTAATAGTCCACCAACAGAGGTATCTTGCTAGTATTAGTAATAAAGGACTACTGGGTTGATAATACCTTCAGTGACTAATAGTCCACCAACAGAGGTATCTTGCTAGTATTAGTAATAAAGGACTACTGGGTTGATAATACCTTCAGTGACTAATAGTCCACCAACAGAGGTATCTTGCTAGTATTAGTAATAAAAGGACTACTGGGTTGATAATACCTTCAGTGACTAATAGTCCACCAACAGAGGTATCTTGCTAGTATTAGTAATAAAGGACTACTGGGTTGATAATACCTTCAGTGACTAATAGTCCACCAACAGAGGTATCTTGCTAGTATTAGTAATAAAAGGACTACTGGGTTGATAATACCTTCAGTGACTAATAGTCCACCAACAGAGGTATCTTGCTAGTATTAGTAATAAAGGACTACTGGGTTGATAATACCTTCAGTGACTAATAGTCCACCAACAGAGGTATCTTGCTAGTATTAATAATAAAAATGTAGATATGTAAGACATCATTTTTTCCCGTTGAAATTTTATCCAGTGGAAAGAATTTAATATTAAATTTTATGTTACAGTCAATATTTTATAATAAAATACTTTCCATTGCTATAAAAAAAAGTAAATGAGATAATCCGGATAATATTTTATACTAAGGTATGTAATATTATGTCCGATGCTGATTGTTACACTATGTCAGTTTTTTGTTGTTGTTTAACAAATAATGTTCATGATATATGGTATGTCAATAAAAATGATGTTGCTCTATGGAATATTGTTTTGATGAGATCTGATTCTAGATATTGTGTTGTCAGATCAGTTGACTAAAGACCATGTGGTATTTGGCCAATACAGTTCAATGTTCTCTGAAGCAAAAGTCAGTGCCATTTGAACTGAAACATTGCAGGGATGGGTAGGAAATTCATCTTAAAAAAAGTTTTGTGGACAAAATTCTGTCTTAAATATTCCTTTAGTGATTACCCTTTTACATTAGATATTGTTTCAACATTAGATTTACAATTAGGAGGTTAAAGAGGGTGAGATTATACCATAGAATTATATAATTAATGTTGTTAGGAGGTTAAAGAGGGTGAGATTATACCATAGAATTATATAATTAATGTTGTTAGGAGGTTAAAGAGGGTGAGATTATACCATAGAATTATATAATTAATGTTGTTAGGAGGTTAAAGAGGGTGAGATTATACCATAGAATTATATAATTAATGTTGTTAGGAGGTTAAAGAGGGTGAGATTATACCATAGAATTATATAATTAATGTTGTTAGGAGGTTAAAGAGGGTGAGATTATACCATAGAATTATATAATTAATGTTGTTAGGAGGTTAAAGAGGGTGAGATTATACCATAGAATTATATAATTAATGTTGTTAGGAGGTTAAAGAGGGTGAGATTATACCATAGAATTATATAATTAATGTTGTTAGGAGGTTAAAGAGGGTGAGATTATACCATAGAATTATATAATTAATGTTGTTAGGAGGTTAAAGAGGGTGAGATTATACCATAGAATTATATAATTAATGTTGTTTATTACTTCAATCAAAACAAGTGAAACCTCTTTGTTCATTCACTTTAAAGTATCTTAGGTCTACTAGTGCTTGCATATTTTTGGAAAATAAAAATTTTGTACTTTTTGCAGTTAAATAAATGTAATGTGTTTTCAGCAATTTCAAAATTGGTAAATGTAAGGAGATCTCTTGCCCAAATATCATTTTGGATAGGTGTGGAGTTCCAAAATGTGGTCGGTCATAAGACATATGAAATTTTTAGGTTAAAAAAAGCCTGAAAATTGCTCTTCAAATTCAACAATAAATCTAATGTGGTATTCTCTTCTCAAATGGAAAATATTTAGCAAGTCTTTTTCTCTTCAATCAGTAAACAAAAACTTGGCTTAAGTGTTCCTTGTTTGTTCCTACTCATGGTTCAAACTTTTTATATAGATCTGAAATCAATGACGCCTGCCACCACAGGTCATAGTTTAAACATAGGACTATGGGTAAAAATGTTTTTAATATCTTCTTTTCTGAAACATTGAACCTTTTGAAAGCAAATTTGATGGGAACGGTCATTGCATGATGGCAATGTACAAGGTTTATGTATTTTTTATGTTGATTAGAAATCCAACATGGTCAGCACTGTGGGAACAAAAAAATATGATTGTGATCAACTCGTTGTGACAACATCTTTTCAGAAACTACAAATTATACTGATTGAACACAAAACTAACATAATGATGATGAAATGATAAACAGATAATTTATAATCAGGAAGGGATCGTCGTGATTGTATGGTAGCTAGATTTAGAACTACCTATGTAATCAGTGCCTATTACCACTAACATTGTGAGTTCAAATCCCACTCATGGCGAAGTGTACTCAATACAACATTATATGTAATTGTATGAAGCAATTCAAACTAAGTCCCCAAAATAAACTTTGTGAAAACACAATGAGAGGATGACTGGTCCAATACGACCATGACGGCCCCCAAGCAGACAGTCTTGATAGGATGAGCCGTGATACAAGTGATAATGCATCGTTTTTATCGTTAAATGTCATGATGTGTTTGACGTCATACTGATAAATAATTTATTAGTGTCATATTATTACCACTAAAGTTGTGACTTCGAACCACGTTTAAGTGATGTAAACTCGATACAACATTATATGATAAAGTTTGTCAGTGACTTGCAGAAAGTGGGTGATTTTCTCTGGGTACTCCGGTTTCCTCCACCAATAAAACTGACCGCCACAATATAACTGAAATATTGTTGAAAGTGGCGTTAAACACCACACCATAACCCAATAATCAGGAGTGTGGCACAAACAAGGATGAGTTGGCTCAAAATATATATTGTCCACAAACTTGAGAATATCCACTGTAATTCTGTAAGGGGACACTGTGGACCATATGTTTTTGGCCTCCTCATTCTTGTAATTTGTCATTGTATAAATGCCTCTTTTTTATTGAAGTACCTGTACCAAGCCATGTGGCGTGAGCCGTCATGTATATGTATTTCAGGCCTAGGAGTATCAATTTTGTCGCTGTTTCTATGATTTGTCCAATCAGGATTTTTGAACTTCTGATTGATATTTTTTTGTTTTTCAGGTATATATGTACTTTTCAGAATGATATCCATTAGAGATGTTACCATTGATTTTTTTTTAGGTTAAACAATGTCTTTTCTACAAGCTTTTTTTTTGCTGGGTTTTAAATTTAATATACAATTATAGAAATCTGTTGTACCTATACATAGACAGAATTTTTAACAGATTTGATAGATATTTTTGTAGAGATTATTTACTATGTTGTTGTTTTTTATTTGATGGACATGAAACTCAATAATCCACTGTATATTACACAATGGACAAAAATGGTGGGATAACAGGCAAACAGGAAGGTATCAACACTGGTTAGATTTACCTGTAATTAAGTGATATACCTGTTGAAATCAATACAGTGATATGTATGTGAACTGACATTGATCGGATACAATTTCAATATTTATTAGTAACTTGCTATCAAACCCTGACATAGTGGTGAAAATGTAATAGAAGACAGATGGTCTTGTTTCCCAATCCTACCCAGTTATCCATTAAATATTAGCATTCATTGACTATTGTATGGTACATGTCATATTCATTTTATGTCTTTTTGAGTTGAAGTGAATCTGTGCAGGTTTTTTATCGTTTGTTTATATGCATTGCCGTTTGTGATGTTTATATGCATTGCCGTTTGTGATGTTTATATGCATTGCCGTTTGTGATCCAGTCATCAAGTTAGGGTTTATATGCATTGCCGTTTGTGATCCAGTCATCAAGTTAGCATCCCATCAACTGGAATAAACTCGCCACATTCTTGTGCCAGTCTTAAGTCAGATCCTTAATTTTCCAATGCCATATGTCATGTTTTTTTATGTTATATAAATGAATTGAGTCGATAGGTGATTGTTTGTTTTGTTGATATTGATGGAAGTTTTGTCTACCACCGTTTAAGCTTTCTTTTCATAATAATTAAAGTAAAGTCTAGGCCATTAAAAGTTGAAGGTACTGGAAATAAATCTAAAGATCAGCGAGACCATATGGCCTAGAACAGTTGTAGCCTTTATTTGACCTCTGATTCCATCCTTCGTTGATAAACTGTTAGGTCGATATAATCACATATAGGCCTTTTATAGAGGCTGTTATTATATAATATCAGCAGGGAGTGTGCGAGTCAATGAACCAACAAACATTCTTCTCTGTCATTTGGATATTCCAGTGCCCATGATATAAATTTGGACAAAACTGATCAAGTTCATGTAACTTTGAAGGTGCAGGGATTATGATATAGCTTGTTTGAACCTTGTATAACACGGAAGTTATATATTCACGAAATCTGTATTAAAATAAAAAGCAAAAAATACCAAACTGTCAGAACAGTTCTAAATTCAAATCGAAAAAAAAATGAAATAGAGGCAGTATTGATACCTTTAACATACAAATAAATTATCACTCACTTTCTTGGCTTGGCACAGACACTATAATTGAATATAGATATTGATCAATATTGGCCATCAGCCAAAATATGTTCCCTGTAGATTTACCCGGTGCATTTTATTTGGGTGCAAAAAATATTTCATTTGGGTGCAAATATATACTTTATATGGGTGCATATAATTTATAATATGATATTTCATTTGGGCGCTTCGTTTTTAAATACCTCTTCCGTTAGCCAGACAATATTTGTCCGTTGCCCCCTGTTCACCACAGGGAGGTGGCAGTAGGATTTAGAACGGGATAATTTTATGAAGTTAAACGTTTTATTTTTACAAAGTTAAAACAAGTTAAAATTCCAGCACTGGAGTTCAAGCACTATAAACGGATAACGTCAGTATCTTACAGGTCTGTTCTAGCAGAATATTTTTATCCCATTCTCTTCAAGTACTGCAGTCTTTTGATTTCACCATTGACATTGTTGTACATCTGATTTTGATCTATTGAGTACTCCAGTTTTTCTCTCATTTTACGTCTGATACCAGCAGGAATGTCCATCCCTCTAATCTTAATGTAACTGACACTCTGTTGTTTTAGTAGCACATCGACGAAAATATACAAAGGTGGGTGGGCGGCATAGAACTGCGCGTTGAAATGCGCGTTGAACGACTCTGGTCCATTGTTTGTACGCTTGCGAAACATTGAAGGCACACAAGCCCACAATTGCGGAGGAAATCTTGCAGTTTCTTCGATGTAGTTGTTAAGAACATAATCTGCAAATTCCATGCATTTCTCATTGTCAGGGGTATCAGCCACAATGTCTACCACAAAAGCATCAGCGACTTCTTCTGGAAGCAAAAAAGACAAACCAAAGAATTTTGACAGCCATTTGCCTATTTAATCCGTTTTTGTCCTTGTACTCAGAACTAAGACCTATCCTCTAAATGTTGCACCACCAAGCTTGGCCTAAATGAAAACTGCAACAATCTATTCTTACATCTGGGAAGAGAACTACTATAACGTTGTGCATTTCTGGCTAAAAGTCAACATGAACAGACAAGGGGTTAAGGTGAAGATCTCTTTCAGTGCACAAGTGTTGTATCTTTGTCCATAAATCTCTGTAGCATAACTGTTTTTGCCGGCAAAAGAGCAAATACCAGTGGAACATAATGTCCATTTTTGCATCCATGGATGGTGTAAAGTTGGTGAAAGAACTTCGTGCAATACTTAAATGTTCCATCAACAAATAAAAAAAATGCAACATTCTTCAAGTCCTTAGTTTGCAAGTTACTCTCGTCTAGTTTCTGTAATTCCTGCCTTATAATTTTAGATGGTCTGGCTGATATATCATCTGAAGCCTTCCGTTTAGCCATTACACGGAGCTGTTTTGATTCTATTTCCCTTTCATTCATGTCATGGTTGTGCTCACTCATTGCACTCATTACAACTTTTGATTCCCCATCAGTTCTAACTCTTGCTTTACATTTACTTTTATTATTAGTACATCTCCACGAAATATCATTATTCTTGAGAATTCTGTCAACCCTAAAAGTAAATCCATCATAATTATATGAGACATTTCTTCTTTTTATTCGTTTCAGATACAATTACGTCCATCTTGGTCAAAACTTTGTGTCACTTTAATTTAAAACTCTTAATCCTTTGAACACAATTAATTAAGGGTCAGAGATCAAAATGCGCCCAAATGAAATGCGCCTGATTTACCAAATGGTCCAATAAGCTTCACCTCCTGTTGAGCAACAGAATTTTTATATCTAGTATCCTCATATAGTCTGATAACATAGAGATTATCACATGGCCTTTTTCATATCAGATAAGTGTCCCCAGTGAGAAGTTTTGATCAATTTCTTGACAAATTTGAAATTTATGATTATGAAAAAAAAAATTGTATATACATAGAGAAATGAAGTGTCAAACCTAAACAATCTGTGAAAAATAAGGATAAATTAAGCTTTAACATTCTGTATTGTTGTGAATACTATATAGCTTTATAAATGTTTAAATAATTAGATATGAAATTAACTAATCTGGACCAGACTGTTGAACCATTCCTGTTGATCACTGATTTAATATGAAGTTAAAGCAGATTTGTGGTGAGATATTCCTTTATGGTTTCTGAAGTTAATTTTAACAGAGATTTTGCAATTGATTGCATATCAAAATATTTCTGTCTTGTTAAAAACTGACAAATACAAAAATCAATATTGTCATCACAGATTTATAAAGAGAGATAATTAAACACAAGTAATGTATGCTCTTAAGGGGAGAGAAATCCATATTTATTTATTAAAATAATCATTAGCTAAAAAATGGACAAAGGGAAGTAACTCTCACTAATTTTGATGATAACAGATATGTACAAGATCATTCAATTTCAATGTGATAATGTCAGTGAAATGACTAAATGAGTAATTGTTATTAAATACCAAGTGAGAAATTTTTCAAGTTTTATCATGGATAGAAGAAATTTCCTCTTCGTGAGATAATAAAAACTCTGTCAGGCGGGAAACCATGCATAGATTCCGTACCTCCCAACAATGCAAAGTCAAACCTCGAAATCAAGGGACGTAATTTTTTAGACAGATGACGCTTTAAAAGTGAGCGGCCATGCATTGTTTACGTCGACACCCTATGTATTTTTACTGAATATCTTCATAAATAAAACTAAAAGAAGTATTCATTTTTATTGAATCCATTTTTTAAATAAAATTTTAACGTGACTGACGCGTGAATACGTGTATTTATGATATCGTTTGCTTGAAATCAACGTTGGAACTCAGGATACCGCTGCTGATGAAATGTTGACAAAAAAAATGGTGCTAAAAATCCATTCTTAAAGAAAATCTTCTTCAGTTTCTAATGTGTCCAATAACTCTTTTGGAATTGCAGATGATGACAAACCTACTGTTGGATCACTTCCGAATAGAGCTTTATAAGGCGATTGCTCAATTGTTCTGTGATACGATCTGTTTTTCTGAAATTGAACAAATCTTAGGCCTTCAGACCAGTGTGAATTTTTGTTTTCTTGTGTCCATGTAATGATCATACTTTTGATATCAGCGTTCGCTCTTTAAACTGACCCCTGACTCTGTGGGTGACGTGGTCTACCATGTACCAATTTAAGTTCTGGCCAAAGTAGTTTAAGCTCTGTTATGACATTTGCCGTAAATTCTCTCCCATTATCACTCTGTAGAATATGTGGTGCGCCTATGAGCAGGAAAATATCAGTGAGCTGATAAGCCACTTCAGCTGCCCTTTTTGAAGTTAATGGATGCAGTATACTGAACTTTGAAAGGTGATCTTGGTAGTGCATTATCCACTTGTATTCACCATCTGGACACGACTGATAGTCAACAAGGTCTACTTGACAACGGCAGTTAAAATCAGTAGAAGTAATGGGACGGACAACTAATTTAGTGGTTTAGGAGTGATTTTTCTTCAATACGCACTGTTCACACATCTGAATAAAGATCCTTATAATTTCCCTACTGACATTAGCGAACTGTCTTTTTAACTCCTTTTGTGTAAACCTCCATGACCAACTCCAGAATGGACTGTTTTTATCAGTGGATAAAGTTCATCAACTGTACAATAATAGATAATTCCGTCTCCTTTGCGAATGAGTTTTTCAATTCCTGCTACTTCTAACACATCCTATTTTCTCAACAAATACCTTTGGAGAGGTGTCTTTGTGGTATTTAGCTTCCTTCACGTTACTTATTGTTGTTACTTATTCTTTCTGTGTATCTTTCCCGTGTAAATATAGAATTATAGGAGGATCTGTTGTTATCCAACAAATTCATTATTGGTTCGTGAAATTTATCTTCTACCTTTGCTATATTTACAGTCCAAACCTAACAAACTGAACTGTAGTGTTTAACAGTATAATTAACTGATCACTACTCACTCTGAAAGTTTATACCTTTAGGCTTAGTTATATAATTATTTGTTTCACATAAAAGATTTGTTGTTAATTGAAATAGGCCTGGTAAAGAAAAATTATTTGTACACTTAATATTATATCTGTAAATCTTAATAGGTGTATGAGGGATAAACAAAATCTTGAAGACAGTGAAGTACACATGAAGATTGAATTGTATATTTCATGAAACATCAGTAAACAAAAACAAATAATAATACAAACAATATCCCTAAAGGAAAAGAATAAAGTAGAATTAAGGCCTTTGTACAAGTTATTTTCTTTTTTTTGAGAAAATTTTGTACAAGTTATATAACCTGGTACAAATAATTTTGTACAGGTTATAACTTGTATGATGGCAACATACAAGTTATAACCTGTACACAATTTTTGTACAGGTTATAACTTGTACAAAATAATAATAAGTTCATGACATATATACAGAATGGACATGGGATGTTGTTTTTTTTTTTTTACAAGTTACAGATTCTATTAAATAAAATGGATGTTTATTTTCTGTTAGTTTCAGATTCTATGAGTATAAATGCAAAGTTTCCTGTGATGTTTATTGGTTGATTATTTGAATAAATAGAAATAAGAATTTATGATATAAAGACTGGTTTGTAATATATTCATACAGGTTTGAAAATTAATATATATATTTATAAGTTTTTTTCTTCTAAAAAATCCATGAATTAAAAAAATGGACCAGCATTCCAATTATTTTAAAGTACATCATCAAACAAATGCATCCCCTTGGGTATAATTGTAGGCAGCGCCACAGGATATCTTCTCTAACTGATACATTCATTTAATTCAGAAAGTTTCAGATGCTTCTGAATTTTGTTTGTTTGTAAAAAGAAATTTAACATATCTGAATTGTATTGTATTTGTAAGAAATATGAAATTAAGTTCAAACTTTGTATTCTATGTCTACTGAAAATAGTCTGCTTGAAAATGATGAGCCAGTTTTAATAAAAAGGCATTTTCTAATGGAAGTAAGAGTGTTGAAGATAAAAAAAAACACTGTTTTTTTTAAACCATTTTAATTTATGTAAAAAGAGTGGAGATGACACTACTAATATTGAAACATTATATTTTCAAACAGTATTTGATATTTGCATAAGTGACAAATTTTTAGACAAGGATCAGAGTTTTCAAAACATCTTGTGTTGTAAACATTTAGTCATTCAGTCTTCAGAAAAGAACTTTTTGATTGTGTAATTTGTGAAACTTCATCTGAAAGTCAAAAGGCTTATTTCAATTTCAATTGAAAACCAGGACTTGTTTTTAAATATTTCGAGAATGAATTAATTTTCTGTAAAGAATTTGGCTAAATTATATTGTCATACATATTGTTATAACAGTTGTAATACATTTTCTAGGTCAGAAAGTGGAGCTGAAACAAGATTTCAAACTTTTCAATTTCTTTTAGATATTTTGAACAAGAACCAAGTTGTTGAACAAGTTTCTACAGACATTTAGACCTGCATACACTTCAACATGTTGTTGAATTTGTTATTCACGCTTTTTTTTTTTAGATGAAAAGGTACTTCTGTTGCCTGTTGTTTATGAGAAATGTGAATCTCTTTTATCTATGAATTTTAATGCTGAATTTTATAAATTTTCTTTTACAGAAATTTTGTTTTCAAAATTTACCCTTTTATTAACTTTTTTCCAGTCATTGGATCAAATAAAATACTTTTTTTAACTTCAATTTTAAACAATATTAACCAATACCTGGTTATTTTGTCAACAGAAAACATATTCATTCTAGTTATTTTATTTACTTAGTGAAATTTGGAATTCTGGTTTGTCCTTTCATGTGAATGCAAGTCGTTCTTGTATGTGTCTTTTATGTGAATGCTAGTCATTTTGTGTGTCTTTTATGTGAATGCTAGTCATTTTGTGTGTCTTTTATGTGAATGCTAGTCATTTTGTGTGTCTTTTATGTGAATGCTAGTCATTTTGTGTGTCTTTTATGTGAATGCTAGTCATTTTGTGTGTCTTTTATGTGAATGCTAGTCATTTTGTGTGTCTTTTATGTGAATGCTAGTCATTTTGTGTGTCTTTTATGTGAATGCTAGTCATTTTGTGTGTCTTTTATGTGAATGCTAGTCATTTTGTGTGTCTTTTATGTGAATGCTAGTCATTTTGTGTGTCTTTTATGTGAATGCTAGTCATTTTGTGTGTCTTTTATGTGAATGCTAGTCATTTTGTGTGTCTTTTATGTGAATGCTAGTCATTTTGTGTGTCTTTTATGTGAATGCTAGTCATTCTGTTTGTGTCTTTTATGTGAATGCTAGTCATTTTGTGTGTCTTTTATGTGAATGCTAGTCATTTTGTGTGTCTTTTATGTGAATGCTAGTCATTTTGTGTGTCTTTTATGTGAATGCTAGTCATTTTGTGTGTCTTTTATGTGAATGCTAGTCATTTTGTGTGTCTTTTATGTGAATGCTAGTCATTTTGTGTGTCTTTTATGTGAATGCTAGTCATTTTGTGTGTCTTTTATGTGAATGCTAGTCATTTTGTGTGTCTTTTATGTGAATGCTAGTCATTTTGTGTGTCTTTTATGTGAATGCTAGTCATTTTGTGTGTCTTTTATGTGAATGCTAGTCATTTTGTGTGTCTTTTATGTGAATGCTAGTCATTCTGTTTGTGTCTTTTATGTGAATGCTAGTCATTTTGTGTGTCTTTTATGTGAATGCTAGTCATTTTGTGTGTCTTTTATGTGAATGCTAGTCATTTTGTGTGTCTTTTATGTGAATGCTAGTCATTTTGTGTGTCTTTTATGTGAATGCTAGTCATTTTGTGTGTCTTTTATGTGAATGCTAGTCATTTTGTGTGTCTTTTATGTGAATGCTAGTCATTTTGTGTGTCTTTTATGTGAATGCTAGTCATTTTGTGTGTCTTTTATGTGAATGCTAGTCATTTTGTGTGTCTTTTATGTGAATGCTAGTCATTTTGTGTGTCTTTTATGTGAATGCTAGTCATTTTGTGTGTCTTTTATGTGAATGCTAGTTATTCTGTGTGTCTTTTATGTGAATGCTAGTTATTTTGTGTGTCTTTTATGTGAATGCTAGTCATTTTGTGTGTCTTTTATGTGAATGCTAGTCATTTTGTGTGTCTTTTATGTGAATGCTAGTTATTCTGTGTGTCTTTTATGTGAATGCTAGTCATTTTGTGTGTCTTTTATGTGAATGCTAGTCATTTTGTGTGTCTTTTATGTGAATGCTAGTTATTCTGTATGTGTCTTTTATGTGAATGCTAGTTATTCTGTATGTGTCTTTTATGTGAATGCTAGTCATTTTGTGTGTCTTTTATGTGAATGCTAGTTATTCTGTATGTGTCTTTTATGTGAATGCTAGTTATTCTGTATGTGTCTTTTATGTGAATGCTAGTCATTTTGTGTGTCTTTTATGTGAATGCTAGTCATTCTGTTTGTGAATGTCATGGTGGAAAATTATTTCAACCTAAGTACCCATATTTGTAAATGCTGGTCATTTTGTGAATGTCCTGGAGAAAGAATTATTGCAAACTAAGTACCCATATTTGTAAATGCTGGTCATTTTTTGAATGTCCTGGAGGAAGAGTTAATTACAACCTAAGTACTCATATTTGTAAATGCTGGTCATTTTGTGAATGTCCTGGAGGAAGTGTTATTGCAACCTAAGTACTCATATTTGTAAATGCTGGTCATTTTTTGAATGTCCTGGAGGAAGAGTTAATTACAACCTAAGTACTCATATTTGTAAATGCTGGTCATTTTGTGAATGTCCTGGAGGAAGTGTTATTGCAACCTAAGTACTCATATTTGTAAATGCTGGTCATTTTTTGAATGTCCTGGAGGAAGAGTTAATTACAACCTAAGTACTCATATTTGTAAATGCTGGTCATTTTGTGAATGTCCTGGAGGAAGTGTTATTGCAACCTAAGTACTCATATTTGTAAATGCTGGTCATTTTGTGAATGTCCTGGAGGAAGAGTTAATTACAACCTAAGTACCCATATTTGTAAATGCTGGTCATTTTGTGAATGTCCTGGAGGAAGTGTTAATTACAACCTAAGTACCCATATTTGTAAATGCTGGTCATTTTTTGAATGTCCTGGAGGAAGAGTTAATTACAACCTAAGTACTCATATTTGTAAATGCTGGTCATTTTGTGAATGTCCTGGAGGAAGTGTTATTGCAACCTAAGTACTCATATTTGTAAATGCTGGTCATTTTGTGAATGTCCTGGAGGAAGAGTTAATTACAACCTAAGTACCCATATTTGTAAATGCTGGTCATTTTGTGAATGTCCTGGAGGAAGTGTTAATTACAACCTAAGTACCCATATTTGTAAATGCTGGTCATTTTTTGAATGTCCTGGAGGAAGAGTTAATTACAACTTACCCACCTGTATATGTTATAATAGTCCGAGATTCCTCTGTCGTTTAACGGCATTGATAATCTTGCTGTAGCTGTTCAACGACAGAGGGTGATACATACGGAAAACAGCGGATTTGCTTCTCCAACTCTGGGTCAGCACATTTCCACGTTTCGTGGCTATCGGATTTTATTTTCTATCATAAACCTTATATAAATCGCTTCACCAATCATTTTTCTATTCATTCATAAACATCTTACCCTCAGAAAGTGGTGTTACACTCCATTACAGCACGATTTTGCCTTAGAACCTATGATTTCGACATTTGTCTTCCATTTTTCAAACATTTGTCACGTGACTACGAGAAAACTACGATTACCGCAATGTATCATGGGAGATAATTTGCATATAAACAAACAAACAAATATTTTTATTGCCAATCATAGGCGCCTGTTAAGGCAGAACAATTAACATAAAATTTAATACAGTTGATTATATTGATTGGTAATGATTTTAACAGCAAATTTAGTGAATTACAGATAACCATAAGAAAAAAAAATGTAGTACCTTGTCCAAAAACAAAAAGGGGGAACGTAACACATGCTCTTTCCGAAGCCCGTTGGTAACACTCTGCCATTGAATCTTTTCTTTCCAACACATTCTGTATAATTTCCTTCTGCTCTTCTTTGATCTGTAGATGGACTGTTTGTCCTGCAGAATACGCTTAAATGTATCGTCTTCCATGTGATTTGAATGTTGTTTACGTATGCAAATAATGCTCCAAATAATTTGGCACGCTGCATTAATTAGCTCCCATCATGCAATGCGTTGCTGTCATCATTCAGTTAGTATCGCGAGATCACGTGTGTAGATTCGAAAATGGAAGTCAAATGGCGGAATAATAGGATCTAAGACAAAATCGTGCTGTAATGGAGTGTAACACCACTTTCTGAGGGTAAGATGGTTATGAATGAATAGAAAAATGATTGGTGAAGCGATTTATATAAGGTTTATGATAGAAAATAAAATCCGATAGCCACGAAACGTGGAAATGTGCCGATACTATGGCTGTGAGGCAAATTTGATGGTTTCCGTATGTATCACCCTCTGTCGTTGAACGGCTACAGCAAGATTATCAATGCCGTTAAACGACAGAGGAATCTCGGACTAATGTTATAAAAGCTAGTTTGTAGTTGTGTCAAACACATGAATATTCCAAATACATTGA
Organism: Bathymodiolus brooksi; assembly: GCA_963680875.1. Classification (NCBI taxonomy): domain Eukaryota; kingdom Metazoa; phylum Mollusca; class Bivalvia; order Mytilida; family Modiolidae; genus Bathymodiolus; species Bathymodiolus brooksi. The sequence continues at coordinate 5,604,363 of OY804587.1, forward strand.
TATTTACATTGTGAGATAAATATGAAACTTGGTAGCTTTCATTCAGATAATAAAATAATTTCAAGAAAAATATTTGCTTACACTGAATTTTTTTAATTTGCCTTGATATAATAGGAAGGGTTAAGATATCTGAATACAATTTTTTATGTCCCTTTTTGTCTCAATGTTTCACTTTTTTTTTTTAGATTTTTAAAAATTTATTAATTTTTTTACGTTTTTTTTTAAATATTATTTTTAATATTTTCATATTTTTTCAATTCACTTAATTTTTGTTCACATGTTTTTATTTTTTCCACACATTTGTTTCTTTCTATTAAATGATTTCATATAATCTTGTACCTGTTGTATTGAAATTAAATTAAATTGAAATTATTAATTGTTGTACACAGTGCTTTCACCCAAATCATAGATGATTTTTTTTTTTAAATGATGATAAATAGTAATTCCCCATTCTAAATTACAAAATGCACAATGTCTAAAACAATATTGCAATAAAAATAATTCAATTAAAACCGAAAAATAGGGTATTAATACAAGAAAATTAAAAAAAGACATAAGAATATATCCCCAAATGAAATACCCTCCTTCGGGTGTACGCTTGTGGGTCATTTATTGCTGATGTTAAGAAACACCATTGATGTGTTCCGAAAGACAATGATTTTTTATGTTTTGCAAAATGGTCGATCGATCAAGGTGGGTGTAGAACTAATACTAAGTGGAACAATTGCATCTCACATGACATTGACACTAGTTGTCGGTATGACAATGATCCTAGATGATTTCCTCCCGCACTGTATGTTACAGAAAGCCGTCATATTTTTTAATAAATAATAAATTTTCTCACTTAAATAGAACCACCTCGACATTTGTTTTGATATTGAATCCACTTCAAGTAGCAAAATTCAATGTTTGTACACTATATAAATAAAAACTGAAGTGATGCAATAAATTTGTATTTATCCATGGACATCTTCCGTATATTTTAATTGATTTCAGGCATACATATTTATTGTAAACCGACGTATTTTAAACGAAGGGTTGAATGTCATTTTTCATCAAAAAAGAAGCGAAAGTCTGACACGTGACTGAGACTTGACTTTGGAACTCTCCTGTCACGCTGGCATTCCTACTGTGTGTACCAGAACAACACTTTGTGAGGTTGATCATTGGTTCAAATACCAAAGTAAAACAAAATAACATGTCCAAGTGGAGTGACTCATCTATTAGCAAATTGTTGTATCATTATGACTTTGTCAATGATGTGTATACAGGCCTGTCAATGATGTATATACAGGCCTGTTAATGATGTGTATACAGGCCTGTCAATGATGTGTATACATGCCTGTCAATGATGTATATACTGGCCTGTTAATGATGTGTATACAGGCCTGTCAATGATGTGTATACAGGCCTGTCAATGATGTGTATACATGCCTGTCAATGATGTATATACAGGCCTGTTAATGATGTGTATACAGGCCTGTCAATGATGTGTATACAGGCCTGTCAATGATGTGTATACATGCCTGTCAATGATGTATATACAGGCCTGTTAATGATGTGTATACAGACCTGTCAATGATGTATATACAGGCCTGTTAATGATGTGTATACAGACCTGTCAATGATGTATATACAGACCTGTCAATGATGTGTATACAGGCCTGTCAATGATGTGTATACAGGCCTGTCAATGATGTGTATACATGCCTGTCAATGATGTATATACAGACCTGTCAATGATGTATACATGCCTGTCAATGATGTGTATACAGGCCTGTTAATGATGTGTATACAGGCCTGCAGAACAGTAATAAAATTGCTCTTTCTTTACTTTAATTTGTGTCTATGTGTAATGTTGGATAATCTCTCATCGTGTAATGTTGGATAATCTCTCAGTATAATGTTGGATAATCTCTCATCGACTCGTGTTCATTTACATCCATATCCTTTCTTACAAACTAAGTATAGTTATTTTGACAGATAGCTATACACAGTGCTGCTTAAAGGTGATTTCTTCTATTTGTTAAGAATTTTGGAATGAAAATGAATCATGAAACATGAAAATGATGTCTGTTAACTACCAGATTCTTACTTCCTAAGTACTAGTAGTCAGTGAAGAATTAACCTTGTTATATTGTACTGTCCATTGTTTATATTGTCATTCATTTTTGTGATAGTGTTGTCATTTTGAGTGAAGAATTAACCTTGTTATATTGTACTGTCCAATGTTTATATTGTCATTCATTTTTGTGATAGTGTTGTCATTTTGAGTGAAGAATTAACCTTGTTATATTGTACTGTCCATGTTTATATTGTCATTCATTTTTGTGATAGTGTTGTCATTTTGAGTGAAGAATTAACCTTGTTATATTGTACTGTCCATGTTTATATTGTCATTCATTTTTGTGATAGTGTTGTCATTTTGAGTGAAGAATTAACCTTGTTATATTGTACTGTCCATGTTTATATTGCCATTCATTTTTGTGATAGTGTTGTCATTTTGAGTGAAGAATTAACCTTGTTATATTGTACTGTCCATGTTTATATTGTCATTCATTTTTGTGATAGTGTTGTCATTTTGAGTGAAGAATTAACCTTGTTATATTGTACTGTCCATGTTTATATTGTCATTCATTTTTGTGATAGTGTTGTCATTTTGAGTGAAGAATTAACCTTGTTATATTGTACTGTCCATGTTTATATTGTCATTCATTTTTGTTGTCATTTTGTTGTCATTTTGAGTGGAAATCAATCTGCAGGTGTTTTATTGTTTGTTTATATCTTTGTTTCTGTTAGACATCCAAATATGGGGACGATTGGGATCCCAATAACCAGTATAACCCTGCCACATTAGGATCCCAATAACCAGTATAACCCTGCCACATTAGGATCCCAATAACCAGTATAACCCAGTATAACCCTGCCACATTAGGATCCCAATCTCATATGTTGTGGTCTTTTTTTTTCTTCAGTCAAATTTGAGGTAAGAGATGATTGTTTGTCTTGTTGATATTGGTGTAATTGTTGACCATCACTGTTTAAGCTTTCTATTGACAATGAAGAAAATCCACATGTATTCAAGAATAAAATCATGAATTAAAGAACACTTTTACTGCTTATTAATTTTATTTGACAAGTCATTCAGAGATTTTCAGTAGTGAGTACACATATCCTATATACATGTACTTCAAGCTGAGTATAAGATGACCCTATAGCCTAGACAAGAACACTACAGGAAAACCTGTATTAAGAGGTCACCTTTGTGTTAAAGATAAAGTGGTCCTCTAAGACAGGTGACCTCTAAGAAAAGGTTCAATTCATATGAAGTTTTCTATGACAGGACAAGAAAAAGATGACCTTTTAATACAGGTGTCTGCTTAATAGAGGTGGCTGTATGGGTAGGTTTGACTGTATTTCTATGTTCTAACAGAAACCTTAATTATTTTAATTCATTGTATATAAAAAAAATCATGTGGAAATATATAAAAAAAAAATATATATATCTATCAGGGTCTTGAAGGCCTTTCCTTGTGTCTAAATCTTATAAATATATGGTTAAAATATATATCTATCAGGGTCTTGAAGGCCTTTCCTTGTGTCTAAATCTTATAAATATATGGTTAAAATATATATCTATCAGGGTCTTGAAGGCTTTTCCTTGTGTCTAAATCATATAAATATATGGTTAAAATATATATCTATCAGGGTCTTGAAGGCCTTTCCTTGTGTCTAAATCA